>OU612058.1:6971872-8171872 GCA_914767635.1 Melanostoma mellinum | reverse complement strand
GAGACATCGGGATATGTTATATTTATGTGGGACAAATGTGAATGTGCTACTTGTTCACATTCGTCGTGATGATAATCTAGAATTATCAGAGTAAGAGGTATTACTACTTTATGGGTCATTTGGGAGAAATTTTTTGCTGAAGCAACGCCAGTAGATAAAAAAAACAACTGTCCCTATTTTATTAATGTTGATGGGGACATGGCAAAAAATACGATGCACGATGGCAATTGTTATAAAACGCTACCATCGTACGTGTGTTATACTATAGATCTGGTGGCTATGGCTATTACTATCAATCCTAGTACGTTTTTTGAGTGGCGATTATTGTACATCTGGGAAATAAATCAGATACTTCCAGATGTGAATATTTTCTCAATGGATGTGGCGATGTAGGTTTGATTTCAGCATATACACAGCCACACAGAACTATTCAAAAACTCAACATAAATACTCGCCAAGTTGACTGCGATGTGTGTCGAAGTAATTAATTGATTTAAGTGCTCCATCAGCAGGAAAGTGGAAAAGCTTATATTTACTGAAAGCTCGTAAAATATACATGGACTACCGTTTTAAATAAATAAAAGAATGCCGAAGGTATTTGTTTTTATTTTGAAATAAATATTGGATTTATTTAAAGCAGTTTACATTGTAAATGTGGTGGATGTTTATTTTAGCAAGGGCCATGAATATTTAAATTAAAACAATAGATTTATGGATTGACATTTAGATTTGGTTTATGATTTTTTGGTAGTCGCTAAATAAGCAGAAAATTAATAGAGACATGTAGAGATAGATAGATTAAATTCATATTTTAAGCATTTACAACATGTAATGCAATCATTTACTGAATAAATTAAGGCCTGACATTATGCTGTTTGCGGGGATGGCAAATACAATTAATTTCGACTTTTAAAATTAATTCATATTAAATTTGATATTTAAAGAATTCATATTGAATGAGACTTTAGCTGTTTATAATTTAACTCTCAGTCTAGTTCAAAACAAAAAAAACTGTGTCAAGGCCTTAACCGTTGGGTTCGACAATTTAAGTATGAAAGAAACTATTTTTATTAGTATACGATGGCTCAGTTGAGCAAATACCTTTGAGAAATCAAAGCAACCTACATCCGTTTGTTGGCCATTCGCGAATCCTGTTAAGATGTTAGCTGCATTTAATTTGAAACAATCTTCCACCAAAAAACCCATGTGGATGTGGTGAAATATATGGTTTTAAAGTAAGAATCATAAAACTCACCATGAGAGATTCAAAGAGTTTTGGAATACAGCTCAGATTTGCAATACCCCTTTTAGTTGGAAGTAATAGATCAAGATCCAGATTTGTAAAGGGGTAAAAGGTTCGGTTTAGAAAAACTTGATAGCCCAATTTCTTCTTAAATATAAGATTTTTACTTTATTAAAAAGTTAAAAAAAAAATAAATTGGAAGTTTGATTTTTTATGAGAAAAAAAGAGATAAGGAATTTGAAGTTGATTATTTCTTAACAGTTTCCTTAACAGTTCTTCCTCGGTGTTGTAAAGGTTCATTGCATTATTGATAAAGTAGAAACCAATTATCAGCAATAAAATATTTACGCTAGGTCGCATATCTTTGAGTCGCGACGTACGTCACAATATAATAAATCTTTGGTCAATCTTAGATTGCAAAAAGAACAAATTTCTGGTCCTCCCGTTCGATTGGGAGCAAAGTAAATTTTAATGCGAACTTTCCTCGTTTTTTTAGAATTGCATTAGTAATGAAACTCCTAAATGACGAGTTGATATAGTTAAGGTTCATTGAGTTCCATGTATGCACTTCGCATTCTCTGCAAAGAGATCTATCAGTAGAGGAACACCGCAAGGCGAAGTCTTATCCCCTCTTCTATGGAATCTAGTCGTCAATGAACTTCTAGTTGTTTTAGAAGCTGAGGGATTCAAAGTGATTGCATATGCAGATGACGTCTCCATTGCGGTATCTGGCAAACATGCTCACGTCCTTACGTGATGCAGGCCGCTCTAAATATACTAGTAAAATGGGCGAGAAAATGTGATCTAGGATCAACCCTAAGAAAATTGAACTGGTTCTCTTCACCAGGAAATACAAAATTCCTCAACTAATAACTCCATCAATTAATAGAGTCCCACTTGAATTTTCAAACGAAGCCAAATATCTAGGTATAATCCTAGACAAAAAGCTAAATTGGAAAGCTTATATACAGGAAAGAATCAGGAAATTCACTGTTGCCTAATTTTCCTGTAAAAAAAGTCATTGGTAATAAATGTGGTTTCTCCCCCCAAACGACCCACTGGCTCTACACCGCGGTCATCAGAACAATACTCACATACGGAGTAGTGGTATGGTGGACCGCTCTTGATAAAAGGACTTTCTGCGATAATTTAAGCAAGGTCCGACGTACAGCCTGTTTGTGTATTAGCGGAGCACTGAGATCAACACCCTCAGCTGCCCTAAATACACATCTTAAGCAAACAAATGGCCGCCAGTGCAGCCACTCTTATGAGAGCTATCTCCCAATGGACCGTAAATAACATCGGTTACGCTACAATCCTTAATTTATTCGGATCAATCCCTTGCCACTCCGACTACACCATCCCCCAATTGGTTTTTGATAATAAGTTCCAAGTTTAAGTCCCACCGAGAACGACCTGGGAAGACGAAGAATTTTTGAGAGATGATTCAATTCATTTCTATACACTCGGCGCTGTTTCTACGAACTCAGTAACCGCCCTTAACTGTCGCTTATCTCAAGGAGATGGCTGAACAGTTCAATATTCACCTTATTTGGGTGCTGGGGCACAGAGATATCGTGGGTAACTGCAAAGCCGATGAACTCGCCAGAGAAGGAACCCTTCTACCGATCTCAACCAGCAGGTTGAATATTGATATACCAATCGCTACATGTAAACTTATGGTAAAGCAAGAGGCAATGGATAGAACAAATCATAGGTGGAACAATATCACCACGTGCGTGGCAACAAAACGGATATGGCCAGGACTAGATCCAAAACGCACAAGACAATTGTTATCCATTACCAGATTGCAAGTTAGCGCCGTAATCAATGTCATCACCGGATAGGAAGAAGTCTGATAGGAAGACACGCCAAAGGACTCGGCGTTTCCTCTAATGACTTCTGCAGAAGTTGTTTAGATGAGGAGGATAAGGTGAGACAACCCCACACCGCCTCTGCTCATGTCCTGCA
This sequence comes from Melanostoma mellinum, assembly GCA_914767635.1. Taxonomy (NCBI): domain Eukaryota; kingdom Metazoa; phylum Arthropoda; class Insecta; order Diptera; family Syrphidae; genus Melanostoma; species Melanostoma mellinum. The sequence continues at coordinate 8,168,658 of OU612058.1, read as the reverse complement.
CTCTCTTTTAAAAAAAAAAACGGCATCTAGGGAAATATTTTCTTGATGATCCAAGCGATCTGGCGAACACAGATCCCCTGCATCTCCTTCGCTTTATTAAAAGCTCCAAATGGTTTTGTCAAGTGAGATACTCCCTCGCATAATTTCTATGGTATCACAATGGACCTAATATTGCGGTTTAAGTGTGTCAGTTTGTTTTCCTGACAGCCATTTAAGCCTAACCTAACCATACACTTCGCATAACATTTTCTTGTTGATGAAGAACGCCATTGTGCAATGTAAGAAATTCTCATTTTCATCTGCAGATATCTAACCTCGTGGGTAAAGACTTTTTCCAGTTAGAAGAAAATTCATAAGGTCCGAATTCAATGCAGTCAGAAAAACTGATTTTTGAGCTTTGCATACTAAAAACTACAATTAAGAAACGTTTATTTTTAAATTAGTAAAACTTAGCTAAAAATTCGGACTTTAGCGTAAAAGTGTCAATAAATTGCTAAAAGAGCTCTGTCTGCAAGTACAAAATCAAAAAAAAAGTTCATTAGCACTTCATATTTTGAGGTACAAATCCAAAGATCAAAATTTCTATTCTGAGAAATAGGCACAATTCACTATTTTTGGTTTCGTACAACCAAAGCCTTAGCTTCGTTAAATCAAATGGATCTTGCTGTAGCATGGAAAGCACGATACTTAGCAATAGCTACTAAAAATAAATCTTCATAGCTGGGCTAGCGTTTTTTAAAATTTTGTTTCAAGATGACCTTCAAGTAAAATTTCACAAGAGTTCAATTACATTACAACATTCAAGTCCTCAATTCTTTTATTATATTTTAAGAGAATATCTTTTCAGTAAGAAGCTATTCTTGAACTCATATTTTCTTATACCCATTCCCGTCTAGTGGGTACTGAGTTGTGACCCGTGAGAATTCCAATCAATCAATCAATCAAGGCGTACCAAGGTAGGAAAAAATGTCGAAATCGAGTTTTTTGTTTTACAATCTGCTTTTTTTCTATAATTTCCGCGCACGCAAGGGGTTGTGACTACCCTTAACATGTTAAGTAACACAGTACGAGCGTCAGGAAAAAGGGAGAGAGTTTAAAAGGAGATACCGATGCACATTAGTTTTAAATTTCTGAAGATAGTAATGAGAGGAAAAATAGAGCTGAACAACACATTCCACATTCGCGTGGTACGGCTGAAGAAGGAATCTCTGTATTTAACAGTACGTCCGAAATTGGACTCAAGGGTAAACTGATGGGCATTCCTGGAAGCGCGAGTATTACGGTTGAATTGTTTAAGGGGAGGAATGCATCTGGCAATCTCATAAAAGAACTGTCTTTAAAAAAAAAAACGATAAAATAAGGCGAGACAAGAAACATTACGACGATGTTCGAGTGTCGTGAAAGTTTCGATGATGTTCGTATCTCCAATCATTTAAAAGGCTCTTCTCTGAACACTGTCCAAAAGATTGAGGTGGGTTGAAGGAGCACCTGCCCAAATATGGGAGTTATACTCCATATTAGGACGAATGTATGCTTTGTAGATGACTGCCAGGGCATTGGGTGAAAAAAATTTCTTGCATCGTCGAAGAAAGCCTAAGCACTTTGCAGCATTTTTGGCGATGTCAAGTATATGGTTATTCCACAAGCGGTGGTTGGTAATGCACATACCAAGGATTGAAAGCTGTTCTGTTTCAACAATGCAAGAGCCACTCATGGATAGTGGCAAGGGTGGTAAGTTTCGCTTCAACGACAAAAGACAGCATTGAGTTTTCCAATATTTGTTCAACTATTATTTAAAAAAAAGGACACCGTTCTATAGAAGCCATTTATAAAGAAGTTTTAAGAGTCGAGCAACTCGTTCTTAAAAGATTTAAGAAGGGAAACGTTTCAAGGAAAATTGATTGCATCCTTTTTTAAAAACGTTTATAAGAGTCTTGGTATGCAGTGTAATTTTTTTAATTTTTAAACTTAATAAAAATTAAATAGTAAGCTTCATAAAATCGCTCAAGCCCACCCTTTACGCAACGGGACGTAAAATAGACAGTAAACAGAAGACCCGCTATACGAAGATTTATAAAAACCTTTTGAGTTGTTCTACAGTAAAATAATCATAATGAAAGCGATTGTATGGCAGTTGGCGTTGTTTAAAACCGGGAAGTCCGAACCCAAAATACTCTGTTTAGGTTAATCCACAGACTTTTCGCACCAAGTTTGAAGAAAAACGGCAGTGCTGTTTAAGGTGCAGATACGTATACGGATAGAATGACAGACAGACGGTCGGAATCGCTATACCCACTTTTCCGTCCACTGTTCTATCATCGTAATGCTGTACTTTATTGTTATATGAATTATTTCTTTTGTTCGTCCATAACTTGCCTTATTTTACCGAAAACCTTAGTACCAATCCAAGGTCAAAGGACCTCCCATTCCAAGTGATGTGCTTTTTTAAAACAGTGAGAAATAACCACTGCGAGCAAACATTAACCTCTACAAGAAGAATATCTAGATGACTACTTACTTCTTCAATTTCTTCGAAATCGTGTTCTTTCTGGTCTTCAAGCTTTTCATTTAATGACTAAGAACAAAAAATAGTTTCGAAGTTAATCTTCGAGGAATTCAATAAAAACTTTTAATCAAATGTTCTCATTATACTTTCAATTAAAACAAAAACCAAAAAAAAAGAACGTTGCGATTGATTAATTTCAACAACTCTTCGCCATTGGTATACTCGCCTTGGTGCTCGTCAGCGTCAAAACCAAACTTTGGACACAATTTGCAAAACTCATTAGAAATCTATCAGATAAAGTTTCGAAAACAACAGAAAAATGATCCAACAATAGATAAATTTGGCAAACAATATAATAAACACTATAACTTCAACATTATACCCAACTCTTAATGAGCTTGCTTCTTCGATATCTACAGATTTAGATAAAACAAGGACAATACATCAAGAAAAGAAAGGAAAATAAAATCGAAAAAAAAAATACCCTCATAGCTAGCCTTTCACTCCAATCGAGGAAAAGTTGTTTATATTATTCGACGCCAAGGATTCAAATAAACAACAACTGTGAGAACAATTGACACAACTAGAATAACAAGAACGCCCGCCCTTTCCTGAATAAAAATCAATCTGCTGGAATATTACAAAAGTTTTTGCCTTTTTATCATGTTTAAGTTGCGTCAACGTTTATCGGAAATCCCTAAAAGTACGTTAACGTTAATGGCAAAAAAAACTCCTCGGTGCGGCGTTATGAAATGTTTCCCATTATTCTTAAGACATTTTTTACTTAGAAGAAATGTTAAGTGTTGAAAACTCGTAAAGAATTTCCGAGGAATCTACAAAAAAAAGCAAAAAATTGTGTTCATGGAACAACCTCATGTTTTGGAAGTTTCGCAAAAACTGATTCATAAATGGGAAACGTAGCAAAACTTTCCCTTGAGCTTTCTTTGGCTAAGCAAATGTTTACCTTCCAGAAAAATGGATAAACATTCCAGCGAATCCTAAAATTGTAATTCAAATTTCAAATAAAGTAACGAACTTTCACATTCGCTTGCGATTGAGCTTTTTGCTGAATAAGTCAAAGGACCTTCATAGGTTTCGGACTCATAAATGCGTTATAGAGCATTCAATGACATTGGGCATCCATATCATTCTTCAGTGCACATTAATCGGAATGACGCACTTTGAAGGACTTTTCCGAGACTGAAAGTAGTTCTCCTTGAGAGAGCACTATGTCTATGCGCCAAGAGTAATAGATGAAACTATGAAAACAAATTTACGAATTCAAATTCTTGGCGGAAATGGTGTATTTTACGGAATTAAATGCCAACTTTTACGGGAATAAAAAGAATAGAAAAAGGTCAAGTGGAATAGTGCGAATAAATTTCAAGAACACAGTGTGGCGGGCACTCGAAAATTGGCGGAAGGATAAAGCACTTTTCAGTCCATTTAGTAACTTCTCTTTTTAAACTGTCAAAATGGATGCAATGAGTGCAAAAAAAGTATACGTTTAACTTTCTTAAGTGTCATAATATTTTTTTTGGAATTTAGTAAAAGAAGCCTGGCCTACTTCGGTCAAGTATACTGAAACACTTTTGATTTATGTATGCATGAAAAAAATAGAATCACAGCTGCAGGAGGTGTTATCCAGTGGAATATGAAAGACAAGCAACGGGAAAAATAAGCAGGAGTAACGATTATTCATTTAAGAGATAAAGTCAAGTTAGAGTGCTTATTGGTGGTTGAATGGGCTACTAGTTGAATGTTGACTCCAGATCATATGTGTTTTTTTTTTTTTTTCTAATGACCGTTGTGCAGCTACTTTAGGCGTAGACTTATTTTAATTAAAATAAATAAATAGGTTTCGCAACAGAGTGGGGAGCCCCTGCGCCTACCGCATTTCTCCCAACTATGCATTGAGAGAGAAATGGAGGGAGCTACAATTTTCTACCGATTAAGAAAGCGCTTTTCATGGCAATGAATTTTATTATCTGTAGGCATTTATGCATTTTTTCGATAATTTTTTATGATTATAAGTTTTTTTTTTCAAACCAATCAGACAAGAAAAGACCACCAAAAACCAAGTCAATTAGATCTTTTGGGCTTGGCAAAATAGTAGTTGGTTACTAAGGCTCTTTGACTTATTGCAAAGGGCGGGCTAGCCAATATTCTTTACAAAAATAAACTGAAATAAATAAAATGAGACCATTTCGATGTAGTATGACTTTTTAATTCAGGTCAAATACCTCCCTTGAACACAAAGTCATTCAAGTGGCTGCCTCGGATGGCTTCGCACTCCAATTTGTCAAACCTTTGTCATGGTTTCGAGCTATAGCCGAAAAATGGAAAATGGAGTTTTTCGATTGTACAGTTCTAAAATTGTACTGAAATGGTGCCAATTTATTGTATTGAAAACATTTTCAAAAGAACCAACAGTTATTAAATTGATTTTTTTCACAAACTCTAAACGTTAAAATAGTCTGAGGGCAGGTAGCTGATCGTTTGGCAGGATGGGCCAAATGCACGTTTCTTTATTTAAATTGTTTCCAAGTATTTTGGCTTTATTAGCAAAGAACCAACAATTTCAACTGACAGATTCAGTTGTTTAAGTGGCTTCCGCGGATGGCTTCCCAGTACCGAGTTCTGTCATCCCAATTTTGCAAGACCGAGTAAACAATAAAAAACTATCGGGCTGTAGCTCACGGATTGGATGATTAATTATCATTTTTACTATTGATAATGGCCTTTAGTGCTTGAAGTGTTTCCGATGGGGTCAATTTGCAGCTCGCAGTTGTTCCAAATGACATCGCCAAGACGACTAATAAAACAATTAGGGAATTTGGTGCTGAAAAAATGAATTGTGGTATGCGCTGTTTGACATGGCAAACCATCCAGCGTTCAAACCTTGATCCGAACGGGTCCTCGGGGTCTATTGCATTTCAAAGACCTACAATTTTATACCGATTCCGAACTACTAAGTGAGACGGTATACTTTTTATGCAAGTGTCGTTCTCTTGACTTGCCAGATCCTCGTGAAAGGCGATGTGTGCTTTAATGAGGTTGTCTTAGTCCATGTCATTGATCTCACTTAAAAAGTTGGTTGTTGCTGTAGCGTTCACTGATTGGATTCAGTCGTACTCTCTCTGTGTTTCGGCACACTGCATTTCCTAACTTTTTTCAGTCGTAGAACAAATTTTTTCGTCCAGCGGAGGTATGATATATTTACTTTTTGTCGAAAGTTCGAACGGGAATCAGCTTCAAGTGTCAAAATAAACTACAGTTTAAGAAGAAACCATTAAAAGGCTCACACTTTATTTAAATAAACTTTTCTTTTTGTTTTTAAATCTACTCCGGAAATTTTGAATATACTCCACTTTTTTCAAATTCGCTCCGAAATTAAATGATTGAGGTTCGTACCTTGACGCCTAGCCGGAAAATAATGAATTTTTTGCTAAAAACAGCGAAGCGGATTGCCTTGCTGGCGAGAGGCGAGTAGATGTTCGTGGATTGAGTCTCACACACTCAGTTGCAGGAGCCGCATTTTCGTCTGAACTAACTGATGCGAAAACGAGGGCTACTAGCCTACTAGTCTCACGAACTTCTTGAACAAACTTGCTTACAACAGTTCCGGAGGGTGCTTCACTCATTCAAAATTTCTTTTCAAAAGCTTGTGCTATACAAAACTTGCTTTTTGGAAGTTAGTTATTAATAACTCCCAACGTTGTTCCAACGTTAAGCAACGCAAAAGTGTGACACTGACTTTCTGTCAAGATTTCGAGGCGGAAACAGCCGTCAGTGTTAAAATAACCTATGAAGTAAAATGAAACTGCTAGGTGGGCTACCATTTATAAGTCTATCCTTACCACAAACTTATTGTAATCAAGGCGAACAAAATCATAGGAAAAATAATACTGTAGATCATAAGTGCTCGAAACTCCTGCTGCCCCGTAGATAACTTGCAATCTACAACTGTTTTTGCACAATGATGAACTTTGTCCAGAAAACATTCGGCCCTATCGTGGTAACCGTCGGAGCGGAATTCTCTCCGATCGGAGACATTTTGCTTCGTGGTAGTTCTCCGATCGGACGATCCGATGTTCTCCGATAAGACTTTGTTGCGGAGATTATAGTTTTGGGAATGCAATGCATTACCGCATTTGTGAAAAATTTCTTACGACGACAACTACTTCGAAGCAAAATTAAATTTTCGAAAAAGGATGCGTTGCGGAGAAAACTCAGCTCCGACGGTTACCACGATAGGGCCGATTAATAGGAACAAGCAAACCCGCAGTTGAAATACCACTTCTCTGGCTGCTAGCGCTGCACCTATGCCTTCATTGCATAAACATTTCTGCTGGAGAAAAATCAAACCCGAAATCCAGTTTTGTTGACTGTCAAATTAGGCTCGAACAATGTGTTAAGATATTCTCCATACCGGAAAAGTATTGGGTGTTTGGAATGCCGCAGTTTGGGATCCGCTTTCGCAACAGTAATAGTCCTTTCAAACGTGTGGGCAACCGCACCGAAAATCTATAGGTACAGGTTTGTATGTGTAGGTCCAGTTCATATAAGACGAAGTGTCACTATACGTCTAAAACCTGCAACCACAACCACCAGAATTTTATCAATTCAATGTCAGTTTGAAAAATAAATTAAAAATTAAAATGGTATTTTTCCAATCTCGGGTTGTTAAAATCTTATGCTGTCCTTTTGATGTGATGATGGGGGTTCGTAATGTGATGACATTGCCTATAAAATTGTATACCCTTGCCTTTGTTGATTATTTTAATCTCTTGTCCCGAAAAGAGCCATTCGCATCCCTTACTTCGGGAAGTTCGTGTTGACCTTCAATCTTGTAATAGCCTCTGCCAAAGGGATGGTATGGCCGTCGAAGTCGTTTATCAGTCTTCCCACGGATTTTATCAGATTTTATGTTAAGCAAATCTTTACTGCCTATTACTATTAGATTGATTGAGTGTCGTTGAAATGTCTTTGCTATTGAAGAGCAAATAAAATGTCTGAATGAGACTAAATAATTGCTGAGAGAGAAATAGATAGGAAAGCAAAACTTTTCTTTTGGTTGAAGCATTTATTTGCCGTATACTTTACGGTACATGCGCCCATATCGACTACGTTACTGGAAAGTACGAATGGTAAAAATTTAAATCTGTAAAAGACAGTTTTTGTGATGCGAATTAAGTTTCAAATAAAGCCATTTCTGCTAAACTGTTTTCATTTTATAAAAACCACCAGAAATCACACTTTTATATGGGCGTTAGGTTAGGTTAGGTTGAATGGGGGGTGCAGCCACAAGTGGCAACACCTCACTCGGATCTCAAGGATCCATTGTGCTCCCCGGGAAATCAGAGGATGAGGAAATGGGAGGATTGGAAAGGTGGTTGGTTATTGTGGTAGGGAACTCCCACTGAACCTATTGGAGCCCTGAATAAATTTCAGGACGTCGCTTAGTGGGAGATTAGAGATGTCGCCCAGTTCGTCGAAAAAGTATTCTCCCAAAGGTTTCTAGAGACTCGGCATGTTTCTAAAGACGACCACCTGTCATTGGCGGTTTTTAGAAAATTGTGTTTGATTCTGTTTTTTTCTTGCTCAAGTGGCCTTAGAACTGAGGTGTTCGTTTCGCTGGATTCGAGTGCTGACCCGATTTTAGCCAGCTTATCCGCCATTTCATTACCGATTATGTCACAATGTCCTGGAACCCAGGTTAAACTAACTGTGTTTGTTTCGCTGAGCAGTCTTAGGTTACTGCGACAGTTGTCTACTAGTCTGGATTTTGTGACAATGGATGAGATAGCTTTAATGGCCGCTTGACTGTCTATAAAGAAGTCTATATTTTTGTTGATCAGGTTTTGCGTAGCTAGGTGCTTCGCGGCTTCGCACACTGCGAGTACTTCTGCCTGAAAGACACTGCAGAAGTCTGGAAGCTTTATTGATCTATTCATGGTGGGGTAGTCCGAGAAAATACCTGACCCTACCCCTTCGTCCGTTTTGGAACCATCTGTGAAAACGGAAATGTGATTTCCTTTTATAACCCTGTTTTCCTTCCAGCTTTCTCTTGTCGGGAAGACTGTTAGGGCCACTGGATTGAAGTCAATATGCGGGGGGGGGGGGGGGGTATAGTCTGTTTGAATGTCTATATCTGTATGGTTCATGATGGCTCTATGGCCTGATATGCCTGTTTTCTAATTGTTGCATTGTTTGAGTCGCAGTGCGATTTTGGCCGCCTCTCCTTAGTAAAAAGATCTAGGGGGGCTAGCGACAGGAAGGTTTCCAGAGCTGCAGTTGGTGTTGTTCTCATGGCACTAGTTGAGCCAATGCATGCAAGCCTTTGGATTTTGGTCATGGTCTTAAGGTTTGAAGCCTTCTCTAATGATGGCCACCAGACTAGACAGGCATATGTGAGGATTGGTCTTATTATGGATTTATACATCCAGTGAATGGTTTTGGGACCAGGTCCCCATTTTTTCCCAAAAATTCTACTACAAGTGTAGAAAGCGATTTGAGCTTTCCTTTCTCTTTCTTTTAAATTTTCTTTCCAGTTAAGTTTACGATCAAGGACAATTCCGAGATATTTTGCCGTACCAGATAAGTTTATTGGTATACCATTAATGGAGGGAGGAAGTATATCTGGAATGTTGCGTTTTCTCGTAAGCAGAACAAGTTCTGTTTTTGTAGGGTTGACGTTTAGCCCACAGTTTTTTGCCCAGCTGGTGAGCTTGTTTAGAGCTGTCTGAAGAAGTTCACAGAGGGTGGTTGTGAATTTTCCCGAAGTCATGATGACGATGTCATTGGCATAGGCTACTGCTTTTATTCCGCTCCTGTCAAGTTTAACCAGAATTTGGTTAACTACTACGAGCCACAGTAGCGGGGATAACACTCCTCCTTGAGGTGTACCTCTACAAGTTTTGACTTTTAGGGTACTTGCACCCATTTCTGCTTTTACTATTCTCGTTTGGAGCATGGAGTCGATCCAGTTTGACAGCGTTGGCTCGATATTTATGGAACTTAAGCCATGCGAATGGCACTGTATTCAACGTTGTTGAAGGCCCCTTCTTTATATGGGCATACCGTACCGCGTACCGATAACTCTAATTTTTTTTAATGTGTCAACTATGAACTCTGGTGTTCAAATTCGTCATCATCACCACATGCAAGAAAGAACTAGTCTTACAAGACTGTTGAATTTGATACAATGAAAAATTGACTAGATTTTAGGGAGGTCGTTCTATACGGATTTTTGTTTTTAAATTTTTCCTACTTTGCAGAGAGACACCACTGTGTGGCGCAGGAAAGTCTTTCAAAAACATGTTTTATTTGAAGAACAGTCGTAGAGTACCGCTTCAATTTCAATTTCGAAATCGGTAAGTAGTGTCAAGAGTATCGTTTATCGATCATGGCTGCCCAGTTTCGTACAGAGATTTGAATTTGAACTCCTTTCAGAAAACAAAACAATGTGTCTGTCTTCTGTAAACGCCATTTTGAACTTCTTACATTACTTTCAGAAGCAAATAGAGGAGCTTCTTTGTGATGTTGCTTACTGTGATAACAACAGTTTTCACCTTAATAGCTATCATGCACAGCTAATTCAAACGAAAATACCTTCCATCACAATGCTAACACTATTGTATCCCATAAATCAATATTGTAACACAATGAAAGCACTTCATCTGCTGTAATAATTTATTTTCAACACGATAGTTCTCGTGTGCTCATCTGAAAAGCTTTACAACAATAACCTCTCTTCTTCAGGGAGAAAAGAGATAGTTTTCTCTCATCAACTGTCTATTCTATATGAAACCATTCCACACAAAAAGAAAAAAACATTTTAACCTGTGTCTCCTATAGTAACGTAGGTAGCCATAAATAGGTGTATCTTTTCATCGATCAAACCATAGTCGAACGAATAATCGCAATAACCCAACCAACTGACGATGATGGTGCAAAAGTTATTTGTTCTCAGGTTTATACTTCTGCCTCAGGCAGATTTACTTACGTTTCAGCTGTAACGAACGTCTTCAGGAATGAGCTTACATCCGATTTTGTAGTGAATTTCCTCTTTGAGAATAACAAAAAAAAAGAAACATAAGAAAACCCCTTATTGCATTGAATAAGTTTAAAAAGACAGGAATCTTTTATTTTCTGCACTCAAGGACGAGCCACCACACAGGATACCTACAGTTGGTAATGAGAGTTACGAAAATATTCCTTCGCTACTACCCTCCAGGTAAAATAAAAACAAAATACGAGGTAGCTATGTATTTTTATATATAAATGTAAAACCATTACTCAGGAAAGAGATTGTATTTTTGAAATAAAAAATGAAATTCCTCAAGTAATCGGTCTCATCTTTTACCACAGGCCTTGGCTTCTGTTGCCGCAATGTCGAAGGCGTTGAGGACATCAAGCACATCGACTTGCTTGACTTGGACACAAAGTACGTAGGATGATACGAAATCCTCAGTTTTTTTTATTGTTATGGTTGTTTTCGTTTGAAATACAAAGAGGGTCATTACCCGTTTATGTTTGAACAAGCAGCTCACAGAGCCGCAAGGGATGTTGTCCACCATTGGAGCTTAAAATGTTTCATGTTTTCTTTTTTTTTTTCCTTTTTTTTCTTTTTTTTCGTCTTCTTTTTTTATTTTCAAAGGGTGGTGGACGATAAAATGTGCCTTCTGATAAAATTCATCTTTCAGAAAATAAGTAATGTGAATGCAAATGCGCCATTAAACCGTTTGAAATGTCTTCAATTTAATTTCACAATTTAAAGAACCATCACCCGCATGATGATAACAAATGTGGAAGTTCGTCCTCATGACAAATAAACTTGTACGCGCGTACCTTGATAGAACCAGTGAAACAGAGCAAATGAAACTTCTTTAACACGCAATCAGTTTGTGGTGCTCGGTAAATTAAACTCATACACCCCAAACGTTTTCTTATCTTTCCCAGGACAAAAGTTGATCAAGTCATTACCGAAATATCCTCAAAGGAACAATGGTTGGCGAATCAGCCAATTAAGCTAATGCTCGAGGATGCTATCGTTAAGTTACAGATGAAATTGCGGGAACCAACAAAGAAGAAGTTTTACCTCTATCGCAGTGTGCAATCACACATCCTCCCACTAACAAATGTGTGCTTCGAAAGAAGTGGTGAGCGATGTCTAACCGGAAGTTATGATAGGACGTGCCGAATTATAAGTACGCAACATAGCAATGAGGAGCTTTCATTGCAAGGTCATGACAATGTTGTGTTTTCTGTTGGTTATAACTTTCCAACGTGGTAAGTATTAAATAGGATAAAATTAAGCGTTTTCATTGTTTATTCATCACAAGAGTAACATTTACGAGCTGAATAGAATAGTAACATTTGATCTCATTACGCAAGTTGTTAAGGTAGTTTAACTTGGGCCTAGTGTTGGGTTAACGTGCTAGTGATGGACCTGTGGACATGATTTGTTTCCACACACGTAGTTTTTTTCTCATTATTTATAAATTATTCAATCAGGACTTTGATCCCAGTTTTTCAATGGTTGGTTTGGTTGGCTTTAAGGAAAGGGGATGGATCTGATACTTTTGATATACAAAAAAGGTCATATAAAGGGTAGGCCAAAAACATTTTTCTTTTTAAAGTGCGATTAAATGAACAAAAATAACATTTTTTCAATGTTTTGATGTTTTAGTTAGAGAATACATTCCCATTCAGACCTATCACAGATTCCACCGTAGAAAAACTTTCTCACGGAAAGCTAAGTTACGAACTACGAAAATTTAGTGTTCACAAAATCCGAATGGAATCGAGGAAAGCATTGCCAGTTGCCAAACTAAATACTGCGGTTTTCGAAATCAGCTGTTTCACGCCAAATTGGCGAGTTTTTTTCTGCAAACACAACTTCTTTCGTATATTAAGACGACGAATTTACTTTCCACTCGGATTTGTTGATACCCAACCTACGAATTTCGAAATTCTTTCCACTCCGAATAGATTATGTGATAGTCATATCGGGAAACTTAGACTTTTTTCGATTACGATGGAATCTGTAATAGGGCTGACGCGCTATGAAACACTGTAGCGTGTTCTGTCACTCATTCATTCATTCGCAGGGATATGATACTGATGGGAAAGCACTCATTCTGAAAACTAATGTAACACCTTCTTCTTTTCATTTCCGGCGTTACGAGTAGTGATCTTGAAGCGATCACAACTCTCCCACTTTTCTGCTTCACACTAGTGATCCGCCTGTGGGGTACGCCGCGTTGACCGTTGACCTCAGAAATCGTCGGCAATCCTCCCGGTTTTGGAATGTTCCATGTCTGAGGCCAACCAAATGCTGCTGTTTTTGCATTTGCTTGACCAGAAGTGTTTTGGCCTGCCTTTTCTTTTTCGTCGCGAATTTGTTGAAACGTTGTACGATATTGCCTTTTTGACGGGGTTCTGCGGATCTCTCCTTTTAAATGACAATACCAACTGAGTCGGTCGTGCTGAATTTTGGCCAAGATGGTACTTTTGACATGAAGGCTTCCACGGATCTTAGTATGTACTTCTAATTTGATCAAGCTTTGTTACTCCTGCTGTCATCCGAAGCATCTTCATTTCGGCTGCCGTCAATTTGCTCTCATACTTTTTGTACATTGTCCAACATTGTGAACCGTATGTCAGAGCTGGACGGACAACTGCTGTGTAGAGTCTTCCCTTAAGATTAGGGGGCATTTTTCGATCACAGAAGATAGCGGAGCTTTCTCGCCACTTCATCCACCCTACGCTTGCTTGATGATTGATGTCGTAATCACAAGTTGCTAATATTGATGTCGTCATCACAAGTTGATCATAGATCCCAGATATTTAAACTTTTTACACTTGGGAAGCACATTTCCATTCAAATAAATGTCTGGAATAGGCTTGTCTGGATCAGAAAAAGGGCAGCACAGGTATTCAGTCTTTTTAGCGCTAATACGGTACCCATTTCCTTCCAGAACATCAATCGAAACGTCAAGTGCTCGTTGCAGGGATGTAGGATCCTCACTTATGATGGCTCCATCATCAGCAAAGAATAATTGTTGTACTTTATTGTCCGTTACTTTTCCTTCGAGCAAACAATCCAGAAGAGCAGTGAACTCAAGACACTTCCCTGATGTACACCTACTGTTATGGAATTCTTCGGTGACTCCAGCTGGGCATCTCACTTTTGTAACTGCTCCCTCGTACATGTCCATAATTATTCGCACATAGGCTTCAGGAACTCCTCGGTGTCTGAGGGCCACCCATATCAGATCTCGTGGTCGATCGAATGCTTTTTCGAAGTCAACCAACACAATTTGCAAGTCCCCAAAGGCATCTCGGTGTTTTTCCATAATAATCCTTATACAATGGAACACCTAAAACTGTTTTTACTCAACTTAACGTGTTGGCTTTGTGTGAGTGAAACACCAATTGCATATAAAAAATATTTCCTGTGGAATTTTTTTTTGACAATTCGGTATCATGTATTAGTGCTTCTTGAGTGGATTCTCACTTCAAATCGAAAAGTAGCTGTCATTTCTCAGAATCATGAGAAGCGATTCTTTTGCACCAATGGAACGGTTTGAGAATGCTTCTGGACGCTCCTGGGCGGTTCTTTTCGTCTAATGGAAAGTGACATAAGTTTGTTTCAAGCGTTCCAACTGAAAACAGCTGCCAATCTGGCAGTTGGTTTCAAAATTCATTTGAATTTTAGTCTTGAAAATATCAATAACTCTTATGGCTTTTTATCTAATTTCTTGGAGGCAGAGTGGACCCAGCTTTTAAGACTTCTAGGTTAGAAAAACAAATCACAAAAATATTCAGCTTCAGGGCCGATAGTGCTCTATTTTTTGTTTTTCGAGTCTTTCCTTCAACTTAGGGGACATGTGTGGCTGTTTTAATCTGCGTTCTTGAAAATTTCTTAAAAACAAAATTCGTTAGAAAGAAAAAATATCAATGTTGCTCGTAATAAGCAAAACACAATTTTTCAAACCATGCAAAAGCTTTTGGAATAAAGACAAACAATAGACAAATCACAAAACTTTACGCAGTCTTTTAACCTTAATCTCATCAGTTTTATTCTCCAACCATTCTTTTAGGGCAAACACAAATTTTTTTTCCAATTTTTTTTACACTTTTTCCAGCGACCGCATTGTAACAGGGTCTTTTGACAAAACAGTAAAAATTTGGAACGCACGTACTGCCGCTTGTCTCACCACTTTACAAGGCCACTCAGCCGAATTAGTCGCAGCCGAATTTAATCCAATGACCTTGGATACCATTGCCACAGCATCCATGGACCACACAGCAAAAATATTTCATGCAGAAACCGGCCAAGAACTAATGAGTCTTAATTATCATGGAGCCGAAGTGATTTCCTCCCGATTCAACAGAGATGGAAATTTATTGCTCACAGGTTCATTTGACCACACAGCCGGACTTTGGGATACACGCGTCCAAATGTAAGTGACATTATTAAACCATGTCCTTCAGCACTGATGAGATGGCTTAAAATTAACTTTATTTTAGGATTGCCGCTACCTTTCGTGGACATAGTGCTGAGTTGAGTAATAGTATTTGGAATTATCCTGGCTCTTTGGTTGCCACGAGCTCTTTGGATTCAACAGCACGTGTCTGGGATATACGAAAGCCAAATCATTGTCTCTTCGAAATAACCGACCACACAGATGAAGTCCTAGACATTGCATTCGATTGTAGTGGCAATCTACTTGCTACCTGTGGTAGTGACTGCACAGCTAGGGTTTGGAGTATCAAAGGTGAACTCACATTACTCTCTCTCATGGCTGGCCACAGTGATGAAGTGTCAAAGGTTACTTAACATGACAAATGAAACGAGATTAGTGAAAATTATTGAGTCATTACAGGTGTGCTTTAGTCCTCCGGGTAAAGTTCTGATAACTGCTTCGGCTGACCAAACCGCACGTCTATGGTTGACCGAGAGTGGAATATGCTCGCAAGTTCTATCCGGACATGACTCTGAGGTTTTCTCATGTGCGTTTAGCTATGCTGGTGATATAATAGTAACAGCTTCCAAGGACAACACTTGTCGACTTTGGAGATGATACGACTGGTACACCGTCAACTGGAATGTTGAAGACGGTAAAGATACCAATTCGATGGGGAGGATGGGTATAAATAAATGAATAGAACCTATCGATTCACTTGTGACCATTCATGTGAAAACCAACCAGGTTTAAATCAACCAGAATTCAGAGGCAGCCGGGTGTCCTTGGGGTAGGCCACGACACACGAACAAGTTTTATTGAATGAAAGCCTTCGAGAGGACAGCTTCACTATGATGCGGGGATGATTGGGTGGATTTCCCATTTCACCAAAGGCATCAGTCTCGTAGATGATTATTATAGGCATGATGACCCGGGGGATGTGAACGAAATTAGATTCAGTGGGAGACGTATAATTTAGATGTCAGCACATCTGGAAATGGGTCTTTTTTTATTTGTTATGCCCAGTGGAGAAACAAAATGCCTGCAAATAGTATGTGTTAAATAATAAAATTGATTACGCTGCAAATATCGACAGAAATACATTTAATGCTTGTCGCCGAGGAAAACACCAACAAATGAAACTTTTGTGAACGTTTGTCTTCCATATTTTATTTCCTTGTTAGCAAATAAAATAGACTCGCAATTTATAAAAGAATAGAACCTTTTATGGCATGACAAAAGCTTTCACCGAATGTAATATAAGGATTTCAAAAACAACAATACGTTTTGCAGAATGTGTTAAGGAGTCAATGCTTCAGTAAGATTCTCCCTGGAAGCTTTGCTTACCAAGTGCCAAACTGGCACTTTGGTAAATTCCCATACCTTCAAGCGATAGAAGGTGTTTTTTTAGAGTTAAACAATTTCAAAATGAAATAAAACACATCAAAATAAGTTTCATTGTCATGGTGTTGGTTTCAAATAAAATATATTCTTATGACATTAGTCCTTAAGTTTGTTTTCCCGCATATGTCTTTTTAAGACAATCATACCACAAAAAGAGAAGTCAGAACTCACGTATCAAAAGAAAAACTAAAACTTTGGCCCATCAAAAAAAAAAATAGGGTGGTGCAACAGAGTGAGGAGCCCCTGGGCCTAACGCATTTCTCACAACCATGCCTTGTGAGGGAATGGTAAATGGAGGGGACATACAACTTTCTGCCGATTCTGAATGGCTAATTAAGAAAGCGCTCTTCATGACAATGAATTTACTAACGGAGGATTTGTCAATTCCTCACGAAAGGCGCTACCCGTGGAAAAACATTTTTGCCTCTACTGGAACTCGAACATCGAACCTCTGGATTAGCAGGTGGACATGATAACCATCACGCCGCAGGCACCGCAAATCTGGTCGATCAGAGTCCGAAAAAAGTTAGATTATCTGAAAAACTTAATGCGTTGAATGTGCACAATGAAATCCGCTGGGATTTGTTAACGTTTATAGTAACCAGAGCTATAAGGTCCATTCGTTTAACTTTCCCCAGGGTTGACCCAGGTTTTCTTCACATTCCTATGAGTTGTCAAAAAAACCTGGGTTTTCCAGTCCTCAAAAAACGCTAAACCACAAATCACCACAGACCCCTATCATTAAAAAAAAAAAATACATGCCATTTGACAGCCCTCAACTCACCACAGCATAAAGCTAGGTCAGCCGTCGAGTTGATGGAAAACCTAGGTGAACCCTAGGGCTCAAAGACACTCAATTTGGCATTCAGGGCGAATTTAGGTTTCTCAAAAAACGCCTTATGGCGAACCCATGTCGACCCTAGGGCTTCAACGAACAAACCAATAGATGGTCAATTTTTTTAATGAAAAATTTGACATAAGCAAGGCGTAACTAATACGGGTTGGAAAATATTTTTTAAATAAGGATTCGCTCGACGTGGCGTAAGGGAAGTTTCAGTGCTGCAACTAGTTTTGACTAATCCGAGGTTGAAACGAGTATTAGTGAAATTTCATAAATAAGGCTGCCAGTGTATAGATAAATTTCATGATGTAACAGTTGGTAACAGTTCACAACAGGTGGGAGGTGGTAGTTGCAGTCCCAGATATTATGCAGAACACAATCTGCGAGTTCAACGCAAAAACTCAACCAGCGCAATATATATAAGTATAAACTATGATGATCACCACTTTATATCTTTCATTTTATTTAGTCAATTTGAGCTCTAGCCAGATACTTTTTAAGACAATTATCGTTCAAACGTCTAATAAAAGCTAGTAACTTATCAGGGTTTTTAAACACGATTTTCAATACCTTGATTTTGTACGAAAGTTATCTTAATTCATACCCAGGGGATCATTCCGTAATTCGATTATCGCCAGATGAACTCATTTCGAAGATAGTAGGTTCGTGGAAACCCTGGATTTTCCCTCAACTCACCGTGAAGTAGCACTAGGGTCATGCTGGGGCGAATCTAGGTAATGAACAGAGCTGTTAAATGCGATGTATTTTTCTTCAAATGGCAGGGATGTGTGTTGATTTGTGGTCTTGCATTTCTTTGAGAACTGAAAACCCATGGGTCAAATCACCGCACGCGTGATCGAGGCATACGTGACTAAATTATGTGTGTTTGGCGTAACTTTCAATGTCATCTTTAGCGCTTTAGAACCACAATTTGAAAATCTTTCTCCAGTATTTGATAAATGAACAGTAGACTGGTGTTATGTAAAAAAGAGCGAATTGTGAAAGAAAAATAGAACTCACTCTTTCGATCACTGATGCTGATGCGGCAATGAGGCCCCAAGTTTCTTTGAAAACTTATAAGGTTGTCAAGGAAACCTGGGTCAACCCTGGGTGATGTTCAACGAACGATCTTAGTATTGCGCTTATGTGATTTTGTCAACTTATGCAGGTGTATTTTGACTATTGTTTTCATAAATTGTGTTAAAAATATGTCGGTGCAATAGTTTATTCTTCTCTATAAGTAAAACGAATAGCGGTGAAAAAAGATAAAAAAAAAAAACTCAAAAGTTCTTCACTCTTTGGTTAGAAAAAAAAAAACAGGGCCCTCCACTGTGCATGGTCGATGTTATGTTGACTCGACTTAACATGAAATGTCCAATAGAGGCGACTCATTTGTCATTTCATGTAATGTGTCGATGTCAAGCATTTCTATTTTCAATTTTTTTTTAACAGAGAATCAAGAAAAAATTTAACAACAAACTTCTGTGCGTTTTTCTGTGTGTTGCTTGAAAATGTAATATTTTTCTCTTTCAGAGCTGTCGCTGGTTGTTGTTGTAGATATAACAATGAGGCTTGAGGTGTCTTTGTCTTACATATATATGTATATTAAACGTTATGTCAGACAAAAAAACTCGGTAGATTCCCCGTATAAGGAGATACTTTTTGGATGTTTGGGATACCAGTCTTCCGTGTGTTACTACAGAAACCGACTTCATGTAATTAATTGAAACTTATAGTTTCGGTTTTCGGCCGTGTAATAGACTCTTCTTGTCGTAACGGTAACTACATATATGCGTTTATAATAATTATTGAGAAAAATATATGTATAAAAGAAAATTACTTACTTATTGAGTTTTTTTCATTTTTCCGGATGCGCTAATAAAACACTAAAAAAACACCTCTGCCTCTTACGGAATATTTACAATATTCAACAATATATCGATGGAAATGAACACTTTTTCTACATTTCACTTCAAAAAAACACTTGCTATAAAAGAAAACACATTTGTAACCGTGATATAATGGACGTAGTAGATCGGGGGTCGAATTCCCGATCCTATTAAAGATAAACTATTCGTTTGGGACCGAAAAACAATTGTATTAGAGGAGATCCGATTTCTCGTGGAAGGTCTAGCGAAATGCACAAGAGACTTTTTCGCACACAAATAGCTTTTTACTAATTAATTTATCTCGTTTCGATAGGGATAGAATTTCTTATTTGAAATTTTATTGCAACGAAGTTTCTTTCCGCAGACCTACTTGAAAAAACGGCAACTAACAAATGACATCTGTTTCAAGTGAACGCATTCAGCGCCATATGAAAGTATTTTTGACTTAAAAATTTACTGACCGCGATGTGATTTTTATGTGTAGATGGAAGAGAGCCACTGCAGATTGCAGACTTTTAGGCCGTGTGTGAATTGCGTTAAAATTTGCGTTAAAACTTCTACCACGATTAAAATTTGACGTCTTGTTTGAGGTGGGATCAAATTTAGCCATTTGCTGTGTGAATTGCGTTAAAACAATTATTTTAACCAAGATTTCTGCGTAGGTTAAAAAAATTTCCCTCTATAATTTAAGAAATTTCCCTGAACAAAAATTGGTTTTCTTTTCACGGAAAAATAGTTTCAATTACAAAACATATTTTTAAGAAAACAGGGTTAATAAAAAGTCTCTGAAACTGAAAAAAAATCTTTTTCATTTATTGTTCTCGATTCTAATGTCATATTTTAAAACAACAATGAAAAATATTCAAATAAAATTCCCATTTTGATTAATTGATTTCTTCGGTATAGTAGCACTGAAAATTAGTTTTCATGGCTGATATCTTTCATAGATTTCAAAAGAAACAAAACAATAAATTCGTATTTGGTTTAGAAAAATGACAAATTTAAAGTATTTTGTATTAATTCTTGTTTTTGTCATCCAGACTTATCCTAATTTCAATTAGTTTTTTTTTTTCTTGAGACCCTAGAAAACAAAACCATTGAAGATTGAATTTATATAAATTAATTGATTTCTAACTGACATTTAATGTATGGTTTTCCAGCCTGCCTTCGTTTTTTTTCTTGATTTATATTTCGTTGTTTGAATTGAATGCAAAGCAAGAGCAAATTTCTCTATCACTAGAAACGTCAAATTTTAACACACTTTAACCTGCTCCACAGCTCAATAAATTTTAACCCATTTTATTCACCTCATTATTGTCAAATTTTAACGCGGGTTAAATTTTAACACACATTTTAACGCAATTCACACACGGCCTTAATAGGTCTGTTCCTTAGATGAATAAAGAACAAGATGGAAAACCATTACGTCTCCTTCCCCGCAACTTCCATTTGTTTACATTGTTGTTTTTGTAATCGCAGCCTCCATCTGTGAATACGTGTGAGCTGCAGAAAAAAGGCGCGAAAAAGTTGTGGAAGTATATGTGTGGTGAGTTTATTTTCATTTGACGTTTCAGATTTCAGTCATTTTATTTATTTTCAGCCTTTGAGGAATAAAGAAGTTATCTCCTCTGTAATTTTCAGTTCATAAGTTGAAGCAAAACAAAAATCGAAAAAAGAACTTAAACGTTGAAAAATTTACGAACGAAAGGTACGAGAATAAAGTTTTTCATTGATTTATTATTTGTTTTAGTTTTTTATAGGTTACAGTGCAATTTTCGAGGCATGGAACCGAAAGTTTTGTTTGCAGACTATCATTTAAACGCTGGTGTCATGTATATTATTTTTGCGTTCCTTCAATTTGCTGTTCACGTTTGTTTTTCTCAAAGTATTTCAACGAATACACTCAGATTCCTGCTATCTGTACACAAAGGATAATTGTCAGGATAAATTTGTTTCCCGTCGACTACTTTCAAAATACAGCTCACGCACCACCTGAAATCAAATCTGAAGAGAACCCGGATGAAACCGTAGAACATGCAATGGAAGTCAATGCCCACCCCAAACTCATAGTTCAACCACTGAATGAGGTCAAAGAAGAAGACAAACCAAACTAAACAAACTAAGTTGAAGACAGTCCATAGCTTCCATCGAAACGAGAAAAGAGAAAACGCGTAAAATACGGAAAGTGTAGAAGATCTAAACTTTATTGCTCATTTTTTTTCTCCTCTGTGATTGCTAGTATTGCTACCAATCTTTCTAAAAATTATTTTTGAAAGTGGACGAGGGTAAGTCAAATCAATTACATTCTGAGAAAAAACCAAACACTCATTTGTTTGATTGGTATTGCAGAATTCTGACAAAGAAGAAATGGAAGGAGTCAACTATTTCAAAATGAGATACACAACGTATCTTGAAGATCTAGAAGGCAAAATTATTGAAAGCACACTGAGAACTGGGAAATGGGTGTAACACTTCATTCGAAAAGATTGACCTGTGCTGTGTGTAACGACCAATAATAACCAATCATATATTTAACAAAAAGAAAGAAGAACAAATGTTCTCAATGCAAAATGAATTTAATTGTCGTCATAAAATGAAATTGCATGTTTAGATACAACAAGAAAGAATGTATTATAAGTATGAAAGATATATTTTTACTACAAATGAACATTATGCTTTCACTTATTAAATTGCACCAAAAAAACTAAATCTTTTTATTGAAATGAAGTTCCTGCTTAAATTGTAAATGTCCTTGGTACTCCTTAGCTTTTTTTTGATGTTTTCTTTAGAGATTTTAAAGCAGTTGTAGCAAACAACTTCATCGGAACTAAATATACTCCTTTTACTGAAATGAAAGTCATATTAATTCTGAAAAAGAAAAAATCGTCAACGCTTGATGACAAACACAATTTAGAGCACAAACTTTTTTGTTTGAAACTTTGTAACTCTGATTATTGTTTACTTGTTTTTGCTTGTCAATTTAAAACATAACCTGAATTTTAATTTTCACCACACTGAAAAATTCTTAAGGGCAGGGTTTGAACAACACCAAAGTTATAGTTTTTTAAAAACTCAATTTTTTTTTGTAAAGCTGGCCAAAATGTGAAAACTCGTAAAAATGCAATTATACTTATTCTATTGGGACTCATTATATTGTGATTCACTCCTTCAGCTCGGTTATTTGTCTTAACTTTTTATTAATACCAAAACTTAAATATAAAACTATGTAGACATTTTTTTGAAAAACTTATTTTAGCCAAAATCTTTAAATGCAGCAATCTTGTAGACATTATGGAGAGCTCAGAAAGCTTTCATTCATCTCTGTAGCACAATAATTAACAAAGCACCAACACTTTAAGTTTTAATTTTTTTGAACTAATTGAAAGCGGATATCAAACTATGTAGACATTTTTTGAAAAACTTATTTCAGTCAAAATATTGAAATGCAGCAATCTTGTAGATATTTTGGAGAGCTCAGAAAGCCTTCATTCATGTCTGTAGCACAATTACTTACAAAGCGCCAACACTTTAAGTTTTGATTTTTTGTTTTTATTAAAACCTCGGTTGAAAATTTTTTAAAAACTTGTCTCAATCAAAATCTTTAAATGTGGAATTCTTGTCCACGTTGTGTTGAGCTCAAAAAGCTATCATTCATCTCTGTAGCACAATTATTAACAAAGCTCCAACACATTAAGTTTTAAATTTTTCTTAACACAAAAAAAAATTAAAACTTAAAGTGTTGGCGCTTTGTAAGTAATTGTGCTACAGAGATGAATGAAGGCTTTTTGAGCTCTCCATAATATCTACAAGATTGCTGCATTTCAATATTTTTATTGAGATAAGTTTTTCAAAAAATGTCTACATAGTTTGATATCCGCTTTCAATTCTTTTACTTTTGTTTTTTTTTTTTTAATTCAATTAATTAACTGCTTAGATTTTCAACTCAGCTTCAAGAAGAGAATCGAAAGCTTAAGTTAGAATCTCTTTCATCAAACAAATGCAAAATGAATTCATATTTATTGGTTACTGTTTTGCTTTAGTATATATTTTTTTAACAGTCATACTTTTCTGTCTATTTCTCTTAAGAAACGTTTTTTAAAAAAGAAGAAATAGAAGGGAGGAGACTACTCAGAGAAATGTTTAGCAAAAAAAAAATATTTTAATATTTTGATGCTTAAATTTTTATTTCCAAATACTTTAAAAAGTATATAATCACAAATAAATTTTATTTACAAAACCCAAAAAAAAGTTTTAAATCCAAAAATTCTGCCAGACGTAGCCTTAAGGTGACTAAAAGTAAAAAAAAAAAAAAAAACAAAAACCGGTTCCCAGACGAGAATACCAATACTACGGTACAATTTTGTGTAAGCCCTGTGTGTGGATCCGAATATAAAGTGGTGTTAGTGAAATTTTGTGTAAGCCCAGTGTTGAGATCCGAATATAAGGTTGTGCTAGTGAAGTTTTGTGAATGAGTGCGTGCAGCAGCTTGTGGGGTGGTATCAATGTGTTAGTGTGGTTTTCCATCTTGTTCTTTATTCATCTAAGGTTGAAACCCTGGGGTTGCACTAGGATCGCCACAAAGCGTTTTTTGAGAAACCTAAATTCACCCTGAATGTCAAATTGAGTGTTTTTTGAGCCATAGGTTTGCCATAGGTTTTCCCCAAACTCGCCCTAGCTTTTTGCTGTGGCGATTTGAGGGCTGTCAAATGGCATGTATTTTTTTTTAATGACAGGGATGTGTGGTGATTTGTGGTTTAGCGTTTTTTGAGAACTGGAAAGCCCAGGTTTTTTTTGACAACTCATAGGGTTGTCAAGAAAACCTGGGTCAACCCTGGGGAAAGTTCAACGAACAGACCTAATAACAGATATTGATCGGGTTGGGTTAACTGAATGCACACTGCATCAACTGAATATCAATTTAGTTTAGTCTAAAGGTAAATCCTAATAGGTCCTCATTTCCATGTGAAGTGAACGCCTGTGAGCTGAGAGTGGAGAAATTGAATTTTTGACATTTTTCGCCAGTAAACACTTGTGAATGCACTGTGATTGTTTGACGTTTATCGGTAAATGACTATAGTTGTACAGCCTTATTTATAAACCCGTATTATCGGCGGATTAAGGTTACTACGAACTTAATACTCCACTAATACTCCAAACCTTATTTATAAAAAAAATACACCAGTATTAGCGACGGATTAAGCTAATACTGGTTCATAGGAGTTTTAAGGGAGGATTAAGGTCGTATTATAGTCAAATATCATTTTGAGGATAAAAGTGTAGGAAAAATATTGTTGAAATTTCTGGAGGAAAAGTGGAAAATATTTTGGTTTTGTGAATAATTTAAATTCTTTTTCCGCCTTAAATACCAGATAAATAAATTAATAAATTAAAACTAGTATTTCTTGTTTTGTTGTGTTTAATATCCATTTTAGAAAAATTTCCGCCAACCACAAAAAAAAAATATAAATCATAACACTCGGTGTCTGGATTATCAATCATACATTTTTACACTGATTAGGTTCGTTCGTTGAACTTTACCCAGGGCTTAGAGGAATATAAAACAAGAGGGAAAACCATTACTTCTCTTGCCCCGCAACTTCCATTTGTTTACATTGTTTTTTTTTTTTTTTGTAACACGAGATCTATGATACACGTATTAAGCTGAATATAAAGCTGTGTCAGTGAATTTACTAACAGCACTTTTTTTAGGATTTCAAACTGGTTTTGAAAGCTGAAAATAAAGTGGTGTTTGTGAAGTCAGTTCGAGGACAGATCCCGTGGTTTGTGTGGTTTTACCTATTGTTCTTTATTCCTCTAAGACCAAGGGTTTACCAAGGTAACACTGAGTTGTCAAAAAAAACCTGGGTTTCCCAGCCCTCAAAAATGCTAAAGCACAAAATCTCCTCACATCCCTCATTTGAAAAAAAAATACGTATACGCTGTAGTGTCAAAATTATCGTTGTTGTTGTGTATGTTTGACTTTGTTACAAAATCATGATTGCATTTAGGAACGACTCGATGTTACACTTTGTTGGTCTGTCAAAAATAAGAATAAAGTATGTCTTAAAATATAAAACCAGATAAAAGAAACATGTTTTTGATGAAGAAAAAAGAATTCTGAAATGAACAAGATTGAAAATTAATACATAACTGCTCACAGAATTTTTAAAGATAAATGAAAAAAAAAAACCAAACACAAATCTGAAATCTGAGCAACAACAATTTTAGAGGGGTTTGACAGATCAACATCGAAACTCAAGTCCCAGAGATGAGTTGGAAAAAGTTTCGAAACGTAACATTCGGACACTTCAACATTGCATTTAGGAACGACATCGATGTTACATCGCGTAACTATTTTGCATTTAGGAACGACATAATAGGTCTGTTTCTTTACTTTGTGCACAGAAATTCACAATCTGTCATATTTTAAGGAGTGGGGGTAAAATTCTCTCAGAAATGCTCAGAAACTCTCTGAAAGAGCGTAATTGTCCTAAAAGTAAAGAAACGCCTCGAACAAGACTTTCGCAGCAACGCTTGGAAAAATGTCAGTTTGACAGTTGTTGTATTTGTTTTGGCTGTGCACGATTTCTGTCCACAGAAATTTAGGTGGCAGAAATTCACAGGGTGGGGAAATTTTTTACTCTCTCGTGAGCACTCTCTTTTGTGCACTGCTGTGAAAAATCGCTGTGCTGGAACGACATTTGACTGACTTTCACCGACTTTCGGTGCATTTCGTGCGAATTTTCAGTAAAGAAACACACCTAATGTTACCGGATGTTACATCGCGTAACATCCAAGAATAAAAGAACAGACCACTGTTCATTACCTAAACTCGCCCCAGCAAGAGAGAGAGAGAGAACTTAGTTCGTACTTTTTATGTTACTCGGCCCTAGCGAGGTATCCCGTATCCGTTCGAAGCGGAAAATTGTTCGCAACGTCGCGTCGGACGAAATCGGAAAAACTATTGCAATAAACTGTCAGAAATTTCACAAATAAAGCAATTAATCGCACTTCAACGCAGTTCGCCTCGTGTGTTGAAATAATATTGGAGAAAAATTCCAAAGCTGATTGGAAGAACACTCCAAAGCAAAAACCTCCGAATCGTACAAATCGGAGAATTTTCTTCTCCGAACGGATACCTCGCTAGGGCAGAATAATTTTTATGGTACCTACTAATGAATGAATGAAATGGATCGTACTTGAAGAAATCGTTGGAAAAAAAATGATATAAATTACTTTTACTTAGGTATGTACATACATCTAACTAAAATAGTGCGACGCTTGCATCACAGTCTTATTTCTTCGGTTTTTTTTTTTAAATTTTTAAGAAAAAAATCAGAAATCCAAAGTTTAGAGAACAAAATTTCTGTTTCACCAACTTTTTTCTAAGGCTTTCCTAACCCAAATTTATTTGGTAATTTAGACAGCGATAGAACCGCGGCTGACAGCTGCGGAAACGACGAATGTTTGGCGTGTGAGCACTGTTATGTATCGCTATGTAAACATTGAACTTTGATCACTTTGGTTTGGGAAAACCTTTAAGACTCGTGCAAGCCAGAGCGGCTTGCGAGTCTGATCTGCCTGCACTTCACCACCTACAACAATATGCAAATCAATATTGGGCCGGTATTACGAATTAAAAAGTGCGAGATAAAACACGAAAACTAAAACAACGATAGCCACAATATAAACCGATTAAGAACTACGAGAGTTTCTCCATAATGATGCCAGTAAGATAACAAAACGACCGACAAAAGCAGTCGTAAATTACACCGAGCATCATGTCGTAAATTGCAGCGAGTATCGTGAAACGCCATCTAAATCGAAGACGAGATGTATTTTACGAATATCTTTATCTGTAAAAAAGGACCCAAAGCTAGATGAGACATTAGAAGAAGGAAGTACAAAGAAAATTCAACATAACTTATTTTCTGTCTTCCCTAACGCTAAGTATTAGTATTAGTATTTACCGTGAAAATACTCGTCTGGATAGACACATAGAAAATATCAACAACCAATCATTTATATCAATTGACAATCGTAATACAAGGTGTGAACATTTTCTTCAGTTCCTGGTAGGTAAATTAAGGTCGACAATTTTGTAGATTGCACTAATTTATGGTTGACTACATTAATACAAATACATAGATAGAAGTATGGGTATTTTGATAATCATTGATCTCCTGGCAACAAAATAAATTCCGTAAAATATAAAATTATTAATACGTTCTACTCTTTGGCATTCATTTTCAAACTCGACAAGACCTATCTAAAAAGATACTTATAGCAAAAACCATCCCAACTCCTTTTGGTAATATCAATTCACGCTTTATTACAATTTAACAAATGTAATAATTTTCTTTTAAGTTTTCATCAATAAGGTTTTACATACTTTTTTGTTCTGTTTTTTCATATATATATTCTTTTATTTATTTTTATTTTCTATTTCAGGAAAACATAAAATACTTTTATATTTCAATATGCTTTTTTTATAGGAAAATATTTGTATATATGTACGATTTATATCGAAACACAATTTACAGCCATTTGTGGATGTCTATTAACTTGTTTATGAATAATTATAAATCAATGTGTTTTTATTTTTTTCTATTGAACGATGGATATAAGGATGGACAACACACATACACATTCATACAATTTGATGCTTTTTCTTTTTCTTTTAATAAAAAATACAAATTAACAAAAGTAAGACTTCTATTTGTACGTTTTTAACAGTATAAGTGATGCTGGAGGATGACAGTTCTCAGGCAAGAATCTTAAATCAAAATTTAAAAGCAGAAAAACATAATTACATACAAATAATTCCTCATTTTTTTTATTTTAATTTTGTGTAGTTTGTTTGCTCAAAGAAAGAATATTATCCTTGAAACAAACAACATAGTATTTTAAGAGTCATCATGTTTTATTTATTTGTTAAAATAGGTATACATTTATTGGGATTTACATAATTTAATGCGGAAAGAACAATTAAAATTGGAATCATGAAAACATAAGGGATAAAAAAAACATTAAAAGTGTTGTTCATTCAGGATCGCTATAATGATGAACCGAATAGATTTAGCTTGTTGTTGATATAATATGAGGATATGACTAATGTCATGATTTAACAATTAAAGTGAAAAATATACGAAATATAAAATATTTAAAGTACAAGTACATAAAAAGGTTTGTTTCTTCTTTTCTTTATACATTTAGTAGTAGTAGTTTAGTAGTAGGTAGTATTTCATTAAGTCCTATCTTTAAGTTGTGTTTTGTTTTGTTTTTTGTTTGTTGTTGATTTTCCTAAGAAGAATACGTCAATTGCTTGATCCTGTTAAATTATGTTATAAAGTTCAAATAGTTTCTTTTTTTTTATTTGAATTGTGTTAGAACTTTTGTTTTTCTTGTTATGTCGTTAATTGCTGGGGCTTTCTCTTCTTCTTCATCTTGTGTTTTTTTTTTTGTGTGGTTTTTATTTTATTTTTTGTGTTTACAGTTTTTTTGTTGTTTTATTTTTTTGTTAAATTAAAAATTTGCTTAGATTTTAAATTTTCTTTTAATTCTTTTTTTGTTTGTTTTTATGTTTTTAATTTATTTGGTAATTTCAGCAGAATTTTGCACTTTATCAAAGGTTTAACCGGAAATCAATGCGACGGACTCTGAAAAAATTAATATAAATAGATATCACACGTGAAAAATTATTGAAAAATGTGAGTGATTGGAGAAATTCGTGGGTGTAGCAGCTAGTGAATTTTGGTTATTAAAAAAAAAATAGTTTGTGAACAACGGGCGTTCAATCATCACACGAGCAGGCTTTTTTAGACAGACACGGGTCAAATTGAATGTTCTGGTATATGTTTTGAACTACATATATACAAACGAGATACATTTTTGTTTACATAATTATCCAGTTCGTTTTGGGTGAAAACTATAGTAAGGAGAAAGGCACGGAAAACTATTGAAGAGAGATGTTGATTTTCAATGAGGATGAGGAATCATTTAGAATAAAACATTTAGTTGAGATGTTTTCAATGATTCAACGCCAAGTACTAGGCCTTACGAAAAAATAACATCTTTCGATTAGTTTGTTTTTTATCGATAGGTTGATGTTTCGCATACGTCATGCAACAAAATATGCAAAACATGCATTCGTTTTCAGAGCAGGTACTTGGTTATTGTTGCCGTTAGGAAGTTTTGTATTTTACAAATCAAATTCGTTGAGACCCTTCTTTCCGTGTAGTTTACTTTTAAAAATTTGTTATTTTATGTTCACAAGCAGAATGTCGTCATGGGACAAAAATTATTCAAGTAGCACTGATATACTCTTTTCAACTAGCCGAAGGGGCACTCCTTTGAAATACATTTTTTTTTGATATCAAACCAAATATCTTTTACACAAAATTATACATATTTGTCTTCAGCTTCGTTCAAAAAAATGTATGTTGGTTATACATTTCATTCTTCAAAAATACTAGCTGTACTGTTCCATCCACGAATTCACAAACTAATAGAAGAAAACACAAACAATAGATTAAAAAAAGCATGCGGGTATCTGTTGTTTTTACAATGCACATGAAACATGAATTCGACTGTGAAGTGTAGCGCAACAAATTTTACACAAAATTTAATCAAAATTGTAAATGATAAAAAAGAAATGTAATCAACCCAGTTAGTTCAGTCGGTGTTGTTAGGCTACACTAATAATTGTGTTATAAACATTTAAAATGATTTGAGTATGACATGATAAAATTATAACTTTTCTATAAACCTACTAACTAAAAATTGTATTAAAATAGACAAACTTAAATTATTAAGCACATTGGCGAGAGTCATTTTCGCACTCTATACCCTTCTAGATTGAAAAAAAAAAACAAATTAACAAATAAAACTTGAATAGAAGAAAGCAGAAGCATTAATTTGTAAGATAGAAGCAACAAGTTGTTTGATTTAAAGCGAAGATAATTTTATAGAGGCTGCATGTTTTAGGCTACATATTGTAAAAAATATTCCGTACTTCACATTTTTCTTCTGGATAAATTTCTTTAAAGATCCTCTCTATTATTGGATATCTGAAATGAAACAAAAAATTCAATTGTAAATAAAATTGAGATAAACTTATATAAATACAAATTTATAATTAAATAGTGCTGTTATTCTTGATTGATCTTGATTTTAAACAGCAAAAAAAGACTGTAACGTCTTAGTTGTGATTTTTTTTTAAATTTTGCTTAAGAGCAAAGATACTACACAGATGATAAACAGCAAATGTTGGCAGTTAAAGTTTATTTTTTTCTCAACAACAAAAGAAAAGGCTGATATTTCACCTCACAAAATTTAGGTCTAAAGAAATTCAGTGCATCTATCTAAATAAAACTTTTTTCTACATGGTTCAGGCAAATTTTCAATGAAAGACCCAAAAGGTAAAAAGTTATAACGACTTTAAAGTAGGTCGAGAAAAGTCAGGCTGTATAATTAAAGGGTTTTCCAATAAGAGTGATATGATTTCTTTTTAACACACTTTTTGTTAAGGAAATTCAAATTTTTTTTATTTAATGTGCAGTTCAATCAATACAATTAAGTTTTAAATAAAACGTCATTCAAATGGCCACCACGTTTTCTTTTGCAGCAACAAATTCGAGAAACCCAATTTTCGAGCACTTTTTCCACTAAATCAAATCAAGCCGTATATCAAGAATGGCACGTTCAATATTGACTTGTAAAGCTTGAAGAGAGTCTGGTATATTTTGAAAGACGAATGACTTATATAAATAACCCTACAAGAAATAATCTAATGGTGTTAAATCGCGACTTCGTGGAGACCATTCAATATCACCATTTCTTGAAATAATCGAATCTCTAAATTTTTCTCGCAATAATTCAATTGTTGCATTTGCTGTGTCGCTGTGTGACACGTAGCCCCGTCTTGTTGTAACCAAATGTTGTCAAAACCAATTTCTTCCAATATCGCTCATAAAAAGTTGGTTATATATACTGCTCTCCATTGACAGTAATGGTGTTACCAGCTTCATTTTGAAAGAAGTACGGACCGATGATTCCACCAGCCCAAAAACCACACCAAACTGTCAATTTAGGTGAATGTTATGGTTTTTCATGAATATTTGTGGATTTTCATCGCCAGTTTTGTTTATTTAACGCACTAGTCAAATAAAAGCCTCTTCGAAAAAGATGATTTTCTTACAAAAATCTCTATCGATTTTCAAGCTGTTCCAAGACAAAATCAAAAAGTTCACGATGTTTACGGTTGTCCAATGGTGAAATGTAAACACTTCTGAATGCAATAAAAATCAGATGAGACATCATGACATACTACAAATGGCCGAAACGCCACTGCAAAATCATATCATACATACCTATTGGAAAACCCTTTATATCTGGCATAACAAGGTGGAACGTAGCGCATTTCACTTAATCTTCAACTGAGGGATGGAGGGGCCTAAAATTTTTGACGGCTCTGAATAGCTCTCACATTACTTGCCAGTTCTATTTTCTCAATTAGCCGTTCGAAATTAGCAAAACAATTGTAGGCCTCTTCTGTTCCCTCACAAGATATGGGAACTACCAGGGGCATCGAATCCAACACAACGAAGATTTCTTCGTTTCGCTTAACGTCACCTTCCTTGGAATAATCCTCTAATCTTACACCCCCCCCCCCCCCCCCCCGGCCCCTTTCGAAGATCGGTTACTTTTTACATCGGTTACTAATTTACACACCCTCGCAAAGCGTCGTGACATTATCTTTTTGCGCCAAATAATTACTGGTATCATAGACTGCCCCGCACTTCTCGAAAATATCTTCCTTGACACCAATCCTCGCAATCTTAGATCCATCCTGCTCGCCGCACAAAATCTGGCCATTTTAATCCTATTACTAGAATATTACGCAACAGTGTACACTGTACAGCATACCCTTGATTTTAATAGAAGCTTGTCTTCCCTTAAAAGTAACTTATACTCCGGCATATCTTTGATTTCCCTTAATATTTGCATATTTAAGATAGGTAAAGTTATTTAACTTTAATCCTAATCCTAACTTATATTATAAATGTGAAAGTCACTCTGTCTGCCCGGCTTTCTATGTTACCGTCTCTTGCTCAGACTACTGAACTGATTTACATGTAATTTTGTACAGAGATAGTCTAGAACTTGAAAAAGGACATAGGCTATATATTTTTTCCCTATATTCCCACGGGAGCAGGAACGTATACGGCAACTTTGACACTACAGCACCGATTTCAAAAATTCTTCCACCAACCGTTGGAATGCTCCATAATCCCCGAGTAACATAAAATTTTACTCATCCCCATATTCCTTACGGGAACGGTCACCTTGTTTCCACGGGAACGGGAGTTTTAACTAATATTATAAGTCCGAAGTCAAATCAGTCTGTCTATTTCTCTTTGTTACCATTAACCGCCCAAACTATTGAACCTATTTATATAAATTTTGATACAGAGACAGTCTAGAACCTGAGGATGGACATATATTTTATGCAATATGTTTTATCCGTGTATTCCCGTGGGAACGGGAACTTGGAAAATACAGCACCCATTTCAAAAAATGTCCACAATATAATGCAACAATATTTCCGAGTAATATAAACTTTAAGTCATCCTCCGTAAACGGCCCTCATATTCCCACAGGAATGGAAGACTTTAGTAACATTATAAATCCGAAATTGACTTCGTGTGTCTAAACAATTGAACCGATTTATATGACTTTTTTTGTTTCTTTGTTACCGTCTCCCGCCCAGACCACTGATCCGATTTAAATCGAATTTTATTCAGAGATAGCCTAGAGCCTGAGGAAGGACATGGGCTCAATAAGTAATCCCTATATTTCTACGGTATCGACACCGTAAACGGGAACCTTAAAACTACTGGATCGATAAAAGTTCTTTCACTGTGGGGTGATTTCTGTCAAACTGTCGAAAATACATTTGAGCAGAGAAGAAATGTCTATCTTGATCTTCAAATAAAAACTGACAATCGGGAATGTCTGTGTGAAAGGTCGATTTCGGCGCCGACTAATGAGGTAGTTAACCATATAAAAAAAAATCCATGGCAACTTTATGTGGCAGAATCACGTGTATCAATCCCCCAAAACCTTTTTATTTCGCAAAAGATGGACAAAACAAGAAGGTCGTGTGCAAAAATATACCTAAATAAAATAATATAACAATAGTTTACTAAAACGCAGGAATGTGTCTTATTTGCAAAATAAGTAGCCTAAAAAATTAAGAATGCTGCCGAAAGTCACTATTCCACGCGGACGAAGTCGCGGGCACAGCTAGTTTTTTTATATAGTGTATATTAAAAATTGTAATTTATAGTTAATCTGAATGTATTGAGCTTGAATTAAGCCAAACTTAATAAATAAATAAATTATCTGTTCCCGCCCTGCTGCGCCATTCTATTTATATATTTTATAAATTGAATCTAAGAACTGTCTATTGTTATTCAACTTGGTGTGATACAAGAAAGTTAAAACAGATATATTTTACTACCCGTTAAGCAAAAGTCCAATTTTTATAAGACAGAGTTTAAAACAGAAGTCAACACTCCATCTATTTGGACGTAGCTTTTCAAATATTTTCCAATATTTATTCTTAAATTAATCAAAATTTATTGCACTTACTTAGACTGTAAACCACCACCGGGTGGGAGGCCTTCGATTTCTCTACTTTGAAGATTGTGTAATAAGTCAGCGAATTCCCTATTCTCTTCACTCGACAATTCCTCTGTAAATTAAAAAGAGAAAAATGTTTGATAAAATAATATTTCTGCGTTTGCTTAAAAGGAGAAAGACATTTTCCAAAAAAAAAACATAAAAGTTTTGAAAAAATGTATTTTGATTTGATTATAATAAAAGTAAATGCGAATATGTTCTCAAGTTGCTCGTGCATACACAAAAAAAAAAAAACATTCATGTTCCAACAAATAACAATTCATCTACAATTTTTTTTATTTAATTCTATTAACAAAACTTAATTGTTTGATATTTTGCACATGTGTGTTATGAATTTTTATATGTTTGGTCATGACTCTATTTTTTTTTTTAGATTTAACCTGCGTTAGCAGTAGCATAGCAAAGATTACTTCTACAATTTGAATAAAACATACAAAAAAAACGACAAACTTTATAAATAATTAAATTTTAGTGCGACAAGCGACAATACTTGATTTCTTTATAATACATATTTGTATGTATTTTGTATTATAATATTGTAAATGCATAATGCGTCATAAATGGAAACATTGCTTAATGCATAAAATAAATGACAAAGACTCGGAGATTCAAAGAAAAAAAAAATAAATCGTCAAAAAAATATGTACATGCTGCTCAAAATCCAATGGAAAAAAGGGGATTAAGAAATCAAAATGGAATTAATTAAAAGGGAAACAAAATGTAAAGGGAAAAATCAAATAAACATACCTTATGCTCACTAACCGAATCGCCATAAATAAGTACTTTCGTTTTATAATTAATATTATTATTATTATTATTTTTTTTTTTTTTGTTTCAACAAATTTCATTTTTCCATTGTTAACACATGTCTTTTTTCACAAACTCCAGGATTATTATTATGAAATTAACAAGCATTCAAATTCGAATAACCAAACAAAATTAGAAATTAACCAAATGCGTTAGATTTGTTTGATAATAAAAAATAAAAAGAAAATAATTCAACACATGAGTATTAATTGCAATGTTTTTAAACTTTTATTCAAAAGTATTGTTACTTTCAAAAAGAAAATCGGGACGCAGGTACAATATTTAAATTTGAATATTCTACTTCTAGGCAAGTATCTTGTTTAGTTTAATTAATTAGTTTTTTTTGTTTTGTTTTCGTTTTTTAATGAATATTTTGTGTACGTCTAGTAATAACTGTATTGGTTTCAACAACAACTGTGGGGGATTGTGAATATATATATATTTATATTTTCTTTTGTTGAATTTCAAAACAAAGTTAAAGGAAGAACTAAAAACGTGAGCATAAGGTTATTTTTAAAAATTTTAAATTGTTCATTTTGTGTAACAATATTGAATGTTTGATTTTTTGTATAGTATCTTTGTTTGAATATAATTTATTTGGATAAATAAGTAACTTCGCTAATACTTTTAAATTTAAATGTGCGTGTGTGTGTGAGTACGTGTTTTTTTTATATTGCATTGTGATGGTTTCATATTCAAAAATTTTCTAATTGACTTGCACATTTACGGAATTACATTTAGGTTTTAGGTTTTTTTTTTCAATCGATTTATAATAATCTTTAAATTTGCCTTTTTTTTTTTGTTTCATAATACACAGTATTAAGGTTTTGATTTTTGGTTTTCGTAGATTAGTTGTCATTTAAGGTATAAATATGCGGTTCCGGTAAAAGTATATTTATTTTAGTTTAAAATTTTGTTTTGTTAAGTTTTGTTCAATTCCTCTTAGTTTCATTTTTTTTTTTATTAAAAAATTTAGTACGTAATTTCGGGTTATTAACTGTATTTTGGACTACATACATATATATACATACAACGATTTTTATTTGATTTTTTAATACATTTAAAGGTACAAAAAGTATAGCTACTCATAACGTGTAAGGCAAGAAGGTCATCTTACTAAGTTATCCAAAAATAATATGGATTGAAGAACACAAAAACTACAAAAAGTATAGCTACTCATAACGTGTAAGGCAAGAAGGTCATCTTACTAAGTTATCCAAAAATAATATGGATTGAAGAACTAAAGAACAGCATTCAAATTCTTAAAAACTTTTTACAGCGGTTCTAATGATAAAAGGCTAGGGTCTTTGGATTCTATTCTAGTAGGCTTAGCATTCATTTATGAAACTTAAATATTACTTTCAAAGCGACGCTCATTTATTTTCGAGAAACAATAGTTAAACGTCCATAGATAAGAATCAGAGGATTTATCACAAAGAGTAATAAAAAAAACTGCAAGCAGCCAGCCGTTTTATATGTTGCTCCTTTCAAATTGTTAGTGTCTTCTCAATTTAAATAACATTGAGTTTATAAACTGAAAAATCACAAAATGTC
Organism: Melanostoma mellinum; assembly: GCA_914767635.1. Taxonomy (NCBI): domain Eukaryota; kingdom Metazoa; phylum Arthropoda; class Insecta; order Diptera; family Syrphidae; genus Melanostoma; species Melanostoma mellinum. Next base: position 8,132,475 of record OU612058.1, on the reverse strand, counting down.
ATTTCTTTAACTCAAAAGCGAGCAAGCGTTCTTTCTGGCAGCCCATTGAAAAAAGTATTTTATGGCAAACACAAAAGAGAGTTTTGCTAGAAAAATGGCGGAAATACTTGGCTCTCAGCTTAGCGAATCAGGAAAAAGTGATTTGTGATAAACACTATCGATAGAACCAAATAGAACTATCACACAACCTCGTATGTGATTCCACAGACAAGAAAATTGGTATCGTCGAGTTTTTTTTTTTTTTTCAAGTGAAAAGAGTTTTCAGATTGAACTCCTTTCAACTTGCTTTCCAAAGTTTCTTTTACAGATTTAAGATGTCTTTTTACGCGAATACTATTGAACCATTTCTATTTTTCGATTCTATTCCAAGACAATTGTATTGGGAGACATTGTGGTGTATGCTTATGTTTAAATTAATTGTCATATGTTTCAATTCAAAAATTATACTACATATATTGCTTAAAACTATTTTTTATTTATAGAAACTACTCCACAACAAAACAACAACTCAGCTGGATTCTCGTTACTTCTCACTTAAAATATTTTTATCTTTTTTTTTTTTTGCTTTTCACAGGATAAGATTGTCTGATGAATGCAAGAAGAACACTTAAGTTATCAATGCAATTTCCTAAATTTTAAAAATCAGTAGTGTTTTTTATGACGACAACACAAATTAAAACAAACACAAAGTAACTTCACAAATGCAAAACTCACATAATAGTTGTTGTTATGACAAAGAAAGAAAGGCTTAAAGATTGTAGAATAGTAGAATGGATTGAATATAATAAAATATGCTTTCATCTGCGCTACTCAATCGAAAATGAGTAAATCGAAGTTGAAAGTTTAATTTTTTTTGAAAGCCCAAAACGCAGTTGAATATTCGACTGTACCTGTGTCTTGCATATGAACGGAGTTTTGATTTGTAGGAATTCAACAGTGGGATTAATAGGACAAGCAATATGATGGAGTTCCGTAGGTGATTTGTGATAAATTTTAACCATAAGCACACAATTTGGTGTGTTAAAACTGCTTTTAACATTTGCCAAGAGCATTTTCATGACTTTTAATTGTATTTAGTTGACACAGCAAAAATACAGCAATTGTCACGTTTGACGATCACCTAACTCATTAACTTATCACAAATAACTTCAAACGATTTCACCACGAGTTTTTTCAATAAATCCGACAACAAAACACACTGATATTGAAAGAAATATCACATTTTTCTTTTTGTATTTTGTTTTCTTTTTCGAGTTTTTTTTTTTAATCCCCATTCAAACCCAATTTGCGGACTTAAATTGATGATTAAAAAATTAAGAATTTGACTGAGCGATTTCGCGATTAACAATTGCGTTACTATTTTCCTTTCAGAAGAAATTTTTCTGTCCATAATGACTTAAATTTTAACGTTTTCAATTCGAATCTGATGTCGTCACGATGTGTACGATGTGTATCCTTGATACAAAAACGGCAAATGTGGGACATATAAATTTTTATTTGCAATCATCGACTTTCTCACGACATCTTTTCGCACACTTTATAGTATAGGAGGAGATATTCACTTATATCCCAAGACCCTCCGTAGGGACTAAAACAATGGATGTTTGCAAATTTTAAGAACTTGTTAATGATTTCTTCAATAGTTGATGAGTTTTATAGTTGAGATAATTTACGTGTTCTTTATCTAACAAATGTAAGGTTAGTAAATTTTTCAACAGTTAATTAATTTTTCATTTGTTCATAACTAGTAGCAATCGTAGTAAAATATGCACTTAGGACGTTTATAATGCTTTCTTGTCGGTATTCGGAGTCTAAAAATGTTACGACGGGACTTTTGATAGGGCCCGTTGTATATTTTCGGCGTCTGCCTTGCAACCAAAAAAATTTGCCGTGTGTAGACTCAAAACGCTCGAAGAGTTTGTTAGCCCTGAACCGCCTGTATCTAGGTTCTACCGTAGGTGTTCTTACGGGACACTGTCTAATAGGGAAACACGCCAAAACACTTGGTGGTGTTTTTCAATGATTTCTGCAGAAGTTGCATAGACGAAGAGGAGGAGGAAACTGTTCAACACATTCTTTGCTCATGCCCTGCGCTACTTCATAGGAGGAAAACTCATCTCGGTGAATTCTTCTTCGATGATACTAGCGGCTTAGCTTACATAGACCCTAAAAGTCTTTCGAAATACATTAAAAGTTCCGGGTGGTTCGATTAGCAGGTACTCGTTAATCTTACATCGGGTTTCTGAGATCAGTAGGTGATTAACTTGCTGATCTCTGTGGTATCACAATGGGCCCTTCCGGACTAAGTGTGTCAGGCAATGTACTCATTGGCTGACAGCCACTTCCACCTAACCTAACGTATATTTTCGGCGTACCCCCCTAATGAATCACTAGTGTGAAATAATTAAGTAATTAAGAAGAAGATATTAAATCATCATCATTAACATAAGCTTTGTGTTTTTAGCTTTAGAATCAAATTACAATAAATTACCATCTAAGACGGCAACAGATTTAATTTGTCCACCACTTTATGCAAGTTTAAAACGTTAAAGCACTGTCTTCATTCTGATCAAAGTATCACCAGACACAAATTTACTATGAGGTCTTCAATGGCCATTTATAGCCTATCTACATTTGTTAAGTTTACCGTACCAGAACTTACGAAATGGATACCAAAGCATTTATGAAATTATAATTTCTCCACTAAAGAAAAGAACAAAATCTGCGAAAGTAAAATTAAATTAACGACGAATCCCAAAGAGCTTAGCGACTTTTTTTAGAATGGGAATAATGACATCCATGGCAAAATGTAAAATAGTTCGACTTAAAATTAGTTTTTTTATTAATTTATTTCTGCAAAGTACGAATTTACTTGCAGAGTGATATGCAAAGCGAAACGCTTCAATTTAAAAAGCGATCTCAAGAAAGTATGTACCTTGTGATATTCGAGTATGATGCAAGGAGACATCGATATCCCCTTTTTAAGCCTCAAATGTTTCATTGTCCTCGCCGAAGTATGCCACTCTTGATTATTTTATAAATTATTTGAACGGCGTTGAATAATTAACTTTAATAATATGTAAAGTATTGATCTCAGTTAATTTTTTAAATAAACCATTTAATGATTGGTTCTATGCAATGTATCGCATTCAAATTGAAGAATACCGATTCAAATAATACAACTCACTGTTAAAGCAAGGCGAACGTTACTTGCAAAAAAAAACAGTAGTTCAAACCAAGCCGAAACTAGCACCTAATCTAAATTTGCTAATAAATAGTGCAATACACTTTAAACTATTCACACAACAAAAACTACTTTTTTGCTATAAACAAATCATTAATTATTATCTATTTTACTAAAATTTTGCCTAACCAAGGTGTGTATACATGTGTATTTTGATTTTCTTTTTTTTTAAACTATATGTGGCAGTACGAGTATTATTGCTTAATTAGTTTCCTTACTATTAAATGTTTCTTTTTTTCTAATTTTTGATATTAATATTACATACAGATTGCTTATGATTTTGACTAAGGTCTGGGACTTTTCACATAAGAATAAATTTGACTAAGTCTTAACCTACCTTAAAAGCTAATTAAAAATGTTGTTTGAATATTTCCGTTCCAGAATAGATGGGTTAATATCGAAAATGGTTCCCAAGTTTTCTATAATTGGCCTACTAAGCTATTATAAAAATATTTTATATACTTAAAATATACTTTCACACATAAATATAATTTTTAAAATCTCTTCAACACTCTATCTACATAAAATACACAAAGAAAATCAAATCCGTTTTCCCTTCACGCAATTGAAATCAATAAAATTCAATTAAACAAAAAAAAATATTAAAAACAAAGAGCAAAGGCAGTCTTTGTAGCTAAAAAAGAAAAAAACAATAAGAAATAAATAAAAAAAAAAGTTTATGTTTTACAACTAAAAACCCGAAACTGATCATTACAACAAATCACATTGACTAAAGGAACTTTCTCCACAACATTTATGACTAGATTGACTCATTTAAAGTTAGTAGTAAAACATACATGAATCTAATTCGAGTATATTTTTCTTTTTTACTGGCGGTTACAGTGGCAAAAGTAAAAACGTTCATAATCAGAAATAAAGTACGATCTTTCTAACACCCACTATAATTCGCACATACTCGTAATGAAGCAAAACTAACAAAACTTAATAAATATACCATCATCATCATCATCAATCTTGTACACATTTACAATTTAGTAATTTTTGTATGCTTGTTTATATAGTAAGTAAAGTTAATTGTACTAAAAACAAATAAGACGATTAAAACAACCTCTCGTGATTTTCTCGATTTGTTTCTCCAACCGTTTTTCGGCTGCAATAGCTTCTGCAGTTGTTTTAGGTGCTCCAGGAAAGGCAATAATGATGATGCTCATGTTATCACGACTGCCCTGTAGTAGGAAAAATAAAATTTAATTAGGAACACATAAGAACGGTACCTAATATTGGATGGATGATGAGATCTCAAAGATTTGAATTGACAACGTACATGGAAAGTTTGTCAAACGCAATCAGGAAAGCTTTTGTATATCAAAAAGATGCCATTTTTTAATTTTAACTGGTAGGCGGATCATCGTTAAATCAACGATAAAAGAGCAGTAAACTCTTCAACTGTACATATAGACTAAAAATACCCAATTTTCTTTTTCTTGGCTAAAAGCTTTCGTGATATTTCTGATGACAGCCACATGAGAATTACAGCCTCAACCCATAACTTTGTTTACCAAAAACCGATTTACATGGATACCACTATTCAAGAGCGTATGTCAAGCCTTCCGCGATTAACACTTTCTGTCCCCCGGCTTTTGCATCAGCAACACTCATATTCTAGTAAAAGAATCTTACAACAGGGGCTTTGGTATAGACAGGCTCTGATCAAAGAGTTATTAAAAAGCAAAGAATTCAATACTCACAAAAACACGTACGTTGCAAAATCAACCTCTGAGATGTTCCCCGTTCAAGCAAATTACTTACCTTGTGTAAGCATGTATCAATCACCTGATTTGATATATGAACCAAATCATGGGTAATTTTCAGCCTCGAATGAATAAAACTACAAACGTCTTCATTAGTCATCACATCCCATATACCGTCGCATGCCAGTACGAGAAACTCATCGGCATCTTCACGGATTTGGCAAAAAATCTCCGGCTCGGGCGATACTAATTGTTCGCACTGGCCTTTCTCTTTCACATTTTTGTAGTCGAAATCGCCTAGTGCTCGCGACACGGCCAGCGTACCGTTGACACGTTTTATCATAACACTACCGCCTGCCCGGTGTATCCGTTCTTTTTCTTCCGGCAGTATAGGTTTGTGGTCTTGTGTCGCAAATACAGGTTGGCCATTTCGACACAGTACTGCCCGCGAGTCTCCACAATTTGCTATGTAGACTTGATCGGGCGATACAAATGCACAAACCGCCGTTGTACCACCACATTTTTCCGCATTAGATATAAATTCAGGCAACTTTCTCATTACCTCATCAATACGCAGGAAGCCAGTTCGAATACCTTTAACATGATCACCTTCTTGAAATTCTTCTGTGTCAAGTATATATTTGAGTAAATATTTTGCACAGTGCTCTGATACTTTACAGCCGGCATGACCATCAAATACTGCAAAGAAACTCCAATCTTCGAGACAAGGACCTAAGCCGGTGCGGGCATAGTATGCATCTTCCATTTCGCAACGCCATCCCTGCATTGAGCTGACGCCAAATAAAAGTTTATTGCCCTCGCCATAGTCATTGTGTTTAACTGTTTTCGGTTTATCCAGAAAACCTCCCATCTCTGTTTTTCATACTGGACTCATAGGAACAAATAGGACAGAAAAGCGTTTATTATGAAATTGAGATCTTCGCTTACAAAAAAGAACGTGCCGTTTCTGAAAAAAAAAAAGAATTAAAAATAAAATGTTAGTTGAGTGTAGGTTTTTAAACAACGAATATTAAAAAAATAAAAGCAAACAATAAATAATACTCTTGAAATGCCGTCGTTGAATCATTCGAAACAAACTTCCAAACCTAAAAAGATATGTTCAATAAATAATCTGGCTACACAAACTTGTATTTTTTACTTCTAAATCAATTGTCTTTAGCTGTGTACTTCTTGTCACAAGATCATTTTTAAATTTCTTTTATGCTTTAAAACTATGTCATTTATATTGCGAGATGACGTCGATTTAATTGAGGCGACTATTCTGAATCGGATGATGATTAAAATTTGTCTCGAGCGGTCAGTTGGATTTGATGAGCAGCAATTACATGCACAGATGCAGATGACTTATTACTGACTCGTAATGGAAAATTGTTATATTCAAGGTATGTACTCGCATTATGTAATAGCATTCGTCATCGTGTGCTTTTCAGACATTCGCTGCTCACATACCTATCCCGTGAAATATTAGAAACGAGTTAGGTAATGTAAACAAAACGCTTGAGTTCAACGTGCATCGAACGGTAAAAGAAAAGCACAGAATTTTTTTTATAAATTTCTTAGAATAGTGTAGACTTCTGAAAAAATTTAACAATGCAGAATTTATGATATTACTTATTTAAATTTCACAATTTTTATACTTTACAAACGCTTTGGTAGGTACTACAAAAAATTCGAACAATGACTATCATAAAAAGTGCTTTCCACATATGTAAGTTTGAGACGGACAGACATTTGTAAGCAGTTTTTTCTATTGAGATGTGATAATTCATCAAATTTGTTGATTGATTTCATCTCATTCTTGGGGTCACATCAACCACGGGTTATTCTTTAAAAATAAGTTCCACGTTAAGGCACAAGTTTGGGAATTGAAGCAAAAAATACAACAATGTCGGGACCACAGATTGATCCATAGACCAGCTTTTCCCCCTTAACTTAACGTTACTACGAACAGAAGCTAATCAATGTAAAGTTTGTTCATGTTTCCATTTTTAACATTTTTCTATGAGGTCAAAATAAAATGGAAGTAACTGAGCAAGAGTTCAGTTCAGTGCTTTGATCGGAACTATAAACAAAAAATACTCGTTGCCATACCATGTGAGATGTGACCGAAAAATTAAAATAAAATGAAATAAAAAGGCTGACGCAACAGAGCGAAGAGCCCCAGGGCCTAGCGCAGGGGAACTAAAATTTTCTGCCGGTTTCCCGAACGGCTAATAGAGCAAGCGCTATTTGTTGGAATGAATTTCCTAACGAATGGCTTGCCAATTCCTCGCGAAAGGCGATACCCGTAGAAAAACATTATTGAAAACATTCACTTAATATTTATTATTACAAGACAGTCAAAACCATAGAAAGTATGTGGTAGTCCGAAGTCAAAGCCTATTGAACTTAGGGGATTTCCCAAATTACGACTCGTTCTGTTGCTCAATTTATCATTATCGCAAAAAGCAGAGAGTAGATAGTAGAATAGCTTAATTGATGTTCTTAGTAACAAAGTTCTTTTAGTATAGTTTGTTAGTGTGTAATGGCAAACGCAACGACTGGATATATTGAGAGCATCTTTGTTCTGAAGCAACAAACCGAAAAACAATTATCCTTAGATTAAGTCTAAACTGCAATGGCAGCATACTCTCTATAGCTTGTTGAAAATACACAGCCGTATTTATAATCGCAGTTTAAAAAAAAAACAAAATTCGTATTTATAATCATTTTTCGCCAGTGAGTAAAGCAAAGGCTGAGTAGCTTAAAAGCCGAAATACGTGTTTTAAGCTTGTTTTAGCGCATAAATGTCATATGATTTTGAGTATTGAGTTGTCATTTAACGGTTTTTTACAACTTTGTGAATTTAAAAAAGAAGCTAAATAAAGTGAAAATGTACTCAAATTACATTAATTTTATACATACACTAGCAAAGCCGCCCCGCGTTGCTCGGGTCTTTAGTTTTAAGGTTCCCGTTCTCGTTCTTCCGCTTCCGTGGGAATTTGGGGATGAAAAATAATCGTTATTATGTGTCATCCTACTGCTGAAAGGGATTATGTGGCATCCAAATGCCGAAAGAATTTTTGAAATCTGTCCAGTAGTTTCTAAGTTTCCGTTCCCTACCCCGTTCCTGTGGGAATATGTTGATCAAACCTCGACAGGAACTATTTATAAGTCTATGTCACTGAGGGATAATGTAACATCCTAGAGTTGAAAGAATTTTTGAAATCGGCCAAGTTACTTTAAGGTTCCCGTTCTCGTTCCCGTTTCGTGGGATTGTAGGGATGAAATATTTTACTATAAACCTCATGGAGCCCGAGAACTTTCCAACGAAAGCAAAACCGTCAAAATCGGTTCGTGCGCTCTGGAGTTATAGCGTCAGGAAGGAAAACCCGACTTATTTTTATATTATAGAAGATAATTAGGATGTAGTAAATATGGTTTCAATTGAAAGAAGTAGAACGCAAAAAGTCTACAAAAAAGATTTGATCCAATGGAGCTTAGAGAATTATTATTTCTTTTGACTTTTTCCATTTCTTTTTTTAAATTTTACTTTTAGCAAATGATTTTCACTAAGAAAACAAACAAAAATGTAAAGAAAAATAAGTTAAGCTTGTCAGGTTCAACCAACCAAAATTAGAGAGTTTTTTATGATTTTGACATAAGGTATGAGTGAAAAAAGGATAATAAATAAGAATTTTGTATCCAGTTCTTATTCACTGCGTAACTACTCAGCATTATAAGCGTGTTTTAGTAAAATCTAATAAAAAATACGGCTGACAGTTTATACAGAGTGGACCATCTCTTCTCGAATCGAAAAGTTGACAGGAAGCCAGTGTACCTCCGCCGAATGAAAGGAGTCATGTTGCGCTTGAACAACCTCGTAAAAATTAATTCCAAACTGAGTGGGTTTTTACAAGGCGACACACTGTCATGCGTCTTGTTTCACAAATTTGGACGAATAATCTTATAAAAGGCTATACAATTACAAGTATTAGACGTAATGGGAAGGAGCAAGCGTATTGTCATAGGTGCTTTAGCGAGCGTAGAAAAAGAAGCGGCGAAAACGGGTTTAATGAATGAGAGCAAAACGAAGACTATGCTGTCTGGAAACAAGGACAGAGAACATCGAAGAATTACTAGACAAAACGTCACAACTAACCGACATTACTTCGAGGTAGTACAGTACTTTGTCTACAAAGAATCTGCTATAAACAACATCAGTGCGGAGATCAACCGGAGAAAAACTTTTGCCAACCCTAGCATCTTTGGTTAATTGAGAAATAAAAACCCCTCTCGAAAAACCAAGGTTATCCTTTATAAGACCTTGAGCATCCCAGCAGTTACATATACACGACGGGGAAGCATGAACCTTATCTAAAGCGGATGAGGTCGTTTCGAGAGAACAATACTCCGAGTGATCTTTGGTCTCGTACTGTTTTCACATGTGTGGAGAAGGTTCAACAACGAACTGTATGAGTTGTACCGCGACATGGGCAAAGATAGAAGAGGTGGCACAATCAAGTGGGAGACCGCCTTAGAGTGCAAAATTGGAAAGAGTTCGACCGAAATCAAAATTGTTAGCGAAAAATGTAAGTTGAGGCACAGGTTCACCCTAAGCTGGAATGCTCACATAAATAAGTAAGTAAATGACCCTTTTGTTTTGTTTTTCACTTATTTAAGTGGTACCATTTAAGTAATTCTTCTAAAACTATTTTAAAAACTGTTGATTTTTAGATAATTTTTTGATCATTATAGAATACTTTGGGATAGGGAAAATGAAGCATTTTATTTAAATGTGCATACTTCAAGGAGGAGAAATTTAATTGTAACTGACCAATTTAGAAGAGTTTCCACCCTCAAATATTATTCTACTGAGTTGCTTACCCAACGTTATAATAAACATGTCATCTTCAGACTTTGGGGGGAAAGCTAAAGCAAAGTGACCCTGTGCGTTCTTTAAACAGCTAACTTCTAACTCCAAAGGGCTGCATTTAGTGGTGGCTTCTTAATTTTGTATAAAAAATTAAACATGAAAGATTTCCACACCCTAACTAAGTTTAATCCCAGTTTTAACCTTTATTTTTCTCATAGACTGCTCTGCAATTACACAATCACAGCTTCAGTATTGCCCGAGAGTAACTATCCTTGAGATGTTGATTTTCTCAACCGTGTTATTTAGAATCTTTGTAAGTTTTCAGGGGTGTTAATAAATCTTAACATGTAGTAACAAGTAACTATGGTATGGCTTCTTTCAGTTTTCTTTGGCACAGAGGTTCTGTTCCCAGTAGAAGTTGTTTCTTGTCTATCCACATCCACATTCACTCATGGAAAGATATTCCAGTCACAAAGAAAAAAGTCAAAATTATTTGGATGCGTATTTTAACAATTCGAGTCATTCAAATGCCTTTATGAAAGGCACACGTTAGAACTGTCGTTTATGAGTGATCGTGAATTTCCACCTTAAATCTAAGACGATTGTGAGATCTAAACATGTTGTCTTGTCTGATTTATCACCGATGCATCTCATTAGCTCTATCCGGTTGATAATAAAAGAGAATGAGTAAGAGCTCTGAAACGTCTCACAATATTATGAGATCTTTCATCTGAACATAACTAAACAATAAAAAAAAATTACTTGAACTTGTATATGTTGACTCAACCGCACCATATTATTGATCATTTGGCATCGTTATTACTATGGAGGTACCTACAAATTTAGAGTGACTTAACTTTGCTAAGTAAAACTATAAAAACTTATGACTATGAGTAAACCCTGAATCCACGAACTAACATAAATCTGCACTTGATTTCATCAATTCAAACAATTTTCTGGTGTTAGTCATTCAACACTGATCCTCCATTCGAGAGTCGCGACCCTGCGAAACTCAAACGATCATCATGACACTCCCCTTTTGGAATTTGAACCTCTGACGTTTGATTTTCTTTTTTTTTTCCTCTGTCGACGACCTATTGGCCTGCATTATATTCAGCAACAGTTAATTCTTAATAATTGCACAATGAATGTAGGTATAACAATGGTTGAATTCGCTGAATCAGTTTGTTTACATAAAACAAAGCACACGAGTCCAAACCTGCTCCATTCAGAGAAATGATTGCCTGCAGATACATGCATTGCTCATGAAAGTATCTTTGCAAATTGAAAATATTTATTTAAAATTATTGAGTTAAAATGAGAAGAAAATACTTTTGGTATGCCAAATTACAAAATTCATATCATTGTGTCTGTCAAAAAGTTAGGAGTCCGATTTCAGCTTCAGCATTCATCCACTCTTTTCTGCTGGATTGTGCAATGGAAATTCTCTTTTAAGAAACATATCACCTGATGCTTTTGAAAACCTTCATAACGTGGTTTCCTGCCTGCAGTTTCCCTATGCCGTGCCGATGCCATTGTTAATAAGGCAGACAAAAGGAAACTCCACTCATGCTTTGTTATCGCAAATGATACTCCAGCAGCAGCAGCAGCATGATGGACAAAGAACCTATCAGAATGTATCCACAAAACCTGAATAGTATCAATTCTCTATTGAAATGCACACACCAAGGTAGGTTGGTAAGGTACCTACTACGCAATTCTAAGGGCAAAACATAACACATACGCTTGTCAATCGTTATTATTTACTGCTGAGGTAGCAATAGCAAGAGCACAAGAACCACACAAAAAGAACCCTAAGAAGTTGCCACTTGTGCTCCCTCTTGTAAACAATGAGTGTCATTTGTGTATACACTTGTGTGTTTATAGGTCAAAATCGATTTCTACATAGCTACTTTTTTTGCTCATCTTGCTTTGCAATATACCACCTACCGACTTTGCAAAATTATTCTTTTTTTTTATTAATGCTAAGCATAAAAGTCGGGAAGTGTTGACTTTAGTGTTTTAAGTAAACCTTCAACCAGCACTTTGCAATTAGGGACACAACTAACAGATACACACCAAAGGGAGCACGTATTTAAAAAAAAAAATATTTACAAATAGCAAAAAGAACTTGTTATCTAAGAGATACTGAAAGGTGTATGTTGTACGACTGACTGTATGTATGTGAAGTTATAGCCAATAATAAAATATTGGAATATTTTCATTGTTACCTTTCCCTTGGGCTGGTTAATATTTTTCAGGTGCTTATCATCTCGACTGGTGTCGTGGGAAAAATGTATACTTTGCTACAGATGATGATGGAGGAGGCGGCGGCCGCCGGTGGACAAGAACGGCGAATTATTATATCACACACTTTGTACTCTCAATTTACTTATATATTTTTTGTCCATTGAGGAATCACAGTTTTCAACTAAATTGCTCGATTTTAAGCTGGGAATCTATGGTGAGACGAATGTGTTTGGACTTTTCGAAGTTTTTAATTTACAAAAATTGGATATATTCTTTTTTATTGTAGTTTTATTTTTATTTCGAATCGAAACAACGACGACTGCGACGACGACATACGACGACAAACGGAACGGAGCAATTGCAGCAGTCTGTTTTGCTTTTCCTCTTTTTTTCAGAAAAGCAGGTATTCCTCCGCCTGTTCTAGAGGTTTTCCTTTTCTGTTTCACTTGTGTTTTCGTAGTTTTGTGCTCTCTTGCGCGCGGCGCGGCGCGACGGCCATCAGTTCATCGCTCATCGCCTCATCGGTCTACTTACTGCTACTCTGACTCTGACGTCTGACTCTGAGTGTCTGTGAGTTTATATTTACATGAGAACGCTCTCTCCCTGAAAAGTGAATTTTGCGGCGCAGCCAGTCCCAGTCATCAACACAACAATACCAGCACAAGTCTCTTTTGTTGTTACTTGTTAATGTTATACACAACGCTGCTAGTGCCTTGCCTAGTGCTTGGCTTTCCTTACTTATGTGAAGATTGTACTTGTGCCGGATGGGCTTTGTCATCTCTGTTCTGGCTCTGACTCTGACTCTGGCTCTGGAGCCAGCGACAGATTTCATTTCTCTGAATCGGCTCCGCTCAATCGATAGAGGGTTTCATTCAGGTAGATACGAACAAGTATACTACCCTGAGTATTGACTGGCTAAAATGAGCACACCACACGCACACTTCTCAATCCAATCGGGGATGTTCCTTTTGATAATAGAACGAAGTGACAGTAGTTCCGCGCTTTTATCTTCGATTAGTCATAGTTTTGTATTTTCAAAATGAACAAAAAAAAACATCTGTTTGCGAAATATGAGAAACTTCAAATGGATATTGCGCTGTTGAAAATTTGTTTACATTCGTTAGTCTGTCTCAGCGTTCAGATTTAAGGTCATTTTAGAGAAACGTATGTATCTGAAGTGTTCATACCCATCTACTATACATATAGTAGATACTCGTGTTATGAATAGCTTTAAATTATTTGTACATGACTTGGCATAGATCTGAGGTAATCTTTGACGATGACAGATAACAACGTTTTATCAATTTCAACGTCACTAAATGGGGATATTGAATCACATCGCATGTAGGTTTTTCTATTATAACTGACTATCTGACAACAACACGACAATCTGTCTATTTACAGTAGAAAGCTGATTTTTCAAAAACAAAAAATCTTGAAAAATTAAATAGCAGGTTAAGATTAAATCAAAAATAAATATTAACGGATAAAAACAATCTTCGAGGCACTTTAGCGCCATCACGTAGATTCTGTCAGTATACTTTAGAAGCTAGTTAAGTGCTGATCCTAAAGCTATTCTTCATAAGACCTGGAAGTGAATAGGACAACGAATCAATGAAATTGAATGAATTAAAGGGCCACTTTAGCGCCATCACGTAGATTCTGTCAGTATACTTTAGAAGCTAGTTAAGTGCACACCCCAATCACAAGACTTGGACGTGAAGAGGACAACAAATTAATGAAATTGAAGTAACTAAAGAGCTAAGAAGAAAGTCTTATGCGCAATGCGGTGCCTTGTGGCACACCATCATTTAATTGAGAGTATTACAAATTCTATCAAAAAAACAAACTTCATTCATAGCTGAACAAAAACTGGTTCTACTCGAGTTTCAATATCCTACAAACGCCTTGCTGCTAACCGAACTAATGCCTAATCAGTTAACAAACTCAATTTTATCAATGGTAAAATATTAACAGAGCTCCAACCCTGAAAGCCCCTGCTTTTTATAAAAAAGCAACTTACGATAAATTAGGCGCTAATCAATCCTCTACATGCGATCAAATAAAAATACATAAATAAATAGGGTGGCGCAACATAGGTCGGAGAAACTCGGGCCTAACATATTTCGAAGATCTACAATGCCGATTTCGAACGTCTTTTGATGGCAGTGCGTAAATTGTTCTTAGAGAACTTGCAAATTCTACGCTAAAGGTTATACCAGAGAAACACATTTCTTTTTCTAATGTTTCTGGGATTCAAAACTCCCACGTAACAGACAGACATGGGACATGCTTACCATTATGCCATGAGCACCAAAAGCGACAAGTGTTAGAAAGTTAGACAGAAAAAGAGCAGGCGTTAAGAGGAATGTGGTACGCGTGGCGTAGTGGTTAGCATATCTGCCTGTTACGCGGGAGTTTCGTGGTTCGAGTTCCAACAGAAACCAAAAATGTTTTTCCACAGGTATTGCCTTTCGCGAGGAATTGGCAAGCAATGTTTGTGAGAGATGCGATAGGCCTCGTGGCTCCCCGCTCTGTTGCGCCATGTTAAAAGGAAAGTATGAAAGGCTATATTGCTCTTAAAAAATTTATTATTTGTTAATTTCGTCTTCTTTCTTTTCTCGGGATGCGTATGTACATATGTTTCAAAACAAAAAATTTTAAGAACATACATATTTATAGTATTCTCGATTTTATTCACAGATTTCTGGAGCTTTTTCCTTGATATGTTTTCCAAAAAACAACATTAAAGATAATAACCCGTTGATGTTTCTAAAATTTAAACCGTGACTTTAGGGAATAAATCTTTCACTCTAAGTCCCAATCTTCAATAGAAGTAGGAATGACACATTTTTAAACTAAAATCATATGGCGCAGAACAACGCACAATACCGATTCTATTTTTGTCACCTCAGACAGTCCGAAAGTCTGCTGATTGCTCATTAATAAATAATATTGAGAGAAAAAAATTCACAAAAAACTATTTCAAAGTCAAAGAAATAGTGTAACGGGTTATTTTTATCGCCAATAAATAAAATAATAAATCTTTACAATTTACCAACACATCCTCAACAAACATTTAACTCAATCCATATGTCAAATTCGTTTCGAATAAATTAAAAAATGATTTGAAAGTGATTTTTTCTTCTTTTATTCTTTTAATGGCACCATGATCACTTGCCTCATGGATTATATTAAGAAAGATATTAGAAAAAGCTCCATTTGACAATTCTTAAGTATTCAATCAAAAACACTACTTTGAAATTACATATATTAGCATATTTTAACATAAGGCGCGATGACTTTAAAATGTATCATCTAGAAACTTTATTTCACGGATGGTGGAATTTTATTTTATTTCCTGAATGTTGAGTTGTGCTTAGGTATTCGACAACTAATATAGTCTTTTTCTTCATCCGTTACGAAATTAAGAGCATCTTGATCTCGAAGGGATCACAGCTATCATAGTTAACTGCTGGAAACTAGTGATCCGCTCGTGTATAATGCCGTTTCGATTTATGTATGTCTAATGATTGACTTGATATCGTCTTCAAACTTCTCAAATAACTGCCACCATAAAAAGCAGACCAACAGTAAGTGAAACACTTTTAAACCAAACAAAAGCAAAATAAAACCCGAATGAATAAATACCAAAAGGCCGCTCCATCTGAAATTGGACTGACCAATATTTTTGACCTTCAAACATAAAAAAGTCATTCATTTTTGAGACACATTTATTACAACAACAAAATGCTTACAACAGAATTCAAAGTCTGGCAGCAATACGACTACAACACAATTCAATAAACTTTCATTTAAAATGGCAGCGGGTAGAACCTCAAATTGCTTAGTTTTTCTTTTCCAAAGTTATTTCAACACCTTGTTCTTTTTGTTTCTTAATTTCAGATATAACAAAATCTTTAAACTTTTCATAAGCCTCGTCAACAATATCATTCAAAATGATAATATCAAAATTTCCTGGTTCAAGACCAAAATCGATTTCTTTCTGTGCTGCGTCCAAACGCTTCTGCAATGACTCCTCAGTTTCCGTGTTACGAAATAACAATCTTCTCTTCAACTCCTCAATAGACGGTGGGTTATTAAAAACCAATATCGGATTTAAATCGGATTTTTTAATCTGCTTAACTCCCTCCATTTCAATGTCCAAGACACAAACTTTTCCCTTATCCTGAACGTCACGAACGGCCGCCTTGCTCGTTCCATACATATTTCCACCAAAGCATGCTGATTCAATGAATTCGTCATTTGCGATCGCCTGTTCCATTTGTTCACGTGTAACATAGTGATAGTGGACGCCATTGGTCTCTCCATCACGTGGCTGACGTGTAGTGTGCGAAACACTAAACCCAAAAGTATCGGGATATTCAGCAAACAAACGTTTGAGCAAAGTGCTCTTACCCGAGCCAGAAGGCCCACAGATCACAAGTGGTCGAGGTCCAATAGTTGCTGCCATTTTGCTGAAATCTACAAAAGGGCAAGTGTGAGCATTGGTTGATCAGTCCTTGGTTTTTTGTTGGTGATAATTACTATGTACTAGTGCTTGCAATAATCGCATAACTGTTGAGGTGTCAATATAGGTGAAATCAAAAGCTTCGGTTAGAGCTCAACAATAATCACACCGTTAAGCACCAACGCAGTTTAGCAATTTGGCCAGTCTACATATTCGAGAACAAGAAAAATCATAAACCTCATATTAGATGAAAAATAAAACTAAATTCAAACCAAAAATCATAATTTCAACGAAAACATGGGTATGATTTTGGAAAAATGATAGTGCATGTGAAAATGTATACAACTTACTTATTTATTTATATAAAAGAATTTGGTTAAATTATAACAAATTTATGTCAGTGTGCATTTATTATTGAAGTTTTGTGTGTCGCAAAAATACGAAAAAAAAATACCATACAGTTCTCGTCAAATTGTGATACCGCGAAATAAGTTTGGCAACATGATATGGCTTTCATCCATGCTTTCAACAAGATTCTGCATGAATATTTGCTCCAAGCTTGCCATACACTAAAAGTATGATTTTTCAAATTCATTTTGCGGACAGTAGCAATTAACAAACAGTATTAAATAATTGCTTATAGTTGTTCGTATCACTAGTTAATAAAGTTAATTGTATTTACATACAACAGACATATTCACACATAGCAATTTTTGCTATCGCTCATAAGGTTCCGTATTGGACACCAAAAACACATCAACTGACGACATCAAATATTGGAAAGCTCCGCTATTTTCGGTGATTGAAAATACAAAAGAAGAACGCTCGCTATGGTGTCCCAGATTTTTGAGGTTTTTCTTAACTGTCATCCAAAAATCGTACTTGTTACTTGTTAAAAAAAAACTTAAACAGTCAAAAACCGCACTGGTTTCCCTTTGAAATATGCCAAATTGCCATCTACTAACAAATGTTCAAGAATATTTTTCGGAACGAAGTGGACACGGGTTCCCGTCATCGTTGTAAATTGAAATTTGTGCCTAGTATTTAACGTAAGAGAAAAAAACAGCCGTTTCTATTTCAAAACAAACATTTATCTGACAGTTTGTCAAGTAAAACGCAGTTTCTCTATTTAATTTTTGTCAGCTACCAAAGTTCGCTAATGGTTAGTCATTTGTTTTTTTAGTAGACCATAAAACTACTAAAATTCAAATGAACTATTTTAAGTTTTGCTATGTGCGTATGCTAAAAGAAAAAGAAAAAAGTTTTCGATCTGGGTTCTATAGACGAGGATGTAATAGATTTTTTACTGCGATTTTTAAAACTCTCCACACTTTTCCGTCTATGATTTATCACCCTGGGAACTTTACTTTACTTTGATTGTCACTTTTTTTTAACAGCTGATAATATTCTTACACAGATACATATTCGGCCCTTAGTCCTAGTACGCTGCTAATGCGAAACGGACCGTTGATCTCCACGAGCACGTCAAAATCGTGAACGAACACTCAGCGGCAAATATTTGTGTGACTATAATCAGCTGTTTAGGAAAAGGGACAATCAAAGTCAAGTCAAAGGTGTCACAAAAAGCAATAAAACAAATTAATATTTTTGTCATCAAATGTGTTTGCACATTCGAGAACTCTGTTTGAACATCGGTATCCAGGAACATATCGATTTGGGTATCAACGTTGGATTCCAACATCGATTGACAAAGGAAGACGCTATGAAGTGGTTCCAACAGAAATACAACGGAATCATCCCGAACAGCAAGAAGTGAATTTCCAAGTTTTCAACTATTTTTTAAATAAAAGAGTTTTCATTGATTCGGTCGATGTTAAGACTACAATGGGTGTTGGTATGCTGAAAAAATAGTTACTCGTTGAAACATTCGCCACCTTGTTCTTCATAGTCGGTTTTTTTTTAACAAACTTGTCCATTTAACCACTGCGAGGTGCGGGCGATGTCTCTTGCTCCAAACCAGGCATCCAAACTTGCTGAATCTTGGCCTCCGCACGAAGAAATCCTGAACAAACACTGAGCGGAAAAATTGACAGTTAAAATACACCCTCCCCCCACCTTTTTTTTTTTCTTCTCTTGACATAACTGGTTTTTGGTTGCATTTTATGCAAAAGACACTGTATATAAGGCACAGCCAGGTTTAGTCGATAGCTTATAACTCGAGAACGGCTGGACCGATTTAAATGGTTTTCAATTTGTTTTATTTGTCTCCATCGTGAGATTTACTTCTAAAAACATTAGATTTCCACAGAAAAGGGAATGGGAAAAGAAGCTTTAAAGCTGCCGTACCAAACTCAAAAATTCTTTCAACATTAGGATGCTACATTATCACTCGGTAACATAGACAGCCCTATTACGGTTACAGATCGGAACGAAATTCTTTCCGATTTGTACGAAACTTAAGATATTTGTATTATGGTAACGTTTCCGATTGCTTAATCGGACAAACTTCCGAAAAGAACGAAACAATGCGATGAAAATGTCAAATTTACAGCAACGCGTTTAGAATTCATGCGATGCATGGCGATTAAATGTGAAAATGGTTGGAACGCATTCGGAATTCATGCGATGCATGCCGATTTTTTGGTTTTCTGTTCTATCCGATGTCTCCGACAGCAAAGTAGTCGCGGAAGGGTTGTACGTAAACAAAACAAAAAAAAAACATGAATTCTAAGGAGAGGGCACATTTTCATTCATTTTTTTCTGTTATTTCTTTCAGAAAAAAAAACTCATTGATATTGCAAAGGTTGGTCAAGTTAATGCAAACCCACTGGATATTGCGAGAAATTTCACAACCCAGCGGCCTGAGGAGACAAACGTCGTTACGCGTCAGTATTTCCTTTACGACTGAGTACCATAAACAAAACAAATGTTACGATCGGAACATGTTTTTCCGATCTGTTACGATGATAGTGCTGAGAATATCATTAATTCCAATCGGAAAAGGGAAATTGAAAAAACTTTCAGGCAATATTCAGCTTATTCCAGTGGATGTTCCCAACAATTTTTGGTCTTTTGACAATTTTATGAGAACAACGCTTTGAATAAGTTAGACCCGAGCAAAGCGAGGCGGGTCATCTGGTGCAATATTTTAAACAGGAAATATTTGTATTTTATTTATATATATATGTATTTATAATTTTAAAAATTATTTATTATAATTTTTAAAATTCTTTAACCAGTTCAAAGTTTTATTAGTTTCGCTCAGTGAATCCGGGTTTGGCCCAGGTTTGCTTGACAGCTTTGTATGTTGTTTGGTTCAAAAAAAAAAACGCTAAGGTATTTAACCACCACATATCTCTGTCGTTTAAAGAAAAATATATTAGTAGGAAACTTATTCGGCACCTGAACTCGTCCAGCTTAAAAAACTTAGTGCTACTTTTCGGCGAGTTGAACAAACCTTTTATCATCGAGCAAGATATGCTACATTTTATCTACTACATTTCCACCGAAAAGGAAACTACGAGGGTGAAAGCGATCGGAGCGCACATACCTGATGCATTAGTGCAGCAGAAATCTAGTGCTGCAACTGCAATGCTTCCATAAGCAAAGTTCTCTAATTCTTTCAAAACAAATTTACAAAAAAAAAAAAAAACCTATCAACAAGAACAATGAGTTAAGCTTGTTTGTAAAACGTTCACAATTGTTTATATGTTCAAACTCTTAAGTTTCAATACTTAGGTACAAGTAGAAGCTGTTAGGTTAAATGAGGCAGTTAGGCGCCTCAACCCCATACCCAGACAACTTTCTATGCCTTATTTTTGATTAAGTTTATTTAGCATAAAAATTATCTACTGAACATTTTTATAAGATTATTTATAACATAAAAGCTAATAATATTACAAATAAATATAAGATGAGAGAAAATAATTGTTTTAAACATAAGGTAATATCTCATTTTTAAATCATTAACATTTGTTTCCGTTTTTGTGGTGTTCGGAAGATTAGTAGTGCATCTCAAGATGTTTTTTCGTGGCTTTGATGTAATCATGGAACCTAGGCACACATACTGGTACCGAGCTGACGATAGTCGTCCTAAAATTTGCGCTATTCGGGTCTCGTTAAAATCTTCAAATATCTACATTTTGACCAACCTTCAATCAGAATGCATTGAAAAGTGATCCCAGTATACGATCATTTTTTCTTAATAAAACAACACCTATGCCTGACCCAAGACCAATTCATATTTTCATATTTCCAAGGAGGTTTTTAGTGTCTTCCTCTTACTGCTTTTTGTGGACATTTCAAGATAGTCTCAGAACCAATGGTGTCCTTTCAACAAGAACAATCTTTATATCCTATCTACAATCGTAACTCTCCATCCGAACTTCAAAAATGAATTACTAATACAGACTGGTTTAATCTCAAAGATCATTGCAATTCAGATTTGGAGTCCACTATCTATAAATGGTTTTAAATTGAAAGAAAATCAAAAGGAATAAATGCCATTCAAGAGAAGTTCTAGCTTACAATACTTGGAAGTTTTTGTGTTTTTAAAGAATCTTGATTCTTGATATAAATTCACAGCCCTGCGCAATGAAACTATGAAAATAAAAAGAAAAAACGACTTAAATGAACAACATTATCATAACAATATCAAAAAGAAGGAAAAAACATTTAAAAGCGATTGCGCGCTCTTTTCCATGGCATTTTGTTTTTGATACGCTTTAATTTGAGTCTCTAAAATTATACTCTTCAATATCTAAAATTAGAAAAAAACTGTGACAACATCGCTAGCCAATTAAAAGGCATACAATTTTTGTACTGCATCCGAGAACCGAGATCCGATAGAGCTCCACTCCAGCTCCAACAAAAAAAATTATTCTCTTATGCTCTTGTTTTCGTTTTGCATTGAGAAAAAATATATTTTTTTATTTTGCTTTTTGCAAGATAGAAAACGAATAAAATTTACTTACTTTGCTTGGGTTTGTTCGGTGGTTTTGTTTATTTGATGAATTGCACTTGAAGTCGAATTTTAATGAAAGATCTTGCGTGATTAGTTTTTGTCTTTTCAAGAAATGGTGTGTGAAAAATTGGTTAGGTTGAAAAGTAAAATCAATTTATGGCGAAAAAGCACGCACGGCATTCAGAACGAGAAAACGGACACAACTGAAAGATGGTGTGGTGAATTTTTCCATCATATTTTCGATTTTGCGAATTTGACAGCGGGTGTGTTTGTTGGTCAGCTATGTTCGAAGAATATTCAATTGCATCATTCAAAGCTTATTTGAATTGAATTGAATTGAGTCCATGGATCTCTAGATATTCATGCCTATTATGGAATTCGCAGGATTTTACTCCCGGGAGTTGACAGGATTCGCGGTAAATTCGTATTCACCTTATTTGCTATTAGTGAATTCGACGAATGAGCTGTATTATCAATTGCAGAACTACCTTATTGTTTTTCACTGCTGCTGCCCTCTCTGGTTCTACTCTGTGCTGCTGTCATTTATGTCGACAAAACGAAAAAATTCATTTAACTTGATATGCAAACAAATTTGAAATTAAAATAAACCAAGTTTCAGTTTTAAGTTAAAAGTGATATTTATAGTGCATTCAGTTGCATATTATTTTGATGTAAGAGAAAACTCATCGAGATTTACTCGAATAGAATTACGATACCAAATTAGAAGTATTTTGGATGTTTTGGATGAGAGACTGCATTCATATAAAAAACTCATTAGATTGCGTACACATCATAATTTTTCTATATACATACTTTTTTCCATTTGATAATCTCCATAAATGGTGGACCCATGCTATTAAGTGATGTTTGCAGCCTTTCCAAAATTGTTGCTGCCCCGAATACTTTTTTTGTTAAGTTTTTTTCAACATCGGGCTCAGTTTTCATAAGCTCAACTATTTTACGAAATTTTTCCCTATTTGTTGTCCGCTTTTTAAAAAGAAGTAAAATAAATACCTGAACATTCCATATCATAAATTTCAACTAACATATTAGCACTTTTTATGTTTTGTTTGTTGTTTTCTAGTAAGTTTTTGTCTTTACGAATCTCGATTCGCTACAAAAATGTCGCGAATGTGAAATGGAAAAAATTATATGGAGTGCGAATGGTTTGCGAATTCACTAATACCAAATAAGTTGAACAGGAAAGTCGGTAGTGCAGGTTTTGTTACCGATATTCATTCAACTCCTTTCGTCGAATTCCATAATAGCAAAATTTTCGCGAATGGTTGAAACTCACGCTAAATAGCATTCGCCGGATTCCATAATAGGGGTGATTAAGATCACAATATGAGGAGGTAAACAAATTAATTTTATCAAGGGCTCTAAGCTAAGTCGCTCGTCAAAAGTATTACCCTAGTTCTTTCTCTATCATTTTTAAAATGGAATGACCATTTTATGTGCAACACTCCCTGTTCAACGAATTGACCGCAAGTCAATACCGACAAATTGGTGTAACAGAGACGGATACCAAGAAAATAGTCGCATATATTCGCATGAAGTTTCAATAAATCGACCAATGTGACCATCGTCCAACATTCAACTTTAAACTTTCGCTTTCAATTTCAGCAGAGGCAAAAATGTTTTTCCACGGGTATCGCCTTTCGCGAGGAATTGGCAAGTCCGCCGTTAGTAAAAAGCGCTTTCTCAATTAGCCGTTCGGAACCAGCAGAAAATTGTAGGTCCCCTCCATTCCCTTACGAGGCATGGGTGTGAGTAACGCACTAGGCCCAGGGGCTCCTCGCTCTGTTGCGCCACCTTATTTTTTTTTCAATTTCGATCTAGAAGTTTTCATCTATTTGTCACTAAACGTATCCTATAAAAATCAACTTCACCTCAACACTTATACCTTTAACCAGACAAAATGTATAATTTATAAACTATCTTATCAACTATTTCAAAAGCTGCTTTCACGTTCTGTAGCTTCTCACATCTCACGAAATAACCACAAAATCAGTCAAATCCTTATCTACTCTGTGATTCCACTGCTTCTGCGGGAAACCGATTTTTTGTAGTTGTGCACAGAGGAGAGTGCTCATAAACAAAAACTGTCAAACACAAGATTTTCAATTTTATATTTTCACAGAAATTGATACTTAGGCCGTGTGTGAATTGCGTTAAAATTTGCGTTAAAACTTCTACCACGATTAAAATTTGACGTCTTGTTTGAGGTGGGATCAAATTTAGCCATTTGCTGTGTGAATTGCGTTAAAACAATTATTTTAACCAAGATTTCTGCGTAGGTTAAAAAAATTTCCCTCTATAATTTAAGAAATTTCCCTGAACAAAAATTGGTTTTCTTTTCACGGAAAAATAGTTTCAATTACAAAACATATTTTTAAGAAAACAGGGTTAATAAAAAGTCTCTGAAACTGAAAAAAAATCTTTTTCATTTATTGTTCTCGATTCTAATGTCATATTTTAAAACAACAATGAAAAATATTCAAATAAAATTCCCATTTTGATTAATTGATTTCTTCGGTATAGTAGCACTGAAAATTAGTTTTCATGGCTGATATCTTTCATAGATTTCAAAAGAAACAAAACAATAAATTCGTATTTGGTTTAGAAAAATGACAAATTTAAAGTATTTTGTATTAATTCTTGTTTTTGTCATCCAGACTTATCCTAATTTCAATTAGTTTTTTTTTTTCTTGAGACCCTAGAAAACAAAACCATTGAAGATTGAATTTATATAAATTAATTGATTTCTAACTGACATTTAATGTATGGTTTTCCAGCCTGCCTTCGTTTTTTTTCTTGATTTATATTTCGTTGTTTGAATTGAATGCAAAGCAAGAGCAAATTTCTCTATCACTAGAAACGTCAAATTTTAACACACTTTAACCTGCTCCACAGCTCAATAAATTTTAACCCATTTTATTCACCTCATTATTGTCAAATTTTAACGCGGGTTAAATTTTAACACACATTTTAACGCAATTCACACACGGCCTTAAGCCTTGCCCAAACCAACGCGGTGAGCGCGTGCGATGCGATTGCGATAAGCCAAATCCCTATGTCCCCTATTATACGATGTCTCACGAGACATGTCTCATTTTTGACGTTCCTTTTAAATTTCCATCCCGTGAGACAATCGCAATTACACGTGAACTTAAGTCTGCGTCTCAAATTTGACAATTTATTATTCTTTTGTTGTTGTAAAAAAACTGAATCAAATAAACACTACTCAAAAGCGAACAAGAGTAAAGAGAAACGTCAAGGTGAGACTACTAAAAATCGGCACGGTACTCATCGGGAATTTTTTTGTGCATCTCATTTCCTCACATCTCCTTTCTTTTTCGCACTCATGTGAGACTGGGCTCGTGAGACATCGTATAATAGGGGACTAAGTAATCTTATGGACGTTTGACGTAATACATAGGGATTTGACTTATCGCAATCGCATCGCACGCGCTCACCGCGTTGGTTTGGGCAAGGCTTTAAGGACTATTCACATGAGCACGACCAACGAACAACGAATGAACGAATATTCGTATATTTTGACATTTCATTCACATGAGTGTTTTACATTCGTCACGAATAACGAACACAATTTACATGCAAAACAAAAATGGGGAATGATTTTGAGGTTAAGCACGCGCGAAAAATTTATTCGTTGGAGTGTGGATTGTATGTGGAGCGAGAATAAAGTCTGACAGTTCGTACCTACTAGATGTTTATTCGTAACGAATAAACTTTTTTTCTCAATTTTGTTAATTTTAGGCACAAAAATAAAAGTTTATCCACCTAAAAATAAGTATGAACTATTTTTCCATCGTTTCCAAAAAAAATCGTGAGGAATTTATGCTAGTAAAGTACTTAAAATCTCATTTCTTGATTTATTCGCCGTTCGTTGGTCGTGCTCATGTGAATAGTCCTTTATATTGCTGACAAAAAACGTTTCTTTACTTTGTGTGTAGTTGTCACTTTTTGAAAGAATTTCTTAAAAGATGACAGATTATGAAATTTGGTTGACAAAGTAACTGCCCGAACACAATGGTGTAGCTGTAGCTGTAGTACGTCGCGCTGTCAAAGTCGAAAGTAGGCAAATGCCATAAGAGTGAACACAATGCGTAGTAGTAGCTGTAGCGGTAGCTGAAGCTGTAGTACAAGTTGACTCAACTTCAACTTTGAGCGCGCTGCAGCGCTACATTTTGACGTTTCACAAAGAAAAAAAAAAACAAAACAAAGCAAAAGTAAGTAAGTAAGTAAGTAAGTAGACTTTATTGAGATTCTTTTTCTTAATACATTTTTCTCTTTCTTACACTAGCACTTATGAAATAACTAGAACAATTGATAGTATTGCCGGCTTGGAATTGGCCTGGCTACACGAATTATATTGAATTTTGTATAGATATGACAAAAGAGGATAAAGATAATTCTTAGCATTGAGCTACTTATATATTTGTATGCGTCCACTCAACAAGAGCATAATTTCATAACTTAGCTTAAAAAGGTGGATAGAGTGAGAGGAAATGATGAACAAAAATAACGAAAGAAAAATAAAAAGTAATGAACAAGAGATAGATGCGACAGAAGTCACCTCTATCCATAACACTAGTGATGTGTACAAGTGAAATGGGTAGAGACCCAAGTTTTAATCGTAAGAATACTGTATAGTGTCTTTTCACTTATTACAGCCGTATTTATTAGATTTTCTTAAGACGTCTCTTAGACGTCGATAAGTTAAGTTTCAATTAAAATTTAATTGGAACTTAAGAGAGGTTGATTAAATTCTTATCGATAATCGATTCTGCGCTGATGCTAAACTAATTGATAGTTGTGTCAAAATAAAGTAGTAAAAACAGAAATCTAGTCCAATTTAAACTGCGTTTTGACAACCATTCGTTTGTAAACAGATGTGGTGCCTTTTTGCTTATCAAAAAAAAAAAAAAAACACTATGTACGAGTATCATCAACCTAAAATGTGATGAAAATTTCGAATTTTCATTAAAAACTAACGCAACGCATTGTTGGTCTTAGGCCCTTATTATGAGAAGCAAATCGACCGCTCGACCATGGAACAATCTTTCTTTGCCAAGCAAAACTGCAATTCCCTGACAATCTCTTAGCTCTGGTTGTAGGCACACGACATCCATAGCGAAATGGGTAAAGCATAACTACTGCGTGGGCGTTCGACCACCATAAACATCCAAAATGATTTTTCTCTGGTAGGTATCACCTCAAGGCAGGAAAATATGCCTTGAAGAATGCTATTTCAATTTAACCTATCAGACCCGCACGCACGAGAATGGTTGTTGCGAGAACAACGCGTTTGGCCTTGTAGCTCTGTGGAGCTTTTGTGCCAGCTTTTTATGTTTCTATTTATTAATCATGACATCTGAAAAATTCTTAGCACATTGAAAACATTTAAATCGCGACGAAAATCTTCTATTTTTTTATTTTAAGAAAATTTTCATTTTATTACCAAAACAACAGAGCGAAATTGACACCGATTTTCCCGAAACGTCAGAATGAATTTTTAATTTGGATTTAAGAGACCTTTAAACGTCATTATTGGCATTTAAGTTAAGAGGCCTCTAGCAAGGTTACTTAAATGTGAAATTTGATTATCGATACGGATTCGTTACTTAAGTGTTACTTAAATGGCAATTAAATCTAATCGATGATTAAAAGTTCTTTATAGATACGGCTGTTATGTTTTGTGTTATTTTATTTTTTGAACTTCTGGTGATTTGTTTACATTTGACATTTTAGTTTAGGTAAATTTATTCTTATTTCTAGGATAATTACATTATCTACTCACAGCTGGTTGATGTCTTATTTTACTTAAACTTGAAAAAATATATTTTTGATTCTACTGTTAACTCTCTTAAATCTATTTCACAACCAAGTTAATGTTGGCAGGTACAATTGTTTTTTGTTTTTTTTTCCGAATTCTTTTAGTCTTTTTTTTTCAGTCTTGATGGTTACATTTGTTATTTTTCATTGTGGAACGTTAAACTGCTCAGCCTCTATGAACATTATATGATTGCTTTTCATAAAAGGGGCAAGTGAACAGGTTGTCATTATCCCGAACTTGCGTTGTTAAGCTGGAACTCTCGTTAATCATGCTAACCGGCGAGAGATAATATCTGTCGTAAAGGGAATATCCAGTGTTGCTCTCGAAAATGGTTCGGAGGATAGGGTTGTTGTGATGCTCCAAGGAACTTAATCTTATTTTAGTGAGAGAGATAAGGTAATCAAGCAATGGTGTAATTCTTGATTCTTGATATAATGTTTTATTGCTAAACCATTTACCTGAAGGTCTCCGTCTTTTTGATATGCAGTTCCTAATGATTCTGCGTTCAAATCTATGAAGTTCAAGGGCGACATTCGGTGTTATTGTAAACCATAGAGGAAATCCATACGCAATCAGAGGACGCATAAGAGTTTTATACATAAGGAGCTTAGTAGATTTCTCTACGTTTCTAGAATTAAGAAGTAGTTTTAGTTTTGCAGCCGCAGCCTTGCTGTTATTCAGAGCTTTTCTGGCATGGGGGTTCATTTTTAAGCGTTGGTGTAAGTGGACACCAAGATATTTTAATGAGTTTTTTAGAGGGATCGAGTTCCCTTCAATGGTTAGGTTAAGGTATCGACTCTCTCGTACGGCAAGGTGATGACCCCTGCCAGAGGCGTTACGAAAACAAATCATTTCGCATTTTTTGAAATTGAGTTCGATTCCCCATTTTTTGTAGTAGGTGTTCACTACGTTGAGGTGAGACTTGACTTGATTAAGAGCTGCATGTGGTCTTTCATGTGGACAGAATAGGATAGTGTCATCCGCGTACAGAATAGCTTGTGAATTATTGTGTTGGATTGGAAAATCGTGCAAAAAAATGTTAAATAGAAAGGGGCCCAGTATAGATCCTTGAGGGACGCCCGCTAGCACCTGGATTTGAGAAGAGCTTTCATTTTCAAAATGGATGTAAAGGCTTCGGTTAGAGAGGAAACTTTTTATTATTTGGATGAATTTAGCAGGGAAATTTAATTGGTTTAGCTTAAAAATGAGACCAGCGTGCCAAACTGAGTCAAAAGCTTTAGTCAAGTCAAGTGCACAAGCAACGGTGCATTCTTTTGCTCTTAAATTTTGTAAGATTTGGTCTTGGAAATAAAGTAAGGCATGTTCGGTGGAATGACCTGGTTTAAACCCGAATTGTACTGATTGGGTAAGCTCAGTGCCCTCAAAAAAGTTTTGAATATTTGAGGATATTACCTTTTCAAGGATTTTACCTAGATTGGATAAGAGGGAAATTGGGCGATAGTTAGTTAGGCTATTGTCGCAATTTTTTTTTTTGATTGGAATGAGTTTTGCTTTTTTCCAGGCAAGAGGGAAGTAGCAATTATTAATGCAATTATTAATCAGCGGAGTAAGGTATTTGGCTATTGTAGTCTTTGATTTACGAATAATAAAATATGAAATGTTGTCAGGACCTGCTGACTTTTTATTGTTTAGGGTTGATATGAGGTACTCGACAAAGCTGGGTGCGACAAAATTTTCATTATTAGGTCCATCAGATTTGAATGAGGAAGTAAATTCGGTTATGACAAGGTTGTTATTCCAAGATGTGAAGGAGCTATTGAAAGTCTGAACTTCCAAAGACGTTTCTAAATCCCCATTTGGGGTTCTGAGCGCATACAAGTCGGCATAGAATGATCTGAAAGCTTCAATTTTTTCTGATGGTGCAACAAAGGTATTATTATTATGAACTAGAACTTGCGGACTACAATCTGTATTTCTCTTACGGCCAGTTATCTGGTCTATCACTTTGAAGACGTTGGAAGATGGTCTTAGACTTCTTAGTTTTTTTGAGAATTGTTCGTTGACTTCTATTCTGACTTTATCCTTAATAATTTTGCTAAGACATCTTATGCGGGCCGATAGCTCTTGATAATCCTGATTGGTTCGATCGCCGAAGTGGTGGAAAATTCTCTTTAATCTTTTTTTCCAGGTTTTCCTGGTTTTGAACAAGTTGAGGGTGGCGTCAGAAACTCTAATCCAATTAGGATGTAACGAGATATTTTTGCTATATGCAGACATGCAGTTAGATATGCTGTTGGTGAAAGAATTGATGAAAAAATCTATTTCAGAGTTATCGAGGTTTCTGTCCGTTGGGATTTGTAGGTGGTTCAACTCAGATGCTAGAGTAAGGTTAAAGTTTTTCCAGTTGGTGTTTTTGTAGCACGTAAAATTTCGCGGGCTATCGGGAAAAGTTGTTTCATTTTGTAATTGTATGCTCATAAATACTGAGAAATGATCGGACATTGGGTCTATTGTTAAGCAGGCTAAGTTATTGTGGGAATTAAGGTTGGAGGATATGATAAAAAAGTCAATATGGGAGCCCGAGCTGGGTCGAGTTGGACCGACAGCGGCTACAATGTCAAAGTTAATGAAGTGGCTATCTTGGTACCAACGGGCCAAGTGAGAACCATTTGTGTTGATCTTTGAATCACCCCACGACGGGTGTCTAGCATTGAAATCACCGCCTAGGATGATGTAGTCAGAATCTGATAGACAGGCAAGTAAATCTTCTAAAGCTGTGGGGAGGTTTGACCCGGTGTCACATGGGAAGTATACCGAAACTATTGCAAGAGTTTTGGTGAAATTTTGAACTTGAATTGGAATAATTGCTATGGTCGCTGATAGAAATTGGTTTGAAAAATGTTTTTGAGTGAATCGAATTGAATTTTTGCATAGAATACCTGTGCCTCTTCCTTCATTATTTCTAATGAAGTCGTAGTTGTCGTTAAAACGACATTTGTTTTTGTTTTTTTGCAAACAGGTTTCTTGCACTAGTAGTGCAAATGGTGAAGTTTCTTTTAATAATAAGTCGATTTCGATATACTTTTCATTGGATAGTGAGTTGACATTAGCTGTGATAAGGTTAATGTTCATGGTGATTATGGTGAAAGGGAAGCAATGAAACCAAGGTAAGCGCCTGGTTTTTGGTGTTCTGAAAGCTTTTGATAGTTTGGCCAAAACTCCCTAACTTTTGAGATCAGGGTGGTTATTGGTAGCCCAAATAGTCTTGTGGACTCATCTATAAAATCACTTATTTCACCCTTTGACGGGTTGTTGTTTAAGACAGGAGGAGATTCCTGCTTCTTTCTAATACCGCTGACTGTCTCAGCAAAGGATGGGCCCGTGTGCCACGGACCATTGGGCATATTAACAGTGGGGCTGTTCATTGATTGTTTACTTTTGTGGATAGGAACCATAAAATCATCTTTCTTTTTTTTAGGAGTTCCACCCTTTTCGGGCAACCCTTATAACTTGCCGGATGGCCCGTGGAACCGCAGTTGACGCACGAAGCGACAGAAGTGCTTGATTTTGGACCAAGTTCGCATTGGCCGATCTCATGGACTGATAGGCACTTTACGCATCTAACTGCATATGTGCAATAACCTGCCACATGCCCGAACCTCTGGCACCTGAAACACTGCTTAGTACCAGAACTTTTCACTGCTTCCCATTTGATTCTATGTCTTAGAATAGTTTTAATTTTTTTTATTTTATCGAGGCTTTCCCTATCCTCCAAACTACAAATAAAAAGATCGAGTGGGATCCCACTGGTCTTAGACCATTTGGTCTCAAATTTTTTTATGTTTATTTTTAGGGAAGGGTCCAAACCAATGAGCTCCCTCTCGATCTCCTCAGGTGAGAAGAAACTGGAGATTCCCTTTAGCATTATATTAAATTTCCTTAAATGTTTAGGAGGGAACGAAAATGAATCAATGTCAAGTTCATTGAAATGTTTTAAGAATAAACTATGCAGTTGAACGTTCCTAACTATTATCTTAAGCCTACCAAAGCCATTAGATGAAAATTTAATATCATTTACATTGTCCCCTATTACATGATGTCTCACGAGCCCAGTCTCACATGAGTGCGAAAAAGAAAGGAGATGAGAGGAAATGAGATGCACAAAAAAATTCCCGATGAGTACCGTGCCGATTTTTAGCAGTCTCATATTGACGTTTCTCTTTCCCATATTCGTTTTTGCTATGTTGCTTTAATGTATTTTTTGTGTTGGTCAAATGAGCGTCAACTAAATGTTTTTTCATTTTTGTTGTGGTCTTGTTTTTTATTTTTCAAATCAAAAGTTGTAAAACCAATTTGTTATTTTTGTAATTTTATCAAGCAACTTACTTATTTAGAGAAAAATAAAACTTTGAAATTTATAAAGTGACAACAAGAAAAGGATTGAAAGAGAAATGAAGAATTGTCAAATTTGAGACGTGAGCCTTCAAAATTGAACATGTAATAGTGATTGTCTCACGGGATGGAAATTTAAAAGGAACGTCAAAAATGAGACATGTCTCGTGAGACATCGTATAATAGGGGACATTGAGGTTTGACTTACTCATAAATTCTAAAATAGATTTTGCTGATACTCCTTTTGTAAATATTGGTGGGCACCATGGGATGACTGTTTCAGGTGGAGCTGTCGTGTCCTCGGCGTGGTTGACGTTAGCGTCGCTGGAGTTGATTCTGCTGGGGTTGACTCTGCTGGAGTTGCCTTGTTTTGTTGTTCCTTTTTCTGCATTTAGGTCCGAGAAGTCCTGACTCGTTCCATTGATCGTGTCATCCTCGTCGAGAATGGAAAAACGATTGCTGCAGTTTTTATTATCAACCGCAATCTTCTTGGCTCCTCTGGTAGTGGCCAGCTGGCGTCTTTTACGAGCGATAATTGTGGTGAACACTTCCTTGTCATTGGCCAGCAATTTGCTAAGCGCAATTTCAGATTCGAGCTGAGCACGAACAAGTCCTGTTCCCGCTAAATTATTGTTTGGACATCCAATATGGATGCTATTATCTAGCTGCAGCTGCTGTCTGCCTTCGGCGTCCTTTGCTATAGTTTTTTCTATGCAGATATTCGGCTGTGCAAATTGCTTGCCATCAGCTAATATTTTCCCGTTCGCACCAGTAGTGGAAGTATATGTATGGTCCATAGCCATCTCATGATGTTTCGAAGAATGCGGTTCGCCTTCGTTGAATGCGCGCCATTCTTCAGACGCCGCCATTAGGATTTTTTCTTTGTCAACTGCATTAAGCATTTGCGATGGTAATTTGCACTGGTTAAAATTAAATTGTTTATCTGGAGGCAAAGTAGGCCATCCAGGAAATGGAGCCTCATCTCCTTCCATTATGAAAATGTTTTTCCACTTTACTTATAAAAATTTTTTTTTTCTCTCTCTTTTTAGTTTGCTTAATAATTACGGAGCACAAAAAATCACGACTGTCTACTACGGCATTCACAAACGCAATCCCAAAACAAAGCAAAATGGCTCAGCAAAATTGACATCTTGCGCTACACCATTGTGGACGAGCTGTGCTACATTCCTCAGCTGCACTCTGACTTTTAATTTGACAGCGCGACGTACTACAGCTACAGCTACACCATTGTGTTCGGGCAGTAAGGCGTTTAGTTTATTATCTACTGGTTTTTAGAGCCCGGTCGAACGTCGAAGTCGATAGAAAAGCCTCCATCCAAAAATGTGGTCAAGTAAAGTGCGTGTTGTGTTTGGTGCTTCAGTTTTGCTCTCAAAATATTCTATCCTCAACTCACTAAAATTCTGAAATAAGCTTCGAATTCAAATAAAAACTTATAAGTAAATAGCAAGAAAAAGTTCCTTTGAACAGAGAAGATAACGTGTATTTCACAATAGCGCAACAACAAATACATGTTTCGTTATCATCGAGTATCGAATTGTAAAGCAGCTGATAATAGAAATCAAACTGACAGATCAAAACTAAATTCAACAAAGAAACTGCAAAGTGCTCATCCAAAGTGAATCCACTTCAAACACAAAATCCTGTAATTTATCTAGTGTGATTCTAAATTAATCTAGTGAAAAATATCTACAAGCTATGCCTGATATCAAAGTAACACCACTGGGAGCAGGCCAAGATGTTGGCAGAAGTTGCTTATTGCTGTCGATGGGCGGCAAAAATATAATGCTAGACTGCGGCATGCATATGGGATTCAATGATGAGAGGCGATTCCCAGATTTTTCCTACATTGTTCCTGAAGGACCGATTACCAGTCACATCGATTGTGTTATTATTTCGCATTTTCATTTGGGTGAGAACAAGAAAACTTCCTTATACTTACTTTAAATCTATTGCGTTGATATTAACCAGATCATTTGATTACTAATCTTAATAGCAAACTCAGTTGAAGTCTTAATTATTGCCTATCTATGTTCTAACAAAAGTTATCATCTTAGGAATTTGTTGTTATGGTTTTATGGTGAGAAATCGTTTGAAAAATGCATTTACTTTGAGTTAACATGAGTTGATAAATCTTAAGGAAATAAGATTAGTAACTTTATTGCTGTTAGAGCCATTGACTTACATGAATCTCCACTAACTGACCCGGGTAGCACTGGATTACTCATTTAAACCGAATTTTTTATAGTTCTGTTTCTGTCTGTACGCCAGTGGCTTTAGACGCTACTGCTTGTTTATATGTTAGTTTTCCATGAAGTTGTGAACAAGCACGTTAGATGCTGGTGTTCAGAAAAGAAGGAAAGGATAAGAAAGAAAAAGCCGATGCATATTATTTTTAAATTTCTGATGCGTACTGCGTTGAGCTGCTCAAATATGAATCTCTTTACTTAACTGTTCGACCGAAATTGGACTGAAGTTAAAACGTCTTGGGTACCAGTCTAAAGAGGAATCTTGTAATACAACTCGTCTTTGTTTTGCTTAAAAATTGCATGCTTTTACTGACAAAAAAAAAAAAAAACAATCTTTAACGCACTAATCTAACATCGCTAAGCAGCTTGAATGCAAGAAAAATAAAATTGACCAATGGTAACCAACGCCGAAATAATTGAAGCTCATCTCCACAAACCTGGTGATTAGCTTTAAACTCACCAAAAAGTTTTATTTTTCTTGTTCCCTTCTAGATCATTGTGGAGCTCTTCCTTACATGTCCGAAATAGTTGGCTATAGCGGTCCTATTTATATGACCCACCCCACAAAGGCCATAGCTCCAATTTTACTGGAAGACATGCGAAAAGTTGCCGTAGAACGAAAGGGTGAATCGAATTTTTTCACAACACAAATGATCAAAGACTGCATGAAAAAAGTAACTGCAGTAACCCTTCATCAGAGTGTAATGGTTGACAATGAACTGGAAATTAAAGCTTATTACGCGGGACATGTATTGGGTGCAGCTATGTTTTGGATCAAAGTAGGCTCGCAGTCTGTTGTTTACACTGGTGATTACAATATGACACCAGATCGACACTTAGGAGCAGCATGGATTGATAAATGTCGACCAGATTTATTGATAACCGAAAGTACTTACGCAACAACTATTCGTGATTCCAAACGATGTCGGGAGCGTGATTTCCTCAAAAAAGTCCACGAATGTGTAGCCAGAGGTGGTAAAGTTTTGATACCAGTGTTTGCTTTGGGTAGAGCGCAAGAATTGTGCATTTTATTGGAGACATATTGGGAACGAATGAATTTAAAATATCCAATATACTTTGCGGCAGGCTTAACCGAAAAGGCCAATACATACTACAAAATGTTCATTACTTGGACTAATCAGAAGATTAGAAAAACTTTTGTGCAACGTAATATGTTTGAATTTAAACATATTAAGGCTTTCGACAAGGGCTACATTGATAATCCTGGAGCGATGGTTGTGTTTGCAACTCCAGGTATGTTACACGCTGGTCTCTCACTCCAAATATTCAAGAAATGGGCTCCTAACGAGAATAACATGGTCATCATGCCGGGGTACTGCGTGCAGGGTACTATTGGACACAAAGTTTTGGCAGGAGCTAAAAAAATAGAGTTTGAAAACCGGCAGGTGGTTGAAGTGAAGATGTCCGTAGAGTATATGAGTTTTAGTGCTCATGCAGATGCCAAGGGTGAGTATTCAACATGCGGCATTATTTTTGTTATAAAGTTAAAATAAAAATAAAATTATTTTAGGTATAATGCAGCTGATTCAAAATTGTGAACCGAAAAATGTCATGCTCGTACATGGAGAGGCCGATCGGATGCAGTTCCTACGAACGAAAATCAAAGAAGAATTCAGCATCGAGTGTTACATGCCAGCGAATGGTGAAACATGTGTAATTACAACGCCAGTTAAAATACCAGTTGATGCTTCATTGTCTTTGTTAAAAGCCGAAGCTAAAATGTACAATGCTCAACCTCCTGACCCTAAAAGACGTCGGCTTATTCACGGAGTTCTTGTCATGAAAGAAAACCGAATACTACTGATGAATTTAAATGAGGTTATAAAAGACCAAGGCATAAACAGACACGTCATGAGATTCACTTCGAAAGTTAAATTCGACGATCCTGGTCCAAAACTGAGGACCGGTGAGAAATTATTTTCGATTTTGCAAGAGAAACTCACAGACTGGACGGTTACTTTTCAAGAAAACTGCACCATAATCGTAGAGAGTGTTGAAATTAAGCTCGAAGAAGACGAGACTGATCAGTCACAGAAAATAATCTCTGTTTCGTGGAATAATCAAGATGAAGACCTGGGTTCTTATATTCTTAACGTTCTTCAGAACATAGGTTAGGGCCTGTAGCCGGACTTTCCCTTGTACTAACTTTTGATACTTACAAACATTCGCTGCAACTGATTGCATTGGTAATGCATATTTCAAAAACAATGATATATTATATTGATATCCATATTATATGCAACTTATTGGTAAAAAAAGTATTTTGTTTTTAATATCTCTTCAATTCAAGTAATTATTAGTTATCGTCACACATATGCAGTCTTCGCCCCATGGTAAACAAAAAAATAAGGGCGATCAGTCAGATTAGACTACTCTAATTTAACTAAGCACACACTTCTTTAAAAACTTAATGGATTTTTTCATTGAGTTCCTGGAATCAGATAGAATTACAGATGGCATGTGTTTTCTTTAAGGATCTAGATTTGAAAAGCCTGAAAATGCTCTGTTAACACTTGAGCAGGTTACAAGATTTTTGTTGGACGTTTACATCAATTAGAGTAAACTAAGTAAACCAAATGACATCAAAGCGAAGCAGTGCAGATTTTGCAACATGTCCACAGCTGCGAATAAAGATAAATGAAAGGTCGGTAGCCACCCTATGCTAAATGAGAACTTGAAGTGTTGCTGCCAACAGGAGCTACCGTAATGGAAGAAGAAACTTTTACAACGAAATGAAATTCAGCGAAAATGCGCGAATGTAATGCTAAGAATTAAATACAAAATTCACTTTCACTATAAACAACGTCTTTAATGAAATCGAAACGGGACTAGTCTGATAATAAATTTATATTCCTAGTCAGACTTAAACCTGTCCCGTTTTGTTGGCCACTTCAAGAACGTCTTCAGGTATTTTCGAGAAAGAGGATGATCATGATCATGCTTGCATTATGAAAGCGCAAACACATACTATTTGCTGCATTTTTTTAAAAATCAGGTGTGGTGAAAGTTTGAGAGAGAAATAAATAGTCTTATTACGAGGTTCTTCTGTAGATAATGGTATACCCATTTCACTACCCAAGGAGTAAATGTATGGCCAAGCATTGTAGACGACAGTGGGGATGGTACTAGGCATCTGACAAAGAGGAGACCGAGAACATAAAACAATTTTTTGTTTCTCATTCTCCATTTTCGTTACATCGAATAGTAAGTTTTACGATTGAAATAAAATTACTGTGCCTTTTTGTGAACCTTTTCTTACCCCTCTTCTTTTTAACTTTTGAATTGAATTTTTTCACAACATAAAAATTCTTCGATTTCTTATTTATTTAAAATCAAGACTAAGAGCCCATTGCTTAAGCTTCTTTCCGTGGTACCCTGGTTTTGTTTTTCTCTTTCTTCTGCCAACCAGATGCTCTCGAAAATTCAGTTACTTTCAAATTTGCATAAACTAAGCTTTTTGGCAACAACTTCTTTGGTATCATAATTTTTAAAATAAGTTTGTTGTTACAGTTTCCAAAATTCAATCTGGTTAAATTAAAAATAAAAATTTATAAGTAGAGCTGATATGATTTGTTATTTTTCAGAACATTGCGGAGCTCTGCCATACCTGTCGGAAATAATTGGTTATAGCGGCCCAATTTATATGACACAACCTACAAAGTCAATTGTTCCAATTCTACTTGAAGAATTGCGCAAAATGAATGTCGAAGCTATCGGAGAATCAAATTTCTTTACAACACAAATGATAAAAAATTGCATGAAGAAAATAACAACCGTTAATTTGCATGAAACCACGATGGTTGACAATGAATTAGAAATTAAACCCTACTATGCTGGCCATGTGTTGGGCGCAGCTATGTTTTTTATCAAAGTGGGCTCCCAATCTGTTGTCTACACTGGTGATTTCAATATGAACCCTGATCGACATTTGGGCCCAGCATGGATCGACAAATGTCAACCAGATCTACTCATCACCGAATGTATTTTTCCCTCAACAAATCGAAGCACAAAACGTTGTAGAGATCGAGATTTCTTAAGTAAAGTTCACGAATGCATGTTGAGAGATGGTAAAGTTCTCATACCGGTCTTTATACTGGGTCGAGCTCAAGAACTGTGTATCCTGCTAGACTCTTATTGGGAGAGAATGAATTTCACTTTCCCGATTTACTTTGCCATAGACGGTTTTACAGAAAAAGCAAATTCATACTACAAAATGTATAGATCGTGGACAAGTAAGAAATGGGGAAAAAACGTTAACGAAGATAACACGTTTGAATTTAGTCACATAAAGTCTTTTGATAAAAGTTGTGTTGACAAATCAGGACCTGTCGTTGTTCTTGCTACTCCCGGTGTATTGCACACAGGGGTTTCATTGCACATATTTAAAAAGTGGTCATCGGATGAAAAGAACTTGCTTATTTTGCCAGATTACTGTCCGCCGGGCACAGTGGGACACCAAATACTATCGGGTGCTAAAGAGATCAGACTAAGCAGCCAACAGATTGTTGAAGTAAAATTGCAAGTAGAATACATGAATTTTAGCGCTATCACCGATGCAAAGGGTGAGAAAATACTTTTAATAAGGAACATCGCTTTGTGCTTTACATCAAATGCTTTCTTCATTATTTAAATGTCTATGTTAAACTTATTGTCTTGCTATTGTATTTTCCAGCTTTTGGGTGGGATTGATACTTTTTTCAAAATCAAAGTCATCTAGGGAACATTCAACTTTTTTCCAATTCCGACCGCCCTTTAGTTTAGTTTTGCTCACGAAAAGCTTTCTAATTATACGCAAGAAGTTCTTCTCACAAAAAGATATTTCTATTAAATTTTGTACGTTGCTGGTCGTCTTTGGTATTGCCGATGTCGTGTTTTAAAAGGAGTTTTTAATTTTGGAATTATTTTTTAAAGCAGAAATTGCAAAAAATAGAACTTACAACTCACACTAAACACAAATTTTTGGACTTACGGAATTTTAAAACATGGAAAAGGATTAACAAAATTTTGAAAACATTGTCCTCTTGAATAAAACAACTTTTCTAAATAAAAAAACGTTCTCTCATACTAAAAACTTTGTGATAGATGTTTTGTATATTTAAAAGGTTGTGGCTCATATTGTTGCGGATCATTAGCGTACAGTAAAACGGACGAAAACACGTAACTTGTGATTTATATTTTTACAGGAATTATGCAACTTATTCGAAACTGTGAACCAAAAAACGTAATGCTGGCTCATGGGAGGAAAATGGATAACTTGCAGATTTTGCGCCAAAGCATAAAAGATGAATTCAATATTGAATGTCTTAGTTTCGTTAATGGTGAAACATGCGTATTAAGCACAAAAATCAAATTCCCAGCCGACCTCGAATTGAGTTTGCTGACTAAACTCAACAAATGTCCACTCACTGGTCTAACTCCAAAAAAGAGGCGCATTAATTGTATTGTTCATGTCATGGAGGAAAACCGAATACTGCTTATGAGCATCCAAGACGTTTGCAAGTGTTCTCTTACTAAAAGAAAGCACATATCAGATCTCAAATTTTATGATCCAGAGCCAAAGCTAAAAACCGAAGAAAAAGTTTCTTTGATAATGCGAGAAATCCTTGCAGATTGGAATTTATCTATTCATGAGAATAAAACAATTACTGTAGAAAGCGTGGAGATAAAGATCGTTGCGGAAGAACCTGATCAATCACAAAAGTCTATTTCCATTTCCTGGGACACGAACGATGACGATATCGGCCACTACATTCTACAAATTCTACACAATATTAGCTGAACTACTTTGAGTTACCCCAATACTCCGTGCACACTCATTGCAAAGAAAACAACTGCTTGGAAATTATTAGTTTTGCTTTTATGTAAAGCGTATTCATAGTTTTTCAAGCCGAAAATGGCAAACTACATATGTGCCTACATTACCTACATCATTGGTTGCTGGAAAATATTGTCTTACTATTTATTGTTTCATTATTTGTCTATTAAAAGTGCTTGTAACTTAAAAAATCGTGAAAGTCGTGTATGTTGTTGTCTTTAATCTCTGCAAATAGATAAAAAAAATATTTTGTTGTAAAATTTTTTACAGACATTGTCAAGCTTATTCAACAATGCGAACCAGGAAATATCATGCTCGTGCATGGAAAACACGAACTTATGCTTAGTCTGCGAATTCTAATCAGACAAGAATCCAAAGCCGATTGCTACAGTATCAAAAGTGGCGAAACGTGTTGTATTCGAACACCAATTAAGATTCCTCTCGAGCCAGAATTATATTTGCAAAAGATTGAGAAAGTTCAATTTTATACCATACACCCGCCGAATATTTTCAAACGGCGGCTTGATTGTTACGGTGTGCTTTGCCTTAAGGACAACCGCATAGTTGCATGCACCATGAAAGATTTTCTAAGGTTCATTAATGCTGAAAAATTCGGCCAACGGCAATATATCAAAAATTTTAATTTTCACGATCCGGGTCCTAGTTCGAGAACTATTAAGAAAATTTTCACAATACTTCAAGACAAGCTATTGGAATGGAATATTAGAATGCGCGGAGAGGGTTCTATTTTTGTGGAAGATGTAGAAGTTAAATTGGTTTTGGATGAAAACAATCAACCAGGAAAATTTATTTCTATTTCATGGAAGGATAAGGACGAAGATATTTCTCATTACATTTTAAGCATCTTTGAAAATATGAATTGTAAGTAAGATAAGGGTCTTTCCCTATTTTCAAAAGTTTAATTTAATTTTTTTTTAATTTTTAGCAAAAACATTATATCAAACATTTTACAAACAAGGTGTTTAGAGAGTGAAATAATAAGTTGTGCACTTTGCACAAGAGTTTGCTTTTTGTAATTTCTGCTCTCAATAAACTTGATCGGTTGTTTTATAAACTTTCTAGTGTAAGCAAATTTACCTTTATATTTGAATTTGATCACCATCTTAGTAGATCACAACGGAGTTTTCTCCGATTTGTAAGAAGTGCAGATATTTGTGTCATGTTAACCATTCTGACTGATCATCGTTAGCTAAGGAATGCTTCTTACCTTCGTACCTTATAGTTCCCGTGGTGTGTTGGTTAGCATGTCTGAAATTCGTGGTTCGAGTCCCAACAAAATCAAAAATGTTTTTCACGGCTATCGCTTTTCGCAAATCCTCCTTTCGCTTTGGCAAATCCTCCGATAGTAAATTCATTGCCATGAAAAATGCTTTCTCGATTAGCCTTTCGGAATCGGCAGAAAATTGTAGGTCCCCTCCATTTCCTGACAAATGCAATGGTTATGAGAAATGCGCTAGGCCTCGGAGCTCTGCGCACTGTTGCGCCACCCTATTTATTCCATTTTTTTAAGGAATGCTTCCCTTTCAATTGTCTTGCACAGCAAAATTCCTCTGGAATCAAAACTTGTTTCCGATGTAGCGTAGCTTTCTTCGATCCCTTATGATGAAGCTTAGTCGGCCCTATAGTGGTAACCGTCGGAGCAGAATGCTCTCCAATTTCCCACGATTCGGAGACATTTTGCTTCGTAGTAGTTCTCCGATCGGCCGATCCGACGTCCTCCGATAAGTTTTTGCTAAGGAAAGTGTTTAGTTTTGGGATTGCAAATGCGTGGTCGTATTTGTGACCAATTTCTTGCGATGACAACTACTTCGAAGCAAAAATTGTTGGGGTGCGGAGAAAACTCCGCTCCGACGGTTACCTCGATAGGGCCAAACGATACACCATTTGCCGACGATGGAGCGCTATCTTGACAGCTACGACTAAGACGATTGTGTGCTTAGATTGAATAGCAACAAACGGCGGGGGTCCAGTATTGATTTGTTTTTGTACTCAAACCATAGCTCAGCTGATTATACGATTGCTGAATTGCGAGCTAGTAACATCTTTTTCTTTACTCAAAGAAAACCCAATAAAATTACAAAATGAAACTTTATTACTATAAATCTGTTTCGGTTTTAAGGTTCTGTAAACCAAATTAATTGACAAATTCAATTGCTATATGAGAGCCTACACTGGAGCGACGAATCATTTTCATACATTTGCAGTTGTCGCAACGACTGAAATCCTGTCAACAAAATTTCTGCCGCTGCCGCAACTGCAAAATCGCTTTGGTTTGGAAGAACCTTTAACTCTTTCAAAAAATCATTTAGTTTTTTTACGTATTGTTTTCACTAGAAGTTGCCACACTTTTCAATGATTCAAACACTTAAATAAAATATATATGTATCTTCATTCGTACTAAAAAATGTCTGCGTCTTTTTGTCATCTTAAAATATTTAACTGTTACTTTTTGCGCTCTATTTTTTTTTTCGAAAGGCAAATGATTAATATAATTTACTTAACTGTTAAAGGCACACTGACATTTTAGTATAAACGTTTGTCCCTAGTCATACAACCAATTCAGATAGCCATCAAGAAAAGGATGTTGTTACAAATATTTTGAACAAACTTTACTCTCAAAGTATGTACAGTAATATTTAGTTGTTCTCAAATTAAATTCAAAAAAACAAAAATCATTGTAATATTGTTTTCGGACTGTAGTCAAACAGTGGAGTACGATGATATTGTTACAGTGCTTAAACTATTTTTAATAATAGAGACAGACTTTACTTACATTTCTAATTGTTTCTCAATCAACCCGAGGACTTCCTTTCACCCAAACATTTACACTATTTAATTATAAATCGTAGCAATTCTTAGAAAGAATAAAAATTACTTTGTGATCACATGATTTGTTTTGAAATAATTTTCTGTCTTAGTTTTAATTTGAATTTGTTCACATATTTTGATTCTCGGCCTTAAAATAGCAAGCATTTAAGAGCGTATCGACGGACGGAAGAGCTTGATTGTTAAAACCTGATGTGAACATTCGATTGGAGGTTGCAGACTGGGTTGATGTTATTGTTGCTGCGGTTGGTACGTTGCTCGATGGAAGAGACTGAAGATTGTACGTGATAGGAAACTCAGTAGAGGCTGGTGAAGAGAAGGGGGAAGAGTCCACAGAGCATAAGGGTTTGTTTTCTAGAACAAAAATAAACAATCTGTAATA
Organism: Melanostoma mellinum; assembly: GCA_914767635.1. NCBI lineage: Eukaryota > Metazoa > Arthropoda > Insecta > Diptera > Syrphidae > Melanostoma > Melanostoma mellinum. The sequence goes on along the minus strand of OU612058.1, from coordinate 8,089,450 downwards.
AGCTAGTTGAGATGAAACATCAATGCAATTCTTACCAAATTCTTTCTTAACTGCAAACTCGTTTTTTATATGAAACTGCAAAGCTTCATTTGCAAACTGCTGCTCATAGAATCCACACTCTTCCATTTCGAGGGCTTGTTCCATAATCAATTCCTCTGCACTTGTAATGCTGAGACAGTGCAAATCTGTGAAACTTGCGTTCGTGTTGACGTCAGTTGGTTCCTTTTTGATTTCATCTTTAATTTTTACATTCAATAGTTGGACGGTGGGTGATGCTGGCAATGGAACAGACTTTGGCATTGGCATTTGTATTTCTGGTTGTGATGTTGCCGTTGGGTTTTCCTGCTTTTGAAGTGCTTCAGTTTTCTTCTTTTTTCTTGTTGGTTTTTCTTCAACATTAGCTTCCGCAGTTGCAGCAGCAGATTTCTTGCCTGACTTTGTGCAATATGAAGGTATGTTCTCCAACAATTCACCGGTCTTATGGTCAACTTTGTGGCGTCTTCGTGTATGTTTCAACCAATTGGGAAAATTTGTAAAATCTCGTGTGCAATAGTTGCATTTGAATGGCCGTTCACCGGTATGAATATTTGAGTGTTGCTTTAGTTTCGAGTTGCTTATAAAACTTTTGTTGCAAACTTGACATGCAAAAGGACGCTGCTCCAAGTGAACCAGATTATGTACTTTTAGACAACGTTCGGTTTTGTACATTTTGCCACATTTTTCACAACGATAGGGACGGGTTTGAGCATGGTATTTCTGATGACGTTGCAAATGAGATCGTTCTTGAAATCTTTAATAATAAATAAATTAATAAAACAATTTATCTCTGAACCATGCTTCTTTTATTTACCTTTTTTGACACTCCGAACACTCGTACGGCTTCTCGGCCGTGTGCACCCTCGAATGATGTGTTAGATTAATTTTTTGAACAAATTTTTGGCCACATATATCACAGCCGTACTTTTTATTATCACTATGGATTTTCCTGTGCATCCACATGCTTCCCAGTTTTAAACTGTGAAGTGAAGAAAGATAAGGAATATTTTATCAACAGGACTAAAAAAAAGTCATAATAAAACACACAATAGAGGACCATTCTAAAAAAATTTGGAGGGTAAGTCAGGGTAAATGGTTCGACCTGAAAGGAACCTATCGCTATATGTAAATTTTTGCTAAGGGAGTAGGCTTCTGCTGAGCACTAGATGGATGAAGAGTAATATCTACAAGTCTTATGACTAAACAAATCTGGCCATGTGTGGACTCGAAACGTTCAAAGAGTTTATTGAATTTAAATCTTTTGTACATATATTAGCTCCACCATAAGTGTCTTTACAGGACACTGCCTTTTAGAAAGACACGCCAAGAGACTTGGTGTCTACTCAAATGACTTTTGTAGGAGCTGCATGGACGAGGAGGAAGAGGAGACAATACAACATCTCCTTTGTTCATAGCCCGCGCTTGCCAACAAAAAGTATCTCCCTTTTCGTACGAAGTTCTGAGTGGTTTGACTAAATGGTGATTAACTCGTTAGAAAAGGTTCGATTCGAGAGTATTTTTCAACTCTCTGATCTCTTAGATAAGGACCAGAGGGTGATCAACCTTCTCACCTTAGTGGTATCAGAATGGACCTTCTGTGCTCTAAGTGTGTCGGTCACCGTATACTGATAGCCACATCTAACCTAACCTAAGCAACTTATGAAAACATCAAAGAAGATCAAGTTAATGATGTGGAATCTTGAGGGTGTATGAATCAATGGCTATGAGTACTCCGGCACAACCGCTAACTCTGTCCGAAATGCTCCTGATTTCCTTCAATTTCAAAACAAAAACAAAAATTATAATCTGTCAGAAATTAAGGCCACTACAAAGTCTAGCGTCGATTACTCAACCCTGAGTATTCGACTTCTACTTTATAACACAAAATATTCAGCTTCACTTATGACTTTGACTGGGACTAACCTCCACTATCCAATAGAATTAAGGGTCCCTCGGATCATACGGAGGCGTATTCAAATGACTTTAAGCCACGTTACGAACAATGGCTGGATGGGAAGAAGTATCTATGCAGCTACAACCAAGCTGTTCTTAGGGCCCTTCTCAACCCTCTCACTACTTCGAAAGTGATCCAGGAATGCTAGAGCTCTGTGAATGCGGTCGGAATACTAAATTCCTTGAGTCTAATTTGAGTACCAGACCATCGCGGCATAACTGGAAATGAAATCGCCGATGAACAAGGATCTCCGACAGCTTTCTCTGGATCTGAACCGTCGATAGGTCTGTCAGCGTCGCCAGTGAGGGCTTCAACCAACGATTGAATCTGTGAAGAACACAACCGTAGATGGCATGCCTCCATTGGATGCAGACAGATCAAACGCATGCTGCCCAACGTTAATAAGAAGACTGCAACATTTTTTCTATCTCGTAGCAGAAAAGAATGTAGAAAGCTTATTGGCGATGCCAGCGGGGACTTCTCTTCAAGTATTAAAAATTGTTAGGCTTAAGTGATACCACGCTCTGTGAATCTTGTGGAGAAGATGAGGACATCGTAGAGCACTTGCTCTGTGAGTGTCCTGCTTTTTCTCACATGAGGTTACAGATACCCGGCGCAGACAACTTAGGCTCCTTATCATGGCAGCGCCTTTGGGGTTTCTCCCGAACATCTGGAAAGCTATAACAAATAGAAGGTTGCTATCTGGTAGTGCAATGGAACGATATTTGGGTCTGAGTGCTCCAGCTGCTATTTAAAAAACCTCAATGAGAAATAAAAAACCCAATAGAACCTATGTTGATTGTTTTTCCAATTATTATTAGTGTTAAAGCTTAAAGACAGCTAAAATTGTTCCAATTGGTATTTTTGTTTGAAACAAAACACTTCACTACATTTTCTCAGCCGTTGGTCAAAAAAGGGACCAACTTAATCAACGAAACCTGTTCTTTGAAGGAAGGAAGTTGCTAAACTGGTGCAAAATCAGCCAACACAAAAACTGGTGCATTATCTTCTTGATGTGAGAAACGTTTTATGATAAATTAAAAATTTCTTAGACTTACCACTTTCCACAGTCGGGACACTTTTTCCAGCCGTCCTTCCTAGACTCATCCCGATGGCTTTTGACGTGTTTCTTGAGTCCATTTTCGTTGCTAAACTCGCGATCACATTCGTTGCATTTGAATAAAATCTTGTGGGATGCTTCGTGCTTCGTGAATTCCTCCAACCCGGTCAATATAACACAGCAGTGCTCACATTTAAACTTAAATCCGCCTTCCAAGAATTCATTTGATCTAGCAGCACTCGGAAAATTACCCTTAAAACTATTTGAGATCGTAGTATGGTCATCCGCAATTGTCGCAGCTTCTGACATTTCCTTTGATTTTGTTGTTTGTTGCTTCACCTGTTTGCGATTGCGACATTTCTTTTTTATCGGTGATGTTGGACCCAAAACACGACTTATGTCCCCAGAAATGTTTATTTTTTGTTGTCCTGCAGGTGGTGGTGGAAGGGGACTAATGAAATTGATATCTTCGAGTGTTGTTGATCGTTGATTTGTTAATGCGCTGTTACTTGTATCGGCCTGTGCATTTTCGTCAAGGACTTTCCAAAAATCCGATGATAGACTATTGTTGCAGATGCTCGATGGATCTGTGGATATGGTCACACATGCCGACAAATTTATATCTAGCGATTCATCCTTGATGCTATTATCGAAGTTATTGATTTTGAGGAGCGATGTAAAAATCTCATCGCTATTTCCAAAATTAGATTTGCTTAGTAAACCTTCTTCCCTCATTATGCTGCAATTGTGATTTGCAAAGAAAACAAATATGTAGCAAAAATAGTAAATCCAAATTGGGTGGACAAAAGTTCTGAGGTTATGCAGTGATGCGCGCACAAATTTTGTAACATCAATTTCTATATCACACACAGTTGTTTTATCACAAGTTTAATTGCTAACCGGTAGCAGAGAGTGTGCAAAGTTGTTCTAACAATAAATTTGTTAGTTTTACACTAAACTTAAGCGGATATTACTGAAAAATTAAGGACGATGACAAAACGACGCTTTGTTTACTCGATACGCCATTGTTGTTTTCGGTGTTTTTTGATGGATGGCTGAAAAGGTCGGCCATGTTTTTTGAAATGACGTTAAATTGAGCAAAACACAACTGGGCTAATTTTTGTTTCGTTAAATATGGACTAAATTCAAGTTTCCAACTGGATACCTGAAACTGTTATTTGAGAAAGAAAAAAGTAGATTACTTGAAAATTTTTGTTAATTTTGAAATATATTTTTAAATTATAAAATGAGCATTTATTAAAGCGACATTGTGATAATGGAATTATTTGAACACCTTAGCCCAACTTCGACTTATTTTTTTGTTCGGACTTCTTGATTATAAGATTGCTGAGTTTTGAAAAAACGCATTTTTGTTAAAATTGAAGAGAAGATACAACCATATAAAATACTTAAGACCTTCAGTTCCTTTGAGCTATATCGATTGTTCAAAATTTTGTGTTATTCATTTTGAATAAATCAAATCATTAAAAAAAGTATTGCAAAGTTTTTTTTTCTAAGCAGAATTTGCTTTATTTCTTACAACTGAGCTCTGTTTTTTTAACCTGAAAAGTAAAATTTACAAATCACAATTTTAAGCCAAGTTCATTTCAAAGTTACCATAAATTAGTGAAAAGTAGGAAAATTTATAAATCATTACCCCATTCTAACTGCACCTGCTCTTCTGATTATGCTATTGCTTTCATGTGTGAAAAGGGCGATTATCACTGATACATTTTTTGGTTAATCCTATCGTGTACATAGCTATCCCCAAAAAAAACCGACTATTTACTTCACGAAGAAGTATTTATGTAGTGGGCTTAAAACTCAATGGACACCACTTAAAGTTTGAGAGGCACGTTGTAAGTTGCTCAGTTCTTCTAATTCAATTTTGGTCGAAAAGTTATATGTATTATATACACAAACCAGTTGGTTTATGTACATAATGGTATAAGGACAAATATAGTTTTCCTAGTAGACAAGAGATGGCGTAAGGCTGTTTCAAAACGGTAACGTTTGAATTAAATTCCGATATTGTATTTTGTATGAGACAAATTTGCATTTGAATGAAACCGAATTTATTTGCAGGAAGATAAAAGTGAACTATGCAAAGTTTAACCGCCAAATGAATTACACAAAACAAAGTTTCATCCCCGTAGAAACAAACTTTAAAAATTTGTTTTGGAATGCTATCAATTTACTTTCAAAAAACTTTAGTTGTAAAAACTGTCGGAATAAACTGCTGTTTAGTTAATTATGGTATAAACTTGCTATAATCAACTCGAAAATGAAATAGAGACAAATTTAAGAACAACTCAAGGAATCTTTCTAATAACTAATTACAATCCTCCTTAATTAGCCTTGGGTCGAATACAAGTTGAAAGAAAAGTTTTAACAGCTATGAATCCTTCAATAGCAAACATTTTAAACTAAGGCTCAAGTTATATATGAATATCGAGAATATAGTTCACTAGCAATGGAATTCTACTGTACACTTGATTTTTTTTTACTTTCCATATGGAACACTTCTCTTCGGGATTATCGGGTCGAAATGAGTACTTTGGATTTTTTCTTGCATTTTTATGTTTGACTTATCGTTCTATAGACTGACGTTACCTTCGCCTAATGTTATTTTGGCTTTATTCAAATTTTTTCCGAATCAAATTTTCATTGGGCATTAATCAGTAACGTGCAACAAAAGGCGGGTAGTTTTCTAAGTTGTGCTTGAGCGTTGCAGGGGGGGAGGGGGGTTGGATCTGGACCCCCAATCGGAGGAAAAGAGATATTATTTTTAACATTTATCGGCTCCTAATTTTCGAATTTCGTTACGGGATGGAAAAATATAGCATGAGCAAGACAAAAGAGTAAAGGAGAAGTAATATTATTATTTTTAAAATTAAAGAACTTTATTGATTATTATTACATTTCATAAAAAAACTGAAGAGCAGGCTACCACCTCAAGCACTAGTAAATTTTCGAGGTTTTTTGAAAAATTCCACTAGAATTTCGTCCTTGGTAAGTTCAATATGGGTATGGATATTTAAAGAAGCAAGACCATTTAGTCGTTCCTGTTCCATCGTATTTCTCAGGTAAGTTTTGATTCTCCTCAACGTCGAAAATGATCGCTTTGGAGTTGCTGTAGTTAATCATGTAATGTAATCAGAAATTGTAACATCGCTATTATTTCACAAAATATAAATTCAGAGAAACGATTTTCTACATGGTTTTAAATGGTACATCAGAGAATTTCAGAACGTTCCATGCAAGCTTTCACTTTTGCCTAGAAGGTGCCTTTTCTCGGATCACGTCACATATAAACTTTTTTACATGTAAATTTTTGATCGAAAAATACTAACCAGTAAAGCATCAAGCCCATTTCGGATGTTCTGGCCGTGGATTCGTTGTCTCCACATCTTGACTTCTGACAGAAAATTTTCTTTCGAACAATCCGATATGTCTTGGTAAAATGTGTAGCATTTCTTTCCGTTAAATTCTTGTTTAGGAAACAGTTGCCCGGAACTTTGGAAAATGGATTTGTGTCCCGAGAACCGACTTTTGAGTTGAGAAATGAACGTATCAAGAAACGGAATGTAGAAAGAAATTCTGTATAGTCTTCAATACTTTGTGCTTGAACGTTGCAACGATTTTTTTGTTGATTTCAACGGCGGGCGTGGCAATTTCATTGTGATTTCGTATTTAGAACAAATTCTAGCAACATGCTCATAAATAACGTGGAAAATAGAATCCGCGTTTTCGCGTTTGTACGTAAATTCATTCAAAGCGTCATCTGCCAGATCTTGGTTTTTAGATTGCGATTCCCGAATCCCGACTCAAATGCAAGACAATCGAATTAACTGATTCCATAATGTGACAGGCGATTTGGAATTCAACCGTCGAAATCGCTGTAAGATGCAATGCCTTTTGCGAAGTATCTCGATCTTTCCACGTCTTGATTTCTTCCAAAGATTCAATAACAGCCGGATGCAATTCAACGTACGTTCTAACTGCTTCATGAGACTGAGCCCACCTGGTTGGACGGATATGCTGATGATTAGGTTAAATCAACTCGAATTAATTTAGAAGAAGTAAAGTTTCGAACCTTCTTCACCTCTTTGCTATACACCTCCAAATTTTGCTCTATATTTATGTATATATATAAATAAAATTTGAGTTATAGACCCCCCCTTTGCCCAAATCCTGGATCCGCCACTGGTTGTAACACAGGTGCGAAGCCATGTAAAACTTCCGGCATTAATGCAAAATACCTTAATTCAAATATTACAAGCAAAGCTTTGCTTGCGTAGCAGAGAAAAGAAACAAAAGCTTCAGAAACATTCAAGAAAAGATAAAAGACGTTTGTTTTCAAAATATTAATAAGTTTCATCTCAATGTCAGTCCGAAAAAATTGTTTACTTCCTCAAGGAAGCATTGAGAAAAATTATGTTATTATTAATTTAAACAGAAAAAAATTCTCAACTGCTCTGCAATCCTAAAAAGTTCTAATACGTTTCTCCATTACACCAAAGTTAGCATTCACAAAAAACTAAACACGAGTAACTATCTAATAAACAAAGTGCTTGTGAGAGTTGTGAGTCTAAAAAGCATCATAGACAGAACTTTTTTATGCGATAGGCTCATCAACAAAAATTATCACGTGTTAGAAACCATATTATATTCTAAATAATCAATTATCGATGTGAATCATGCTGCCAACAAAATCAAGCTCCAGAGTGCTTATAGTTGGGTAAGTACCTTAGGCTGTTTATTATTCGAGGTAGATTTATGGTCGTTATGGCTAAAAATATCGCCAAAATCATGAAGCTACATTTGTGCACACAACTTTTCACTACTCAATATTGCTGAGATTTACATAGTTCAACAAAAAATTCAAACTAAACATCACTTTCTACATCCACTTATGAAATAGAAAACTTTTTAAAAAGACTAAGATCTGCAAAAATTAAAGCATTAAATTCGGCCACTTTTCGCCAAATAAACAAATTATAGTGCTGGAAGCCTATGAGCTCCAAAATAGCCTTCTGCTTTTGTATTTATTGACAAAATCTAACCAAATCGAGAGTCTCATGTCTCATAAAGGCATAACCTGGAGCTGGACCGGACAATGGAATTTATTTCTCAGCGAATGTGTGTTTTCCCCCTTTTATAAATCCCGTGTGTGTTTATAATTTATTTTCACTAAATAAACAATATTCTTTGGTTATATACACAGAGATCATAAAGTTATCTGTAGTGCCGATGTCGGAGCATCTTTATCCGGTATACAGAGGACAGCAGTGAAACAAGCGAAAGAATGGATACTCATAGGAAATGTCTAATTATCTTGTTTTAATTATACATTGCGAATGTTTATCTAAAAGTTTTAGTTATTGGCAATTTATCTGCTGTTGTGTGAATTTATACAAACTGATGACGGGTAGGCTTTATGGTTGGTAGATATGAAATTTTGCTTAAAAACACAATATGACTTGTACTGGAACATCTTTATAGGAGACGGAATAGTATTTGTACTCATACAGAAACTGATTGAGAATCATAAAAAAACTGATGATTTTGTGATTCGTTGAGCTTATTAATGTTTCGGATTGAAGATAGGACATGCTCTTGATACCTTTGATAGGAGAAGCTTGTGATTAGAACAATGAAAACGACTTTTTGGCTAGCTATAGTCTTTTTCTAAACTTTCAGCCTTATAAGCATCGTAAAGGGTGTTTTTTTAGAGGTACAGAATTTCGAATTGATATTAAACACAAGAAAATCGTTTAAAGTCCATCAATTTGGCTTTGTTAAAAGGATAATGTTATTTTGCCGCACCGACCGGCTGGCTCGAATAAAGCCAAGTCTAGAGATCCAATTTTCAAAAACTTTTTCGAGACGTACGGCCTACGTCGGCAATATCGCCACGAATTTTGGCTTCCAAGCCCCCTAACGTTTCTGGTTTATTGACGTAGACGAGCGACTTCCTCAAAGAAAATGATCCAATAGTGTCAAATCACACGATTTTGGTGGCCAATTGATAGGTCCATTCCGCGAAATTATGCGCTCATCGAATGTTTCCTTAAATAAATCGATTGTGTCGTGCGCTGTGTGGCTAGCGCCATCTTGTTGGAACCAACATAAACTGATGGACAAAGCTCCAATTGCTGTGCACAGTGGCGAATCGATTCATTCGGGTCCTCTTTAACACTTTGCTCTACAGCGGCAATTGTTTCTTCGGTACGCACTGATCGACCTCTCTGCGAATGCATATTATCAATTTATGCTTTCAAACATTGTGAACAGTATGTTGTGATGATTCTTTTTCAAGGCTGGGGTATCAGGGTGTCCAGGGTCTACCCAAGGAAGCTTCGCAAGACTTGGGTTTCGGCGGTCCAACTTCTCAAAAATGAATACTAGGAAACGGTCGGTTTATTTCTAATTAACTCTAAATTTATTTTAATATCTTCTCTCAAGAATAAGTTTACAATTTAACCAATTTTATATTCAATGCTTCTAGCAAAAGCAAATTTCATGTTTTCTTGAGTTGGGTCTACTTCTGATACTGGTCCACGGTCTACGTTGTGTGAGAGGCAGAGCAATTTATCGGCAGTGGCGGATTGCGTAGGAAGTGCCTGCGTTATATCAAACGGCAGAGTAATCTATCGGCGGTAGCGGACTTCGCAGAAAGTGCTGCGTTAGCTTAGAGGCAAAACACTCTGTCGGCGGCGGCGGACTTCGTAGAAAAAGGTCTGCGGTTGCGCACTGTGAAGAAAACTCCCTGTGTGGAGACGCAATGCCTATAGCTAGGGAAAATTTAATCGCTCGGCTCAACAAGCCACAACGAATAAACTCCCTACAAGGACTTTAGGTTACCGCAGTGTTAAAAGAAAACCTCTCGAAGGAGAATTCACACGCCCGGCTCAACAAGCCACAACAATGGAATTTCCTTTACGGATGCACAACGTCTACAAGTAAAGAGAATTCTAAGCGCCCGGCTCAACAAGGCACAACGTCTAGACCTCCTTCACGAAGATTAAACGGTAAGGAGGATTCAAACGCCCGGCTCAACACAACAAGCCACAACGATTGAATTTCCTATGCAGAGACTGTCAAAGTCAAAAAAGTAAAGAAAACGCCCGGCTCAACAAGCCACAACGATTAAATCTCTTTTGCGGGGAAGGAAGAAATTGTGACGCTTCGTCACAATGTGAGTGCTGAACGCATCACCAAGATGAAGAGGGTTCCTTTAGCTTGGGGGATAGCTTTCGATCTAAACAAAAATTCCGCTGTCATGCAGCGCGGTGTTCCCCATTCAACTCGGAGGATGATTAGGAGTGCTTTATGGCTTACAATGTATGTATACTCTGAAAAATCACTTAGCTTTCGTTTTTAAGTATAGATAACGAGTGATAAATAAGTTCATTTTCACTTAGCCATTCGCCAGACAATTTGCAGGACCTCTACATTCCTCTCAAGGTGTGGTTGAGAGAAATGCTCTGGGGCAGAAGCTTTTGATGCTATGTTGTTACAACTTATATTTTTGATTATTGTCCTTTCAAAAATATTTTCTTATGAGAAATACCACGTGACATTTTAATAATAATTTATAACCCTTGTTTCTGTTAAATAAATGGATTTATGGAGTATGGACATCAATACATAAACTTCTTCGCAACCTTCGGGTAATAAAGCACACCCCTCTCTGCTTGAGACAGATTTCTTCAAAACTTGTCTAAGTTCTTCTACTGCTAACAATTCAAACCAAATAGCTAAACCATTGTGGAATTTATTCTTGCATACCTACACACATACAAACATCCGTATTTCCATTCTGCTCTTCGCAGTCTACTTATCAACAAACCTCAATGAATCTCAAAAGTCAATCCAAACAAAAATGTAATCTAAATCTTCCTATGTAGCTACAGTTTTGTTTTGACAAATTTTCGAAAACAGACATTTCGTAGTTTCCTTAACATTTCACCCTTCCGTATCCATATTCAACATCAACAGCTTCATTGCACTGCTGAAATACTTGATCCATGAGTCATTCTGTTTATAAGTTCGAGAAGAGAACGATTACCAAAAACACAACTAACAACCATTGTAGTGTGAAGAAACTCCGCAGTTTCTATTGCAGCTTCCGAAGCTCATTAGGACAAAAACATTGAAGTGGCCAACAAAAAATAATTATATTTCTTAGAAACCATTTTGTTCGAATGCTTTTCGAACACAGCATCCGGAACGCTTAGTTTTTCAATTGAATTCTTGTAAGACAAAGCAATTCTCTTAATATCGGGAAGTGCCACTGTCTGGCATCCGCACGCATCAGTCTGCTTCGAAACTTCGTCGGGTTTAGTGTATTCGATTCGATTCCACCACCTCACATAGTGATTTTCCCTCCCAACACAAAAAAAAAAAAAACAATACCCAAAACACCTCTCGACTCGGCCGTCTGAAAATAGTTTCCATACTCGCGCAAAATAAACAAATCTTTTTATATAGAAACAGTATCGGAATCAGTCTACCATCAAGAAAAGAACCAATAGCATCCTGTATGTTTCGAAAATCAGTTTGTTTTTTAAGCACTCGTACCTTAGCTTTATTGATATTTAAAATAATTTTCGTTTCTTCTGTGAAGTGTAATCCGAAATGTCAGTTGTAAAAAAAATTGCGATCGAATGAGAGAATAGAGGAGAGTTCCTCAACGAATCGGTTTGTCTGTAACATTTTGAACCGGTCGGTCTTAAGTGGAACGGTACGACTAACGACCGGTGGCGCGACTCGCCGCGCAACTTGTACCATTCATCTATACATGCGAGTTTATTTTTATCCGCCGAAACGATGCGCTAAGCTTTTTTCGAAAGTGGTCAAATGATTAACACGTTTAAGCACTTTTCTCTTTTTATTTTGTACAAAGCAGGAATACAGAACGTTCGCTATCGCTAATGCTGGAGGAGTTCGGTCCCGTTTAATAGAACATAATTAAATTCACATCCTCGAAAATCCCTCTGTATAGTGGAGATCGTATAAAAAATCCATTTTCGGTTTTAGAAAACCCCCTCAGTTGACTAAAAATTTAATTGTTTCCCCCTGATATTTGTGTACGTGTGGCTTTGGAAAATGTTTCAACTTTTTTTATATTTTTGATTTGTGAAAAATGGAAAGTACCCGAGTACGATTATATAAAATTAGCTCTCTCTTGGGTGTGTGCAAATCAAAATAAGAAGAAAGTATTAAAAAATTATACTATTTGGAGAGGAATGAAGATATTTTAATGTGTTTTCCGTTCGGTATACTTACAATGTTTGATCTTGTGTTTAGAGGTGCTGTTGTGGTGAATTATGTTGATGGATTGTTTTAAATTTAGGTCATTGTTTTAAAATTTGTTTCTTAAATTATACTTTTGAGAAAAGAACACAAAATTGTGTACAAAGAGTTTGCTATTGCGTTGGAATATTTGCGGTGGTGGCAGTGCGGTAACGGTTACTTTCGGTTCGGCATACATACATATAGTTGAGGTATGTACACTTTATTTGAATCTTTTTTGGAAAAGTTTGTTGATGAAACTAAAATAGATAAATAATTTCTTGTTTATAATAGTTCATCATCACGTAATAATGCAGAATTCGTGTGAGACGAGTGCGTTCTTTGGTTTTCGTTCTTGTTCGAAGGAAAGCGAAAGTTGTTTTGTTAAAACGAATACACGCGGTGTGGCTATATTCGTCTCGATAAATATAAGAATGTGTGTTAAAGTATCAGTGCCGAGACAAAATTGTATGCGATGAAAAGCAATAAACTATACAGACTTCATGGGTGGACGATGTATTTCTGGCTGACCTGCCGAAGTTCTGGTCTTTCTCCAAAGAAGCTCGGTGAATTCCAATGCATTGCACATGCCATGTTTTTAAAAAAATGAAAAATTTATTGTTTTCGCGATACGTGGGCGTTGGTATTTTTTTTTTTGTGTTTTTTGTTTAGTTAATTCTTTTGAATTTTTAAGAGAAATTTCTTTGTTGGTTTGGATTTTCGATATGTCTTAAGATTCATAGTTGTAACGGTTCTTTTTGATGACATGTTCTAAGCATTTTAAAAGGCGCTTAGAAGTTGACGGGATGACACTATGAAATATATTCAAAAACGTAGGATACCCTGGGGAAACCTAACTCATTTCAATTGTACCTACCATTTCATAAGATAGAAGGCTCTATTCATGGCTTGCCAATTTCTATCGATGTCCATCCCTTTATAATCAGTTTTATGTTTCTGGGACTCGAGCCCCGAACTCTCACATTTCAAATTCAAAGATGCTAACCACCACTATACGCCAGTAAAAAGTAATAAATAATAATAAAAACTTTATTTTGAAGCTCAAAAATCAATTTCTACTACTAGGGCCGTTCACACTATACAAAAAGTTGAACAGACTTTATCTTGAACGACCAATGTTTGGCAATATGAACCCTCAGATGATCGCTTGACCAACTGGGCGACATCTCTAATCTCCCATTGAGCAACGTCCTGGCATTTATTAAGGGCTCCAAATGGTTCAGTGGGTGTTCCCTACCCCAATAAACCAATCTCCAACCCAGCCCTATACCTCTCCAATCATCTCACCTCGTCATCCTCTGTTTTCCGGGGAGCACAATGGATCCTTGAGATCAAGTGGCAGCACCCCCCATACAACCTAATCTAACCCAAATATTTTTGAAAATTTTGAAGTTGGACGGAGAGGAGGAATATATGACATAAAGTTGGACCACAAGTTTGAAAAGTCTGAACGCAAACTACATCCGATCATCCAACATCCATTAAACGAAGGCTGCCCAACTAATTATATAGTTTGAACGGCCTTATTCACTACATTTTTTTTGATTAACTATTTTAAATGGATTCGTCTTTCTCACTCTATGAATCCTGTACTGTGAAGAATATGATCTTACAACGGATCACTTCCTCGCGGCGCAGACATTGTGGTTCCTTAGCCTCCTTATCATGGCAGGGTCTTCTGCTTTTTTCTGAAGCTATCTGGACAATTTACCAGTGTTTAGGTCCGAGCGCCCCGCTGACAGTAAAAAAAGAATTTGTTTTGTAACTGTTCTTACAATACTACGATCAGGAATATTGGTTACTGTAAATTCACAATATGACATGAAATAGCAAGCCTGCAAGTGATATAGTATATCGGCATTGTCTTTTTCTTGGTATCATTAATTTATCCTCATACGTCTGTTACGTGGGGAGTGTTATCAGTATCCTAACATACACAACCTACTAGGCTACCACTAAAAGAAAATGGGTCTTTGCACCGATGACTTGACTTGGATGCAATCTGCCTCACCAGGAAAATATTTCTAAGCAACTTCAACGAACTAGAAGAATTATCAGACACTCCAACTTTTGAACTTCATTAAGGCCATAAAATGGTTGAAAATTGGCCAACCATAAGCTCATAGGTTTTTTTAAGACGTTACAATACTCCAGGGCATCACAATGGTGGTACCCGTGGTGTGATGGATAGCATGTCCGATGGTTAAACCAGAGATTCGAGTTCGAATCCCAACACAGCCAAAAATGTTTTTTCCACGGGTATCGCCTTTCGCGAGGAATTGGCAAGTCCTCCGTTAGTACTCATTGCCATGAAAGGCGCTTTCTCGATTAGCCGTTCGAAACCGGCAGAAAATTGTAGGTCTCTTCCTTTCCCTTACAAGGCATGGTTGTGAGAAATGCGCTAGGCCCAGTGGCTCCTCGCTCTGTTGCACCACCCTATTTATTTATTCATTTATTTTTTTATCACAATGGATCTACATTTTACCAAACTACGTAGGGAGGTATGAGGTTCGAGTCCAAGAAACATCAAAGAAAATAAAAATTTTCCACGTGCAACTTCTTTCGTGAGGAATTTGCAGTTTCTCCTAAAGTAGTGTCTTCTTGTAATAAAAAAAGCTTTTCGATTAGCATAGGCAAAAAATTTAAGGTCCCTTCTATTCCCTCATAAGGTATAGTTGAGAGAAATGCGCAAGGCCCCGGGGATCCCAGCTCTTTTGGACCTCTTTATTTATATGTATCAATCTTCAAAATACAGAGTAAGCAAATTCTGAGATTGGCTGCATGCACAATTGATTTTTTTATGTATACAAAACAAATTTCTTGTTTATTGTTTTTAATGTAAAAAAAACACTTGCGGTAAATACCAAAGCACTACTGATCCTTTGTACTGAGAATCGGTATACTGCATTTCGAAGAGGTGCTCAATGTACGCTGTGTATTTAGTAAGCTATCGGTAGCTATGTATGTGTACCGAGTAAACTGAGAGAAACCATGCCGACCATGCCGTATAGAAAAGTGAGGGAGCGGCCTTAACATAAACTTAAAAATGATGTTTGAAGCATAAAAGATCGATATGTTTTCTATTCAATAATTGTGGTGCCGGTGGCGAAATGGTTAGTATATCTGCCTATTACGCGGGAGGTTCATGGTTCAGATCCTAACAGAAACCAAAAAATGTTTTTCCAAGGGTGTCATCTTTTGCGAGACTGGCCAATCTTCCGATGTTAAATTCATTGCCATAAAATCCGCTTTCTCGATTAGCCGTTCGGAACCGGCTGAAAATTGGTCCCCTCCATTCCTACCCTATGCATGGTTCTGAGAAATGCGCTTGGCCCCGGGGTTCATCGTGCTCTGTTGCGCCACCATGTGTATGTATGTAATTGTCGGGTAGGGTTGACCCATCAATGTGGCAAATTTAGCAAACACCTCACAACCACGCTATGATCTATGGCAAACGTAAAAAATAAAAAAATAAATCAAAAAGCGATTCTATCGAATTTTTGGGTAGATTCACCAATGCACTTCTTTATAACACAAAGAAAACTTATGCCCAGTTTCACAGTAAGAGTTTGAGCACAATGTAGGGCTTAACTCTCCCACTGAAAGCATAGGCAGGATATTTTAAAATTAAAAAACCAACTCCTTTGCCAACAAAATTTTGTTATTCTCTTATAGCAATTGATTGAATGACAGTCTAAAATGGAAAACGAAAAGTCCCGCTCAGCAACAAATAGCCAAAGATCATCCTTTTCACGAGATAATCCTCCTACGACTAAATCCGAACAAAACTATTCTGATCCTATGCAAAGAGTTTTGGGTTATGAAGATCGTAAATCGACATTTTATAAAACATTAGAGGAAGCCTTAGCTCTGGATTACAAAAGGATCAAAAACGACGTCGAAAATGATCGAGTTCCACCTCATCTTCCCAAATACCCTGCCAAAGAGGGCGAATCCCCAACAGTAGAAGAAAAAAGCATCTTCTATTGCAATCTGTTAAAGAACGAATGCTACGAATATATCGAACCATTGCACGAAGGCTTAGGCCTATCGATTGCTGCAGCAATCGAGACAACCACTGCCTTCGATCACTTGAATAAATTGCACGATTTACTAGACAAAATCTGTGATATGTTAGACCAAAACTATAAAATGCAAGTATACATGCACGACTTGAAAACCTTGACTGAATTAAAGAACATCGAAAAAAAGGTAAGTAATAAAAATTGCATACGTCTTCCTTATGAGAAGTTAATCATGAGAAAACTTATAACTTTCAGGATATTTCTGAATATGAAGAGATTGAACTCTCTGAGCCAGAGTCCGATCTTGAAACCAATATATGCCTGTTGAGTTCAATTTTGGAAGCTGCGAAAAACACTTCCACCAAAAGGAATATTGCCAAGCAAAGGTAAATAAAATACATGCACATATTAGCTATGCTAATCAAAGAGAACTTTCATGTTTCAGAGCCCGTGAGAGAAGTAAGTCTATGTTTGCCCCAGGTGTTACTCAGCCCACTGAAAAAGACCCCAAACCACCACCTATCCGAAGACAAAGTGCTTTTACAGAAGGCAAATCAAAAGTTTCAAAATGGACTAAAGTAAAGGCCGCTTTCAAATGGGAACGAGCCAATGTACCCGCCTTGAATGAATGCAAAAGTTCTGACTCTGGCATCGGTTTGACACCAATCAATCATGAAGTTGCTAGATATCTACGCGTTCCATCTGTACCCTGTGGAGGAAGCTCTGCGGATAGTATTCTAAGCTCGTCGTCGGGACATCTCCTTAGTGAAACAGGCACACCAGGCACAATAAGTTCAGCCAGCTCGGTTGATGATATTGAACGTGCCACTCAGACGATAAGTAAGTACCTATTCATCAAATTAAGAAGCTTATATGCGATGCATTCGTGCATTTGCTTATGGAATTGGAACCCATTGTTATTCTCAGTAATTTATTCAAAGTGGAAATCGAAGGAATGTTTTTATATGATCGCAGTTTATTTAGGTAAACAGGAAAAATCTCATAAATATTTATATTTTTAGAACTTCGTTGATTGAATTGTTTTCTGTTTGCTTGTGCAAACTGATACGTGCAAATTTAATTGTAAAAATACAACGAGAGCGTTCTTGTAAATACTCTGTTCTCGTTTTTGTTATTTGTTTCAACAAAAGTTTGATTTCTTTACTGTACACTAAGAAAATATTATTGAATTGTTCTTATAGCGATACCATAATCATTAGGGGTAAATTTTATTGGGGGATACACGTACGTTGAGTATTAAGTATTTGTGTAGGTACTTATTGTGAGTTCTGCGAATGATTTATGAAATCTATCTTTGTAGTAAAATGTGTATTCTTTACGCTTATCGTAATAATAAGGCGAAAGGAAATGTTTATTTCAGATTGAGTCGCAGAGCCGTAAGACTGTCAATGCTATGCTAACAAGCAAATCAAGGGTTCTTATTGATTTAGTACACTTTCCATGCCATAGTAATCATTTCGGAAGGCGTACTCATTCTCGTGAGGTGCTATACCTACCTACGAAAAAGCATTTGGGATTTTGCTGCGAGTTTTGGCCCGACGTTTCACGCAATAGTCAGACACTATAACAACTTCAGCAAGAATACCATTGCTTTTAGTTTTCCAAAAAATGAAGGTCTTGAAAAAATGGTACCTTCAAAGTCACTCGTATTCGAATAATGTAAAGCTTAATTTCCGATATTTTATTTTTAAAAATAAGAAAATAAAACTTTTTTGTGGGAAGAGAGACAGAGTGGTACAAGTGGTGTAATAGTTAAAGCCTTGAACTATCACTTGAGAAGGTCTGGATTTGAATCCCAATAAAATGGCAAAATTCTGAAATAACTCGAGATAGATTTACAAGTCTCCCGAAAGCAATACTGCTTTCAAAAGCTTTTCAATTTTAATTGTAGATCCCCTTCACTAAAAACTACTGGACCAATTTCAAAAATTCTTTCATTATTAGAATGCTACATTATCCGTGTTCAACATTTCCGTATTCCCATGGGAATATAGCAACTCAAAAATCGACTGCACTCATTAATTTTACCTTTGGAAAGCTATATATTATGCGGCGCATGCGATGAAATCTTTAGCATTGTTTGTTTAACTAAGGGCCGGTTTGTTCAAGCTTGGTTTATCTAATCAATGATTATTTCAGATGATAATCATGGATTCAGTTTGTTCACGAAATATTTTATCAAGGAATCTCTGATCAAAGCTTTTAATCATCGATTTTGCTAACCAAGCAATTTTTCTGGGTTAGCTCCATTTAAACAACGATTAACTGATCTTCAGTTTGTTCAGGCTTGATTTTTGTTCCAATTACAGCTATCACTTCAAAATAATAAATTGTCAGGCTGACATATCAAATAATTAAAAAAAGGATGGGCTTGGCTGAAGTAATATTTTATTTAGTCGGAAATGGCAATATTTTCTTCGAGTTTTAACTCCGCTTCTTTTTCTGAACTGCTACGTGGTTGCCTTGTTGTGCAGCTTGCAGGGCAGCATTTTCATCATTTTGGGTATTTTGTACAGAATCAATTTCTTTTTGGACAGCTTCAGCTTCGCGAACTTCTTTTTCAAGTCGTTCAACAATTCCCTGTTTTCCAACCAATGCACTTCTACAGCACGAGCAGCTTGCAAAGCCTTTTCAGCCAACTGAGTTGTAACCTGATGGGAAGCCTGTTGTCCGTCTGCGGTTTGAGCATTTGATGCTGCTTTTGCCTCTTCTGCAGCTTTGAGAGCTATGCTAGATGCTTTTAGCTTTGATGACCCACTCATAGCTCTGTTTGATTGGCAATTAGTTTGGGGCTCTTTATTAAGGTCTTCCAAGTCAGCATACCTATGTACATGTGTTTGAAACTAAAATGAAATTAAATTCAAATCTCAATAGTTTTGACAACCGAAAAAAATAATAATTTCCTTGATTAAGTTTTGACATATAAACTGGAAAATGGAACGACTTTTGAATAACCCATGATTTGCTAACCAAGCTATGAAAAAGGTGAACAAACATTCTTTGTTGATCACAGATTCTTAATCATGGGTTAAGAAGAATCCTTGATTACCAAATTGCTTATTTAACCCGCTCTGAACAAACTGGCCCTAAGCCAAAGAAATATTACTTCTTGTTCGTGCATCTATATTTACACAGACTATTTTTTTCTTATTTACTAAAGGACGCGATTCATCAAAAAGCGATTCCAAGTGTGAATTCCGAATTACCATAGAAAGTGATAACCATCGCAGTCATTCCATTGATGGAGAGCTTGGATCACTTTACAACAGACACGTAAGATAGTTCATTTGAGTTTTTTAACTTTTGACCTAATAACAAAATCAGGAAATTAAGGACTCATCGCCCTTTCTAATTAAACACCAAAGAAATCTAAGTGAAAGCTCAGAGCACAGAAATAGTCCAACACCAAGTCAAGGCTCACTAGATCGACTAGTGGATGTGGTTAAGAAACCAGCCAAGTCATCGTCACTCAAGGGAATGCGTAAGAGTAAAATCGTACCCGATTTCGAGGCCTTGCCAGAAGACGTCATCGTTGATATAACAAGTCGGCCCAAACGAGAGAAACATCTTCCAAGCCCGTTAAATTTGAATTTAAAACATGTAAGTTCTAAAACAAACACCTGTCAACTGCGTTCCAAATTAATTTCACAACTTTTTAAAGGACCTAAGTGAATCCGACTATGCGGATTATTCCCAGTCACCCAATGCGACAGCTAGAAGTCCTTGGGAGAAAACTAAAAACCGTAAGGTTCAGTCTCCAGGGAACTCTTCGGTTCCTAGCAGCCCATCACGACACTCTGAATTCTTCCCGGAATTTGGTAGGTGAAACCCTTGTTTCCAGGTAAATACTGTTTCTTTTTAACCCACAGAAAGTGAAGACCTATCGAGTGGTGATTTCTCTGAACCGACTACTCCGCATAACAAGCTATTTTCAAGCAATAGTCTGCACATGCAACAGGAGGAGATAAATCAACGCTACAATGCCCTCAGAGAAAGACTCAAGATGGAATTCGAAGCAAAACGACAGGAGTGGGATAAGATTCGAAACATGTACAGCAATACCAAGACATCTGGTTTTTATAGAAAAGTTTTCTTCTAAAAATATTTGTCAATGTGGAAATGTTTGCTTTATTTTTTCTAGCTTATCATTTGATTGGAAAGGAGGACCCACCACTGCAGCAAGTCAAAACAACTGTATCGACAAAAGTATTGGAAGAAAATTTGACACCCGACTTCAAGAAGAAACTACACAAGTGGCGTGTAAAGAAACAAATTTCTCTTCACGGCAATGCAACGTGCAAGGAACCACAAATTTCACCAACAAAAGATCCTGAATGCAAGAAAATCGACTGGAATCTATGGCGCACTGGACAAATCAAGTTGGAAGGCCAAGGGCTCAGCCCACTGCCAGATCAGAAAGATTTGCCAGAAGATTTCCAGAGAAAACTCGGTAAGGCTTTGATGTGTTTTCAGAGATTCATTCATGAATAGTTTATTTCAGAACAATGGAATAAAATAAAGAGCTCAGGTCCCGCACATAGTGGCCATGATTTCACGAAACGTTCAACAAAACTTGATCCAGTTAAGAAAACTGCCGATGACGAGAAGCAAAAATCAGACAAGGACAAGCCGAGAACGCATGATCGAGACAAGCTTGAAAGGTAATCTTTTAATCGTTCTGTGGGACTAATTTGTTTTTGACGAATTCTTCCTATGCATACAAAGGCTCTCAAAACTTAAAGCAATTGTGGCTGATCCCCGAGCCAAGGAAATTGAAGTCAAAACCACGGCTGGTGTAATGAAATTTGAAGGAATCTCAAGAAAGTTTACTCGTAAGCTGTATGAGTGGGAGAAGGCACGAGGTATCGGACCAGAATCGTCTACATTTGCCCTTTTGCACCCTGGCTACTGCCCTATCGATGTTGGAAAGATTCCAAAAGAATGCAAAAAGAGTGAGTCCCTTACAATCATTCTTATGACTGCGATTAAACAATCAGTTTCCTTTAGATGAAAATTCTCCGACACTAAGTAGATCACTGTCTCTTGATAGTGTAGCTCCTGTCCCACTTCCGGTCATAACCCACCAAACATCGAGTTTGTCTCTAAACGATGTAAATGATTTGAATGAGGCAGAGAGTACCGATGCCGAACTACGAGTGGATTGTGATTTGAAGCATAATGATGAACCTGACGAACCGGAAGCCGTTATGGTTGAGGTAGAGGATGACATTATAGAAACGGCATCACCCTTAGTAGCCGTTTTGCCAATGATAGAACACCAGACACCTGTGTATAGATATGCCGAAGTGACATGCAGCGATTTTTGGTATTTGAGTTTTGTTTCATGAACAAAGATTTTCAGCAAAACAATGAATTCCCTCATTTCAGTAAATCTCGAAGTGTTCAAAGTTTTGAATCACATCACAGCAATGATGGCGATAAGATAAAAACTCTCAACTACATAAATGACCTGTGGCTGCAACTGGAGAGTAGAAATGAGTTCAGTGACGAGGATCTTAAATATTTTCAGACTGTTTTTGCAACAATGCGTGGATCCTTCTCGGATTTTGAAAGTAATTTGAACGGCCCAGGAGCAAAGAGGGCGTTTGGTAAAGTCAAAGAGCTGGTGGAGGATCTGTTTGAAATTGTAAGATCTATGCAGGACACTTTATACATTTTTTATTCGATGTAGGTTATTTATTTTCAGACCAATTTGCTACTTCAGGAAGAAGCTTGTTGTCAAGAACTAATAGACGAACGACAAATGATATTCCGAAAGAAACTAGATGACCTTCATACGACACTCAACGAGGTCCGGATTTATATAGGTAAGAAATTTTGTAAATCGGGATTCCAATTTGCATAAGAGAGTGTCTCATTGTTCATTATCCCTTGCAGAAGCTGAACGAAGCAGCAGCCAACCTCCCCTTCCTGAAATAAATATCACATATGACGAAGGACTAGACGAAGATAACTTCGGTGTATCGTCAACTCTTGCTAATACCGCGATGGCCCTTGCAGCAGCTGCCTTTTCCACAACCATAGAAGCCTCAGATGACAATATTCCACCACCAGCAATTACTGAATCACCTGAAGTAGACGTCGCCAGAAAGTTTGGTAATCGAAATGGGAGCACTAAAAAGAAGCTTCGTCTTCGTAAAATGGGTTCAAGGCAAAACAGTAAAACGGAGAGCGATAGCAGTGACGGAGAATGCCCTAGCATAATTGAAACCCCACGTAGAGTGAAAAGAAAACCCAGTAGTCGGATGAAGCAACAACGGTCTTTTGATGAAGACAGGAAGTCCGCCGAAGAAAATCGTCCGCAAGATGAAGACTGTGCTGGTGAGGACATAGTTTACGTGTTGAAAGTGAAGCCAGGCCAACCAATCGAACAACAGGAAATTTCTCACGACAAGGGATCTAAACTCTTGATATCACCGACGGAGTCATGTGTCCAACTTATTCATTCTTCACAGCCAGAGACGCTGCCGATACCACAAACAAACAAGACCAATGTTTTTGTCAAGACCAAGCGAAAAGTATTTACCACCGTTGAAGAGCCCGGTTCTGCGGAAAAGGTTTCTGTCGTGGCAACAGAGTTGGAAGAAAGTAATCAAAAGGAAGTGGCTACTCCTGCTGTGACACAACTACCAGACCAAGTACCTCCACCCCAATTACTTCCACAACAACATCCAAGCAATCTTTCAAGGCCTTCGATATCTCCTGGAATACAGAACATGATTTCGAAACTCTCAGAGAATATGCCACTCGAAAAAATCGTGAGCTCTTCACATCAAGAGACTTCATCACATTTGCCTGAGCATAGTCATATTTACAAATCTGTAAGTGCAAGCAGCATTTTCGCAGACACACCTACCGACATTCTTAAGAAACCTGAAGGAAACTTGTCTGCTAAGTCGCAAAGCTTTGCAAACCTCAAAAAAGGCTGGGAGTCTTATCAGACAACACATCAGACATCTTATCCCCTCAAAACACGAATTCCCCTAGCAAACGATAGCTTCCGATTGATCAAAAACCCAGCAAGAGTTTCCCGATCATCACAAAGCCCGATTCAAACCATCGAGAAAAGAGAACATCTCTTCCGAAAAAACCGAACTGCAAGTCCAGTCGTAAGAATGAGTGCAAGGGGAAAGCGTATTGAAACAAGAATTGCAAAATCTGCAACTGCTTCTGAAGTAATAGGCTATCCTCTGACTCCTGACAAATCTGACAACACAATTCCAAGGATAACAAGAAAATTAGAGAACAAGTCTCTAACACCGACAACGAAGAGTTCGAACTTTTTTCAAGAGCGTGTGCCTACTCCCTCCGCATCAGAGCCTTCAACACCGTTGCCTGAAATAATTGAAAAACCAAAAACGCCCCTATCTGAGCGAGCTTTGCGATTACAAAGAGCTAAAGAAGAGTTCCTCAAGAGTGGCTCCTTGCCAAAGTCCACTATGATGCGCCGTGAAGAAACAAGTGGGCAACGTATTCAAAGAACAGAAAACAGAAGGAGTCATCAAAGCATGAGCAGCGATGTAGGTGTCAGTCATCTAGATGAAGGAGTCCTTCTGAAGAGTATAAGTGTTGGAACACTTCCAGCTGACTCAGATTGTTCAGAGCAACATCCCGGAAACGACTTCGATTCTCTCCCACGATCTGTAAGTCGGTCAGGAAAGCTTACTAGCAAATTGGGATTTGCTACTTTAGCATCCAAATTTCGAAGAGTTAAACTACGGCGTGGAAGTAAGGATAGCACAAATCAACCTCAGCCAATCAAAGAGAACACCTTGTCGATATTATGCCGACAAAGCCTATTTGTAGATTTAAATCCAGTGTCTCAACAAAACCTCATGAAATCTCAAAGTTCACAGGCTTCGATTGGTGGAATGAGAACCAAGCTAGAATCACCCAGTCC
This sequence comes from Melanostoma mellinum, assembly GCA_914767635.1. Classification (NCBI taxonomy): domain Eukaryota; kingdom Metazoa; phylum Arthropoda; class Insecta; order Diptera; family Syrphidae; genus Melanostoma; species Melanostoma mellinum. The sequence goes on along the minus strand of OU612058.1, from coordinate 8,065,112 downwards.
TGATTCCGATAATCTTAACAAATCAAAAAGCGACCACTTTTTCCCCCACATAAAAAAAGAAAGCTGCGTCTGAACTATTTTACAAAATATTTAAACATTTTATTGTAAGGTTTGATATTGTAACTAATTTTAGGTATAATTATTATGTGTAAATAATAATGTTATCAAAGGAATATAATATTTTTTCTTAAAAATATAAAACCAGGCTTCAGAATTTAAAAAAATTCCTAAGAATAATTCTGGAAGTTTTTTTTTTACCAAAGTTGAGTTGAAATAAGGCGATCTCCTTATTGAATGCTTCAAACTAAAAAAGAATCGGTAGAGCAAAACGTTTTTAGGGAAAAATATTTAGCACAGTTATCGTACTAACGAACACTTTCGGTTGTAAAAGTGAATCCCCCACTCTTTGAGTTGATCAAAAGGTTGCATCTCTAAATGTCTTTTTGATTTCCGTCGCGTCGCTTCAAGTCAATGAAATTCGCCCAACTACTTTTGTAGTTTATCAACTAAACGCGAAAACAAGAACGGGTCTCAAAGTCCATGATAATGATGTGGAGTGCCTCCTTGGAAGTAAATGACGAAAAAGAATATTCACAATGGATTACCCATAGAGGCAAGTACAAAGCAATGATTGTGTTTCGGTTCACCGATTTGTATTTGATCTTATCTGAATAATTTTAATAGCACTGATTAGCTACTATTTTTTTCGCATAATTACATCTATAGATTGCCTATCTTCATGTTCTGCTATCAAACTTAAAAAATATTATCGATTTAAAGTACTCAATCAAGAATGTACAGTACCGCACATAATTATTGGCACACAAAGCTTTTTAAACTTTAAGCCATACTTTTTAACCTTTACCAACATGCAATTGAACAAATATTTTTTTACTTCAATGGTTATCTTATTTTGTATCAAATGCAATAAATTTGACAGTATAATATCTGTCCACATTCAAAGAAACAAAATAACTAGCGTGGAACTACTCAATTACCCGCACAAAATTACTGGCACACTCAGCGTTCTGTGCAATAAATTTGTACTCTCGTGGCCGTACCGTCAAAAAAGTCAATAATCAAAGTAACAGTTATTTGGTTTGTCAAATAAAGTCACGGTTTCTCACAAGAAAAATAAGTTAGGAGTCAAGAAGTTTCATTCAAACAAAATGAGCCCAAAACAAAAAGAAACCACCGAATCCGAACGAAAAATAGTGGTAAATTTGCATAACCAAGGCAAATTATATGCAGAGAGTGGACAAGTAATGAATAGAAGCCGATACACTATTCGAAGCATCGTTCATCGCTTTAAGGGTGAATCTAATTTTAAAAGTTCCAAACATACCGGTCGTCCTCGGATTTTGGATGACCGTGAACGGACCAAGATTGTCCGGATAGTAAAAGCTGATCCGAAAATAACATCAACCCAAATAGCTGTTGAAGTTAGAGAAGAGTTTGGGGAAACTGTTCATCCCATGACGGTAAGAAGATTGCTTCACGAGGCCGGTTACAATTCTCGAGTTGCTAGACTTAAGCAATGATTTCAAAAGTCAACCAAAGAAAGCGCTTGGACTACGCTCTCGAATATCGGAGCAAATTAAACAGTTTCTGGGATGATGTGCCTGTTTACAGATGAAAGCAAGTTCAATATTTTTCGATCCGATGGCCGCATTTCCGTGTGGAGAAAACCGAATACCGCTCTGGAAAAAAAAAAACTTAGCACTTACAGTGAAACATGGTGGTGGAGGAGTTATGGTGTGGGGTTGCATGTCTGCTGCGGGTGTTGGCGAGCTTGTTTTCATCATAAAAAAATTTATCCAGATATTTAAAAAAAAAAAAACTTGAAAAAAGTGCCATTAAGTTGAATTTAACACGCTCGTTTACATTCCAGCACGACAACGACCCTAAGCACACGGCTCATGATGTGCGTATGCGGTTAGCATATAATACTGCGCATGTGGTTTCACACCCGCCACAATCTCCGGACTTAAATCCGATTGAACATTTGTGGGAAGAATTGGATAGAAGGGTTAAAAAACGCGCTATTACCACAAAAACAGAACTGAAGCAGGCGCTAATCGAAGAATGGCAAAATATTGGAGAAGAAACGACAAGAAAACTGGTGCGTTCCATGCCAAATAGATTAGCTGAAGTAATAAAGCAAAAAGGATTGCATACGAAATACTAACAGTTTTAACTGTGTCTTTTTTTTCAACTTTCCATGCACTGTGCCAATAATTTTGTGCGGCAAATATACCAATGTTTGTGAATTATGTTAATTTTTGGAAACCTATTAAAATGTTTCAAATTAATTTTTACTGTATTTAATAGTAAATAAGTACCACCTTAAAATAAAAAAATAATGGTTTGTATAGCATGTTTGCAAAGGCTTGAAAGCAGCATTACTTTTCAAAAAAGTTAAATGTGCCAATAATTAAGTGTGTGTGTGTATATTGTTCAAATTTGAGTGTTTAGATTAATCTAAAAATTTGTATTATCGAAAAAGCAATTACCAACTAGATTAGATGTTAGTTTAGCTCCAGTTTTCTATTGGGGTGGCGGTTTGTTTTTTGTCTCAAAAGTTCCTTTCCAAAATAAAAACAAAAAAATGAAGGGATTCATTGCATTGAGTATTGCCTTTTATATTTTAAGGGTAAGTTTTTAGTAGCGAAATATTTAGCTTTCCATTGAAATTGCAAGTAAAACTAAACAATTTGTTAACATAATTAAAAAGTTTTTTTTTGCATTCTGCTAAGGTATTCTACCTCTTTTCTATATTATAAATTATTTCGTGTGAAATCTTCTCTTCTGTTTAAAAATTGCTTCCTTTCTTGATAATAAATGTTAATAGTTTTAGAAAATTAGTAAAATCAAAAAGCCTGTTTTCAGTTTGTGTTTTCATGTTCCGTATGGTCATTTCCGTTCACTTTTCTACAGTTATAGTTATAGTTACAGTCAAATGACTTTATTGAAATATAAAAGATTTCACATGATGTTTATATATACTTAAGTCTAAAATGGTTTGGCCTATGGCCGTCTACCAGACTGACAATTTGATAACAAATTTATAAGAACAAAAAGCAAAAATTATCCTTATACGTATGTTAATTTGAAATTATAATTAATATTTTAAAACTTTACTTCAGTATTGAAATTTTTATAACGTAGAGCTGAACTATTTAGTACATCCCATCCTTTCTCTCCGTTTAATATACATTTATCAACTCTTCTTCATTTAGACGGTTCTTCTTATAATACCTAATCCGAAACTCTTTCAACACAGGACATATTGCAATGAAATGATATGTATCTTCTCGCGTTTTCATGTTACAAAGGCTGCAAAGTATAGGAAGATCAGGTCGGTGCGGCTTGTAGTTCAAATCCAAAAATTCGCCTCTTGTTTTGAAAACTATGTTTATTTTATTGATTTGATTGCTGTTCAGTAGGTATATACGTGTTATTTCCCAGGTTATAATTAAGACGACTATATATGTTTCTGAACAACGAGGATTTGGCTTCAGCTGCATTTCTATCATACAGAAAACTTCCCAGACTCTTGAGCATGGTGTTGAACTTAGTTATCAGTGAAGAAGTTTGTTCATTTGGCTCAAACGTCAAATTAGTACCACATTCGGTCGCCAGACTCTCCCACTCTATCACCATTGATCCTCTCGAACGAATCATGTTGTTAAGAGTGATCTTAGGTATCCTGTCATCTTTCATCTCCATAACTTTAGCGATATAGTTGAAGTGTATGATCATAGTTTCCATTATTATAGGAAGTGTTCCAGTCTCTAAGCAAAGCATGTAGTTTGGCGTGTTTTTCGCAAAAATTTATCTACTTCTTCAAAAGAACGATATCCCCATACTTGAGCTCCATATAAGAGAATTGCCATTGCCGTAAAACGGAATAACTTAAAAAAAAAATTTTAAACAATTTGTAGAAAAGTGCATCTCGCACAATGGAGTCAAAGGCTTCACGCAAGTCCACAAAGAACGCATACAATTTCTTCTTCTTTTTCAAGTAAGAGTTAGCAACATTATACAGTGAGAAGATATGGTCTGCTGTTGAGTAACTTTTTCAGAATTCTGCCTGCAGTTCTGACAAGATTTTCCTCTCAACGACCCTATTAGTATTAAGGAAAGAAATTCCTCTGTAGTTCGATGGATCATCAAGATTTCCTTTTTTGTGAAGAGGAAATATAGTTGATTTTTTGAAGCTATCAGGAATTGTTGCATGTTCAAAAATTCGATTGAATACAATTGTTAGCGATGAAATGAAGTCGTCTGTGGCGTATTTGTAGAACTAAAAAGGAATACGGTCGGTCCCCGGGGCCTTATTCATTTTGGAGCTCGATATGACTTCTTGAACTTCCATAATTTCAAAGGGAGCATCTAAAAACGCGTCAAGGATTAATGGGTCAGCATATTGAAACAGCGATAACCTTAATTCAGAATTGAGGAGACTTCTGAAGTGACTTCTTAGACTTGATGCTTGTACATGTTGAATGAAAAATTATTCATTCAAGAAAAACACAAAATGAATTTTAGTAATTAAAAAACCAAGAGAAAAGAGAATTATGCTTTTGAAAAGAACCGGAAAAAATACAAGTGCAAATGCAAAACTCCTTGCAAATTAGCCGAACCGACTGGAATGGATCGGCAGTTTTGTCACAATTCAAATCGTATTTTTCAGTGTCGTTTCTTTCCTTTATTATATTTTTAAACATTAAATTTTTAGTTAAAAAACTTGTGAAAGGCATTAATTTGTCTAATCTAAACTAAAGCAAATTGAAATTCAAATTCGATTTTATTGTTTTTCAGAGCGTTGACTGCTTATTAGCACACAGTACTCCAACTGCCAACTTTTACGATGATGCGCGCAATGAAAACTTCAACGAAAACGAACTAGAGCTTTTGGAACCATTTATTCACGTACTACAAACTCAATTCAATCAAATTTCAGTTAAGGTTGACTACGACGAAAGGCATGATAACAAAATCGACAGTCAACTGAGTGATCTTCTGCCAATGTTCGTAGAAATAGATGACTTCTTTGACTCGGTATTCGAATACAATATCAGCCTGCCAACAATCACAGACTTGAGAGGAATATTCACCAAAGGATTATCCTCTGATGAGGCTGAAGACTTTGAAAATATGCTTCAAGAAAGCATTGATGAAGCCAATGAAGCAATTCAAGAACTCATCAGCCAGTCAGAGAAAATTGAAGAACGGCTCTTTTCAATCAACAAAATTAAAATAGTCAAATTTATTTACAAAATCTTGGGTAGAGTATACGCTTTAGGTGTTAAAGCGGGGAGAACAGCATACTGCACTTACTCCAGCATTCCAGCTTTGAATTCTACACTCACTGAAGGAAAGAATAATATTGGATCGTGCTACAAATACACTAAGACTGCTGTAAGTACACTTCGGTATGATGTACAGACCGCAATTAATGACATTCGTGCCAATATGCTCGAACTTGTGGACATTTACAAAAAGATTGCGAATCGTAAGTCCCTTTTGGGAAAATTATTCACTATTCTTATGAATGTTCCCAATATCAGGAGAGATATAATAGAAACCCGTTCAGCTGCTACAGAGACAGTGAAAGAAGTCAAGAATGACGTTCCGGTTATCATTACCAAGACAAAAGAGTGCACAACATACGCCATTCCAAGATTTGTCAATCAATTAAATGAAACCCTTTCATGGCTAGCTACATGCTTGGCATTTGAAGATGATTCCACTCAAGGTCCAGAGCCGGAACCTGAAAGCGACGAAGATAGTTCTGAGCTAGTCTAATCATTTTTATTCAATTAAACGAAAATTTGATTACATTTTACTTTTATTGTTTGCTTTTCTCTATGCAGGAGTGCACTTTAGCTAAAAGATCACTGAAATCTTTGGAAAGATCATTGATTCCAATGCATTTCTGAGCAGCAAATGTTTCAAGTTCTTCAAGGCCATGACTGATGAAATTTTCTATTGACAAGTTTGCCTCAAAGATCTCTTGTTCAACTTGTGCGATGCGTGTAACAACGCAAAGAGAACCGACAGCTATGTCGATTTCACCCGGTGATAAACATTCCACTGAAATACCTTGAATTCTTTGGGGTCCATTTTCTATGGTAGATAAGGCCTCTGTCATGCGCTCAGCCATGCTATTAACTTCTTGTTTCATTTCTTGGGAACACGAATCAAAAGTGTTCATAACTTTTCGCATAAACTGAGCTACATAGACTTCATGTTCCTTTAAACACTTGTTTCCTTCGGCTTGGAATGATTCAAGTTTTTCAGTGAAAGCTGTGTTGTTTTTGAGCTCCATTACTCTTTCTTTCAAAGCGTTGAATGTTTCATTAATCCTGTGTGTAAGGTCGTCGGCGAACATTTGAGTGTGGACCTCAGCTTCACTCAGAACGGAAGTAAGACCATCGTACACTGGTCCATTGGGATTGTGCGCAATGTGCGAGGATGGATGATGGCACTGAACTGCAATCTACTCAGGAAATTGGAATGTATTTTTATATTCTCTATGAAAAAAAGAATGACTTACGAGCAGAGCGCAGATAAGAACAGTAACAGCAAATCTTTTCATTGTTGAAAATGGAATATGAAATTTTTTTAAAGACGATTGCATTTATATAGGCGAAGGTATGCTTCCATTAGGAGAAAAAAACACCAGCAGATCTCAAAACACTATCAGCATTGAGACAAAAATCACACAAATATAGATAAGGCCGCTTTCCGAGTCATGTTTGATAAAAACTTGTTTGGTGGGTTCGAATATGTTTCTTCAATTAAAGGCTGCACCTTGCTTCAATCTCATTTGGCGGTGTATACATGTTTTAATTAGAATGAATCATAAGTGGTAAAATTGGCACACCATGTAAACGATCTTACATCTACCTTAAGTACGATAACATGTTAGGGATGATGGCCTGTACATTGAGAGTACATACTCGTATCAATATAAAACTTTGAGGAAGAACTATATGAAATATTTTTTGTTTATACAAATGGAAATGACTCTCTAACTTCAACCAAGTAATTATTTTAGCTGAAACGTATGCGCTTGGTTTAAAAAGTTATTTTGTAGTTACTAACTTCAAATTGCACTAACCAGCCGTCATAACTATCATCTCTCACTTATTGGGTCATCCATCATGGTCAAGAAAAATCTAAGATGAATGATGGTATGGATAAAAGTCAAATCCATCCGCTACTAGTTACAAAATCGTAATTTTTAGGGTGGATATTGTTATATTAAAAAAAAAATAGTTCTGAAAGCTTGTATCAGAATGGCGTCTATATGAAGTCATTTCTCACTGTAGACAAATTAAAGAGGGAAAAACATTTTGTTAAAATACTAATCCGGACACGGTATTGGCTGCAAATTTTATTGGACAGCGAAAAAAGTGCTGCTTTAAATACGAAGAGCAGCAAATATTGAGGGTATATATATTAGGCTCATCGCTTCTGGCTGGAGTAAGAAGTCATTTGTAGTTTTTTATCTATCTTATATTATTTGATCAAAAAGTGTTGTACTAAAACAAAGAAGATGTCAGGTCCATATTGAACGAAATATGTATGTCAACATTGCATCCAAAGCTTTTCAAAGCACCTGCGTATGTTGCTCACTTGCATATTTAAAAATTTGTTGACCTTATCTCATCATTAACATCATACAACCAAAGCAAAAGTTAACCGAAGTCTCTGTACTTATGTGACAGATTTTTAATAGTGAAGATTTGTCAATTCCTTATATGAGAGTTCATATCCAAGAGAAACCATTTTTGAAATTACTGGGAATTGAGTTCGACTTCGCACGTAATATTGCAACGCTCTAATTAAAACATGAAACCTTGTTGTCAAATTTCAGAAAGTTCATGACGCGGTTTTTTCTGTTGGAGGTTTTTAAAATACCAGCTGGAGCACTCAGACCTAAATACCGGTCCATTGTACTACCAGATAGCAACCTTCTATTTCTTATAGCTTTCCAGATGTTCATAGAAAAGCCAAAAGACGCTGCCATGATAAGGAGCCTAAGTTACCAGCTCTCACCATGTCTGCGCCGAGTATCTGTAACCTCATGCGAGAAATAGCAGGCCTCATCTTCCTTACAAGATTCACAGAGTGTGGTATCACAAGTCTAACACGTTTAAATGCTTGGCAAAAGAGAGGTGACCGCTGGCGACGCCAATAAGCTTTCTACAGTCTTTTCTGCTACGAGCTAGCAAAAATTTGCAGTCTTCTTACTAACGTTGGGGAGCATACGCTTGGTTTGTCTGTATCCAATGGAGGCAGGCCATCTACGGTTGTGCTCTTCAAAGATCCAATCGTTGATTGAAGCCCTCACTGAGGACGCCTATCGATGGTTCAGGTCCTGAGAAAGCTGTCTGGGATCCTTACCTCAAGTTCATCAGCGATCTCATTTCCAGTTATGCCGTAATGGCCTGGAACCCAAATGAGACTCAAGGAATTTAGTCTTCCGATCGCATGCAGAGAGCTTTTGCATTCCTGGATAACTTTCGAAGTGGTAAGAGGGTTTAGAAGGGCCTTAAGCACAGCTTGGCTGTCGCTGCAAACAAAAATACTTCTTACGTCCATCCATTGTTCGTAACGTGGCTCAAGGCCATTAGAATAGCATAAGCCTCCGCTTGGAAAACGGATGCGTATGATCCCAAAGATGTGTGCAGTCGTATGTCGTCGTTCTCCACAAATACACCAACACCAGAACCCTCGTCGGTTTTGGAGCCATCTGTGAAGATACGATAACAGTTCTTTCCAGGCTCAGATTCTGGAGTGAACCAGTCCGAAGGAAAGTTGACTGATTAATTTTGACGCAGTTTGAGAATTGGGATCATCGTGTCAGACGGCATATCCATTAGACGTGACTCAAAAGATATGCTGCTTGCGAGCTCCTAAAAGCTCCAGTGCGAATTGTGCCAGAAACCACATCTCTTTAAACGAGAAATGGTCTTGAGAGTACACCCCATGATGTAGGTATCAAAAGGGGAGGAAGATTCAGCAGTGCGTCGAGAGCAGCTCTCGGTGTGCTGGGGAAGGCCCCAGTAACACCAAACCAAATTCAAATTGTTCTTTGAAGTTTGGCAAACGAGGCAATAACGTATACGCGAGAGCTTATTCCACCAAACAACTGACGCATTGGAGATGATTGGTCTTATGATGACGCGTTAATTCATAGTCCAGTTCAGGATAGATAAAATTAAACATATTACATCACATTCAGCTCAACAAAAAAATAAATGTTCTAGACAGAAATATGTCAGAAACATCAGGGAAAAAAAAGTTCTTCGAGGTTTTTTTTGAGGAAACTCTCAATAAATTCATCTTGGTTTATATTCAGCGTAGCTTTTCTTTCCTTTTCTTTTTTTTTTTTAAACATCGTGATCATTTTTACAATCAAAAGTCAATTTGAAAAGTAAGGGCTGCTTTCCTTGGAATTCTGTGTGACATGATTTTGTTTTACTTCGTTTTTATCAATTTCAACATCGTTGTTGTGTACTATGTTTAAGAACATAACTTATTGAAAAAAATCTCCTTAATTGCTTTTTAGCTAGTAAACTGACACACCTTCTTAGTTACTAACTTAAACTAAACTGGTCAAAATGGATGGACTTGAATAAAATCAAATACTCAAACTTTCGAGTCTGCAAGGATTTTAAACAGGCAAACATTTTTTTCTGACTTCATAGTCTTTCTTTTCATAAAGACATTGATAGCAATTACTCAGGGATTAAGCCTCATAGACGTTACTAAGCAAAGACCCAACCCAACACAAGTTAAAAAAAAAAAGAAAAACTAAAAATGTTTGTTATCGAAGGACAAAAAAAATATGAACACGATCTTGTTCGATAAAAAACAATAGTAGATATCTTTGAGACTCAATAATATCAATGCCAAAAAATCACTTTTCCCATAAAGACAATTACTGTTATCTATTTGAGTTTCATTCATTCTGTGTATATAAAAGAAAACGTGGCTTGACGATTGCAGTTCATAAAAAATATTTCCTATCACATAAAGACTCCGAAAGTGTATTATAGCAAAGCTCCATAAAGATGCAAATTCAAACAGTCTTTTTCTTGGTGTGCAGTGTTCTCTCGGTAAATTCTTGTCTGGAAGATTGTCACAATTTTATTCTCAAACCAAATTTGAATCTACTTGCAGGTCAAAGGGAATCCATTCTTTGGTAGTGCTCTTCTCGATCCTGCAAAATCCGTCGAAGAACACGAATCATCGGAAGAATCAGAGCAAAAGAATATCACTTTGTCAGCAATTCAATCAAATGAAACCCATGAAGTCTTACAACCTAAAGAAGGCGATCACACTAATACCTTTGAGGCAACACTGATCCTTGGGCATATCCCACCTAAGCATGGTCATGGCCACGGTCACGGTCATGGACATGACAATAAATTAATGGGACCTATTGAGCTTGGCCTACGAAATGTTGTTGCCTCATCTGCTGTTGCTGCTGAGGAACTATATTCGGAAATGAAGGAATTGAGCAATGAGAATTCACGAATGATGAACAATAAGTTTCAAATTCTAACAGCTAATGCTATGGCTGAGCTTCTCACCCCTTTGACCAAGATCGAGAGTGATTTGAAGAAAAACCAGAGTTGTGGTGATCATTTTGTGTCCCCTCTTAAAGCAATCCTTGGAGAAATTCAGTCTGGTTTTATTCAGTGCGCTTCCAACCTGACCTATATTATCGAAACTTATAAAGCTGAAAGCACTGATATTTTGTCCTCAATTTCTACTGCTGCCGATGATACAAACAAATTGTCTGAGTCCTGTGAGCTTGGCGAAAACTTTGCTCTAGGAACTTTTTGTGTTGTCAACAATTTGGCTGAAGTAAACACACGAGTTGTCTTAGATGTTAATAACATGAAGAAGATCACCGCTTTTGTCAATGAGAACATCGAGAAAGAATTTTCAACTGCAGGATCATGTTACAATAAATTGGCTGAGACAGAATCAATGAAACTTAACAAACTCCATTCCGATTTTGTTGAGAAGTGTGCCACGTTTGTGCCACAAAACCTTTAAAACTATTTTTTTATGGAAATTTATTTAAATAAAGGAAAAGTTATAAAGAAACGAAGTTCGCAATTCAGTCTGAATCATGATTAGTTTTTAATGATTTATTGATTTATTTAAGAGTATATAACTATGTGATAGATAGCTTTATCGCTCTCCCTAAGACAGCCAGCCAAAAATGGAACGATTTTGATATATTCAGAAATTCCTCCAAACAAAAAAAAGGGCATGAAGATGCACCAAAGTAAGATTTGTTTCAATTTAATTTGTTGTTGACTCATAAGATACACGAATGTATTCAAGGAGCAGAAGCCAAAGGACTTTGTTCCTTGCCATGGCATGGCTTGATTCCAAAACAACATATGTTATAAAAGGATCGTCGTCATATGGTGTTACAATTCCTGCTTGAAAATATACAATTTTTTTCTTCTTCATTTGTATCCGTCGATTACACTTTAGTGAAGATTGCAATGAGAGAGCCCAATGGAGGAGAAACACATTTTTTAGGACATTTTCGTTTTGTTGTAAATTTTTAGACAACATTTTGATAAAAAGAGAGATGACTGAGGTGGCTCTACCGATACATACAAATTAATGTGGAGTGTGTATAAAAATTCACTGGCTTCTAGAAATTGAATGAAACGGAACGGTATAGGAGAGGAAGGCAAAAAGGTTTCCTCTTGGATTGAGGAAGACTAAATCTAAAATGCCACAGTGGCACACGTGTACAAATGACGACGTGTGCCAGATGGTGTGTGTACCTTTTTTGGGGAGGATGAACCAAAAACAAAAATCCGAGTCATTTTGGGATCACGATCAGTATTAGTAGAATGAAAAAAAAAACTGTTAGGTAGTAGTTATTTAGCCAGGTTAATTTGAATAGATGGAATTTTGATTGTTTTTGGGTGAGTGGTGACACGAAGATCTACCACCGACACACCAGACACACTTATGAGCATTTAAAGTCAACAATTTAAGCTCGAATAAGCAACGGTGGTCCTGTGAGAATCTCATGAACGAACATTTTTGACAAGCTGTCAAGTAAAGAATTTGACATTATAGGACATAATGGCAATGTGGCATCAGAGCTTAGAGAGTGTCGTAGTTCTGCCTTTTCCACTCCGGTTAAAAATTTGGTAACGTTGTTTGGAAATTGCTTAGCAATTCATAAAAGAAATTGGATACTGTCTCAAAATAAGACCGTTTTTTATAGTTTTTCATTGAATTTTGAAAGTTCGAAATTAGACTTTTGAGGACCTCAAAAAATCTGAAGGCAAGAGCACATGACCTCGTTTTCTTTGTTATATTTTCATGTTCCTTTTTGTATAGCTTTTGCCTAACAAAATCAATCTGGACTTCCATTCTATTATAAAACAAAAACTAAGAGCATATCCTTACCATGAGCTCTTTCTTGTACTTTTTTCTAGCAGATTTTCATGATTTCCTTTTTCAGGTTTTTTCATATTGATAGAGTTGGTTTTGTTAAGGATCAAGGGCTCAATATTTCTCCCTCCGAAATTTCAAAAATCCTCATTGAACGGTAAACATAACAACTCATTTCTTGTTAGATTTTCTGTAGTTGTGCCGCGCCGTACAGCGTAGTACACACTTACTCGTGAAGTGAATCTGACAGCGGAGAAAATGAAGTTTTGACATTTCTCACTGGTAAACTGTTTTTTTTTTTTTACTATTCCAAAAGCCCTGTTCATACTGTACAATTAGTTGGACAGACTTCGTTTGATGGAAGTTGGATGGTCGAATGTATTTTGCGTTCACACTTATCAAGCTTGTCGTCCAACTACATGTCACGTACCCTTCCACTCCGTCGAACTTCTAAGTTTTCAAAAATATTTGAAAACCATTCAACAAGTTGGACAAGCGGTCGTCTGAAGGGTTCACACTATCAAGCATTGGTCGTTCAAACCTAAGTCTTCCCAACTATTTGTACAGTGTGAACAGGGCTAAGCGTATTGCCACAGCACGCGCTCTTTGTTTTTTGTTGTTGTTAAACTCTCAGAGCTCCCGCTCATTTTGCAAGTCTATGGCGAGTTCACACTGTATAGTTAGTTGCACAGACTTCGTTTGATGGTTGTTGGATGTTCGGGTGTAATAAGCGTTCAATTTTATTAGACTTTTCGTCCAACATTATGACACATCCGCTCCATCCAACTTCAAAATTTTCAAAAATATGTGAAAACCATCCAAAAAGTTGGACAAGCGGTCGTCTAAAGGTTCAGATTATCCAACATTGGTCGTTCAAACCTACGTCCTTCCAACTTTGAACTCAGCATATGAGGTTCATTACCTGTCAACGAAAACTTTCCACAAGTCTTCACGATCATGGTTACGAGTATACTACAATGTAAAGTTTGTATGCCTTCACGACATAGTTCACAAGTATGTTATAAGCTTACGTCCGTTTCATACACAATATGCTTTTAATAGAGTTCGTTTACCAGCTCTTTCGTATTGAAATCCTTTTGAATGTAGCTCACACATCGAAAGCAAAATATTAAACTTTTTGTCTAAGACTTCGTTAGTTTTCGCTTTTTCCCCTCTTTTTATACACACATTCGTCTCATTTCAATGATGTAAAACCAGCTGAGCTTCGGCAACCTCCATCAACAAATTTTCAACTAACCCGCAGGACGAAAACCAATGTGACATTAACTTGACAGGCCTTTGATGAATTATTCATCTGGTCATTCTTTGACTCAAATTGTCGTTTCGATATTTTATTGGTATGGAAATATTCATCAATCGAGTTCATTAGCATGCTAAACCAATTCAGAAGTGCGCCAAACGATTCACCTGCGATTCTCTTATTATACTGTCTTGCTGTTGTTAAATTACATTTGTTGAAACATATTCCTCTATTAGAACATTAAATAGTTCAACTACTGTGCGCTTATAAGAAACCGCACTTGACTCAAATACATATACGAATGGTGGTAGGTATCCATCTGAGCGGATTAGGCTATACTAAGCGCGTGGCGTCCACACTTCTTACAAAATCAACCAGATGGAGGCATAGATAACTCCAGAGAGAATATTTATAACCTTCAATGAGCAATTATCAGACCTTCCTTATGGCGTGCACAGGCACATCAACTATATACCTTTACGCATATTCCAAATAGCTTCTACCTTTCTTCCTCTTGAATGTTCAGGAATTGAATATTATTCCTCGAGTTCTTTTTTTTTTATTTCTTCCTGACCATATGTTGTCCTTAAGGATTTTCTTGGCACGACCACACTTCTTATTCGCTGTATCCTTGTTAAAAAAAAAAAAAGAAGAGAGTATAGGTACCGATGTAAAATACATTTTAAACGGTTAACCCATTTCCAAGTCATTGTATACAGAAAAACAAAAAGGCAACAGCCGAATAAGACTACAATTAAATTCTTAATAAATAACTTTAAGTACAAAGTTGATGGGACTAAATCAGTTTCGCAGGAATACAAATCAATTAAACCTCAAAGTTGTGCGTGGTGATAATATGTTTACCTTTTTGCGTTGGGATCGTGTTCCCAACAATAACTGCAGCATCTGATTTTGGGTAAGTTGATACTATTAAGCTGAGCTTAATGCATGTCTCTTAGCCCCGCCGAAACAGCAGCAATTGCGTGACATTTGCTTTCGATTGAGCTAGGGTTACACTTGATTGATGTAAGTTTAATTAGTAGTAATTGCCATTATGGACTCATCTCTTTCATTTGGATTATGAAGATAATTGAAGTTAATAGTGAGCGAGCTTGCAACTGGAATAGGCGGCTTTGCTTACCTACAGTATGAAATTGGGTTCATAAGGCGCAGGTCAAAACTTGGATTGCAAGGCAATTTAGATTGAGTATGAACCGAACAAACAAAATTTAATGAAAATGTTATTTTAATTGCTTATATTGCCATAGAGAGTTGGAAAAACAACAAAGCCTTCATCAACACTGTTCTGGTTGCTGAACATTCGAATAAGCGAAAATTATTATTTGGATATTGATATTGCCAGTATTCGACTCTTAGAAAGATCGAGTTTTTAGCCAGTTGAATTTGTCAAAAGAAAATCGTTAAACAAATAACAATTATTAACAAGATACGATTTTTTAGCTATAAGAATACTGTTTTCGAGAAATCGAGATTGTTGGGTGAGAATATTAATTACTCTATTACTATTACTATTTTATAATTAAATATATTTGCATAGCTTTGTATTCGGCTATTTTCATTTGACTGGATTTTCGACTGGATTCATTTGGGCAACGAATACAATAACACATAATTGCCATTTTCATTTATTTAATATGTACATTGTACATTGTACATCTTTTACATTGGGACTTATGGCCTATAATTATTAGTAAAAGTTAATAGCAAAATCTGAATTTAAGTTAATTTAAAAATCAATATCAATTTGTTAAAGTAAATTAAGAAGAATGACAAGCAAGATACGAAGATTTAACGGAGAATTTAGTGTAATTTTAACAGAATTAATGTACTGCCAAGTATCTGAATAGAGCCGCATCAAACTGCTTGGTGCCGCGAAGTCTTCTTAGAGAGTAGGGTAAATTGTTCCACTGCCTGATAACGTTCACGAAAAATTGAAGCTCCGAGTTTCTACAACTGAATCTCGGTTGTAGCAACATAAAAGAGCGAGGTGATCTTGCGAAATCTATTTTTGCAGAGAGATTCGATGGTTCATTGATACTAATAACATTATTCAGTGTTTTCAGAGAAAAATTATTGAAGTATTGGTACAGACTAGAGCCAAGAATATTATTTGAGTAGTTAGACACGTGGTCGTATCTTCGGAGATTGTAAACATAACGACACACATTATTTAAAGCCATATTTAGGTTTCTTTTAGATTCAGAGTTATGGCCACTGAAAATTTGGCAACCGTATGTGTACGACTAAAGTTTTCGCGAAGTAAAGTCGAATAGGTTGAGGGATGAAATCCTTTGATAGGGAGAGAACTCGTAGGGCACCATATATTTTACCACTTACCATTTTGATATGATCATCCCAAATGAGGGTTTGAGTTAAAAAAGATGCGAAGATTTTTGGCACTTTTGTTTTTTTCCAAGATAAATTGAAGGAAGATAATTGAAATCCAGTTTGTTTTTATAGATTATAAAGCATTTAGACTTCCTAGGATTAAGGCAAAGGTTGTTTGTTTCAGACCATGCTAGTATGCTTTTCAATTCAGTGTTTAATTTATGAACCCCATCTTCAATCATGCCTAGCTTGCAGCTGAGTCGAACTTGAACATCATCGACGTACAAATCAAGTGACCACCTGAACAGGAAGGTCATTTACAAAAATAGAAAATAACAGAGGACCAAGAATTGACCCTTGGGGAACATCTGTTACAAGTTCTAAGGGCCGAGATACTTTTTCATCACAACTGCTTGGTTTCGTCCGCTAAGGTATGAACGAATAAGGCTCGCCGCTGTGTTTCAAAACTGAAACTGATCTTTTAATTTTGATATCAGTATCCTGTGGTCAACTGTATCGAAGGCCTTGGAGAAGTCAAGAAGTGCAAGAAATGATACCAAATCATTTCATCTTATATCATCTGAAACTTTGAGAATAGCAGAGACACAACTATGGTTTGGTCTAAGGCCTGACTGCTGATCACACAATAATTTTTTTCTTCGTAGAAAAGTTGAAATTTGTTCATGTCAGATTTTTTCCAGTACCATAGATAAAAATATTAAAATCATTTCAACAAATTGTGGCCGCATTCCATCAAAACCTGTAGTAGCAGACGATTTAATTTTAAGGACCGCGCCCAATACAACAGCATCATCCACCATTTGGAATCGAAACAATCTTATACTTTCGGGGTCAACAACCCGAAAGGTTGCATTCGTAGCCACAGCATTTGCTGCACTCCTCCTCAAGTCAGGATTTTGACCTGTGGCATTCTTATCAGTCAGTGAATTTCCTGCAAAACACAAAGATTCGCTTTCGGGGTCAACAACCCGAAAAGCTAAATTTGAAACATTATTTTGAACTAGTGCAAACTTTTGGTTTAAGTAATCGGGACATACATCCGGAGATTGATTTTTATGTCAACCAATGCCAAGTTCTCGAATGTTTTTCCACAACGTTTTCGATGGTAAACTTTTGTTAAGGCGTTTTGAGTACAGTCTGTATTTAGCTTCTCTGACTTTTATAGTTACGGTTTTTCTTAGAGTCTGGAAAATCGAAAGAATTTCAGGAAGACGAAAACGCTTCCAACGCTAATATTCATGAAGCGAACCAAATTATCACACCTTTTGAGTTTAGTTTTAATCGGCACATGCAGGTTTAATAGATGATTTATCGAAAGCTGCAAGAAAAAAATTTGGTCATCTGGTGATGACATTAAGTAAAGGCTTTGCCAGTCAATTTGCATTATACTATTTTCTAAGTTGAAAACATTAAGTGTCCTAAAGTCGCTGTATTTATAAACTGAGGCGGCAACCTTTGGGATAACTTTGAAAATTGCAAAGATTAAATCATGCTTTGAAAAGCCATCTAGCCAGACTTTTATATAAACTGAAATACGATAATTTGTGGACACATTCATAATTTGCCATGTTTGGAGACGAATTCATTCATATTCTCTTATATTCAACCCCAATCTATTTCTTCTGCACGTTGTCATAAGAACTGGACACAAACACTTCTTTGTCACTCCTCTGTGTGTTTTTCGAATATTTTTTTTTTTTCATTTTTACTAAATTAAACTGTGCGTTAAATTAAAATTTGACACCCGAATTAGGAGCAACGATCACATATTGGGTTCCTTTTTTCGGGAACAAAAAAAGTTAAGCAAAAACTGTCAACATAAAGCTGGAGCTTATTTGGGACCAAGACACATTTTTTTTTTTTTTTTTGCTTACTGTCTCCAAACTCAAGTCAAAAATCAAATCTCTTCAAAAGCAATTGCCACACGCAAGTCATCTACTTGTAAAAATTTTGTCTGCCAATCTCGATTAAGTCATTCGATACAATTTTCCACCTCATTTGTTCGTAATTGGGCACCAACGGCCAGCCATCAGCCACCAAGGAGTCAACCGCCACCAAAATGCTGTCTCAGAGGCATCCATTGGACATCGCATTGATGCGTCTGCGTCGTCGTCTCCTTTGTCCCTTTTTGGTTGCTGCTACCCTTCCTCTGTGTGGTGACTGGTGACAAAGTCGTCGGTCTTTAGCGACTGGCACCCAGTTTTTGGCAGAAATATTCAACAAATTCGTGTGAAAAATTCTCAATTTAAATCCCTTACGTCGTGGCACAACAACCAAATCAAGTGAAAAAAAAATGTTTATGGTGTGTGCAGGCGTAATGGGTCAATTATACAGGTAATTAAAATTGCAAATCACCTCTGCTTGGTTTCGAATATCGGAGGTGATTTTTCGCACTATTAACTGCTATGTGCATCGATGGGTAGTTATACATACCATTGGTGCAGGGTCGAAAAAAAATATAATATCTACATCATGAATGCAACGGAAAGGTTATCATCAACGATTAGCGATTCGGCATTCTCAAAAGGATACCGATCAATCCCCACGGGGAGTTACTTATTAATAAATTTTCAAATTTAATGTTCTTAGTTGAAGGATATGTGTTCCTTTTCCTTAGTTGAATTGTGATCATTGAATCAAAGTTATGACTCGAATACAAGGCGCTTCCTTTTGTGCAACTCGCCGGTGGTATCCATCGATGCAATTGAATTCTCGATTCCTCATCAAGAGTCCTTTTGTGCATAAGGCAATGAATTTTTGCCCACACAAAAGAGTATGCACACCATTTCGATTGATATAGTGACCCTTGTTTATTATGGCAGGGGCGTGTTACGCCTGTCAACATTAATGTTGGTGGTCATCGGAGTTGGTCAGTTCTTCAATTCTTGGCTGCGTATAGTTGAGTGCATCATCTCACATTGTGTGTTCCTTTTTTTGTACGTTTTGTTCTAGGATATCTAACAATAACACACTCTATCAGGTAAAACACAAAAGGACGATATTATTTAAAGGAAAGATTCATTACTTCATTTGGTGGTAATAGTGTATCTCAAGAATGTGATCCCGTGTGGTGTGAAATTCATTTAACCACGACTAATTTTATTGCTTAATTTTTTTAGCCAGTTCTTTTTATTTAATAAAAAATACGTTATGGAATTTTAAAGAAAACAAAAATACTCTAAGGGGTTATAGTTGAAAGGATAATACATAATAGAAGACTCTTTTGAAATACTCAATCAAAGGCAACAATAGATACTCAATTATATTATTTTGAAAATAAAATAATTTGCATTTAAAAAGCAATTTGTTTGTTCTATTATGTGGAATCCCTTTGATATTGATCGGCAAATTCATCATCAATATACTCACTTTGTATTATTTGGTTTCAAATTCGGTTCCTTGTACCAAATTAATTTTTGAATATACAGACATATACTGGCGGCCAGTATACGACGAACCTTTCTTGCTTTTCTATACGGAATTGAAATTCTGAACAAATACCTTTAAGGAAGTTCTTACTAAACCAGTAAAAGTGTTCTAAGGATTTTGCTCATATTCTAATAGAAACGCTTTGACAGCTGCTATTTGCCAAAAACTTTTGGCCTATAGAACACATAAAAGCAGACGAAAGCTTATTATAAATATCCTTATGCACTTTTTGAGCATTTTGCTCGTGGATCGAAAAAAATAAAATAAATAGGGTGGCGCAACTGAGCGAGGAGCCCCTGGGCCTAGCGCATTTCTCACAACCATGCATCGTGATGGAATGGAAAGGGCATTGCTCATGTTCCTCATCAGTTGGAGCTTCTCATAACCACGAAAACTATTTGGATGATATACTTATAAGCTATATAAATAAGTATTATAACTGCAAGTGCAGTCCATCTTCAATTCAAGACCCCAACCACACAATATCCATATACTAACTACAATAAGGCGACCCACAAGGAGCTGTCATTTGACTGGAGTATCCTATTACAAAACTATGACCAATGGACTAAAACAGATTTACAGTTAGCTGCAGAACTTGGAAATACATTATTAGAACGCAATAAAGAGTTGGAAACAACGTTGAAACATCACCAAAACATCCTTGACGATCAAGCTCAAGAAATTATCTATCTCCAAAATCAAACAGCTGCCCTGCGTGAACGATTCGATTCTCGTGTCAAAACCTATGAACAACTTGAAGTCGGCTGGCGTTCAAGATTTAGAACGCTCAAATCATCGATTAAATGTGGAAAATAACTACCACAAGAAACACGTTAAGACACTTGTACATAACATTGAGAATTTGGAATGCCGCTGTGAAGAACTAACAAAAAGTCTTGAAGACACAAAACAGACGCTAACGATAGAAAGACGAAAAAATGAAAGACTGCTCCAGGAGAAAACTAATGCTGGGAATAATCAGTTTGGTGTTCGTTTGCGACATCATGAAAAGGAAATTATCAGCAATAGTGAAGGTGATACAGAGAATTTCCATAAAAACACAACAAATCCTGAGAACTGTAGCTTCGCTTTCCAGTCATCTAGTGCCAATAATAAGAATGCAAACTCCACGGGAATCACTGCTATTTCGCAGAATGAAGCCTCTTTCAACGTAAGTGGAGTTGGGGTTGAAGACAATGAGGAAATTCTGCGGGTGGTTAATGATTTGGAATCAACTAAAAAAGCACTACTCTCAGAACAACAAACAGTTGGTGAGCTTGAGGATCAACTTGTTGCTATAATCCAAGAAAACCAAAACCTAGAGGGACGTCTTGCTCAGGGGACAAATGAAGAAATGAAGTTAGTCCACGAAGAGCTTTCGATTCTAGAGGAAGTTCGACAAGGAAATATGTTTTTTTTTTTTTTTTATAATTTGCGCACACATCAAGGGGTTATGACTACCCTTATAATGTTATAGAACACAGTGCGAGCATTTAGGAAAATAGGAGAGGATTAGAAAGGAGACACCGATGCACGTTGCTTTTGAATCTTTGTAAATCGTAATGTAGGGGAAAAACATGGCCAGGTAGAGCATTCCACATTCGGGTGGTGCGACTGAGATACGAATCTCTATACTTGACTGTACGCCCGAAGTTGGGCTCAAGGTAAAACTGATGAGCATTCCTAGCGAGGCGAGTGTTGCGGCTAAATTGTTTCAGGGGAGGAATGCAACTGGCTACTTCACTAGAGCACTGTTTGTGGAAAAAGCGATAAAAGAGAGAGAGACAGGTGACGTTTCGACGATGTTCAAGAGAATCAATCGATTCTACGATTGAACTATCACCTATCAATTTTAACGCTCTGTTTTGTACCCTATCGAGTAGGCGCAAAGATGTGTGAGAAGCACCTGACCAGATATGAGAGTTATACTCCAGTTTTGGGCGGATGAAGGCCTTATAAATTGTAGCCAGATCAGAAGGGGTGAAGAATTTGCTGCATCGTCTCAAGAAGCCTAAGCATTTAGCAGCGTTTTTGGCGACTTCAAATATGTGGTCATTCCAACGAAGATCATCGTTTACACACATACCGAGTACTGACAGCTTTTCGGTTTCTTCGATGCAGGTACCATTCATGGATAATGGCAATGGGGGAATGTTAAGCTTCATCGACAAGAGACAGCATTGAGTTTTCGAAGCATTGAATTCTACTCGGTTTTTACTACCCCATGCAACAATGCTGTCAAGGTCAGAATTCAATGAGCTTATCATACGCAACCGTTCCAGTTCCACATCCAAAGAGCAGGGACGTAAATTTGGAAACGAATATGAAAAGCTGAGGGTCGAGTCGTCAGCAAAACAGTTAAGCGGATTAGAAGTTTCAGACAAGAGATCATTAATGAAAATGAGGAAGAGAGTCGGAGACAAAACGGAGCCCTGGGGCACACCAGCATTTATGAAGTGGGTATCAGACTTGAAGCCATCCAACACAACTTGTATTGAACGGTCAGAAAGGTAATTTCTAATCCAACGAAGAAGAGACTCATCGATACCAAAAGCACGCATTTTCGATAAAAGAGCCTGGTGCCAAACTCTATCAAATGCTTTAGAAATATCAAGTGCAATAATCTTACTTTCTCCAAAGCAATGTAAAGATTGGTTCCACTTTTCGGTGAGATATGCCATCAAATCACCAGTGGACCGCTTGCTACGAAAGCCGTACTGACGGTCATTAAGAAGCTTTCGTTCTTCAAGATATTTCATAAGTTGACGGTTAATCAACGTTTCCATGACCTTGGAAAGAAGGGACGTTAGTGCAATTGGACGGTAATTGGAAGGGGAGGAAGATTCGCCTTTTTTAGGGACCGGCTAGACAAATGCAGTTTTCCATCTGCTCGGAAAAATCCCAGCAGAATAGGAAAGATGGAAAAGTTTTCGCAGTGGTTTTGCCAGCGTAGAAGAACACCTCTTCAGAATAACGGCGGGGATACCATCTGGACCAGCGGATTTGTGTATATTGAGATCTTTGAGGACTCTCGCAACCGAGCGAGTTCGAAAAAATATCTGCTTCATTACAGAATTTGTAGACTCAAGCTCAGGTGGAGCCAATATGCTATGAGGAAGTGTCGAGTTGGCAGCAAACTGGGCTGCCAGCAAATTGGCTTTGTCGATGGAGCTGACATATGGAGAGTCATTGAAGACGAGCGTTGGGACCGATGACGTGGTCGAGTTCTTAACGTTCTTAACAAAAGACCAAAAGTTTTTGCTTCCTTTTGGACACAATAGTATTTTTTGCCTTACTTTTTGGTCATGTAAAAACTTAGCCTTTTTTATTTGAGCATTACAGATATTTCTGGCCCATTTGAACAAATTTCGGTTTTCAGCAGTAGGGTTGTCTTTAAATTTACGAAAACTACTTTCTCGATCCCTAATCGCCTCTTTACAGCTTGAATCAAACCACGAATTCTCTTTGGGGATGATACTTTTTGTTCTGTGAGGAACAAAATTTCTCATGCCGTTAAGAATTACGTTAGATATCATATCAGCTGATGCATCAACGTTTCCGTCGAGAAAGCACAATGACCAATTAAAATTTCGAAAGAAATTATTTAGGCCGTCCCAATTGGCTTTCTCGTATTGCCACACAGTTCTTTTAGGGACTTTAATTTTTTCTACCGTGACGGAAAACGAAAAATCTACCGATATGACACAATGGTCCGATTTGCCTAAAGGAGATGATACTACAACCCTGTATTTGTCGGGATGAGAAGTGAGAAATAAGTCAAGAGTGTTGGCCGCATGGCCTTCAATATCTGGAACCCGAGTGGGCTCATCAACAAGTTGAGTTAATTGGTTCAACTCAGCGAAGATCTCAACATATTCTCCTTCGGGTGTTGTCTGGCCAGAATGTCGAAGCCAACCTGAATTGTGTACATTGAAATCACCCGCAATTGCGATTTCAGTGTGAGGATATTGGGAAACAATTCTTATTATGGAGTCAGATAGCGCATCAAACTCGTTAGAGGTTGAATTGCTATCTAATGTGCAGCCGTTGTTTGCGAGCCTGTGATGATAGACTCACTGTCAACGACGAAGCATCCTCCATTGAACCTACCGAAGAAGTCGATGATCGTAGTATACTTGACATGGAGGCCGTTGGAGGTGGCGTCGAAAGCAACGGTGATACATCATCTCAAATAGCGTATCACCGATCAGCTGTCACAATCAAGTATTACTTGACCTTTAATTTACTTTTATTTTATTAAAAAAAAAAAATGAATAAGCAATCTACCACTATTATTGTATTTAACCGTCGCATTGATTAAATTATTGTAATTTATCAATCACTTATAATTAATTAGTTTAATCTAAGATCTTAAAAGCAATATATGAAGCAAAATAAAAATCATGTTTGAAGGAAAAAAAAAATAAGTATTCTTCGATGACATAAGCTAATGATCAATGGAAAAATCCTCTTTCCATAAACGATGATTTTATTTGCAAAGTAAGATTCAATATAGGTATACTATAAGAACGCATGCATTACGCTATCGGGATAGACTTTCTGCACGATTTTCTTACAATGAATTCATAAAAGTTCTTAGTAATTTCTTCTTATCCAGAAACGAGGTATATACTTAAATATCAATTGCTAAGCTCACAACTCTTCGCCCTTTTGATGAAACACGCAGACCAGAGGAAGCATGCAATCAAGCAGTTGATTGTGTTGTGATTTTATTTTTATTTTTGCAAAAAAAACCTGAACATAGTCGGTGGTCGTTGCAAAATCAGAGGCGGCAGCAAATCCGAATTAAAAGGTTCGAAATACACATTTGACAAATTAGAACCAGATCGGAACACCACGAATTATCAAAGAGCCGACGCGACGATAAGAAACAAAAAAAAGGTTAAGGCCGAAAGTGGATGACATGCCCATAGTACAAGAAAGACGATCGGCATATCGAAGATGCTAACAAGATACATCCCCAAGATACAAGATTATCTAATCAAGTTCTGGAAAAATTAATGACGTGCAAATTAGCCATATTATATTTGATCACTACACAAAAGCATAAGCAGCAGCAAGATGCTTGGCAGCAACCCATTACCATGATGCGGATGTGCATAACGTAAAGGTACCGCAACTGCACTCGGAGGAGCCTTTGTGATTTTTTCTTTACCCTCCGGTGCCCAAAGGAGCATCATCACCACCACACTGCCATTGCCGCCGGTAGATGTGATCTCGAAAACAGAAAACCAAAAAAAAAAAACACATGTGACATTTTGAGCTGAAAAGAGATTCTGTTGTGTTCCTGAGGTTTTACTGATCTAGGTGGCCATTAAATTGCCACCTGCACACAGGTGCACGCAAAACAACCAAAGACGTCATTGATCTCCATCGTATAGCGGTATCAAAAAAAAAATGAAATTCGCAAAGTTCACCACCAAGAACTAAGTCCCTTATGCTGGAGGCAAATGCATTGAGGTTGAGTCTGAAATACCACAGTATTGGTCATCTTGCCCCTGGATAAATGTGGCAAATGTCAAGTTGTAAGCTTACATTTAAATTAGGCTGTTAGTTGTGGCTTATATAAATTAGGACCGAAATCATTCTTTATGTATCCAATTTTGGTCACAATGATTGCCCCAAAGCCAGAACGCGTGGCATTTTTCAGGCATTAATATAATTTTAAAACTACGACTGAAGGCGAAAAACCTTGAAAATTATTATTTAACGAACCCAGTGGATTGGGAATAAGGAATGGATAGTTCTAGCGACAGCGCATCATGGAGAGCAAATAAAAAAATAATGGAATGGCATTGGAAGTTTGATATGGATTTGTTAAAATAAGACACACACACAGGTAGTAATTAAATCTTAATCATATGCAATTAGAATTAAGTAACTGCGTGAACCTTAGGTATCTATAACGTTACATTTTGGCTATGGTTAAACTCTGGAATGAGATAATTAGTCTATTCTTAGTTCAAAAAGAAGGACAGGAAGAATAATGTATTTACAATGTAAAAATACATCTTTAAGACTTTTAAGTAGAACGAAGAATCAAACTGAAGTTTTGCGTTAGGAAATGAATGTATTTGTAAATTGGTTGTGTTCTCATCGCAAACAGTATAGCTGAGTCCAAGTTCTTTTTTTATAATTAACGCGCACATCAAGAGGTTATGACTGATCTTATAATGTTATAAAAACACAGTGCGAGCATTTAGGAAAACAGGAGAGGATTTGAAAGGAGACACTGATGCGATGTACGTTGCTTTTGAATCTTTGTAAATCGTAATGTAGGGGGAAAACAGGGTCGGGTAGAGCATTCCACATGCGGGTGGTGCGACTAAAATAAGAATCTCTATACTTGACTGTACGCCCGAAGTTCGGCTCAAGGTAAAACTGATGAGCATTCCTAGCGAAGCGGGTGTTGCGGCTAAATTGTTTCAAGGGAGGAATGCAACTGGCTATTTATCTAGAGCACTGTTTGTGAAAAAAGCGATAAAAGAGACTGAGACAAGCAACGTTTCGACGATGTCCAAGAGAATCAATCAACGATTGAACTATCACCTATCAATCTTAACGCTCTATTTTGTACCCTATCAAGTAGGCACAGAGATGTTTGAGAAGCACCTGACCAGATATGGGAGTTATACTCCAGTTTTGGGCGGATGAAGCCCTTATAAATTGTAGCCAGATCAGAAGGGGTGAAGAATTTCCTGCATCGTCTTAAGAAACCTAAGCGGTGACTTCAAATATGTGGTCATTCCAACGAAGATCGTCGTTTACACACATACCAAGTACTGACAGCTTTTCGGTATCTTGGATGCAGGTACCATTCATGGAAAATGGCAATGGGGGAATGTTAAGCTACAACGACAAGAGTTAGCATTGAGTTTTCGAAACATTGAATTCTACTCGGTTTTTATGACCCCGTGTAACAATGCTCTCAAAGTCAAAATTCAATGAGCTTATCATACGCAACCGTTCCAGTTCCACATCCGAAGAACAGGGACGCGAATTTGGAAACAAATATGTAAAGCTGAGGGTCGAGTCGTCAGCAAAACAATTAAGCGGATCAGAAATTTCAGACAAGAGATCATTTATGAAAATGATGAAGAGAGTCGGAGACAAAACAGAGCCCTGGGGCACACCAGCATTTATGAAGTGGGTATCAGACTTGAAGCTATCCAATGCAGCTTATATTGAACGGTCGGAAAGGTAATTTCTTATCCAGCGAAGAAGAGACTCATCGATACCAAATGCAATCATTTTCGATAAAAGAGCCTGGTGCCAAACTCAAATGCTTTAGAAATATCAAGTGCAATAATCTTACTTTCTCAAAAACAATGAAAAGATTGGTTCCGCTTTTCGGTGAGATCAAATCACCAGTGGACCTTTTGCTACGAAAGTCGTACTGACGGTCATTAAGAAGCTTTCGTTCTTCAAGATATTTCATGAGTTGACGGTTTATCAACGTTTCCATGACCTTGGAAAGACGGGACGTAAGTGCAATTGGACGGTAATTGGAAGGTGAGGAGGATTCGCCTTTTTTAGGGACAGGCTGGACAAATGCTGTTTTCCATCTGCTCGGAAAAATCCCAGCAGAATAGGAAAGATGGAAAAGTTTTCGCAGTGGTTTTGCCAGCGTAGAAGAACACCTCTTCAGAATAACGGCGGGGAAACCATCTGGACCAGCGGATTTGTGTATATTGAGATCTTTGAGGACTCTCACAACCGAGCGAGCTCGAAGAAATATCTGTTCCATCACAGAATTTGCAGACTCAAGCTCAGGTGGGGCCAATATGCTATCAGGAAGTGTCGAGTTAGCAGCAAATTGAGCTGCTAGCAAATTAGCTTTATCGATGGAGCTGACATACGGAGAGTCATTGAAAGTATTAAAATGTCAAAGTAAGATAATTTTGTTCCAATTTTTTAATGTTGTGGGAGCGTGATAACATTTTGGTTTGTGGAAAGTAAAGAAAGTTTCTGCAGCTAAAACAAAATTTCTCAGTGGGTAATCACTATCAGCTTGTACTTTAACCGACTTCGTTAGAATCAAGCGGTTGTATTCTTTAAATAAATTACAGGCGTAAAGCGCCTTAGGTGCTTGACAATTTTTCAAATCATTTTTTTTTTTTAAGTTGTTTCTTTTTAAGGTTGTTCAGGGTCCATTGTTAATATTTGAGGCTAAAAATGCTCATTTCATTGCTATTGAGACGTTGTAGCGATGTCAATGGTAAAATTTGCTGGGAAATGTTTATTTATATATTTTTTATATACATATATATTTATTCATAAAAGCATCGCTGTACAGTAAGAATAAAATTCTTTTAAATAGTACAGGTACAAGATTCTTACGTTATATACATACTTTATACAAGTTTAAAAATTATAATTAAAAATTAAAGCAAAGAAAATTTACATGATATTACAAAAAAAAAAAGATTAAATTTACTGTGACAAATGAGAGAAAACTAAGGACAAAAATTGTTTCTGTTGTATCTTGTTTTTTTTTTTATGACAAAGGAAGACCATTCCAACATGCTACGGCAAAAATGAAAAACTAACGACGTGAGTTAACGAAGCTATAAGTTTTCGGTTTGAAAGATAGATTACGCGAAGACATAGAACAAATATTAGCAGACAGATAAACGGGTAATTTACTTTTTACTAAGTTGATGAGAAAAGACAGGGATTTAAATTTAAGAAAGCTTCGGAGGTCACATCCCAAAATTTTCTTAAGAAAACTTAAATCAAGATCATATTTACGAATGTTGAATACAAACCTGGTAACAGAGTTCAAGGCCAAGTTGAGCTTGAGAAAAGATTTGCAGTCCAAATCAGCAAAAATTTCACAGCCAAAAGTCACAATAAGTACTGACCAATCAAAAACAGGAGCCAGGTCTTGGTTTATTTTCATAATTGCATCTTCAACCAATTCAAGAGGAAAACTGTAATATAGTTGAACATCATCTGCATATGATAATTGCAATATTTAACAGTGCTTGGAAGACCATTTATAAACAAAGAGAAAAGTAGAGTCCAAAGTATCGAACCCTGTGGTACACCCGTCTTTAAGTTTAAGAAACTCGAAAATTTGTCTTTATGAAAAACTGTCTGTGATCTGCTACTACGATATGAAAAAATAATCTTCATTGCGTTTGAAGAAAAGTCGAACTATGTGCTAAGTTTGTTACATAAAATTGTGGATTCAACAGAATCGAATGCTTTAGAAAAGTCCAAGAGGGTCAAAAGCGTCACTTTGGATTCTTCTTCTTTTCTTAGGATTCTGCTTTTTCCTGAAGCCGGATTGAAGTGGATTTAGTGCTTTCAAACTGTCAATATAGCTTTTCATTTGTTTACTTGCAATAACTTCAAAAACTTTGGATAGAAACGCAAGAATTGCAATTGCAAAAAGTTCAAAATTTTTTTTTTCATTTATTCAATGATCATCAAGGTAAAAACGGTTTCGAAATCTAATCTTCTTATAAGTTGACTTCCAGGTCAAAGCCTTGTTTTCTCTTCGATTTCTCCCGACATTTTCCATTCTTTCTTCGAAAGTTGCCAAGCCAAAATTGTTAAGGAACGCTAACACGTCTCAAAAACAAAACATAGGTCGTATGTTGGTGGATGTGAGTTCAGATGATAGGGAAATATTTACAAGAACTTTCAACTTCTTTATTTCTAATGAAACAGCACAAGATTTCCTCCTCGCCCTCGAAGTGGCATTGTTCACACCAGACAAGTCTGATTTAAAATATTATACATTTAAATTATGCGTCGTTTGCAAAGTTTGTATACGTTTCGTGAAGCTGTGTCAGCGCTATGACAAAAAAAACTTACTTTGTAAATAAGGACTTCTGGGATCCTTGTTCCTCTTGAATACCTGCAATCTTCTAGAAATATCACGTGTAGAATCCAATTTATATCAATAAATCAAATCTATTTCCTACTAATTAATGTCTGGCTTGCTTCCATTAACTTTACACAGTCTAAAGCTCTCAATGGCCTGCACCATATAATTCCCAACACTATCTAATTATGTGTGTTTTCTTTCAGTAATCGATGAAACCGCAAGGTGGAAACATTTAATTTCTCATATGATTCCCCGAAATACAAACAAAACCCTCCTCCGACATCTTAATCAATCGGTGATCGTCGCGTCGTCGGTCGTTTGGCATCGTCTTCCTCAGCAGCCGTCCCAACTTCCAACCACACCAAATAAATGAGATGAACTTGATTGGGGGGATTACTGGTTGAATTGTGAAACGTGTATTCTCATCGACAGCCATGGATCACCACTAATAAAAACACATAGCCCCATAGTGTCTCAATCAAGAGTGCCGAAATCTAAGGTAGTCAGAGTCATTCATTGCCAGGCAGAACCATGATGATCCATATGGATGGCTATCAATCCAAAAGGGATTTTGGCTTCAAGAAAACAAATAATAACTTTTATATTCCTCCTACTGACTTTATTACCGGATGATGGTGGGTCAAACACTTAACTTAATTTGGAAGCCCCATTCGCATCGTGTTATTAGCTGGGATCCTTTTGCTTTCCTTCGCATCAGGTGAAGAATGAGTGTGATGTGAACAAAACACTGTGCAAAGCGCCAAATTGATCACCTTGCGAAATCTCTGTTCTGATTCATCTTACCCGAAAAGGTGGTTGCTTTACCGAAATTGAGATCGAATGATGGGGACTTGCTGTTGCATAACTTGTCTGCTGGGAACAAGTGAAAACAAATTGTCTGATAGTTAAATTGGTTGTATCTTCGAGAGAGTATGTTTGGATTGTCATGCATTTTCTTGCACCAAGCAATGGTTGCAAAGCATCGCAATTTTAATTCAGCAAAATGATATTGGTGCGCCTTGGCAAGTAAAAGAATCGAACCAAAAGCATCGAAAAGGACGATTTGCTTGTACTCTATTATATCTGCAACACTCATATCGTTTATGTGACTAGAAAATCTAATTTCCAGAGTAAGTATCAACACAAGGACTTATTTTTAAAGCGCAGTAAGTCAATTCACATCCCCTAATGGAACATATTTCGATGATTTTGATTTTTGCAGCCGGACTACGAGTGGCGATCACATCATCTGATACAACTACATTTAATTTCCTCCACTAAATTGGCTTTCTTCCGATGGCTGCGGCCGTGGGACTTTTTCTTATTAACAAATCTGTGAGAATTTTTATTGTTGTTCTCCTTCCTTTTTTTCTTCTTACCAATATCTGTTGCTGACCTTTAACCGGATAGCGGATAGCCAAGTCCCGCATCCTTTCGGTCCTTTTGGTACATTATTTTGCCGGAGTCATGAATTGACGAATTTGTAGACATTAATGCGGTAATTAGACACTCTTACAAAGGGCAAATTTCACCCTGTAATTAGCGACACCAAATCATTGGGTAACGCCTTCCAAACAATTAAGTCATCACTGGATTTTTCGTGTGAGGTCTTTTGCAGACTTAAAGGTATCGGCACTGAAAAAGAACATACCACACCGAGAGCGAGGAGTGATACGAAAATGACGAATGTCCACTTATACACCTCCTACACTTTCTACAATGATTCGCCAGATATGAAGGTGGTGTGCACACGAACCAGGAAGAAGGTATTACTTTCAAAATACTGTATTGCAGTTGATTGCTGTTTGTTTTTCTGGGCAATTAAATATAAAAAAAAACTTGTTGCTGCCTGATCTTTACTTTTGAATGAAAAAAGGAAACAATTTGGAAGACAAAAATATCTATTTGCGATTTGAAGCCGACATTTGAGTTGGTTGTGATGAACGGTAAAAGGTTATATAAATCAACATCACTATCATGTATCATCTTCATTTGAACCAAGTTAGAGGATCGAATGTTTCAAATTCACATACTCGAATTTATATACAACACTGAGGAACTAGCATCGAGAACTAAGAAAAAATGATCTGGATTTCAAGATAAAACGCCAATGGCTGTTGGATTTTTGGGGATTCGAACCTCAAACCTACCAGGCAACAGGCAGACATGCTAACCACTACGCCACGGGCACCACACCCACTTTCCCAGAGACGATGTTGCATAAATGAATTGTTAACTTCTGATTTTTTTTTTTTGTTGACCCGCACATTCAAATTGGGTCTAATTATAAATAAAAACCCACAAATATTTAAGATGAATTGTTGCGTGTATCCCTCTTCACAAATGTATCACATACGCACTTAAAAAAAAAAAAAATGTTATCTTCAAATTGCAGACTTGTATTTTTTTTTGTCGTTTTTTAGAGCAAAATCAATCCGCCACTTGAGTGTTTCAGAATGTGTAGGGGTCGCCGAATGTCTACAGTAGATCATTGATGGTGTGTTTGCCGATCTTGGATCAATCAACTTCAAATTAGTTTCTATTGTTGCTTTCTATACCAAAACAGCATAGAAATACAGAAAATAACACTGAAACCACAAAATTCGGTGCTTTCTTTTACTCCTTGCGGTGAAGAAAAATCGGAAAGCAAAAGAATTTTGAATGGATATTTTGGGTCGAGAAGATTCCACTTCCTGTTAGATCCTTTTTGCTTAGTTCATTTATTTTTTATTTCTCTTCTTAATTGGAGCTGGATAGGATACGTTGTTTTTTACTTCTTTCCAATTTGTCTACTAGAAAATTTACCTGAAAGATTTATTTAAGGTGAGTCAAAATAAATTGATTGGACATGTAGATGTAGAAATAAAAATTGTTTTTAAATTATTTGTTCTTGTTGTGTGTGTGTTTTTTTTTTTCTTATTTCTATTGCGTGGGTATTCTTGGAATATTTGTGAAAAAATGATCAAGCATGTGAACATTGGCATTGTTTTGGTCTTTGGTGTTTCACCCTCTAAGCAGATACATAAAATAACGTATTCTAATCAGGTAATAGATTGTTCACTAAAAAAACTATAACCAATAAAATAAAAGTGAAGTACAAGAAATCAAACTTATAAAACCATAAGCCAGAGCAATAGAAGTAGGTAAGCCAAACTAAAAATTTCGTTTTCAAAAAAACTTGAATATTCAATGTTAGAATAAAAATCCAAAAATGCAATTTCATACTATTTCGCATTTCCTTCAATACAGAACTCAAAGTACTGTATGATGTTAAGCTCTACTAAATATGATACTATATTCTTTGACATTTTTAGCTTGGGAAAATTTTTAAATTTAAATAAAAGAGTTACTCCAGTTCGAAATTTTTTTGTTCTATCCCAAAAATTTATTACTATTTGATGGGCTTCTAGGCTAGTTACTTAATGGTATAGTATTCATTAGAACCCCATCATTAATGGGGAGTTTAAGACTCCGATGTGGTTTGTAAGCCAAAACTATTATAGTTAGCACATTACCAAACATACGAATTAGACTCCTCTTTGAATGATTTGACGAATTTTCGATAAAAGAGCTTGATGCCAAACTCTATCAAATGCTTTAGAAATATAAAGCGCAATAATCTTGCTTTCTCCAAAACAATGTAAAGATTGGTTCCACTTTTCGGTGAGATAAGCCATCAAATCACCACTGGACCTTTTGCTACGAAAGCCGTACTGTCGGTTGGGAGGAAGAAGAAGGGGAGGAAGATTCGCCTTTTTTAGGGACTGGCAGGACAAATGCAGTTTTCCGTCTGCTTGGAAAAATTCCAGCAGAATAGGAAAGATGGAAAAGTTTACGCAGTGGTTTTGGCAGCGTAGAAGAACACCTCTTCAGAATAACGTCGGAGACACCATCTGCGGACCAGCGGATTTATGTATATTGAGATCTTTAAGGACTCTCGCAACTGAGCGAGTTCTAAAAAATATCTGCTTCATAGCAGAATTTACTGTCTCAAGCTCAGGTGGGGCCAATGTGCTATCACGAAGTGTTGAGCTGCCAGCAAATTGGCTTTATCGATGGAGCTGACATACGGAGAGTCATTGAAGACGAGCGTTGGGACCGATGACATGGTCGAGTTCTTAACGTTCTTAATAAAAGACCAACAATTTTTGCTTCCTTTTGGACACAACAGTATTTTTTGCCTTACTTTTTGGTCATGAAAAAACTTAACCTTTTGTATCTGAGCATTAACGAATTTCTGGCCCGTTTGAATAAATTTCGGTTTTCTACAGTAGGGTTGTCTTTTAATTTACGAAAAATACTTTCTCTATCCCTAATCGCCTTTTTACAGCTTGAATCAAACCACGAATTCTCATTGGGGATGATACTTTTTGTTCTGTGAGGAACAAAATATCTCATGCCGTTGAGAATTACGTTAGATATAATATCAGCTGATGCATCAACATTTCCGTCGAGAAATCACAAAGACCAATTAAAATTTCGAAAGAAATTATTCAAGCCGTTCCAATTGGCTTTCTCATATTGCCACACAGTTCTTTTGGGGACTTTATCCTTTTTTACCGTGACGAAAAACGAAAAATCTACCGATATGACACGATGGTCCGGTTTGCCTAAGGGAGATAATACTACAACCCTGTATTTTTCGGGATGAGAAGTGAGAAATAGGTCAAGAGTGTTGATGTTGACCACATGGCCTTCAATATCTGGAACCCGAGTGAGTCAATTGGTTAAACTCAACGAAGGTCTCGACATATTCTCCTTCGGGTGCTGTCTGGCCAGAATGTCGAAGCCAAATTACCTTTTTGACCTAATGTTTTCTTAACATAAATAAAAATAAAAATCAAACTGTTTTAGAGACGCCAGCTTTGCAAGTTGAACCTTTTCTAGGTTGTTTTACAAAAAATTTGGCTGGAAAGAAAAATCAAACTAAGTGTTGAGATCGGCGGTTAATGAAAACAAAATGTTATGGGGAAAAGATTTTATTTAGTAATAGAAAAAACAAACTTGTAGGAGGAAAGAAAAATTTAGAATGAAAAATATCCATGGATGCGTGTTGGGCAAGCAATTTCAATGACCGAAAACCAAAAAAAAGGAGGAACAATGGGCTTCAAAGAAACAGAAAATTGTGACTACTTCGAATACGGAAGCCGAATATGAGAATCTCGGTTCTGTTGCAAAAAAAGCATTATTCTTACAAAATTAACTTGAAGAACTTGAAGTCCAAGTGCACAGGCCATTGCAACCAATTTGTGTTCCCAAGGGCGAACGGCGAAGATACCACTTTGTCAAAGAAGCCGTTGCTGGTAAAAGAATTATTGAATTTATTGGTACCGAAGACATGCGAGCAGATGCTTTAACACTATAAGTATCTGGAACTTTCCATATGATAAAAAATTTGAGCACTGAATTCAAAGAAAAGAAAAGATAGTTTTTGCGGTATTGAATTGAATAAGGTGAAATATGCAATAATCAGTATATATGTACATATAAAGGTACTTGAAAAAGTTTGCTAACTGCAAAAGGCTTTCGAACAAAAATACTTAGGATTTTTATTGAGCAAACTGAAGAACGCTTTTTTGAGTTAATGGGTTGTGATTCTGTCGCCCAAAAAATGTACGGGTTTGTAAATCTTTCTTAAGGAAACAGTTAGTATCTTTTATTAAAATCAATGCTCCTTAAAAATATAGTAGAAATATTAAAAAAAATACGGCATGGCAACAGTTATTGTGAAGCGTCTCGAATAAAAGAAGAGAATAGAGATGCGGTGTCTTTCATAGCTCGGCACTGAATCATCCGAAATGAAAAAATCGAATTTATTTCGTTAAACAATTAATTGTTTTGACCAAGCAATGCTGGGAGGGTTTCTCGAAATTTTTTTAAACTACTTTTCGGGAACAGTGCGAATCGAAAAAAATATAGAATCGCTACATTTGTTATTTGAGAAAAAAAAAATATCAACAAATCTTAAAATCCCTTCAGCGTTTCCGTGCAATTAATGTACAGAAATAATGTCCAAAATTTCAGAAAGATCGGCGTAGTAGTTCTCAAGTTACGAGAACCAACGACTTTGAAAACGTAAGTTTTGGGAAAAACGCCTTGAAGCTGCCTGGTAAAAATAGCGCAGTCAGGTCAAACAAGTATAAAATCAATTTTTCTTAGATCGACTTTTAAAATTTTGAAACAATATTCTTGAAACATTATGAGTTCTTTTAAAAAATAAAAGAAGAATTTAAAACCATTCACCTACCCCTTTTAGAGAAATATTTCACAGCTCTTTAGTTTTGTAGATCAACTGTGCAACCATGTATCAACACGAAGTGAGAGAAATTATATGCTTCCGGCGAATCGAGTATAAATTTGAACTGAAAAATTAAAAATGCTCTCCAAAGAAAGGGAAAAGAAAGAAACAATCTTTTTTGTATAAAATAACATTTTCATTGTCTTCCGGTAGGTATGCTTAAACTAAAAAATTACTTTAACAAACTTAACCAAATAAAATAAACTAATTCCTATTTGCTATATTATTAACAAAACACATTTATATCATACATACATAAATATAGAAGGTACTTGACTGGTAACGTATTTTTAGCACATCAAATAAATTAACAAAACTGTCTAATCAAAATGTTGGTAATTTAGCGCAGTAGATCTCCTAGCGCTGAGATATAGGTCTGAGCCATTTGAAGAGTTTCGTGTTTGGATAGTTGTCGATCGTTGCCTAGACATGGAAGATACTGTCGAAGTCTGTCGAATGCTTGGTTGAGGTTTTGCATCCGCCTGCGTTCTCTGGCATTTGCTGCAAGACGTCGCTTCTTTTTCACAACAGGAGATACTTGCTTACCGCGGCGTTTTTTGCCACCCTCATTTGTGCTACCATCCATTTCGTAAGTACTATTGTCACTTTGGCTTGCACTGGCACCGAAGTCGTCTTGGAACAGCATCATGTCATCATCAGAAACAGAGTCATCAAATATGCCAGACTCCGGAAAGTTGAAATGATTGAATTCTTCAGATATCATGTCGGAATAGACTACTTCTTCACTTGATTGTAATTTAGGAATAGTGGTGGTGTTGGTGGTGGTGACTGGTGTCGTCTTGCGATTATAGGTGCGTTTTTTAGTTGGCAATTTGCACGTTCCAGTGTTTGAAGAACCAGTTACTTGATTGCTAGATGCTTCCTGAGCTGGCATCTGCATTTGGTGTGTCAAAATATCCATGGACAATTGTGGTGCGGCATTGGAGGCTGCAATAACGGCTCCATTATAGATGCTATTCAAATCCACGTATTCCGGGCTTGGTGAACGATAACTTGCCGGCGATGGGGTATTCCATCCATCTGATGAGGTATTTTCGAAAGTACAGAATCCCTGGTTTTGGAACTGGGCAGTATTGTAGGCTGCCATTGGATTGAAGAAAGGCTCTGTCGGTGCCTTTAACGATTGGAAATCATCCGAAGTCGAATAATAATAACGAAAAACTTCACTGGACGCCATTTTAAATAATAATTTTTCTGTGTTAATTCACGATTTTTATAAAGCACGCAAAAGGATACACAACACTGGAGAGGATTAAATTCGACGATGTTATCCCTTCGAAAGCAAAATCGAATCTGATTAAAACAGGTAAATCGGGATGTATTTATATTCCAATCTTTGCCTATACCTTCAGTTTACCTGGGACGAACTCATACAAAATGAACCTCTCAACTTCAACCTGTTTGTTCAGCAGCAACAATAGGATAGGACAAAAAAAAAATTGAGGGGAACAAAGCTGTTATGGGAATGGTAAAGGTAATGGTAACTGGTAAGGTAGGTGACTGGTTAACTTAACACAGCACGTGCTCTGTGTGGCAGCCAACCAATGGAATGAAGCGCCTGTGTGTTTCATTGAAGTGGCAATGCAAGAATTTCATTGGCTCATATAAAATCGCAATGAATAATAAATTTTCTACTACGCTTGGGTGAACATAAGTATTGAAGAAAGGTAAACTGGTTTGGCTGTGGATTTGGTTATGACAAGTTGGAATAGGGGAAATTGTTGCTTTCAGACCAGACTGAGGAGTACGAAGCACAAGAGTGCAAGATAGGATCATTGCTTCGGCCTTTATATGGTGTGCTAGAATATCCTTTGATGGAGATTATAATGAAAACTACCAGTAATCCATTTCATACTTGTTTTGTGCTTGCGAGTTTCAAGAGGGTTAGGTACGAGTGATTTTATTCAAATTTTATTGCAGTATTAGGGGATGAGCTTAAGCTAAGGTATGGTAAGCCAAAAGGGGTGGGTTTCTCTGATTAAGATTTAATTAACAGAATGGAGCTTAAAGAAAACATAGGACATTGCATGCATGTGAATCAGTAGGTAAATGTTTTGGTAAAGTTAAAATCAATAAGTAGTTGATTTGGGGTGAAAATTCTACTCAGTAATATTCGAGAAGTTGTTAATGAATACCTACCTCAGTTGGTTCTGTGATATTGTTGCAATTTTCTAGAGATTCAATGATCCTCTATCTAATGAATAGACATTAAGTCATTGCAGGTATACCTATATTCTTTGTAAAGCGTAATTTTAAAATTTGAATATAATTTTCATAAGGACTCAGGATGGAAGCATCAACTCAGGACGTACACTTTGAAAATATAAAGTAATGTTCCATTCCATCTATTTGAGATATGAGATCTTCATAACAAGAGGAGACCAAACTCATAATGTGGACGAGAATACCGAACGACGTAATAATGAAAACTTTTTTTGTCATATAATCCCTAATATACATATAGTGTAGGAGATGGAGATTGAGTGTATGTGTTCACTTAAAAATTCTAGGTCTACATTGAAATAAAACCCCGATTTCAAGTTAATTAGGCAGGTTCTTGTACTGAGGCCAGTATTATAAAGTTATCGATATCGTTTTACAGGAGTTTGCGATATTCGAATCCTTCATATCGTCAGCATTAATGCGAGTTTCACTTTAACTACGAAATGCACGAAAAGACACAATTTATTGGGATGATGAGAAATACAAATCATATGGTTTCACTTTTCACAGACTGCCTTGTGAGTTGTGACACAGACAATGAATTGAGTCTATTCAAAAAGGTTCCACGAAATGCAACTTTATAAGGCGACAGTTAAAGCTATCGCAGATTTTGTGACAACCAAGAGCGAACACTGTTGGGTTTATTTGGTATGTACATTATGTGGCCCGGCTTATAAAAAGGAAACTAATGACTCAAAAACAAAAAACGCGAGAAAACGGCTGTTGAAGATATACATATACAGTGCTTTTGAACAGCTTCTCGTGGTTTCTCGGTAGTTTTTCCCCTTCCTTCCGGTTTCCCAGTGTCTCTCTATGTTCAAGACCACCAAGTGAGGTGCGGTGTTGCTTTTGCTCCAAATATTATGGTAGTTTAAAGCTTTAAGTTGTTTCTTTCGGATTTTCGTATGGGTCATACTCAAGTGAGTTTGAGAATGTCATCAGCTATTTCTCTATATTTTTAGTAGACTTCGAAACAAGTTAGAACTTTCTGGTTTCGGCCATGTGAAAGAGCGTTTTAAAAACTAATAAAAGAAAAGTGAAAAAAGTTTTTTAAGTCATAAGCCGGGTCACAATATCAATATATCATTCCCATATTCCCACGACAACGGGAACTTTGAAAATGCTTTATTTAATTTACTCAATTAGATCACCGAAGAGCCTGAGCTAGGCCGCTAATCTATCTATCTATCTATAATATAAAAATAAGTCGGGTTTTCCTTCCTGACGCTATAGCTCCAGAACGCACGAACCGATTTCCACGGTTTTGCATTCGTTGGAAAGGTCTCGGTCTCCCTGAGGTTTGTAGCAAAGAAAATTCAGGAAAAATTTCAAGAGCAAAGCAGGAGGCGAACATCATTTTTCACATACAGCGCCATCTCTGATCCATAGCATGTTGAAACAAAAAAATCATTTTTCTTCCTCTTTTACTCCCCAAACGAAATGTTACAAAAAACGAAGCCAATCTGGTGGCGAAACGGAGTTCGCCGGGTTTGCTAGTCTTCTATATATATATAAATAAATTGCTGTTCGTTAGTCTGGCTAAAACTCGAGAACGGCTGAACGGATTTATCTCATCTTGATCTCGAAATGTTCGTGTAGGTCTGAGGAAGGTTTAAAAGCTTTTATTCTATCCCTGTAATCCCACGGGAACAGAAACAGGAACGAGAACGAGAATCTTAAAGTCACTTCACCGATTTCAAAAACTCTTTCAACTCTAGGATGGTACATCATCCCTCAGTGCCATAGACTTATATTTCATTCACATATTTCCAAGGGGACCGGTAGATTCCCTTAGGAACGGGGTTGGAAATGGAAACCTAGAAACTAAAGGACTGATTTCAAAAATTCTTTTGGCACTGGGATGCCACATAATCCCTCAGTAGCTTAGCGTAGATCTCATCCCTATAATCCCTTGGGAACAGAAACAGAAATGAGAACGGGAGCTTTATACCTACAGACCCGAGCAACGCCGGGCGGCTCAGCTAATTAAAAAGATTATTGGATTGTTTGTTTTTAAGAACTCTTTTGATTTTCGACTGGTAAGAATAAAGATTTAAATTTTTTTTAGTTTAAAGTGTTACTGTAACAATAATCCAAGCAATTTTTTCTTATGAAATGACCGCACATTTAACTTGATATATATTCGCAAAACAAAAGGAATTGACTTATGATTTAAGTGATACTATACACTTTGACCTGAGCTATGATAGCGTCTTCTAGGCTTTTGGTAGAGATAAGGATCTCGAAGGGATATTGAGTTCGAATGCAAATGAAGTGGAAGTTCTTTGGTTATAATGTAGACAAGAAAAAATGAGTAAAGTAATAAAGGCTCGAAGAAAATTTTAATTTTGGCTCAGACCCAATAAGAATAAGGGTATTGTAAAACCACGTGGTGGTCTCTGTGACCATTATGAACGGTGCAGATGCTGACACTTTAATGTGCTCAACAAATGTCAAGGGCTTCAGCAACGGGACAGGAACAACAACATTAGCGGGAACTTGGAAAATATTGGACCAATTCCCAAAAATTGTTCAACGTTAGAGTGCTTCATTGCTCCTGAGTATTAAAGACTAGATTTCTTTCCCATATTCTTTCAGGAACGGAAACAGGAATGGCGAAATATCCAGGATACTGGAAAGTACAGAACCGATTTCAAAAATTCTTTCACTGTTAGAATGCTTCATTGTCCCTGAGAAATCTAAACTATATTTCATCGCCATTTCCCCACGGAAACGGGAATTCAAAAACCACTGTACCGATTTCAATACGTATTTCACATTTAAAGTACTGGGCCGATTCCAAAAACTATGTCATTGTTAGAGTGCTTACCTGTTTCTGAGTAACATAAACTATATTTCATCACCATTCTCCCACTAGAATGAAAGCTTGGAAACTACTTAACCAAACTTACTCAATTCGATTAACGTAGGACCTGAGCTACGCCGAGCGGGTCAGCTAGTCCAACAATATATTGAGAACAATACTTCAGTTACTGAGAGATTGAAACCACTTACCAAAAAAGCTTGGGCAGGGAAGGGAAAGGTTTTTCTAAAAACTTAAAACTTTTGCCAAAATGTTCAAAAAAGATGGAAATATAACTCTACAGAGTTATTTATTAGAACATCAAATAAATTGTGGATCGAGTTGGCTACAAAGAAATGTTTCGAGAAATGCATGGTCAAACAGTAAGCGATTTTTCTTAAATAAAAAACATTGTTTTTGCAACTGCACTCGTGATCTTTGATTAAATTTTTTAGTTTGCAGGATTAAACTGACTTATAATGTGTAAAAGCCTTAAGAAACATAACCAACCTCTAGAGTACAAGGCACGGAGTCGCATACATTTTACTTAATTGCCACTTAAATTTTGACTTGGCAATCCGTTTAACATATTGAAAAGAAACATTTGAGTAAAAAAACAACACACTAGTGATGTGGAATCGTTGTTTAAAAGCAGTCCTTATAATATTCTATACTTAATATGTCCAGTCAATTGCCAAGTCTCCATGTAATCTATGCTTTTGCGTGAATCCTTCTGTCAGAGGACCTTTTTTTGTGTATAAATGTTATTTTATTCTGCACATCACAGACCGACTTCAGTAGTGATTTTACAAACTTATAGCTATTACTCGCCTTCGCTACCAAAATCTCGGTATGATGCAATTGAGAAGTGATTGATATTGATATTGTCAATCCATTATTCCTATCTGAAGACAAGAAGTAAAAGAAAACAACACGAAATATCAGATGAGATGGAAAATGTGATAATATCAATAAAACGTAAAGAACATCTTCATCGTCCTCAGACAATAAATAATTGCATTCAATTCTTCTTGGTAAACATTGGTATGTGATGTGTGAAGAGTTTTCGAACTCATGTTCATTGTTCACTCTCAATCTCAACAAACTAAGGATTAATTAATTAATGGTAATAAGGCTCACTATTACCTGCCATCAACGATACGTCACTCAAGTAACAAACATGACATCCACGTCCATAAGATCTACTCAGGATAAAAATGAGTAATATGAAACAGATTCTGACGGTTTCACATATTTGATTCTTGTGATTTGAAATGTGTGAAAGATATTTTCATTTCTATAATAT
The DNA here is from genome assembly GCA_914767635.1 of Melanostoma mellinum. Classification (NCBI taxonomy): domain Eukaryota; kingdom Metazoa; phylum Arthropoda; class Insecta; order Diptera; family Syrphidae; genus Melanostoma; species Melanostoma mellinum. The sequence continues at coordinate 8,023,080 of OU612058.1, read as the reverse complement.
GGGTTTATTATAGAAATGAAAATATTTTCCATCAGCTTCCAATAAATTACCCATATTAATATGAGCGTTTGTAAATTTTACATCAATTAAAGCATTACTTCCGCTTTGTGATGATCCCTCCAAAAGATAGTGTCCAACCGCGAGCACAAGGATCCTTTTAAAAGAAATCGGAAATAATCATCATAAAAGTCTGACAGAAAGCATTGTCTTTTCCTTTTTTTTTTAAGTTATTATTCACGTGAATCCTTTCCTTCTTCATTCAAACTCCTCTCACTACAGTCAACAACGACCATCGCGACCGTTGTTTATTCATCTTCAAATCATTTTCCAAAATCAAAAATCCTGAATGTATCATAACAGGTGGCCGGACCTGGCTGTGAAGTCTTCTCTGTGTGATTTTTCATTTGAGTTCTCTAGTGCATTTCCCACTGAGAATAACTTAGGCAATGTGTGAGAACGTTTCCGATCTCGATTGAGCATCTACACCACGATCCTTGTGTTACCCCGCGTGTATAGAGAAGCGCAAACGCAAATGAAAAGGAAATGATTTTTATATTAAAAACGAATTGATACAGTGAAAAGGGTTGCCGTTTCAAAAGGGTTACTTGGTCAAAAGAATGAATAAAATACCAGAGCACGGATAAACAATAACACGTGCGTACAATTTGATCTTTAATGATGTGTTCTTATAAATGTATGTACATGATCAGGGTCGCTCTAAATAGACCACAATACTTCAATAATTGAAACCTCTTTGTTGGAAAGTAAGAGTAGTGGCACAGCACCACTTAGCATCCTCTTCAATTCGTCGAATCCTTGAGGCAGTGCACAATTGAAAAATGTTTGTAAACAATGTTGCACCCAGGATGTGGTGCTATTGTTTCCAAACAATACGTTCTCTTTTTTTGTTGTTGAATGAATTGAATAGGTGTGCGAACCGCGACTATGAACTTGAAGGTTTCAATTTCTTTGAAAATCACTTGAGTCCTTCAGAAATGTGCGAAAACAATTAACAGCTTATGTCGTAAAAAGTGGAACAATAATCGAAACCCGTTTCGTTTTTTTTCTAATAAAGATTGGACAATGTAGTTTCAAAAAGTGAATTTCATTTTTAGTTTTTACTTAATTCTATAAGTGAAAGAGTTCAAACTGAAATCGTTGCGAAATAATGCCTGAGTAGCCAAGTGCTGCTTTTCAATAACTATTAATGCTTCTTTAGTCTGGAAATACACTGACGAATGCATTCAAACAAAGCTTATATGTATTTTTGACTGCAGATTTTTGAAAACCATGAAAAATGTCTATACAGAAGACCAAAGACAGAAACTGAACCATGCAGGCGACTGGAACCAACCGGAATAGCTAACTAGAAGTTAACATGCAAAATATGCTCAAACAAAAATGTATTGCTCTCGCTTACCAGAGTTGTTTTTTGACAACACAATGTAAAAAGATTTTTTTAAGGATTGCTATTAGCCCTAAAACTACTGCGAACCTTCATCAAGATTGTTTCTTTCGGTTCAGTAGTAAGAAATGAATTATAGAGGTTTTCAGTGTAAATACAACATGGTTAATGTCTAATTTGTCACTCCTCTACAAGTGACATTATAAAATTGGACCAGCCCGCAAGTATACCTGATCCTTTTTTTTTCCAAATTCTTCGCTTATCTTCACTCTACGCAGCATCGCATCGGGCTGTTTTGACATCAGTTTACACAACAGATAAGCATCTTGTGATCTTCTTGCAATCCTTGTACTCACATAAAACAAATGGGTTATTGCCACTTTGACATCACAAAGCGAAATACCTTTACACACCCAAGAATTTTACAATTTTCTTATAACTGATGCTCGTTAGATTATTTATGATGAGAATTCTGTTCGGTTGCCTTTGGCTACTGGCTGTGGGAGAAAAAAAGGAGTTACCTCACTTAGAAAATTTATGTCGACTATGAATTCAAATATTACAAGATCTTTGATATGTAGCTAAGAATAGCCCCTATTTTGATGACATTTTCCTCTAATTTGATGCTAAGCCACAGATCGCAGCGGGTTACGTTCATATATGCATGTATAATGTTTGTGTAGGTATGTATGTGCATATGTCCAGGGGAACCCTTCCCCTTAAATTTTTATAGATTTCAGCGTTTTGATATTTAAAAAAAAAAATTTTTTTATAAATTGCGAGCATGGCACACTTCAAAAACTTCTTTCGAAATTCAATGTTTTCTCTAATTTTTTTTTAAAGCAAATCCGTTTGTATCGCTTACCGTGCCGAATGTTCTGGCACCCAAAAGATAAGCAGTCAGACAGATTTAATGATTGTGCGGCTAAACTCAAATAGAAATTCGTCATGCCGCTTCGTTCCTATACTATGAAGGAATCTTTAGACATTACCTGTGGCGGACATAATGTCCGACAGCGAATGGTCAATGAGATTGTAGGCACTGTTTTGCCAAAATATTGTTTTATGATTTGGAATGTTGATAGATTTTAAGTGATAAAACTAATAATTATGAAGATTTGTAGTGGATTTGTTCGTAGTGTAACAAGGATCAACAACTGTGAACAGGAAGGAGAGTTGCTATTAATTTTAATAACATAGGTAAAGAAAGTGGAGAACTTCTTCCTTTTTACAACGAATGCAGCACATCCTATCTGTGAATAGATCTTGATGATTTTGTGGTTGAAAAACAAGGCTTAAGAAAGATAATGGCGGCTTTTTGTTCTTAAAATTGAAAGGAAAATGTTCTCTCTGGTATTTTAAAAGAAGGGAGATGAACACAACTCGTTGTGTACTGATCTCTTTCAGAAAGTTACTTTAATTTTGAGCAGTTTTTACTCTATACGGCTGCACAAAATGGATCAGATTTTTCTATCTGTTTTTGGTTGGAAAAGACAAACAGTAAAACTCCAAAAACTATTAGCTGTTGTCCTATTGTCAATTTCGACTTTATTTTTGCGTATTTCTTGGTTCAAAGATTTGCAAAAATAACTTTCGACCAATCAATCACGCGAACAGTCTTATGTCTCCACTGAGCTATGAGGATATCTGTTATTAACAAAACTTTAAGGGATGTCTGCACAACTGTAGGAGAATTAATAGTTTAGTGCACTCTCGTATAGAAAGAAAAACCCCGTAGTGAGAGGTTAGAGCCGTTTGATAGTCTCTAGCTTTGTATATATCTACACTGCCAAGTGCCAACCACTAGGATGAGGCCACAAATTTTGCAATTGATTTTCGCTTTTTATAACTGGGGGAAGTTTTGTACTCGGAAAAGTTTGTTACCAATTAAGAGATACGTATTTTCCCAAAACAAATTCATAAAATTTAAGGGTTAATTAGAAACGACGCAACGGTTGGAATTTCCCAAGATCAATTAATGAACTACTGAAAATAGGCACAAAAAGGTGCTCCACTAGGATGAGGCCATTGGGAATATTTCCGTGCAGGAGTTCGCATGTGCGAATTCTTGTATAAAATATCTAAGAGAATGTTAAAAATTACCATTTTATTTAGTTTGAAGCACACATGGGTTCCGAAAAGACTTTGAAAGCGACCGAAAGAGCAAACATAGATACTTTCAAGCAAATATTACTCTCAGGGCTTGAAATAGCAAGGAGACTTAACAGGAGCAAGACAGTTGTAAACAATTATCTTGCTGACTTACTAAACTAGGCAAAAATCAAAAAGAAAAAGCCTACGACTTTCCTCAAATTCCACTGCGGAGTTTCAGCCAGAGTTTCAGCCCGCATAACAACGGTTTGAAGAATAATACATGAAAGTGATACTTTTAAAAGGAGGAAACTAAAAAAGAAACAGTTTTGAAACCAGTATACAAGGAGCATCGTATGGACTTTGCAAGACAGCATGTTGATTGGAGCAGTGAAAGGAAACGCGTTGTCTTTTCGGATGAAAAAAAGTTTAACATTGACGGGTGTAGGTGTAGGGGTGTGGGGAGCTATTACCTACTTTAGCACGAATAGTAGAATTGAAGTCGGAGTATTTGTCTACAACAATGAACGAAATCAGCAACAAATGTTTGCTGGAACGGTCATCTCCCAAAATGAAAAACATTTTTGGACCTCTGACTTGGATTTTTCAACAAGACAATGCCCCAATCCACACTAGCAGGGTTGTCAGAAGCTGGATTCAATCAGAAAACATTGTTGAAAACGTTTGGTCATGGCTATCTCGTAAAGTTTTTGCTGGGTTTCCACATGTCACTGAAATGACATAGTTTGACAGATCAAAATTTAGTCAGTAATTGATACAATTGCAAGTTCATTTCCATTTGTGTCATTTACTGTCAAAAAATTTGTTGTCATTTCATTGATAAAGAAATTTTGACAAAATGTTTTGTCAACTTAATGAGCGCTATTTCCACTTGTGTTGTCAATTCTGAACTGCTAGTGGATTGTCACTGAAAACTATTTGCCTCCTTGCTTCATCGAATTTTTGTTTTGTGTTGAAAGGTTTTCATCTTTTCTAATTATGAAATTAAATAATTTGTGAAATGAAAAATAATTTATATTATGCTTGCTGTGGTTATAAGACAAAGAAAACCTTTCAGGAGGAGGGACGTGTTTACATACTTTGAGGATAATGCCGGGGTGAACAGTCAACAATAAAGGTGAAAGAAAAGGTTCAGCTATCACTGGTCCTGTTGCAAAAGAGTGTGCTGATTTATAGCCCCGTATCGCATCAAACGCCAGCTCGATTAGAGAGTTCCATCTCAAAATGTCTTCAACCTTTGGAACTCCAACAGCCAGATTCATGTCCCGGTTCTTATAGGACTGTTGGAGGCTGTTGGAGTTCCAAAGGTTTTCAAACACAACACCTCCACGTTGCTTACAATTTTTATGGAGGATTCAACACTCCACTCCGTCGTCGATTTTCTCTGCCTTCGATTTTTTTCTTTTGAATTTTTTCCATACCATGGTATTATTTATTTATGTTTTCTCGTGTTATTACTCGTCACTTCATTGACAAAAGATTCAACACGATGCCAAAAAAAATATCGATATCCAGTGAATGATGGAGTGACATTACGATTGTCAATCAGCCAATTCCACTTGTCATTCAAAATTACTGCCAAAAAATGACCGACGCTGTTCGTCAGTTCAATGACTGTCAATTTTTGCAATTTCCACTTGTCATTTTTCTCGATAACAGAAAACTAGGTCATTCATCACTTAAAAAATGGCAAGTGGAAACCTAGCATTATGAAAGTGGCAGACAATTTGAAGACAAGGACACCTCAATTGATGCAATTCGTAGTGCCGGGGCCCTAATTTCATATGATTATTTAAAAAAAAAAAATATATTATTCTATTCCAAACCGTCTAATAGATATTAAATCCAAAAATGGCAGATATGCTCATTATTAATGTAAAAAAAACGTTATTAATAAATTTTATCAAACCATAAGATGTAAGCATATTTCACTCACTTTTTTGTTTTTTTCTAAAATTTTGCATGTGACCTCATCCTAGTGGAGCACCTTTTTATACCTATTTTCAGTAGTTCATTAATTGATCTTGGGAAATTCCAACAGTCGTTTCGAATAACCCTTTAATGATGAATTTGTTATGGGAAAATACGTATCTATTAATTGGTAATAAACTTTTCCGGGTACAAAATTTCAACCAGTTATAAAAAGCGAAAATCGATTGCAAGATTTGTGGCCTCATCCTAGTGGTTGGCTGTGTATATCAAATATGAAAATGAAGAAACCCTCAAATGTATACGCTTCATTACTATTTACTTGCTAGCTCCAATATTTAGTTGAAACACACAATTCAAACTTTTCCTTATCCTTTCTATTATAAAATTTCCTGCTCATGTCCATCTTGTCCAAACTTCCTTTTCAAACATGACTTGAAACTATGAGAAAGCAAAAGTGAAAGATTATCTCTTCAACACGATCGCCTATCAAACATCGAAGGGATACAAAAAACAAAAACCTAAATCTACACATGAGTATCCTGCTGGGAAAAATGACTTGAGACTAGTGGCCCTTGTCGATGAAGATGAAATAATATCTCATCCATTGTTCTTTTTCTTGTAACCAATTTATTTTTGTCTACTTTCTTAAATTGTCAACAAGTTTCAGTAGCAAGCTAGCAAAAATGTACTACATAAAATTTTGTTGTTGATACGTCGTCGTACACTTGCTCCTTCCAAGAAGGAACCAAATATCAAATCCTCTCTGACATGAGAGTAATTGATACCTTTTCGATTTAAAAATCTCGAAGAGAAAATATTTTATCAAATTCAAAGGAAATACTTACAAAATATTTATTTCTCGTTTTCCTATGGGCTCAACAAACATACACGAGATAATCCTTTGAGTGCAGAGAAAATTGTATGCTCATAATAATTTTAAGTTGACATTAAATGATATGAGCTCTTTTTATACCTGTGTGATTTTCTTATATCGATCCTCCAATTATCTATAGTTGCTAGCTGCATTAACAAACAAAACAAACACAAATAGCATTGATTCATTTCGCAAATAAGGACGGGTCAAAAGTTCCAGGCAGAATTACATGCATCAACAGATAAAGGGTTCACTTAAGCGCAAAAACTTACCGAGGAGTGCAAGTCCAACTTGTAAATTATAGGTTTCAACACAATTTTTGGTGGCGGTATGCAGACTGTCAGTCACCAATCTGAAACCATATCGTCTTCGTTTCATTTTGTTGGGGCATCTGAAAAGGAAGTCGAAGATTATTTAAATGAATCGCGTTCGTCCACCGATTTGCCAAGAGAGAAAGAACACTTTGAGCATTTACTTCGGACATTTCTACCCCGCTATGCTGAAGGTTCGCGCACTCTGGTCAAATAACCATTCACCAATTCGAATCAAATTAACAAAAGGAACAGCAAATATAAATTGGTTGAATTGTAGTTGCTCGCACACTTCCATCGGTTTGTACGGATTGGACTCGCATTACCCTGTAGCAATTTTCTCATCAGCGAACTTCTTGAATAAGTGCAATACCATTTTATGGTATAGTAAACTCGCGGCGTCATTTGTTCAACGAAGACGATGATGTAGAAATTTTTCGTCTTCAAAATAAAAAAGAGAGACAAAAAACAAAATAAATAAATAGTCTGCGTCCAGTGGATAGATACCTACATTTTAGTGGGTTTTATTTACTAGGTCAAAATCATATGGCTTAAAGCTCTAGTACATTAGACGGAATGGTACCTACGGCACGGTACGCATGTAAGCGAATACCTACAAGTGTTTCATGCTGTGCAGAGTGCATAATGTCTGAACGGTCAATTCTGTAGAGTTTGGCTATGTTAATGGAAGGAAACTTTTCACTGAAAAAAAAAAGACGCCGATCGCACTTCAGCCTTTAAAAGAATATGAACGGTTAAGCTCAATCAAAGGTTGGGACTCCTGTGATTTGTCTCACAAGGTCACAAGACATAAAAAACACTTGCCGCTTAAATAGTTTACATGATCTCCCAAGTGTTCATGAGGGTTGATAGCTGGGCTTCTCGTCACGTCTTGTTAACTTCCATTATTCGGAAAACTGAGACAAATTTGTGCATTGCAGCAGAACAATTATCAAAGTGATCTAGAGATTATAAAAAAATAAACTGGTTGAATTTTTTAAGATATTAAAAAGTTCTGAAACGCAAGTCGAACTGTATAACGAGATCAACAAGGAGAAAAGAAGGGAAGAACACCGACTTCTCAAAAAGAAAAAGAAGCAACATGAGAAGCGCTCGTTTGAGGAAATAGAGAGGTGCCATGACGAACGAGATTCAGAAGTTTTACGTGGTGGCAAGCCCCGTGGCCTGTAAAGACCAGCAGGGAAACATAGTTATAGAGTCACAGTCGCTACTGAGGATCTGGAAAGATCATTTCTGCAGACTGCTCAACGGCGATGAAGGTACAAATTCCGCTGTAAGGCAGATTGCCCCATTCAGCTTGGACGATGATCAAGAATGCCGTCCTCCCGACCAAGAGGAAGTTAAGCTTGCCATATGCAAACTTAAATCAAATAAGACTGCAGGTGCAGATGGCCTTGATGCCGAACTCTTCAAGGCAGCTGGAGACCAGTTGGAAAGGAGCATGCACCAGCTGATCTGCATGATATGGTCGGAAGAAAGCATGCCCGAATGGAACCTAAGTATCGTAGGCGAGGTAGTACAGGACTTCGTCTACCTAGGATCCATTGTAGACACGGACAACAACATCAGTGCGGAGATCAAACGGAGAATAACTCTTGCCAACCGTTGCTTAAGAAGGCAATTGAGAAACAAAAACCAAGGCGACCTTGTTTAAGACCTTGATCATCCCAGTCCTGTTTTACGGCGCGGAAGCATGGACTTTATCGAAAGCGGATGAAGAAACCCATGGTCGTTTCGAAAGAAAAATTCTCCGAATTATCTTTGGTTCCGTATGCAAAGACAATGTGTGAAGAAGAAGATACAACAACGAGCTGTATGAGCTGTACCGCGACATGGGCACAGCCAGAACAGTACGCATCGCGAGGCTACGATGGTTGGCTCATGTAGAGCGGATGGACCCAAACGCTCCAACTCGACGGGTTTTCGAAAGCACATTGCAGGGAAATCGCGGAAGGGGAAGACCTCGTCTTAGGTGGCGCAATCAAGTAAATCAAGTTTATTGCCATGAAAAGCGCTTTCTCGATTAGCCGTTCAGAATCGGCAGAAAATTGTAGGAATGCATGAAATGCGCTAGGCCCCTTAGTCTCCTCGCTCTGTTGACATATGTATGCTGTATGCATGTCAATTAGTTTAAAAATGAATTGAATTTGGTAAGAACGTACTTTGATTTTTTACAGCCATAATATTTTACCGCTTTGAACGTCAAAAATGATATTAGTTTTGAAATTATTTAAGTAAAAAATTAAAAATCCCAAGCAGTAAAGCATCAGCGACTTAACATACTTTCACGTGAGTTTCCTGTTCTTTCAGGAAGACAAATTGTGAATATAATGTGGGACAATAACACAATATAGGACACTTCTGTCTTTGGGGCGTGCTTATCTCTTGATAATTTGTTAATTGCACCGCAAATCGCACGAACATCGACCTACCCGATCGGCTTGCGTACGAAGAAGCGAATCGACAGCGCACGTGCTGTCAATTTAAGAGGAGGCAACAGGCAAATCTCGTCAACCTCTCCTGTTTGCGAATTGCGTGCTTGTCGATTGACAGACAGTCGGCAACATGCCATACTCGATCTCTTCCATTTACCTTGTTGGGTTATCCCTGAAAGATTTGCTTAAATTGCTGCACTCATTGTAGGTACGGTGTGAATATTCCTGTCTGACTGAGAGAATTACTTTCCCGCACTGTCTTGTTAGACCGACAGGAATATTATAAAGCAAATGGGTGAAAGTTATGACTTGGAGGTAATTGCCAAAAAAAAAGAATATTTCCATCACTTCTTGAGAAACTGTGAGAATTGGGAAAGTGAAGACATGGCATACCTATACTCTTACATGTGTATGATTTTTTAATTGCCATTCAGCAACGTTGTACGACTCTATTATCCAGCAATTCACACACATCGCATATACATATGTACGTACATGCATCAAGGACTAAAGTGCTACTGCAAATAGAAGCGTCACAAGGGCAGGTACAACAGATATTTTCATATGCGGATTTCAATGGGAACGAAATGATATGTTATGGCATGTGTCAATATTGATACAAATTCCGTTGGTATTCTTCTCCATCTCGTCGTATTTTTTTTTCCTGCTATTTTTCTCTACAAACAATGCTTCTTTTGTAAACATGGTATCCAGTTGATTTTTTTTTAAATGCTTGATGGGGCCTCTGCAAACGCGCGAGAAAGTGAATGAAAAAAAAGAACGTACATATACGAGGAAGGACATTTAACCACACTCGCTAGGCCATTGAAATTTTAATATCTCATCAATGAAGTCTCGTTGCTTTCGAACCCTTTGCTTTGTTTGTATAAGAAACTCTCATAAATTCAATTAATGACGCAATGAATACTTGAATTCGATTATAAGAGAGTTGGGTGGGTGTGTTGCAGAAGTACGTTTGTAGATTTAATATGTACAATGTTTTTTTTTTTATAAATGGAACTGAAAACATAAAAATGAACTTTTAATCTTTCCCTATTGACTTAAAGTGTGTTGAAAAGGAAACAATAGAAGAAACAGGCTTCGTTTGAGAATATATGCGGCTATCCTAATTGAGATACGAGTACCACACCTCAAATGGCTTTAAAAGGGCGTGATTTAATTCTGAACGTTATCACATGTGGGGATTATTTTTAAAAAAATGTTCAAACAGACCTTTTATTTTTAATCTTCCGAATCGTCGACTGTCGATTGAGTTTTTAAGCATCTCCTGTTGCCAACAACTGGGCTTAAAGGATCCAGTTCTCAAGTTGATTGAAACCTGTTTTAGTTTTGACATCGTATGCTGACTCTCCATTTTGGTTAAAAAAGACTTTTTCTTGCTGTTTTTTGCAAGTTTTCCCGGGATTATGATTAAATAGAATGCACGCTACTGTGAAGTGCCCCAAGTGAATGATTTTCATTGTTAAGTTTTCACCACAGCTGATTGAATACATTAGTGAAGGGTTCCCAAGTGAATTATGCATTATTCAAAAGCAATGGACAATAGAACAGAGATGATCAAGGTCCAAGTTTTTCAAACAAATGGATGTCAAGAAAACGCCTTCAGCTTTTATTAATTCAAATTTTTATAAACAGAACTAATTATCATGACCTGCACGAACTAACGCTGTGAAGAGATATGACATCGGAAAGCTACAATCGCAAGAGATTGCCAATACCTTTTCCAATCGAGTGTCCCTTCAATTATCCTTGAATCCCATGCCATCAGCATAAAGCTTTGAAGACCAGTGACAGCAATGCCAAGAAGCCATCAGAACCGCTGCTTCTGAGGTTCTGGGTTTCACTCGGCCACCAAAACGAAACCCATGGTTCGATGAAGAATGCAGGCAGAAAAATTCAGCCAAACAAAATGCGCGACAAATGCTTATGCAAAAACAAACAAGGGCTGCTTACGATCAGTGTAACCAGATTCACAAGGAAAAAAGAAGAAAAGAACTCTCAAAAAAAAAGAAGCAGCATGAGAAGCGCTCGTTTGAGGAAATAGAGAGGTGCCATGACAGGAACGAGACTCGGAAGTTTTACCAAAACGTAAAAAGATCTTGCCATGGTGGCAAACCCCGAACTCAAGCCTGTAAAGACCAGCTGGGAAACATAGTTGTAGAGTCACAGTCGCTACTATAGTTGTAGAGTCACAGTCGCTACTGGAAAGATCACTTCTGCAGACTGCTTAACGGCGATGAGGACACAAATTCCGCTGTCAGGCAGATTGCCTCATTCAGCTTGGACGATGATCAAGAATGCCGTCCTCCCGACCTAGAAGAAGTTAAGCTTGCCATATGCAAACTCAAATCAAATAAGACTGCAGGTGCAGAATGCCTTGATGCCGAACTTTTCAAGGCAGCTGGAGACAAGTTGGAGAGGAGCATGCACCAGGTGATCTGCATGATACGGTCGGAAGAAAGCATACCCGATGAATGGGACCTCAGTATCGTATGCCCAATCCTAAAGAAGCGAGACCCTCACAATTGCGCCAATTATAGAGGGATAAGCCTCCTTAATGTCGCTTATAAGATCTTGTCTGCTGTAATATGTGAACGTCTGAAACCCCACGTCAACAACTTGATAGGTCCTTATCAATGTGGTTTTAGACCAGAGAAGTCCACAATTGACCAAATTTTCACATTATGGCAGATCTTGGAAAAAACCCGAGAACATATTATCGATATTCACCATCTATTTATCGATTTCGATGCCGCATATGACAGTATTTACAGAGACGAGCTGTGAAGAGCCATGTCTAGTTTCGGCATCCCTGCAAAACTCGTACGACTATGCAGGATGACTTTGGAGAATTCACGCTGCTTCGTCAAGGTCGGTAAAGAACTCACCGAGGCCTTTGATGTCGAAAAAGGTTTTAGGCAAGGCGATACAAACTGTCATGCGATTTCTTCAACATCATACTTGAACAGATAGTAAGAAACTCAAACCTCAAACGTCAACACCAGAGGAACAATCTTTCAAAAGTCTGTACAATTACTCGCCTATGCAGACGATATTGACGTAATGGGAAGAAAAAAGCGTGATGTCATATGTGCTTTTGCGAGTATTGAAACAGAAGCGGCAAAAATGGGTTTGATGGTTAATGAGGTCAAAGCGAAGTATATGCTGTCATCAAACAGGGACACAGAACATCGACGAATTGGACAAAACGTCACAATAGACAGACATAACTTCGAGGTAGTACATGACTTCGTCTACCTAGGATCCGCTGTAGACACGGACAACAACATCAGTGCGGAGATCAAATTGTGAATAACTCTTGCCAACCGTTGCTTCTTTGGGTTAAGAAGGCAATTGAGAAACAAATCCCTCTCCAGAAAAACCAAGGTTACCTTGTATAAGACCTTAATCATCCCAGTCCTGCTTTACGGCACGGAAGCATGGACCTTATCGAAAACGGATGAGGAAACCCTTGGTCGTTTCGAAAGAGAAATTCTCCGAATGATCTTTGGTCCCGTATGCGAAGACAATGTGTGGAGAAGAAGATACAACAACGAGCTGTATGAGCTGTACCACGACATGGGCACAGCCAGAACAGTACGCATCGCGAGGCTACGATGGTTGGCTCATGTAGAGCGGATGGACCCAAACGCTCCGGCTCGTCGGGTGTTCGAAAGCACATTGCAGGAAAATCGCGGAAGGGGAAGACCTCATCTTAGGTGGCGCAATCAAGTGGATGAAGACCTCAACCGACTTGGAGTGCGAAACTCGAGAGAGCTCGCCCGAAATTGAAGTCGTTATAGAAGGATATTGGTTGAGGCTCAGGTTCACCCCGAACTGTAATGCCCACCGCCTAAGTAAGTAAGTAAGTAGAACAGAGGTGGTCAAGGTCCGAGTTATATTATTATAACAATTAAGACAGATGTCAACAAAATGCATTTAGCTTTTATAAAACAGGCTAAACTAATTTCTGGCCAAAGTCAAAGTTTAAAGCACAGTGGCCTGCTTTTCATCAGCCCAATAAACAAGCTTGCAGAAGCTGTATTTCGAAGTCCTAGTAGCGATAGCGATACACTAATTACTCAGATTCTATTCTATTTGAACGAAAAACTTTCATCGGTGCCAATGGGTTTCGTATAAATATGTAATAAATAAAATCTTCTATCAAATTAATTAATGACCGTCAGCATCATACAAATCAGAAATAACATAAATTTCCTTTGTGTTCAGGTCAAGGAAGAATATCAAATAATGTATAGACGAGGTAATACTAACAACTTTATCTGATGCCGTTACTTTCTTAGCAATTTCCCACAGACTACCAGCCGAATTGGTAACGCGATACCACGCCAATTAAGGTGATCGACCACTTAAACTCCCAATTAAAAATTATCTCGCTACTTTTGTCACAACACACGTACGCTTCAACGCAAACTAGTGTCCAAGTGCCAAAGCAAATAAGCAAAACAAAAGAAAAAAAAAATCGACAGCAAATTCAAAAAGTCATAAAATCCCATCATACAGAAGAGTTTGCAGTGAAAAATTCTTTGTAACTCATAAAAAATTTCCAAAAAAAAAAAAATCAAAGTAAAACGAAACGCATCTTTTATAACCGCTCATTGGTACCTAGCTACTTTCCATCGTCATGGGCCTTAACATTACACCAATGTGAATGACCAGTAAAGGTAATTTAAGAAGTTCAGAATTATTGTGTCATGGTTAAGGTTTTCAGGGAGTTAAATGGACCACCGTACAACTTATATACGGTCCATCATCTTTGGCGACATGGGAAAAAAATACTCACTTTCTTGTGAGACTCGATGCGACGGTAAATCGGTTGCAACCCAGACAGCACTATACTCGGCTAACAACATTGATTCGCCGAAAACATTCTCAAGCCAAAAAATATCGATTTCTTTTATTACCCTTTTATATACATACAGTGTTCTTTCTTTCTTTCTCTCTTTGGTAAAGCTCTTTGGTAGACCTATTTGAATTTGCTTTGTGCCATGAGATTTTTTAAAAGGAGGTCTATAGGTACTCCTAACGTCTTGACGTCTGTATGCAGAGGTGCACCACTCCGATTAACAAAGTCAATTCGACGTTGTGGACCTCCTGGAATAAATCTTCAAAGTTAACAATGTTTTGGCTTGTATAACAGATTATTTTACGCCGATGCGTCGGATGGTATTTGAGAAATACTATCACTTCTACCTGAAGGACTCAGACTCGAATTCGGATTTAGGGAACTTACGTAAAGAAAAGCTAATGCTATATATAGAATAAAACACATACATTGATCGACATCAACAAGAATGAACAGAAAAAGGAAACAATCTTCCCACGGGATCGAAACTGAAGTGCTGAAATTCTAATAACAGTGATTAGAAACGAACTGAAGACAATTTTTTAGCAAACATTTGTAATCTCATTAGTCAAACCACAGCGATGACGCTGGCGCCATATAATTTTCACACCTTCTTTTGCCCTATATTAAAGTATTGTATACATGTGGGTTTGTATAGGCTAGAGAAAGGAAGATTTCGTTCCGCAAAAGGATGTATAATTTGGCTACATCCGGAATTAGGAAGACGAAGGAGATGAAAGGAGAAACCGCAAACATTGCTTTGTTGGTATTTAATTGGTGCGGTGTTCCATGAATAGCACTTCTAAGATTTGGGTTTCTTGTGTCTTAGAAAAGGGTTTGTTAATTTCATCTTTTTAGTTTCGATTGTCGGTGTTAATATGTACTCGTTTAAAAAATTCATTTGAGATTGCAATTGCACATAGCATTAAGAGAATAAGTCGAGAAAAATGAGTCCAGAGATTCTGTTTTTCTGTCCTCGGTCTGTCAGTCAGAATATGAGTCTCAACGACTTTTATAGTAAACCGATAAAACGCTGACGATAATGTCGTCAATATCGGAAACATCAAGTAATTGAATTGAAGGTTACAATAGAAAGTCAGAACTTCAAGTAAATTCAGGAATTAATTCAAGATTTCAATTATAAAAACAGATATAAAAAACTGTTACCCTATCCACTGCGACTCAAACAATGCAACAATTGGAAAACAGGCCTATCAGGCCATAGAACCATCATGAACCATACAGATATAGACATTCAATTAGACTATACCCCCCGCATATTGATTTCAATCCAATGGCCCTATAACAGTCTTTCCGACAAGAGAAAACTAGGATGAAAACAGGGTTATAATAGGAAATCACATTTCCGTCTTCACAGATGGTTCCAAAACGGACGAAGGGGTAGGATCAGGTATCTTCTCAGATTACCCTACCATGAATAAATCAATAAAGCTTCCCGACTTCTGCAGTGTCTTTCAAGCAGAAGTACTCGCAGTGTGCGAAGCCGCAAAGCACCTACCTACGCAAAACTTGATCAACAAAAATATTGACTTCTTCATAGACAGTCAGGTGGCCATTAAAGCTATCTCGTCCATTACCACAAAATCCAGGCTAGTAGACAGCTGTCGCAGTAACCTTAGACTACTCAGCGAAACAAACACAGTAAGTCTAACCTGGGTTCCAGGACACCGCGACATAATCGGTAATGAAATGGCGGATATGCTGGCTTAAATCGGGTCAGCACTCGAATCCAGCGAAACGAACACCTCAGTTTTAATGCCACTAGAGCAAGAAAAAACAGAATCAAGCACAATTTTCTAAAAACCAATGAAAGGTGGTCATCTTTAGAAACATGCCAAATCTCCAGAAACCTTTATCCAGATATTTCCAAGAAAAAAACAGAATTTCTACTCCAGCTAAGCAGACCTCGACTCTCTCTGTTGATTGGCATTCTCAGGGGTCACAACTCGTTGGGTAACCATATGATGAGAATGGGCATTAGCACACCCGACTTATGTAGAGGATGCCAAGATAAGGAGGCAGAGGAAGGATCATTCCACTTCCTCTGTGAGTGTCCTAGCTTGGCCCACACTAGGAAAAAAACCCTCGGAGAATACTTTTTCGACGAACTGGGCGACATCTCTAATCTCCCGTTGAGCAACGTCCTGGCATTTATTCAGGGCTCCAAATGGTTCAGTGAGGGTTCCCTACCCCAATAAACCAATCACCAACCCAACCCTCTCACCTCCTCATGCTCTACTTTCCCGGGGAGCACAATGAATCCTTGAGATCTGAGTGAGGTGCTGCCACTTGTTGCTGCACCCCCCATGCAACCTAACTTAACCTACCCTATCCATTCGTATCAGAGCTGTCATCCAATGGACCAATAATAACATCGGTCGAACCTGTTCAGATCAATCCCTTGTCATTCCGACTACGCCTTCCCCACTAATTGGTTCTTACAAGTTCCTGGTCTCAATCCTACCAAGAGCTATCTGGGAAGATGAAGAATTCTTGAGAGAGGATTCAATTTATTTCTATACAGATGGTTCAAAACCGCAGAAATGGTCTGTTGCGTGGTGTACTCAGACACACTAAAATACTAAAATTACTAAATAAGCCCCTCATTCCTCCTTCCAAACCACTGTAGCGTGTTCTGGCGATCAAAGAGGTCCTGTCGTGGCTAAAAGAAAAAGTGATATTCTAGTTAATATCCAGATCTTCTTAGGCAGTCAAGCAGCCCTTAAATCACTAGGTGCTGTTTCTGAAGTTCAGTAACCGCACTCAACTGTCAGCTATCTCATAGGCAGAAGGCTGGACAGTTCAACGTTCAGAGCTAGACCTAAAACGCACAAGACATTTTTTATCCATAACCAGATTGAACGTTAGCTCCAAAATCAATTTCCTTACCCGACATTGTCTGATGGGTGTTTCCTCGGTGTTTCCTCTAACGACTTCTGCAGATGACTTCTGTTTAGATGAAGAGGAGAAAGAGAGAGTCCCAGACCTCTTCTGCACATGTTCTGCACTCCCCCTCAAAAGAAAACTACATCTAAGATATATAATATCCTTGATGATCTAAGCGATTTAGCGAACACAGATACCCTTTATCTCTACCGCTTTATCAAAAGCTCCAAATGGTTTTATTAGATGAGGTACTCCCTAGCACAATTCTAATGGTATCACAATGGACTTAATACTGGTAGCCCTCTTTCCGAAATGAAAGCGCTGCCATGCAAAGCACTACCCCAGTCACGGCCAGGCATCGATTAATGTGAAAGGCACAACGATTGGAATGAAATTTCGAAAAGTCAAAAAGTTTGAAACAATATCTGTCGGTCACTGTTCTTGCGACCACTTTAAACAGTGCAAGACTTTGGAGCATAAGGCATTGAGCAATGTTTGTTCTGATGGGTAGCCTTAGCGTGTCTAAAGCTGCTGCTTTTTCTAGCATAACTAACATAACGCCAACGCATTGCTTCAATTTGTTAAAATAGAGTCTGTACTTTCACATACTCAAATTGTTATCAAGTCTGTCATGTATTATGTACTGGAATTACTTTCAAACTCCTCGAACAAATGTGACACTGTCAGCAAAAGTAAAATATTCTTTACTCAGAAAGCTTCAAACAAAATTCACATGACAATTTTGTGGTACAATGACAAGAAAATTATTTACAGTCTCCACTGGTACAAATCTTGATAATTATGCATTGATAAGTTAAGCTATAACGTGAACTTTTATGGCACGATATGCCAACCAGTTATTAGCTATGCAACCTCACCCTTCAGCAAACATAAGTTTTTACGTCAACTCGTTTGTTTTTCTAACTGACACTATAGGGCATTTGTAATTTTTCTCTCTTTAGTTTTGTTCAACACTTCGCTACAAGATAAAAACCTTCAGAAACAACAACTGTTTCAAATATTATTTGGAATCCCCTCAGAGTTCAAAGCAGTCATTTGCCCTTTCAGAAAACACAAAACACCAACTGATACCAATAACTACGACAAACCATTGATAACAATTTATTGCTCGTTAGCAGATAGAAGATACGCACTGACCCTCCACAAAAGAAGCACTTGCGAGTGGCAAACCCAAACAATTTGTTGTAAATGTCAACCTTTCTGCAATGTCGACCACCAGTTAGGTCGCGAGCGGTCTACCTGCCTTCTACTCTGTTACCTACAACTTCTTGAATTGAATACGAAATTCTTGTGTCGTCCTTACTGGCGCAAGTTTCTTTGCAAACATTGTCAACGGCCGGCGCAATAGCACCTGCCCCGGTGGCACATGCCCAAGTATCCTGTCGGAGGATTCAAATGCAAATATAAACTTCACTAGCTGTAAAAAAAAGCAAAAAAGAAATGTGTGCGCTCACAATGCTCATCTGATGTGATACTCGTATCTTTAACCCCTGAACGTTCAATATTTACGATGACACTTTACACTTTTGGTGACCCCTGCTCGTGAAAGGGCACACACCAAAGGACTCCGAGTACCGTTTCGCAATTTTCCACTACTGCTGTGGTTATCTTCTTTTTTTATTGTTGTTTTGAATTGTGCGACCAAATCTCGATAACAAATTACACCACAAGCAGTCACACTTGAAAAGCTGCCGCCTGCCCCTGCTCGCAACGAATCGAAGATAAGACAAGGAATCAACAAAAAAAAAATGTACCCGGTGTGCAAAATCCAAAAGGACATTTATATGAACAACTTACACAAGGACAGTTTCAGACATCGTTGTTTGTTTATGAAACGAGACGAGCGCATGGACCTCAGATTCATCTGTCACTGTACGCATAATTAGGTCAAGCGAAAGGATCTTGTTTTTGATTTTCTTCAATTCCAAGAAAACCAAAATCAAATGTGGAACAACCCTTCATGTGTGATTAATCAAAACGACACAGCAATGAGAAAGTGACTAGATCATTGGATTACCGACACGTATATGGAATTGAGATGTTAAGGGTTTTTGTTTCTTTCTTTTCTACCCCCTTTATAATTATGGACTATCAATCTTCAGGGTGGACGACATGGAGTGATCGGCATTAGCTGGTCCATGCGTCGCGTCGCCTCGCTTCGACTCGGTTAGATGCCCTTGACAAAGAGTGCGTAGGCGTGCTGGACGATCCTTTCGGTATTCGTATTAACAATTTTCTTTATGGTACGTTATTTATCGATGTGGTTTTTAAATAAACAATAAATAATTATTCCTTGCCCCATAAAAAAGGCTTTAATTTGAAATACAAACAAGTTGCTCCATTAATTTAATTTCTGTAACTTCCCAATTTGATTCACAAACCTCTAAGAAAAACGAATGCCGTCTCAAAACGCGTGCTCTTATCCAAGGGAGGACCTTTATGTATTTGTACAAAGGAGGACCTTTATGTATTTGTACAAAGGAGGCATTTTAAATCGATAAGTTCATAAGTATATTGCATCTATTACCCCTTCCAAATCATTTCACCCGACAATTACCCGACTGTTAGGTAAGTCGCTTGTTTATAAAGACCAACCAGCTGACAACATTTATTTAAGTGCGCCATCATAACAAAGAAAAACACTTACACTGTGTAGAAAAAAATATTCCGTTTAAACCAATTTGCCAGAGATTAGACCCACCAGAGTGATTTAATCTCATTTTTTGCAAGTTGACATTGACATGCGACGCGGCGTCCAAAACCACCTACGAACACAAGAATGTGACAAGTGGTAGGACCAAAGCAGCAAACACCTTGCGCAAATTAATTAACACTTCGCTAGAGAGCGACCAGAGCAGGCCACCCGCAGTTCTGGTTAAGTGCGCTATGGGCCGCAAAATATGTTTTTTGGGGTGCAAACAAAAAATGAAAGCGAAGCTTCTCCTGTGAGTGTGCGATGCGTGCATGCGTCGTTGGTTGTTGTTTTGGCTCATGCTGTAGAACCGGAAGACCAGGCTTCTTGTTTAACTTCCGATTTTTTCTCTTTTGTAGTTGTTGTTATGAAAGGACTTAAATTTGGTAACAGGTGTGTGTTTAAAGAAGAAACCATAGAATGCTTTCTTTTAGAAGCAAAATATTTAAAGGATGAAATGAATATTGTCATAATGTTTAGCTGCATATTGAAAAATACATACAAAGTTGTTTCCATTTTAACATCACATTTATTATTACGGTATTTTGAATTGTTCATTTGCCTATTTGATTATTACATTCAGGTGCTTGATTTATTTTGGAACAAATAATTTTCAAAAAAGGTTATATTTTACCATTGCCATCTGAGGCTATTACATTACATTCTTAAGAATTTAAAATTTGGCAAAAGAAGTAAAAAAATGATTAATTACGTAAAGCGAGCATGCACCAGATGATCTGGTCGATAAACGAAAACGAGGTTTTCTTTTTCCCGATACTAAAAAAGTGATACCATAACATTTTGCCATAACGGGTATGGAATAGATCTCTTGCATAAATATATCTTATGAGCTGTAATATGTGGATTTCTAAGACTCGGCGCCATCAATTTGATAGGACCTTATCAATTCGATTATATACAATTAGATTAGATTAGATTAGATTTAGGGGACGGGTAGAGCTTGCTCAGCTCTGGGCACTGCGGTGTCTGAATGAAACCTATTGTGCCAGCCCATGTGAGGTTTCAAGGCAGTTCTCCTGCTCCTGAATTGAATCAGAAGTTAGCAATCTTCTGTGGGTGAATGAGTTTGAGTTTATCTAAGATCTCATAGTCAAGTATTTTCTTTCTAAGGCGGAAAAGTGCTGGACATTCTGTAATGATGTGCAGAGATGTTTCTTCATTTCCGAGGCATAGTCTACAGATGGGGTCCGCTACCAGCCTCATTTGGTGAAGATGTTTCTTTAAAGAACAGTGACCAGTTAGTAGTCCTGTGCAGATTTTTAGGGTTTTCCTATTGAGGTTCAGTAGGAATTTTGATGTTTTTTCAGTATTTTCTGGCAAAAAGAGTTTTGAACAGATTTGGCCAGATGAGTTACTCCAAGCTTCATTTGATTCCTCCAGTAAGATGTTCTTGGCAGTATGTTTGAAGGTGCTTTTATTTACACCGCAGAAGGGTTCAGATTACAGTGTTTTTCCTTGCTAGTTCAGAGAGTGACATGACTGTCTCTTGCACTAGTTTGGATCTTATGACAGGTCAGCTTAACGCCTTTAGTGCAGATTGACTGTCTGAAAAAATGAATATTGTTTTGTTTTTCGTGTTCGATGAACATATTATTCTCGAACATTCGTTAATGGCAAAGACTTCAGCTTGGAAAATGGACGAGTGACTGCCCATACTTACTGAGAAGTTCGTTCTGGGACAGTCGCTGAAAATGCCGGAACCTGTACCAGTTTCCATTTCTGAGCCGTCCGTATACCAGACCATATCTTTCCTTGAAGGATGAGGTTTTGTGTTCTCCCATAGTCTTCCCTAGGGGGATGACAATGGAGAAGTTGAGTTTGAAGTTGTACATGGGAATAATAGCATCCAAGCACATACTAAAGGTGTTAAGTTTTTCTAAACTTTCCATTATCGACAGATGTCTTTTCGGGTATGGATGTGATTTTATGTGTCCTTGATGGAAAAGACGATGTGTCGCCAGTCTTGCTTCCATTTTAATGAAGAGGTGAATTGGAGATAGTCCAACAATGACGTTTAGAGCGTTAGATTATATACAAAAGGCAAACTCCCAATAGACCACTACCTACAGATTTTGGAGAAAATCTGGAAATATAATATCGATATACACACTTTTTTACGATCAATTGGTGACCATGACAGTATAAACATATGTATTCACCCGGGGAAGGTCATCTTAAGATTTGACATCCCTCGGAAACACGTTCTTAGCTCCTCCTAATACAAGCTCTTGTTCGGTTGCGAGAGTCTTTAACTATCTCAACATACACATAACCGCTGATCCAGATGCAACTGCAAAATACTTTGATTGGGAAAAAACTATTAGTTCAGTTTTTTTTGTTGGGTTTGTTCGTTGAAGCCTTGAAGTCGCAACAAAGTGTTTTTTGAAAAACCTAAACTCGCCCTGAATGTCAAAATGAGTGTTTTTCAGCCCTGGTGTTGACCTTGGTTTGCCCTTAACTCAACCTAAGTTTTTGCCGGGGCGAGTTGAGGGCTATTAAATGGCGTGTATATTTCTACAAATGACAAGGATATGTGGTGATTTTGTGGTTGAGGACTGGAAAACCCATGTTTTTTTGACTACTCGTAGGGTTTTCAAGAAAACCTGGGTCAACCCTGGTTAAAGTTCAACGAACGAACCTATTGGTTAAAAGAAAAACCCCAAAAGAGCCTCGATCATTGAACTTTACCCAAGTTTGACCCAGGTTTCCTCGACAGCCCTATGTGTTCTCAAAAAAGACCTGGGTTTTCAGTTATCTAAAAACACTAATCCACCACATCACCACACACCCCTGTCATTTGACGAAAAATAAATGCCATTTGAGCAGTTCATTGCCTGGAGTAGCAGGGAGAGTTGAAGGGGATCACAGGACTCAAGAAACACCCAGTTTGACATTCAAGGCAAGTTAATGTTTTTCAAAAAACTCTTTGCGGAGATCACAGGGCAAACCCAGGGACAAACGTCAGATTAGTTAAATCAAAAGCCTATCTAGGGGTTCATCTAATTCTTAATTTAGAGTGACTATAAAAGAAAGTGTGAAGAAAATTTTAAGGTTTTTCCCCTGGTTGGTTATTTATAAAATTGTGCGAATTACCATACCATACATCGGGTTAAGATGGCTCACGATTCTCATCTCCAAACTTGTAAGAGGTGACAGTTTGCCTAATCAATGGAGGGAAAGTTTTCTTCTTCCAATGTACAAGGGAAAGGGAGATACCAGAAGCTGTGACAACTATCGTTCGATCAAGTTGATGTCCCACACTATGAAGATCGTTGAGCGGGTTTTGGATAGCCGACTGCGGAAAATAATAAGGCTGTCTGATGACCAATGCGGGTTTGTCGCGGGTAAGTCAACTACCGACGCAATCCAAAGCATAAGGATCATTATGGAAAAACACCGAGATGCCTTAGAGGATTTGCATATTGTGTTGGTTGACTTCGAAAAGGCATTCGATCGACAACCACGAGATCTGATATGGGTGGCCCTCAGACACCGAGGAGTTCCTGAAGCCTATGTGCGAATAATTATGGACATGTACGAGGGAGCAGTTACAAAAGTGAGATGCCCAGCTGGAGTCACCGAAGAATTCCAAATAACAGTAGGTGTACATCAGGGAAGTGTCTTGAGTCCACTGCTCTTTATTGCTGTTCTGGATTATTTGCTCGAAGGAAAAGTAACGGACAATAAAGTAAAACAATTATTCTTTGCTGACGATGGAGCCATCATAAGCGAGGATCCTACATCCCTGCAACGAGCACTTGACGTTTGGATTGATGTTCTGGAAGGAAATGGGTACCGTATTAGCGCTAAAAAGACTGAATACCTGTGCTGCCCTTTTTCTGATCCAGACAAGCCTATTCCAGACATTTATTTGAATGGAAATGTGCTTCCCAAGTGTGAAAAGTTTAAATATCTGGGATCTATGATCAACAGTGAAGCATCTTGTGATGACGACATCAATCATCGAGTAAGCGTAGGGTGGATGAAGTGGCGAGAAAACTCCGCTATCTTCTGTGATCGAAAAATGCCCCCTAAGCTGAAGGGAAGACTTTACACAGCAGTTGTCCGTCCAGCTCTGACATACGGTTCACAATGTTGGACAATGTACAAAAAGTATGAGAGCAAATTGACGGCAGCCGAAATGAAGATGCTTCGGATGACAGCAGGAGTAACAAAGCTTGATCGAATTAGAAGTACTAAGATCCGTGGAAGCCTTCATGTCAAAAGTACCATCTTGGACAAAATTCAGCACGACCGGCTCAGTTGGTATTGTCATGTTCAAAGGAGAGATCCGCAGAACCCCGTCAAAAAGGCAATATCGTACAACGTTTCAACAAATTCGCGACGAAAAAGAAAAGGCAGGCCAAAACACTCCTGGTGCAAGCAAATGCAAAAACAGCAGCATTTGGTTGGCCTCAGACATGGAACAATCCAAAACCGGGAGGCTTGCCGACGATTTCTGAGGTCAACGCGGCGTACCCCACAGGCGGATCACTAGTGTGAAGCAGCAAAGTGGGAGAGTTGTGATCGCTTCAAGATCACTACTCGTAACGCCGAAAATGAAGAAGAAGAAGACATCTCCAATTCTCCATACTAGCCAAACTGTCGGATGACATTTTAAGTCTGTTTACATTTCTACATTTGCGCCATCTATAACTTCATTCTTACACTAGTCATCATATCATATCACATACACAAACCAGTACTTGAATTTCTGAGCTCACCCTAATTCAGTCTCGCCACAACACATTAAATAAAAATCCGAAACACACGTACCAACCTCGTCATGCAAAAACGTACACATTTGATTTCTTCTAGAATTTTGACGGAAAGAATTAGTCAGGCTGCCGAACCCGTGCGTTTTGTGAATTTTCTACTAAAGTTTTCCTTAAATCGATTTAATTTGTAATCAATCATCATGTCCACAATGGCATCACCTTTGTCCATTGCCGGAACACGGCAATCGGGAGCTTCCGTCCGTACTCAAAATGGTAAGAAATAAACATCAGGTGCTTGCCGAAAAAATATGCAAAATTCAATGAAACATCAACGAATATATGTGAAATAATATTACTTTATGAACTATTCCTTCTCAAAAGCATTCAATTCCATTGTAGATTCATTTAAAATCAGTAACACAAGAGAATCTAGAACTTTTGTTTAAATTCCTTGAATTTTTAGGTTATCCGCAGTGCACGCCATGGGGGCTATACGCCTTTGTCGACCACCATGCAGCTGTTTGTGAAAACTCGTGTTTTATCAATAAAATCCTTAATTTTTTTTAGTTATGGCTGCTAGTTCAATTGCAAATATTGTGAAAAGCTCCTTGGGCCCAGTTGGTTTGGATAAAATGCTAGTTGATGATATCGGTGATGTCACAGTTACTAACGATGGAGCGACTATTCTCAAGCTCCTGGAAGTCGAACATCCAGCAGCAAAGTAAGATAAAGAGCATGTAAATTTTACAGAATGGTTTGTAATGAGAATCTACTTTGTGATTTAAGGGTTCTAGTTGAGCTGGCTCAATTACAAGATGAAGAAGTAGGCGATGGCACCACATCTGTGGTTATTTTGGCTGCTGAACTCTTGAAGGTAGCATTTGTCTTTTTTACTTTTTTATGTCAATGGGATTGTGGTAACATTGGTTTCGCTTTATTTTTTTTAGAACGCCGATGAACTAGTAAAACAGAAAATTCACCCAACGTCAATTATCTCGGGATACAGGTTGGCATGCAAAGAAGCCTGCAAATACATCTCCGAGCACCTGACCGCCCCTGTCGATGAACTAGGAAGAGATTGTCTGATCAACATCGCCAAAACTTCGATGAGCTCCAAGATTATCGGAGCGGACGCTGATATTTTTGCCGCTATGGTCGTAGATGCTGCCCAAGCTGTGAAGGTAATTACCCAAACTGGTGTATATTGATGAGACTGATGGCAAGAAACACTAACTTGCTGGTAGCCTCTAAAAATCTTTTATGAGTTTGTTTCGATGATTGTCTACCAAAAAGTCCTTTGATTCGATTGTAAGTACTTTGAAGTAGTCAAATTTTGTTCGTCTACTTTTTAGATCACCGATCCAAAGGGAAACGCCGCCTACTCGATTAAAGCCGTCAATGTTCTGAAAGCGCATGGAAAATCAGCCAGAGAAAGTCTTTTGATCCCCGGCTATGCTCTCAACTGCACCATTGCCTCACAACAGATGCCTAAGAAGATTGTTAACGCAAAAATCGCTTGCTTGGATTTCTCGCTGCAAAAAACGAAAATGAAGATGGGCGTTCAAGTACTTATCAATGATCCAGACAAGTTGGAAGGTATCCGTGCTCGTGAATTGGACATCACTAAGGAAAGAATCCAAAAGATCCTTGCGACGGGTGTGAATGTCATCCTGTGCTCTGGTGGCGTTGATGATCTCTGCATGAAGTACTTTGTCGAAGCTGGAGCAATGGCTGTTCGTCGTGTTAAGAAAGCCGATTTGAAAATCATTGCCAAAGCCACTGGTGCGGCTTTCTGTACATCACTGACGAACATGGATGGTGAGGAGAGTTTTGATTCGTCGATGGTTGGTGAAGCTGCTGAAGTCGGCCAAGAAATGATCTGTGACGACGAACTTATCTTGATCAAGGGAACAAAAGCGAGGTATGTTGGAAAATAGTTATTATTAAATTCACTTAAACATGTCGGAACGTATTTCTTAGAGCTGCTGCTTCAATTATCCTGCGTGGTCCAAATGACTTCTATTGCGACGAAATGGAGCGATCAATCCACGATGCCCTTTGCGTTGTGAAGAGAGTATTGGAGAGTAAAAAAGTCGTCGCTGGTGGTGGCTGTGTTGAAGCTGCTCTGTCAATTTACTTGGAAAACTTCGCCACATCTCTGGTAAGATAGATTTATTTCGAGTAGCATTGTGCAATTAATGTCATTTTCATGCACAGAGTTCCAGGGAACAACTGGCTATTGCAGAATTCGCCAAGTCCCTCTTGGTCATTCCAAAAACATTGTCGGTGAACGCCGCCAAGGATGCTACCGATTTGGTTGCCAAACTTCGCGCCTATCACAATTCCAGTCAAACAAAGGTGTGCTAAGCTTTTTGTTACAAGACTCAAAACTTTTTCTTATTCTCAACTGGTTTTTCAGACAGAGAATGCCCATCTTAAGTGGACTGGCTTAGATTTGATTGAAGGTGTTGTGAGGGACAACAAAAAAGCTGGAGTCCTCGAACCAGCGATGTCGAAAATTAAGTCATTGAAATTCGCGACTGAAGCTGCAATCACCATCCTGCGTATTGATGACATGATCAAGCTCAATCCAGAAGAAAAGCCTGGCAAGTCATATGGCGATGCTTGTGCTGCGGGTGAACTTGATGGATAAGTTATTGTTCCCAGAGCTATTCCATAGCCTTACATTATTTTACTTTACTTCTAATTAATTTCGATTAGCCTTCACAAACCATTGATGTATTGATGCATTTTTCTTACTCACTATTAAAAAACAAAAAAAAAATCATTTAACACAAAAAATAAAAACGTCGAAGTGATCTTAAAAAGGAACAAACAACGATAAGTATGTGTTTTCGTATGTGTAGCGTAGAGTGCCATGGCTATTCAAAAATTGTTATTACTTGGATCTTTGCTTGCAATCGGTACCCATTTTCTGAAGCTGAAATTGCGATAAACCCTTTGTTAAGTTTTATTATGGATTGGAATGTTCAAACATAGCGGCTTAGATCATGGGATTGAATGTCAACGATAAATTTTCAGACTGTTTTGCGGTGTTTGTCCAATAGATGAATCTGGGAAACTGTTTTCTGTGATCGGATATTTGGAGGTGGTTTGATACTAACTCGCAAAAAATAAAATAAACGTACGTCCTCCGAGACTGCGTGGGCTTGAAAAAATAAAGGCGATGTAGTAGATATAGGTCCCTATTATGAGTAGCTAATCGAACGCTCGACCGGAAGCGGATGTTTTAGAGAAACTCGTTTATTGGATCATTATCATTCAACTTCGTCCATTCTCTTATCTGACATACCTTAAACGTCGAAAAAAAAGTTTTCTACAAAGTTTTTGTTTCTACAACCTATAATACCGCTATAAAAGAAGCTCACAAAAACATTCGCTTCCAATCGAACGTTCGATTCGCCACTCATAATAGGGACCATGAATTACCTTCTTTGGTTGGAAAAACGGAAGTGGAATGTAGAAAGCACAATTAAAAAATAAAATCAAAAAAAGGAGTGTAGAACTGCGGTCAGAACAAGTGGTAGGGTTGGGTTACTTGCACATGTGAGTGGTTTTTATATTAAAAATTCAGATAATTAGTTTCACAGTTTAATAATTTAGTTTATTCAAAAATAGAGAAAATACAAAACAAATAACTTTTAATTCCTTTATTTTATTCTTGTTTCGCCCTCTCTAGAGCATTGGATAGAACAACTATTTTCTGTTCATAGGCCTCTTTCAATCCCTAAATTAAAGAAGAAGAAAAAAAAGGTTAATTCACTCTTTTTTAATTTTATGACTTTAAAAAACCTGCACTTGCCTTGAAAATGTTAGACTGGATGTCATATTCCGATCGAAGTTTATCATACACACCTTGTGATATAGCCAGCTTCTTCTCGAAAATAATGCACTTATCTCTTTCAGCTTTCACCCGTAAGGCAGCAGTATCCAATCTCGATTGAGTATGTTCAGCTTCTGCAGCTTTCAGATTCAACATATCCTTAGTTACTGCCACAACATCCTTCATTGATTCTACGTGTGTTTTAAGGGTAGCAATTTGTTGTTCCTGCTGCTTGCATACTTTTGTTTTTTCGAATAAGAGAGTTTTCGCCCTAAGCAATAGTTCCTCTTGGTCTTGTCTAGATTTAGGGCCTTCAAGACCACCCAATGCAGCTGATTGAACCAAAGTTTGCTCCAATTGGTTGATTTTCTTCTTCTGTTTTTCGTTTTCGAGGAGCGCTTCCTGTTGAAAATGTTATAAATACTTTAGTTTAATATTTATAATTGTTGTTGTTAATATGACACATCTATATATATAAAAGAAAGTCGTGTTAGTTACGCTATCCATAACTCAAGAACGGGTCAACCGATTTGTCTGAAAATTGGTGGGGAGGGATTTTAGGACCAGGAGACGGACATAGGATACTTTTTATCCCTATATTCCTATGGGAACGACATTAATGCAATGCGTTAGTTTTCGTTGTATACAAAACACTGTTCTTTAAGAAAAACAAAATAAAATTGACTTATTGTGAGAAATAAACTTGACTTTTGTATGAAATCAATATTAAATAAATATAATGTAATCTAATAAAAAAGCCATTGCCTATTTAATAAAGTGAAATGAACTTTAAAACTTTAAACCAAAAACGCATCAGAACTATAATAACAAAACTCGCATCTCGAGCAAGTAAGTAATTTTGTCTTTAATTGAATGGTTGAAAATTTGAGTTTTGAAATAATTAAATTTTTAAGTGAATTGAAGTGAGGTGAAGTATGATTAACTATGCCACCACCAAGATGATCGAATCATTCCCGGCAAAGCCAAAATGCAAGAAGGATACGTAGCACTGCAATTTAATAACGGACTGAAGAAATTGCACGTGAACAGCGCCGCGTTAGTATGGCTTCGTGCTTCTCAATCACAAGTGCAAAGTGGGGCAGCCCGTGAAACGGCTCTGTTTCAATGCAAAATCTTCGAGCGAACAACAGAGTTCAACAAATAGATAAATTTGTGACGCAGAACAGGATATTTATCAAGTGCTGATTTGAATCGAGCAGCGTTTGATTACAGCTTGCATCCTAGCGTTTGCATTGGGCAAATGCACGTTGCCTGCGAATATTGTGGTACATTAAAGTTTTCCGGAGAAACGCCCGGGTTATGCTGCTTTAGTGGTAAAGTGAAATTGCCATTGTTGACTCCGCCACCTGAGCCATTGTTTTCATAGAACTCTACTCTGACACTGGTTTTTATTTTGTAGATTCAAGGACAGATTCACCATCGAATTGGATCATTAATACCGATCGAAGTTACACAGCAAAAAAATTTTACTAATATATTTCATGGGCAACATGGAAAAACAACTTGATCAACGTCGAGAGATCAATATAGGAATTAAGCGAGCAATTTTTCAAGACTTGCAATCTTAGTGGCTAAGAATAAAGATGTAGATGACCTGAACTACATAATTCAAAATAAGATCACAGCGTCACAAATGAAGATGAAGCCAACAAATATCCAAATTAATTTTAAACTTCTTGGATGTGCCTGGCTTACCACCGCACAATTTGCGCCTAAAGGTTCTCTCTGTACTAATCATGCTTCAAAACATAATCCAACCAAAACTGTGCAACGATACGCGTTTGGTGGTAAGAAAATTGATGAACAATGTACTTTGCGCGATGATACTGAAAGGAAAATTCAAAGGTAATGAAGTTCTCATTCCGAGGAATCGGGGTCCCAACCGATATGCCGTTTGAATTTAAAAGAATTCAATTTCCGATCCGTCTTAAATTTGTCATGATCATCAACAAATCACAAGGTCAATATACCTTAAAAGTTTGTGGTTTGAATCTAGAATATCCATGTTTTTTGCGCCTTATAATTAAATAAAAAAATGTTGTGTATGACAAGGTACTTAAGTGAAAGTACTTATGTACTAAAATACAGAAACAATAATGAATGATTAATGTAGGTACATACATACTAAATTATTTTTATATTTTTCAAATAAAAAAAAACTTAACAAATTCAAAAATCTGCTTATTTATTGTCTTTAAGACGGAACAGAGATTTCAAAAATTCTTTCAGCATTAGGGGTGCTTCATAATCTTCCTCCAACAGCTACTTAGACTATATTTCGTTTCTATAATCTCAGGGGAACAGAAACGGGAACATTAAAGTTACTTGATCGATTTCAAAAATTCTTTCAACTCAAGGATGTTACATTATCTCTTAGTGACATAGACTTATATTTCATTCACATATTTTCACAGGAACGGAAGACTCCCACAGGAACGGTGTCGCAAATGGAAACTTAGAAACTACTGAACATATTTCAAATATTCTTTCGGAGCTGGGATGCCTCATGTCATAATTCACACAGTAAAAAAGATTATATTTCATCCCCATATTCCCAAGGAAGCGAAGAACAAGAACGGGAACCTTAAAACTATAGACCCGAGCAACGCCGGGCGGCTCAGCTAGTTATTTAATAAAAGACTCTATATACTACTTTGCTTTCATCATTTGCAGAATCTGCAACCGCACATCATGAATATGAATATGAATACCAAAGAAATCATTTGATTGCTTAAAGCTTAAGAGTCTTAAAGAAACTTGGCATAGTTAAACATGCTCAGGCTGTATTTGTCCATAACCTTAAACACTTTCCAAAAATTGGATCGACGCGACGATCAAAAACAAAAGTAGGTATATGAATAGTTGTACATAATGTTCTTCTTTTTTTACTTTTTCAACTTACTTCAAGATCTTTTCTAAGCTGTGTTATCCTTCTACGAGACTCTTCTATTATGGATTGTTTTTCGCTTTCCAATGAAAATACCATATCAAGAAGTTCCTGCTGCTTATTAAGAACATCTGTGCCACCGCCAACTGCTCCACTTTCTTCGAATTCCTTCTGCGCGTCTGGAATATGGTTTTGATTCAAATCTTTTTGAACTGCTCCATTCTCCAATCCTTCGGTGGTATGGTTGTTATTTGTACTTTCTGCCATTTTCAATTAGTATTTAGTTTAGTTTTTAACAAAACCCACTTTGAAAAACGACAAAAAATACTATTTCCACACAGAAGAGTAATTGAAATGTTCAATTAAGAGTGGCGGCATTTGTTGAAAACCTTGCGCCATTTATTTTTAGAATATTTTGAAAACTCTATTTTTAGAAAACATTGTGTTGTGTGGATGTTAGAAATGAAAAGAGATGTTCGTATGCTATTTGTTATTCAAAAATACAAAGTTTTAAGATTAAAAAAAAATCAATGCATTTTGGATAGAAGATCGTAAAAAACTTCCACTTTACAATTGCCTAATCAGATTTATGATAAACTCGAATAATTCAACATGATTGATGTGTGTGATTTTAGTTAGAATTGTTGAGTGAAAAAGTTTAAAATTTAGGCAGCCAAAACTAGTTTCAGTTTTTCCGTTACTTCTCATAAACCGAAATTTACGTTAAGCAACGCACTTTGCAACTGAACATTTAGCCCAGTATAGATTTGTTTTGTGTATTCAATGTAAATCCATTGTTGAGCTGATTATAGGATTGTTGTGTTGCGACAAAAGCGCACAAAAAAACGAAAATTGTTGCGACACAAGGTCTGTCGTCGATCTCTGATAAGCGTATTCAGCTTTAAGGGGGGACGCTGGTCTAGAGCGTGAAAAAATGGGCATAATTTATGAATTTTTTGTGACTCAACAAAAAGATCAATCGAAAATCTGTGAAAGAGGTTTTATAATTTAAGTTCTAATTAACAAATACAAATTTTTTCGTGTCAATTAAAATCAAAATGGCGGCTGGTCAGCATTTCTTCGGAGGCACTTCATTTTTTAGATGGGTCCATGGCCGAAAGTGTAACCTCCTTCATTTTGATCCTGGAACAAAATCTCGAAATTTTTTAGTTTCCTTATAACAACAGCTAGAGCCGTACGTAGGATTTTTTTTCGATATTTTGTTTTTTCGCGAAATGGTGTACGTTTGAACAAAAAATTCAAATTTTCAATAAAAAAATGCGACAAAATTGTTGATTAAAAAAAAACTATGCAACATAGAAAAAAAATCCTACGTACGGCTCTGAAGAAAGTTATTTTGAATGAACTGTCAAAATTTCGTATAGATCGGTGAAGATTTGCTCAAGTTATGTTTTCGGCCAGTCAAAAAAAAGTGATTTTGAGAAAAACGCGTTTTAAGTTTTAAATACTATAAAATCATACGGCATACCAGAGGGGCGCTGCCGCAGAATGGAAAGTTTGGGCATTTAGACATTTTTGCCGGCATCCATCCTTTGGTATGTTATTTTTAAGACCCTAAAGTTCCTTTTCAGAAAAAAAAAAATTCGGTTTCTTCAAAATTCTAGACCAGCGTCCCCCCTTAATATAAAGTGGTTGTAATTACAAAACCGTTCATACGCGCTCTCCACTGAGCTTGTGCCATGTCTCAGTCAAAGGAAAGGATGGTTTCGTTCGCACTTACGAAAGAAAAGAATTGAAAATTATTGTCTTGTAGTTATTTTGTTCCATATAAGTTTAAACGCATTCGAATGCGTTCAAATATTCACACTTGGAATACAGGTATGCTGGTAACCACAGAGTAGAACCTCCTGTTCTGGTAACCATAAGATTGTGAAATATTTTCATATCACAATCGAACAGATCCAAAGGTAATTAAAATCTGACATTTAATTCTGAGTTCTGACTCAGCTTCCACTCAAAACATTAAAATTTTGATGAGTTTTTCGTTTTAGTGCTTTTTCTGAAGAGAAAACAGCAAAAGAGAAGTCAAAATCACAAAATGAGTGAGAAACCTACACCTACAACAAGCAGGAGTACTGTTTACGCATCAAACTTGCCCTTTTCCTTAACAAACAACGATATTCACAAAATATTTGAAAAATATGGACGCATTATTAAGTACGTACATAACTTTCAATAAAATTTGCTTACCAACTCCACTTGATGTGTTATTTATTGGCAGAGTTACAACAATGTGCGACAAGGGAAGCAGAAAATCCAAAGGTGTTTCTTTTATCCACTTCCTGAAGACTGAGGACGCTCGGAATTGTGTGCTCGACCTGAATAATACACAGGTAAGAATTTCACTAAAGGAAACATGTAAAATGATTATTTAAGGGAAAACTCGTTCTAGCTGTTTGGAAGGACAATCAAAGCCAGCATTGCCAAAGACAACGGTCGATGTGGAGAGTTTGTAAAGAGGTCAGATACTCTTATTAGAAAGGTCCTTATTCTATTCAATTTTCTATTATTTTTTTTTAGAAGAGAATACACTGACAAAACTAGATGTTATCAGTGCGGGGAATTTGGTCATCTTAGCTACAAATGCACACAGAACGTGCTGGGTGATAGAGTTCCCCAAGGACCCAGTCGGAAAACACGCACATCTCGCCGACGACTTAGTGAGACCAAAAACGAAGAAGAACCCGTAGAGGTAATTTGAAATGTTCCACTGAGTCTGCAATTTTCGTACATGAATATTTCTAGGACGAGCCTCCTTTGCAGATGTGTGAACAGACCCAAATCATTGTACCCAGGAAAAGGATCAAGAAAAATTCATATTTCAGTGACGAGGAGGAAATAGAAGAATGCGAATAAACAAATGTCTCGAAAGAAACGCATGCTTTATTATTTTTAAATGCTTACATTGTATTCTTCGTGCTGTGAGTGACAACAAAAACTTATTATTTTTAAATGAACGATTTATTGGTATTAAGACGATTGCTGCTTTGCCAAGTGCTGCTTTTGTTCCATGACACTGACCAAAACACTTAAGAACCTGCTCTTTTGGTATTGGATCTTTTCGATTTTGTCCATCTGTTCTTGAACGTACTCTACTCTCCGCTTAAAGTAGTCTTTTGAGCTCTCGAGGTTCTGAGAATAAAATAAGTTCATTGACACTACGATTTGAGCAATGCATCTGCTACTTACCTTTTCCACGTAATAGCCTGTGCCAACATCAATTACAAAGTTATCCATATCCTTTATAACTCCTGGTACATACATGCTGCTTGTAAGTGGAACGAGAATCTCTTTGTTTTTCCAATCGGGCTGTACTTGTTCGAGAGCTTCTTTCGAGGTCGCGTATTTTGCTTTGCAATTGTAAAGAGTTTGTATTGAGTCTTGAATGGCTTCGACTTCCTGTTAACAAAAACGATGACAAATAATAAAGAGGTTAATGCGAAGGCGTAGAAGGAATGTCTGGTTGTGAGACTTGCAGTCACTTACGGATTGAAATTCCATTTTTATTTGTTGCAACTGTTCGTAACTCAGTTTCTCCAAGTCGATTTGTTCACCACCCGATGTACTTGAGGCCATTTTTCAATATTGATTTGATGTACGAGTTGCTTATTTATTTAAAGAAAAAGAAACAAATGTTCCTCAAATGGTCTCCTTGCTAGCACAGGGAAAGATTCTGCTCAAAGAAAATATTTGACATTTGCTCAGTCATGTTTGATTTGAGTGCTGCTGGAATGAATTCTACTGCTGTTTAAGCGGCAAACAGAATATTGACTGAGATCATGTTTTTGTTCTACTTTTTTAATGCTCTGAATAAGAACAACTTCTGACAAGGAACAGTCCTTTAATATTAAAATGTATGTGCAACTTTTGTACTGTCAAGTTTTTGGGAAGCACACGTTTCTATGCACAAATTTTCCATTCGTTTAGTTTTTATAGAGCGAAGTTAATCTTTTTTCACAGAAAAGCAATAATTTAAGTTGAACTTCTGTTTTCAGGTGCGTTTTTGTCGTAACTCAGCAATCACTTTAAGACTGAACACTTAAAAAAATCAAACTAAAAAGTGTTCAGTGAATATGTTTTTATGTTCAGTAGTAAAATCTATTTTTAAGCTGCTCAAAGCATTGTAGATTTGCAATCAAAATGCACCTTTTTTAAGCGTCAATGAATTTTGAAAATTGCTTCTCGCAGTATGATGAATTTCATACTTTTTGTATCTATATAATAACTTTGATTTAGTGGACAGTAGTAATTTGACGAGAACGTTATACCTTATAATATTTGGTGAGAATCGGGGTATAAATATTGGAACTCATTTTGACAGTTTCCAATTTTTCATATTTCATTATTACAAAAACGTTTCTGTAAAAAGTAAAGTGGAACCCCTGGTTCCTGGAAAAATGGAATGTTGAATTTGATCTGTCTGTCACACATGTTCGTGACAAGAAATGTCAAACACTGCATGTGCGTTTTATTCTTTTAATTTTTGTTTGTAAATTTGGCTTCTTGGGTAGTGAAATTAAAATTAAAAAACATTGTTGAAAAATGAAGGTAAAAGTTATTTGTCGAAATCCAGATGACTATCTGAGGGAAACCAAAAACGACCTACACAAGAGTAAGTAAAGTTTTTCAATCACAAACCACATCCGCCAGTCCTTAAATTACGCCTTTTGTTTCCAAACCATAGTTCCTAGAAACTATGATCCCTCTCAGCATCCTATGGAATCAGTGAGGGAGTACGTTCGCGCACTTAACGCTACCAAGCTAGACAGGGTATTCGCGAAGCCATTCATTGGCAATTTAAGTGGCCATCGTGATGGAATTTGTTGTTTCGGAAAACATCCCAAAAGACTTTCTACGCTTGTGAGCGGATCATATGACGGGGAGGTACGTGTCTGGGATTTAGCTAACAAAACAAGTATAAGGAGCTTTGTAGCACACAATGGCTTTGTACGAGGAGTCGTGTTTTCGGTGGATGGCAAACAATTGTTTACAGCTGGTGATGACAAAACAGTGAAAGTGTGGAATTCTGAGAGCTTCGAAACAGTGGATAACGAAGAGCCCATCAATACGTTTATGTCACGTACAATGATTACCGGCATCTCTCACAACATTAAAGAAAATGTGTTTGCAACTTGCGGTGAAGTTTGCACAATATGGGACGTAAACAGAAATGATCCACTTAAAATTCTTAACTGGGGCAACGACACATTACACGCAATCGCCTTTAACCCGGTTGAAACATCATTGCTTTCAACATGTGCCAGTGATAGAGGTATCATTTTGTATGACAAGCGTGAGGGGCAACCAATTCGAAAAGTGGTCCTTTCTATGAAGAGCAACAAGCTTTCGTGGAACCCTATGCAAGCCTTTAACTTCACAGTTGCCAATGAGGATTGCAAGTAAGTTTATTGAATACTTCGACATGCATATTATTGATACGTCTTCTTCCAGTTTGTATACATTTGACACTCGGCAGCTGACAAACCCCATCAAAATTCACTACGACCATGTAAATGCCGTTACAGATGTTGATTACTCACCAACTGGCAAAGAGTTTGTCAGTGGAAGCTATGATAAGACCATCCGAATCTATGAAGTTCACAAGAGTCATTCCCGAGACATCTATCACACAAAGCGAATGCAACGTATTGCTTGTGTTGGTTGGAGCATGGACAACAAGTACGTGTTTTCTGGATCAGATGAGATGAATATTCGTATGTGGAAGGCGCAAGCTTCTGAAAAACTTGGCGTTGTTAGACCTAGGGAAAGAGCCAATTTCAATTATCAAAATAGTTTGAAGGAAAAGTATGCCGCCCATCCTCAAATAAAACGCATTGCTCGTCACAGGCATGTGCCGAAGCATGTCCTCAATGCTCAAAAGAAAATGCAGGCAGTTAGATCAAAGGAAAAACAGAAAGAAGCCAACATTCGCTTGCATTCGAAGCCGAAATCGAAACCTTTCGTAGGGGAGAAACAGAAGTTGACTATTCGGGAAGAATAAGAATGATTGTAATTTGTTTGAAAATAAAATAAGTGATAAGAGAAAACTATTAGTAAATTTGAGTACAGTTTTTGAAATGCAATGGGCATTCCACAAAAAAAAAACTTTGAAATTGCAACGTTCAAACTCGGACAACAGCCAGAAATGCTTGAAAATTGTATGTTAGTGTAATGGTTAATACTTTTTGTGCAGTCTTTTGTTTTCCTTTGATTGGACTAACTTTGCACAATATGTTGGTTCTCTTATACCTCACTCTCCTTAAAGAACTTTCCTTTTCAAGTCATTTTTGTTAGAAATGACAATTTTTTTTTAAATATTTTTGTTGAGATTTTTCCACAGTTTCTCGACTAAAGTCCGATGTCGGGACTTCAGGGTATATTTTTGATCACTGCGGGATAACTATAAAGTAGTCAAGCTTTGTGCGTTAAAATCATTCTTGATAAACATTCCAATTATCGCAAAGACTAAGTTTAACTTATGCTTCAGAACGTCGAACCAGACATGTTGACCCACTGTTCCATCAACAAAGTGTAAAGAATCTAGTCCTGATGCAGAAAAGGAACTGAAAACCATTACAGATCACCTATGGATCTAATCAAGGAGCTCTTCAACAAGAACTTGACATCTGAGTCTAAAATGAACATCTTTCCAGAACGAACAATCCGGGTCTGGTTATTTTTGCTGACCGAAACTCTTCTTCTTATTTGAAGTGGTTTGGCTTCTTCCTGCGTGTGAACACAATGGCTGCAGAGACGCAGCGGCAAGAGATGTCAAAACACTAAATACAAGCGAATACAACAACAACGCAGGAAGGAGCTGGACAAGTTAACTTGATTTTAACTCTTGCGGCTCCGGCTCCGTATGCGTATGCTTATGCATTGTGTTCACCCAGTTCTTCTGAAAAATGACAGCAAGTACCTCGTTTCTGGACAAAAGATGGGATGAGTTCAACGGACAATCTGCAAATTGCGCAATATTCCGATGTTTTTACGATAATCTGAAAGATTGCTATTAGCAGTGTTTTATTGGGAATTTTATAGACATCTTCACTAACGAGTCTCAACAAAACGCTGTACTCACCAATGCAATTTTAGCCGTGTTTCAATGAGAATTTATATTCACTTCAGCAAAACATCGCAAATCATCGCTCATGGAAAAACAATAACTCTAAAGTGAACAACCTACGTAAGTTGACAAAAATAACTCACTTTCAGAAGTGAACAACAGGGATGGCTGGTAAATGGCGTTTATGAGAAATTGAACTTGGTAAGTGAATATAGCCAAAATAGAGTTTTATTGAGTGCGAGTCTCAATAAAACTCTTTTTTCGAGTGAATATAAAAATTCCCAATAAAACACGGCTACGGCTGTTGTTGTTTTCCCATGTGCGATATCTTACGATGTTTTGCTAAACTGAGAAAAGATTCTCAATAAAACTAAGCTATTATTACAGGTTTATATTAACCAAGAAGTTGAGCTATGCGTTTAAGAATATACTTATCTTCTTTTTGTATGTATGTATATCTACAGCAATTGTCTTGTGGATTGATCTAAGATCGCATTCAAACTTATCCCTACGATAGATTTAAAAAAATTGCTGAGAATTAATTTTTTCTCTATTCTGTGCTTCCGCCCCAAAAAACAAAAAATCTGTTCCCATGGTGGAATTTTTTTTATTCACCACTAGATTTGACGTTCTGGCTGTCACTGCCACCAAAATTTTTTCTTGTTGTGCAATAGAAAATTGCTGCAGGCGGCTGCTTTAATTTTGCCTTAAATTTGTTATGGCATGTGCTCGTAGAATAATACCATCATTACTTGGAAATTGTGTAACAAAACGACCATTCATGATGTCTTCTAAACTAAGAGCTGAAGAGGTTCTCGATGACATTAAAAACAAGAATCCATACTTTGAAAAGTATGCTAGTAAAATAGCAGCACTCCAAAAGACATCACCCGAAGAATTTGTGCAACGAATGGATAAGGTGGCTAATGTGAAGGAAGCACAAAAAAAGAAGGAATCACGGTAGGCTGGTTGATGTGTACCATTGTACAAATAAAGTTTTTGTGTTTATCAGTGATTACTCGGAGTTGTTGAACCCAAAGGCACCGCTGGTGGCTGAAAAAACAGCAGAGATACCTCACAAAAAGCTTTCTGATATTATGAAGCTGGAGCTTGTTATGGATAAGTCAGCTGAAGAACTTAAACAGATTTGGTACGAGTATCACAAAACTAAGGATGTCATTGCCGCCACCCTTACAGTGGAGCAGTATGAGACCCTAATGTCTCGGGCAAAGCAGCATCCACTCTTCATTCTTCCTTTGCCTCGCAGTGAAGGATTTGAATTTATTTTGTTACAGTTTGCTGCTAATACTGTTCACTTTACACCTCTTCTTGCTTATCAGGTAAGTTCCCGAATAAAATTAAAATTTTAAGCCCCTCTTTATTGTAGTTTTTTTTTTAAAAGATTCACGCCGAAAACGCCCCGGAGTGTCTCAACATCGTTCACTATACCGATGTAAAAGACAAAGGATTGATTCTAATGCGAGGAGAATATGACACCAAAGTACTTAGTGGTCAAGAGGCTCAGTGTTTGGCAAACGAACTTCAGATGTTCTATTGTATGCAAGATCCTGCTAAGTTGAAAGTGCTTGAAACTTTCACCAAACAACCAGATAGCTTTAAACATATGGATCTTATCAAACAAGTTGAAGAAATTCAATTGAAATAAATCAATATAGAAACATATAGCAATGTGTAGTTGTTTAATTGTTGGGGTATGCATGTAGGGCTTATAGATGAATGAATTTTCAGAATTCCAGCAGGTAAACCATATGTTTACCTAGCTTTGAACAAATATATGACAAGTAGTTGAATAAGCTACCGTTCGGAACCGGCAGAAAATTGTAGGTCCCTCCATTCCCTCACAAGGCATGGTTGTGAGAAATGCGCTAGGGCCAGGAGCTCTTCGCTCTGTTGCGCCACCCTGTTTCTTCTGCAGTAGCGGAAGGGCAAATAGTTTGTCAAAAATAAGTGTTGGAGTCTTATGTCCACACTGACGTGGAAACATATGTTTTTCTGATGACTTATTATGTTTTGCACTGAGCCTTTTTGAGGCAGTCACACGAGAACTAAGAAGCTCTAACGCCCTTATTGCTTCTGTAATTCCAATAATTTAAAAGCTTGAAAAAAGTAAACAATTTACAAGATTACAAGAGTTTGATTCGATTCGACAGGGGCCGTCATGACCACAGAGTAGATTATCTTTCCTGTTGTCATATCTCTAAAACGTAAACTTTCAATAAAGTTTTTCAGCTTTGGAGAGAACAATTTATACATAGATCATCGCAACTTACTTAGATCTTCGCTATAAGCTGTATTGAAAATGGGATTAGTTACCGCACTAAAAAAAGAGTCAATGTGGATGAAAATCCACTCAAATGTTAAAGTGTTTATTGACAAGAATTCAAGATAGTATCACTGATAGCACGAACATATTAATCAACTCCACCAGACCGTGTTCCCAGCGAACAAATATTTAATAGTACGAGCTTGACTTTAGCCTCTGTGTAACGGACTTTATTTCTTAAAAGTCGGTTTATTTTTTATTTTTGTAAAGTAGAATTCAGTATAAATATCTTGGTGTAGTCTTTACGTATAACATGTCCTGGTCCGAACATCTCACAAAGAGGATGGCAACATCAAAAAATGCTGTAAATTCGTAAAAAATAAATCCGTACCTCATTCAGCTAAGTTTAAAGTTAATGATGCAGCCGTTAGATCCATAATGTACTACTGTTTCTACTGAGCACATGTATAGGGTACAAATAGTACATACAATGCCAGAAACTTCAAAGATTTTTTGTCAAAAGATGCTTTAATCTACCTGACAATACACCAAACTACGTTGTACATATCGAAACTGGTCTGCCAAAATCGTTTCTTACTACTCTCGAAATACATTTTACATATATGCGTAAAACTTTGAGTCTACCCAGCTTTAGATTACCATACGAATACTTTCAACAGCAGTACTCCGCAAAAATATTTATTGGGCCCAGGAATGGTCAGGCCTTTTCTGCGAGACTGGCATCCTTGTTGACTGTGGAACCAGCAATTTCGAATGCAAACAGACTCACAACTTGGTTTTAACTAAACTTAAGGAACAACAGTGAAATGCTTCTACCAAACGTGCTTTTCAATCACAATTTCATGACGAATACTGCAATCTATCCTTCACAGAGGTATCCAATTATTTTGATGACTCGAACTCACGAGAAATGATAAGTCTGCTGTTAAGAACACGGTGTGGGCTACTTAATTTGAATGCTAGGGCATTTCAGCGTGACACTGTTGGCTTATGCACGTTATGCAATCTTGATGCAACTGAGAACACCTACCACTTCGTCAGCGTTTGTCCTATTTTCAAATCCTACAGAAGAATATTTCTAGGTGCCGAAACAATTGATCGAAATGAATGTCTTCAAATATTGAATGGTAAATGTTATTAAAACTTTTATAAAATCTTAAAATATGCTCTTAATTATCGCAACCTCATTGTAAATGAATATAATTAATTTAAATTCAAGCTAAGCCAAAATGTAAATGGTAAAATTATTATTATTAACAAGTTATTGTCTCAACTTATTTTGTAAACCAGCATAATCTTGTTTTTATAAATACTTTTCAAAGAAAATAAAATTAATCTTATAATATAAAAATAAGTCGGGTTTTCCTTCCTGACGCTATAACTCCAGAATGCATGAACCGATTTCCACGGCTTTACATTCGTTGGAAAGGCTCCGTTAAGTTTATAGTTACCGTGAGAAGCCATCTGGTAGCGAAACGAAGTTCGCCGGGTTTGCTAGTTTATCTATATATCTATCTATCTATCTATATAAGTAGAAATCTCATTTTTTTGATTGCTGTTACTGGTTCCAATTAATAAAAATGTTAGGTTACAATATCACTTTGTTAATTAATTTCATGTACATTTTTATCTAGTATCTCAAACATCCGTATCCGCCACTAAAATCCACATACGAGTACATATCCGCATCTGCGCGTGTGAGAAAATTGGCATACGCAACATCGCTGGTATCATTTTAAATCTCATCATTTTATCATTTATCATTTTGGAATCTGAAGCATATTTTTTTTATAAAAGCAATAAGACAGACGTCTTGTTTAATATTGCATGTATACATACATACACTTTCATTCGTTAGATGGCATGGCATGACGGTTGTGGTATGAACTTTTTATTCAAATTAAATTCCCCATTTATCAGATTGAATTCAATTCACAACACGAAGTGGTTGTGAGCTCTGAGGCTCACCCAGGCGGAAAACAAAATATGACTAAAAAGCTCAAATTTTTATGACTCTTCAACAATAACTTGCTCCATACTTTTAAAATTTGAGATTCCCCGAATTCGCTCGAACAAGACTGAACTCTCTAAAAGAACAGGCAATCGGCTAGCTTCACTATCAATAGTCAATTACAGTCAACTGCTTAGTGTTTATTATTTGTTGATAAAGCTTTTGACGAAGCGTCACCAAAATAAAATATACAAACACTTCAAAAACTTTCTTGGATAAAAAATCTCTGTTCTCTTTTGAGAACACTGGCGTCTTGGAGCTAACTTATTGTTATATTCATCATGTGTTCCAATGTTCCGATCGATATTCTTGGGTCGCATGCGATAGGAACAGTTCGTAATCACCAAACACCAAATCACTTTTTGCAAAAAGAATGTTTGCAAAGGCGAGCAGTGAGAATACAGAGAGCAAAGCGATGAGATCGAAGTGTATTACTGGTCGCGTTTTATATTAAGTCATATCTTGATAAATAACGTGTTATAAAATTTCAAACAAACAACTCCAAACTAACATTTCGTAATAAACAAAAGAACCCGTCAATAATTTAAGTATTGTGCTCTGTACGATACCATAAACATAAACTCTATCTCTGTCTTATCTGAAATTTCTTAAACAATTTTTATTTAAGTTTATTTCTAAATGCAGTTTGTGATCAGCTATTGAAATGTCTAGACAACAGTTAATGTGTATTAAAATGAACAAGAAAAATGCACAAACTCTATGCGTGGTGGAAGCGGAAGACGTTGCCTCAGAAGAGTTATACGATCTCGATGAAACTCTCGACATGATTGGTTTGTGAATAAAAAAAAAAAATAATGTCAGTTAAGTTTTAAAAACAATTTTCTCGTGTTATAAAGGATTTGGAAGAGTTCAGATAGAAATATTGTTCGTCTTTGGTTTCCTACTGATGATGGTTGTAAATGAAACAATGGGCATGAGTATCATAACCATTGCGTCGCAGTGCGATTTCAGTACTTCCTCCCAGCAAAAGGC
This sequence comes from Melanostoma mellinum, assembly GCA_914767635.1. NCBI lineage: Eukaryota > Metazoa > Arthropoda > Insecta > Diptera > Syrphidae > Melanostoma > Melanostoma mellinum. The sequence continues at coordinate 7,979,595 of OU612058.1, read as the reverse complement.
CCTTATGAGTGCAGCATGTGTCACTGGTAGGTATATTTACAGTACAGTGGAGCCCTGATAATTCAACAAATGTATAGCGGAGCAATGGCAGACAATCGAATTGGCCGGACTATAGAGAGTACTATCTAAGACTGAGGTACTGGTTGATTGGTTGAAAGTTGAATTAGTGCAAGGTGAAGTGCTAAAATAATGTTTGTGTACCTACATACATTGAACAGATACAGGCATGTCGAATTCGAAGGGTTCTACTATATGTTTCTTCCCAAACTCAATAGAATTAAATCAAAATTGTTTGTTTTTGCAACAATCCTAGGAATACTTTTGGCGTCCTATCCTATGGGATACTTATCCGATACTTATGGAAGGCGAACTGTGTTACTGCGAGCGACAATGGCAGCTATTTCCTGCTCAACTATATCTATGTTTGTGTCCAATCTGTGGGTGTTTGTAGTGCTTCGATTTCTCACTGGTATAGGGTAAGAATTAATAAAAAATATCATAACGAAATATGTATTCGAAATCTATTCGTTTTAGAGCTGCTGGTGCATCAGCCACTATCTATGCTTACTTGGGGGAGTTCACTACTCCAAAGTACGGTCCAGCTGTAATAAATTATGCAAGCGTTTTCGTTGGAATCTCTACAATGTATGTTCCAGGTAGGTAACCACAAACGTTTATCTTATTTCAAAAGAGCGGGTCTAAGCAAATATTAGGTTTGTTTGTTGAACTTTACCCAGGGCAGACTCAAGTTTCCTTGACAACCCTATGAATTGCCAAAAAAATTTGGGTCTTCCAGTCCTCAAAAAACGCTAAACTACAAAATCGCACAAAGCCCCGTCAATTCAATAAAAATACATGCCATTTGACAGCCCTCAAGTTATCCCAGCAAAAATTTAGAGCGAGTTGAGAGCAAACCCAGGTTAAGCTTAGGGCTCAAAAAACACTCAGTTTGGTATTCAGGGTGAGTTTAGATTTTCTAAGAACGCTTTGTGGTGACCGCAGGGCGACCACTGGGTTTCAACGAAAGAAACAAAATAAAATAATACTACGCTCCCAAAGAGCCCCTCTCTTTACATCAAAAGTTATCTGTACAAAATTTTCCTTCTAACTTTGGGCAAAGATCATTTAAATTTGGTAGGTTTCATCCAACTTTAGCTTTGACTAAAGAATAGCCAGCATTCAATACTTTAAGAGATGAAATATAGCGCATTTAAACGAAACTTCGTTCTTACTGATGGCCTCAAGACCTACACCAAAGACCAAATCCTTGCTAGTCAGATGAAGACAATTTGAGGGAAATGTCCTGCGTAATCTCTGTGCATTTAATAGCTTCGAAGACATAAGGTCTGTTCGTTGAACTTTCCCCAGGGTTGTCCCAGGTTTTTTTCACAACCTTATGAGTTGTCAAAAAAACCTTGGTTTTCCAGTCCTCAAAAAACGCTAAACCACAAATCACTACACATCCCTGTCATTAAAAAAAAATACATGCCATTTGACAGCTTATAACTCGCCTCAACAAAAAGCTAGGGCGAGTTTATGGAAAACCTATAGGTCACCCGTCACCCCTAGGGCTCAAAAAGCACTCAATTTGACATTCCGGGCGACTTTGGGTTTTTACAAAAACGCTTCAAGGCGACCCCAGGGCGACCCTAGGGCTTCAACGAACAAACTTATAATTATGAAATAATAAACGGTGTATTAAAGAGTTATTTTTCTACTCTGTTTTTGTTAAAAATTCATACTTAACACAACTTTATAAAGAACGAACTAAAAAAAACTATAAAACTTTATATTTCGAACAAAAGTTCTAAAATCACGTCTGCATAATAACCTATCTCATTAAGATACTCCTATTGTAGTGTGTGCAAGCTCGTCGAATTTAAATCACGCAATAGCACTGGATAGCTATTTGGATAAAGTCTTAAGTCAATTAAAACCCCCAAGATTGTTGTTCTTATAGAGCCAAGAATATGAGACATTCATATTTTTATTGAAGTTTATTTGTTTATTTATTCTTTTCTGCTGTTAAGTTTTTATTTGAGGCACACAACTTTATGTAGATTTGCTCTCACAAAACGCTATCTCAGCTAACTCAAATGAGATATCGATTTCATCGAAGGTCTTTAAAAAATAAAAAAAAAAATAAATAGGGTGGCGCAACAGAGCGTGGAGCCCCTGGGCCTAGCGCATTTCTCACAACCATGCCTTGTGAGGGAATGGAGGGGACCTACAATTTTTCGCCGGTTCCGAACGGCTAATTGAGAATGCGCTTTTCATGGCAATGAGTTTACTAACGGAGGACTTGCCAATTCCTCGCGAAAGGCGATACCCATGGAAAAACAATTTTTTCATTTTGCCTCTGCTGGGATTCGAACCTCGAACCTCTGGGTTAGCAGGTGGACATGCTAACCATCAGGCCACGGGTACCAAAGGGTATCGAAGGTCTTTAGATTCTATTTATTTATTTTGTATGATTTGGTGGCAGCGGCATCGGTAGGCAATTTGGGCATGAAATCAATTCGTTGTATCTTTGTGATGAAATGTAAAAGACATGCTGCAAATTTGATGTTTATACATATCTGATTTGATTGTCTTAGGCTAGAAAAACAAGAATACTACCCTGAAAAAACATAAAAAACTTATGATGTAATACTGCCACAGGTTGTTTTCGACTAAAAAACTAGAGGAACTATTTTTGCAATATGAAAGTCAGTAAGAAAATATTAGCACAACAATAAGTCCTAATATAATTTGTAACATCCGCTGATACAAATAAGGAGCATCTCCACTACTTATTTAACCTCACTGTCATAAGCTTTTACAAATAAAAGTGAACTAATTACATCCAACCTAAGCGAGATGAAAACTACTGAGCTAAGTTAATTGTGCTTACTTCGTCGTCAATATATCTTAAAATTACGTTTCTTATCTGGTGTGAAGAAAAGATAAGAACGGTGAATTTTAGATTGGCGTGATAGACACTTTCAAATCCGCAATATACGATGAAGTTTGGGTCCAGTTAAGAAAATGCCTCCGAACAGCTTTGATGTTCGTTTAAGCCACACGAACGGAAAAGATATCCATCACACCATCAACACTGAAATGGCGGAAAACACAAAGAAGGAGTCATCTCTAGAAGATGCTCTCGATTTGATTGGTTCGTGTAAAACGGTTGTTAACTTTTTTTGAAGATTCAATCAAACTCTTGTTGTGCAAGTAGGTTTTGGGAAAGTGCATTTGGAAATATTATTGGTGAGTGGTGTTATATTAATGGTGGTCTTAAACGAAACACAGGGGATGAGCATCATTACTATTGCATCCCAGTGTGACTTCAACACGAGCTCTCAGGAAAAAGCTTTGATGAGTGCAGCATGCTTTATTGGTACGTTGACTTGATAATTTAAACAACCTCCTCCACGGAATCACTTGTTGATTTATATAGGAATTCTCGTATCATCATTTCCTTGGGGCTACCTCTCGGATAATTCTGGAAGACGTTCAGTTTTATTGCGTGCCACACTATCAGCAGCGACATTTTCATTTATGTCGATGTTCGTTTCAAATTTATGGGTGTTTATTGCGCTGCGAGTCTTAACGGGCATAGGGTAAGAAGCGTAATTTTTAAATTTAAACTTCAATTAAATGAGATTTTTATTCTAAAGAATTTCGGGTGCATCGGCGACTATCTATGCTTATTTGGGTGAATATAATACTCTTAAATATCGGGCTTTGGTAATCAATTACGCGAGCATTTTTGTTGGACTGTCTTCTATTTATACTCCAGGTAATATTACCAATTGTTTTATATTTAACAAAATTTGTTCAAACCAAAGACACCTTTTTGTTATGTGTTATTGTCTGTCTTGGTTACTTCACCCCCTTACGTTTTTCTAAAAAGTAAAGTAGTTGTAGTGTTAAATAAATTTTATAACTCAATGGAAAAGTCCCCAAATACGCGCGATCTAGTTTCTTGGTAAAGATTTTCCAATTTATGTACTTTAAACATTTAAAAATGTTATTTTTTTAATAACAAAATGAAATGTTTACCTCAGTAATTTATAGCAAACGATTTTAGCGATTGCTGATAAATTTTTTTTTATTAGTAAAAATTACAATTCCATGTGCAAACTTTTTACATCAACTAACTACATATGTATACAATTGAGAAGGAGTTTTTTAAAAAAGTCAAATTTATGAATTATGGCATCTCAATTTCAAAGAATCTAATCGTATGTGCTTTTGACCTTTATTGGATATGTAGGTATTTAAATTGTTTATTTTATCTTTAGCCCATAATGTAAACAATTTGAAGAATTTAATCCTAAGTTTTCAAAGAGGGCATTCCTCTAATTCATGACAGAAGACACGTTCCCTCAATAATTTATAGCAACAATTCTAATAACAAACGAAAAACGTTTTATCTGTTTAACAATAACAATAAATAAATGATTATGACTCATGGTCTGCAAACATATCTTGCACAATCCAGAAACTTATGAGCTCAACGACCTAGTCTTTATGTTTGTTTTACAACAAACCGAAAGTCATATTTCTTACATTAATTTTAAGTTTCAGATAAAATAAAGAATGTATTCGATATCACACACATTCTCAGTTATATATGTATAGGTTTGAGAGTAACTGAGTTTCAGTAGTAATTTTAAGATGTTGTGTGATGACACACGTTATCTTGGCCATAACTGATCCATAACGTCAGCATATTTTGTTTTTATTTGAATTTGAATAAAGAGAGCTAACAGTTTCAAATAAACTTACATCTATTTTTAACCTTTTGCAAGCTTTGTGTTTGATAAACTTGATAAAGCTCAGAAAAGCAAGTAAAATAAATTCAACAAAGATGCAAAGCAGTATTAATATAGAAAATTAAATTATTATATTAATTAATGGTTGTAATTTCACTATTAAGGCTCTTATAGGTTAGGTTAGGTTAGGTTTAATTGGCTGTCAGGAAAACAAACTGACACACTTTGACCAATATTAGGTCCATTGTGATACCATAAAATTATGCGAGGAAGTATCTCACTTAACAACACCATTTGGAGCTTTAAATAAAGCGAAGGAGATGTAGGGGATCTGTGTTCGCCAGATCGCTTGGATCATCAAGAAAATATTTTCCTAGATTCTGTTTTCTTTTAAAAGAGAGTGCAGGACATGAGCAGAGGAGGTGTGGGATTGTCTCCTCCTCCTCCTCATCTAAGCAACTTCTGCAGAAGTCATTTGAGGGAACGCCAAGTCTTATGGCGTGTCTTCCTATCAGACAATGTCCGGTGATGACATTGACTACGGAGCTAACTTGCAGTCTGGTAAACGCAAATGTCTTGTGCGTTTTGGATCTAGTCTTGGCCATATCCGTATTGTTGCCACTCACGTGGTGATATTGTTCCACCTATGATTTGTTCTATCCATTGCCTCTTGCTTTAGCATAAGTTTACATGTAACGATTGGTATACCAATATTCAACCTGCTGGTAGAGATCGGTAGAACGGTTCCATCTCTGGCGAGTTCATCGGCTTTGCAGTTACCCACGACATCTCTGTGCCCCGGCACCCAAATAAGGTGAATATCGAACTGTTCAGCCATCTCCCTAAGAGATAGGCGCCAGTTAAGGGCGGTTACTGAGCTCGTAGAAACAGCGCCGAGTGATTTGAGGGCTGCTTGACTATCTGAGAAAATCCGGATATTCGTTGAGGATATCACGTTTTTTCTTAGCCATGATAGGACCTCTTTGATCGCCAGAATTTCCGCTTGGAACACGCTACAATGGTTTGGAAGGCGGAACGAGAGACTTACGTTAAGTCGGTTTGAGTACACCCCACAGCCTACCCTGTCTTCGGTTATTGAACCATCTGTACAGAAATGAATTGAATCATCTCTCAAAAATTCTTCGTCTTCCCAGGTCGTTCTCGGTGGGATTGAGACTTGGAACTTATTATCAAAAACCAATTGGGGGATGCTGTAGTCGGAGTGGTAAGGGATTGATCCGAATAAATTCAGGATTGTAGCGGGACCGGCGTTATTTACGGTCCATTAGAAGATAGCTCTCATACGAGTGGCTGCACTGGCGGCCATTTGTTTGCTGAAGATATCTAGTGGTGTGAAGTTAAAAAGTGTATTTAGGGCAGCTGAAGGTGTTAAGGCTCTTATAGGTACAGCCAAATATTGAAGTATTTTCTCTTTTCATGACTCACATAAGCTTGAGAGCAATATGTATCAGGGGTGCCGAACAACTCGCGGATTTCATTTGGCATTTTTTTTTTATTTATTTTGCAACAGTCAGCTCGCAAATTGCACTGATCGCGCTGAAACATTAACTCGCATAAGTTAATTTGTGAACATGTGATAAAGTGAAAACCAAACAAATAAAAAATAAAAAATAAAATAAAATATTTTGCCAAATAACATAAAGCAAAATATCAAAACGCGAAATAAATCAGTGTGAGATAAGGTAAAGCAGTTTAAGTAAAAGAATGGAAGATTATCTTACAGCGAGAAAAACACCAAACTAAGCATTAATTTGCGAAACAAATGCGAATTGTTGATATGCGAAATAAGAAATTGCATATTGACCTCTGCGAAGTAAACATTTGCGAGAAAAAAATAGTGAGTTGACCCATACCCGAGCATCGGTGTCTCCTACTTAATCTTTTCTCCTACTTTCCTTACAGTTCAAAAAACATAAGAAGGATTGTAAGCGTGTCTGCTGCATATGTCAGGCAGACACGCCTAAGTACTCGCGTAATTAGTTATTACAGTTCAAGGTGAACCTGACCAAGATCTCAACCAACATTTGTCGTTGATAAATCCGATTTCGGGCGAGTCCTTTTCAGTATTGCACTCAGATCGGTTGAGGTCTTTTTCCACTCGACTGCGCCACCTTATATGAGGTCTTGCCCTTGCGCGGTGTTTTTGCAACGTGCTGTCCAAAACCCGTTTAGCCGGAGCGTTGGTTTCCATCCGCTCTACATGTTCCAGCAATCGTAGTCTCAAGATGTGTACTGTTCTATAGTTATGTCCAATTTGCGGTACAACATACAACTCATACAGCTCGTTGTTGTATTGTTCGTCTTATCTAAACATTTTTGAGTCTTGTGCGAACAGTCAAAGTGAACGGTCGTGCGCGGAATATTTTTTAAAACCGAATACAAAATAAAGTAATAAAATTTTATCACCCCTTACCCCTTGCCCAAAATTGCTACCTGCAGGTAGCAAAAGAAAGCAAAAAAAAAAAAAAAAGACCCAAGTGTTAATCCAGTGTTTACCACTGGATTAGTGAAAAAACCCAAGTGTTAATCCAGTGTTTACCACCGGATTATTAGTGGAAAAAATAAAAAAACCCAAGTGATTTATTATCTCCGTCCCAATGGGTCAGCGAGAAAAAGTTAAAGCCGCCAGGGAACAGCTCTTGAATACTATCAAGAGGGAGGTTACGCACCTGCGCGACCTGTACGGGAATGATGTATCCTGCGACTTTGCAGTAAAGTTGAATTACGATGTTGACGTAATCCTGCAACAATTCACGCCGGAAGCCGAAGTCACCAACGCTGAAGGAGGCCCCAACAATGCTGAAGAAGACGACAGCATGATGGAAACAACCCCAGCAGCACCAATACCACCAAAGGAGAAACGGGCAAAGGAGCCTGAGCCTGAAGCTGATCACAGCAAAAGGCAGAAGCTCACCATAGTAACAGAGGAAGTATCCGAGGACTTGAGTGGATTCACTGAAGTGGCCCCGAAGAGAAAAGTTCCTACACCAAAACCATCAACTTCGGCAGCACCAACCGAAAAACTGACCAATACAGGTAAAGCACAGCCACCAATCGTGTGCTACAACTTGGCAACTGCGGCGATGTATCGCCACTACCAAATGGCCCCGAAGAAACCCAGCTACACGGTAGTCAACGTCAACAAAACTAAAACAATTATTAAGACGGCATTGAAGGACGACCATGAAGCCATCAAATTATACCTGGCCGAGACAAAGGTGCAACATCATACCTATACATCGAAGGAAGATAGGAAGTGCATCATCCTTCTAAAAAAGATACATCATTCTCACAAGCCAGAAGACATCATGGGTGAACTGGAAACCCTCAAATTCAAGCCAACGAAAGCATCAAACTTCCGTTCCAAAAGGGACAAAGCTTCCAACTTTAACGCCTTTGTTGTTGAATTTGAAAAAGGAACCGACCTGATAGCAGTGAGCCGCATTAGATCCCTGCTTGGTGAAGCAGTAAGGTGGGAAAAACTACAACCAAACATCGTCACCCAATGCCGGAACTGCCAAGCGTTCGGGCACGTAAGCGTGAACTGCCAAATGAAGCACAGATGTGTAAAGTGTAGTGAAACACACGAGAAAGGACAGTGCAGCAGAACGGATCCCATGGTCGGCAAACCTTTCTGTGTCCTGTGCAAACAGTACGGTCACCCGGCCAACTATGAAGGATGCCCATACAGGAAAAAGGTGGTAGCAGCCAAGAAAGAAAAAACAGCGACAAAGGCAATAAGGGTTCCAACAACACCAATGAAGTCATCAATCATCCCTGGTAAGTCTTTTTCCGATATAACCAAATCTTTTAACAAAAAATTAACCAATAATTTTACACCCATAACCCAACCTCGACCAAACACCAAGCCCCAGACTAAACCAACTCCCATTGTTCGTCCCGAGCAACCCAAGCCCTCAAAACCAACCGTTTCCAGTGGCGTTAAAACCACAACGAGTTCATTCCTGAATGACTCAGAAAAATTCTTTGGTTGCAACTTTGTGACACTCCTTTCGAAAATCTCTGATTTTCTTCCCCTCTATGAGGCATGTCCAGACGAAACCGGCAAGAAACATATGTTTCTTGACTTCTGCTTTAAAATATGTCTAGGACAATAAACAACTTTAACGTTATCGCATATAACGTTGGCTCTCTAGTATCCCATCCTAAACGGATTTCCTTTGAAAACTTCCTTACTAGAAATAAACCCGACGCCGTTTTTCTCTCTGAAACTAGATTAGTCTCGAGACATCGGCTTTACTTTGAAAAGTACACTATATTCCGTACAGACAAAGATCTCGCTAAAACAGGCACTGCCGTTTTAGTAAAATCTTCTTTTCAGTGCCGTAAGGTCATTATTCAAGGTTTGGTTACTTTTGAAGTAACCTGTGTAGTCATACCCCTCGAAAATAACGAAGATATCCTTCTGATATCTTTGTACAATCAATGCGCTGCGTCCCGTGCTGACATAAGACACGACCTTGATTTGCTTAACGCATTCTGCCAAAATTACACCCAATTCATAATTGGAGGCGATTTCAACGCACGCCACCAACTCTGGATGGATACCTTGAGTACTCCCCAAGGAGTTGCTATATCTGACTAGCTATGTGATAATTCTCACGACCACTCTTTCGAGATTGTCTCTCAACCAATACCAACATTTCCGCGAACCCCTTCGACACTTGACTTCTTCATGTGCTCACCTCACTTAATTTGTAGAATTCCAACACTAACTAACTTCATCTGCACTGCAATTGTATCTGACTCCGATCATTTAGCTGTAAAATTAAACCTTCGTCTTCGGACAAATTTTAATATTCTAGCTACTCCTCAGCAAGAATATATTAATTACGCAAAAATCAATTGGCGAGTTTTTCAGAATTCCTTAACGGAAAAGCTACAAAACTGTACGCCTTGCACTTCAGCCAACCTGACCAATGAAGACATTGATTTTGCAATCAATTCCATTGAAAGCTCAATTACCAGTACAATTGCAGAGCAGGCCCAAGCCCGAGATCTCAAATCCAAGTATAAAGACTTACCCGAATACATACAAAGTATGTATAAATATAGGCAAAAACTTCGGAAAATTCTACAGAGAATTTTTCACCGTACTTTAAGTACCCACGGGGATGAGTACCAGAGTGTTCTATCACAACTCAAGTGTCTCAGTACCCTCATCGATCAAAACACCAAAACCTATATCGACTCCCAATTCAGAAAACGACTTAACGTCATTAAACCTGGTCCGAATACATTCAAGCAAATTAACCAAATTGTAGGAAAGAAATCTCCTATACTTGGGCAACTACAACACAATGACGTCGCTCTTGCATCCGACCAAGAGAAAACTAACGCTTTTGCAGACTTCTTCGAAAGCAATTTCAAACCCATTCCACCTATTCATTTGCCTGAGTTCTTCTCAAACGTCAACAATGAAGTCTCATTATTAGTTTCACAAAACCCGGAGCCGCTCACAACATTTAACGAAGAAAATTCATCAGTCTTCACAACAACCGATGATATTTTCACAAATCCACTTGACCTTTACGGTTCAATCCAATGCGGTAACTCCAAAAAATCTTCGGGACCTGACAAGGTTTCCAATTTTGTTATCAAGAAACTCCCTCCGACTGCGATTATAATTCTTACGATTATTCTCAATAACTGTCTTAACAACAGTTATTTCCCAAGTAAATGGAAAATAGCGGAAATATTCCCAATTCCTAAGAAACCAGAGGCGAATTCTGTTAGCAGTTTTCGACCTATCTCGCTCCTCCCAAACCTCAGCAAACTACTTGAAATGCTAATTCTCAACAAACTTCGCTCACTATGCTCCTCAATGGGTATAGTGCAGCAAAACCAATTTGGGTTCAAAGCATTCCACTCCATTTTCGACCCGTTGTTAAAGCTTCACGCAGATACAACCCTGGCTCTTAACAAAAAAGAGGTAACAGTAGCCTGTCTGCTTGATATTCAAAAAGCATTTGACACCGTTTGGATAGACGGTCTGATTTTCAAGTTGAAATCATTTCACTTGCCTAGACATCTTATCACAATCATACACAGCTTCTTGACCAACCGTAAGTTTTACGTACGAGTAGGAAATACCAAGTCTGTATTCAAAAACATCTCCGCAGGGGTTGCCCAAGGCTCACGTCTTGGACCTGACCTCTTCAATCTTTTCACCCTCGACCAACCAGCAAACACGCCAACGACAAAAACCCTACTATATGCTGATGACTCCATCACTTATAGTGCATCCATAAGCCCAGAAATAGCACTCCGTAGAGTGAAGGAACACATCCTTAGGCTCTGGGAGTACTACCTACAATGGGGAATCAAAATCAATCCCACTAAAACAGAATTAATCTGCCTTAGGAATCCCTCACGTAATGGCATAGCCACAAGATGCAAACTCTTGTCCCTGACACTCCCCGATAACACAATTATCACACCTAAGCAAAGCGTTAAATACCTCGGAGTTCATTTCTTCGAAAGGTTCAAGTTTAATCAACATGCTAAACACACTCTTCGCAAGGCAAACGGTGCCTTAGCTCTCCTTCGTCCTCTTATGAAAGTAAGAGGTGGTCTCCAAACACGAACGAAACTTCTGCTTTACAAGCAACTAATTCGTCCTATACTAACTTATTGCTTTCCTATATGGTACACAATAAGCCCAACATATATGAAGAAAGTGCAATTATTCGAGCGCAAGGCTCTTCGCTATTGCACATCTTTATATAGAAAACCAAATTCAGTCCGCTACTACAGCAATGAAAAACTCTACGAGACAACTAAAATTGTTCCTATAGACAAATACCTACACAACCTCAGCACCAAAATGCTGAGGAAAATCCCATCCCATCCCAGCCCTCTTATTAATATAATTACAGGTAACGCAGCCCCCGACGACCGATATCTCCAGGTGCTATCCATAATGGATCCAGCATTTCGAATGTCGCAAGAAGACAGCTTCGAAGACTTCTACGTCGCTGCAGGAAGAGGAACGCAGTACAACAGACGTTGAAGACACCAAGAGACCCAAAAAAGTGGAAATACAATAGCTTCCAGGACCGAAGCGACCATCCAACTAATATTCCTCGCCCACCAACATTACAGCCAACGACCGTCAGCACTGCTCAAGCCGACGAGAACATACCAATTATTTATTTAAGAAACAAGTAAATGTTAGACATAGATACCTTTTTAATAAAATGTATAAAACCCGCCAATTTAACGAAGCAGAGCCCCATCTGTGCTCGCAGATTTTAAAACAATAATGTTAGTCTAAGAATTTATAATTGTATATATCAAATATTGTAAAACAAATGAGCTTTTCAATAAAAACTTAAATTGTAAAAATAAATAAAAAATCTAAACATTTTCTTCACATATGTGATCAAAGATCAGTCGGAGTATTTTTTCTTTAGAATTCACTTTTGATAAGGTCCATGCTTGGGACTGGGATGATCAAGGCGTTCAATAACCTGTCTAAAAGTTAATTGGTTTTTCTAGAGAGGGTTTCTCAGTTTCAATATCTCAATTGCCTTCTTAGCCAAAGAAGCAGCGGTTGTCAGGAGTAGTTTTCTAATTCTTAGTCGTTCTGAATTGGCATAACATTGGCGGTCTCTGAAATGCATTAGGCCCAAGTTCTGTTGCACCACCCTATTAGGCTTTTTAAAAACCTATGTTAAATTGAGGCTGAGTTACCGAAGAAAGATTAGTTTGCTAGAAGATATAAGCAAAGTGTGTGGAGATCTGAAACAATATTTCTTTCATTCCGAATGATTTTCATCTGCCATGTAGTCAGCGTGCAAGAACCTATTGGACGCGCTATCTGGGACACCTGTTTTGTGAAACTGATATATATATCTGAACCCAGATTGTTGCCGAAAACTATTGCCAAATATAAAACTTTTTCATCTTTTTAAAAAATGAAAAATCTGCAAAATGTTAAAGTGTTTTTCTATAATTTGCTATTTTCAATTGCGTCATTTTTAAATTCTACTTCTAACAACAACTTTCCACCTCAAACAGCAATTTGACTGGACCACGTCCTTAGAGCGGAAGCTTATGCATTTGCATTCTATCCAACGCCTCAACTTATGAAATAACTTTATTCTATCCTAATTTTTCTTGAAGTTGATAAATGAAAAAAGTATAAAAGTTTTAAATATTTTTTTTCCCAGCTGTTGCTTGGTTAATCCTTCCACAAACATGGTCATTTTCGGTCTTTGGAATCTTTGACTTCCGCCCTTGGCGACTGTTAATACTGTTCAATCTCCTGCCAGGACTTGTTGGAGCAATTTGGATATGGAAACTTCGCGAGACTCCGAAATTATACTTATCCCATGGAAAAGATGCCGAAGCACTTGAAGTCTTGTATTGGATGTATGAAAGAAACACTGGAAAGCCATCGAGAGATTTTCAAGTCAAACAACTTATACCGGAATCCAACAAAGAATTCATCCAAACTCTAGCAGCCAAGAAAACGATGTAATACTTTAACTTGTTAATATTTTTTTTTTTGATACATGTGCTTCTTTTACCTTTGAGCCCAGATGGGAAATAGCAACGTCTATGTGGAAACAAACGACACCACTCTTCAAGCGACCACATGCTCTCAACTACAGCATTTGCTGTTTTGTCATGTTTGGCATATTTTTCTCGTGAGTGCTTCAATGTCATTGTCCAAGTATTTCTATCTATTTTTGCTCCTCAAAATTCAAATTCAAAGTTCCTCGGGAATGGGCTTATGGTACCCGGAAATTCAAAATCGTCTTGGATTTGGAACAGTTGACGCTCAAAGAACCATCTGTGAAGTAATAAATCAGAAACCCAATGGCACAATTGCTGACTTGAACAAAACGGAATCAGTAAGATATAAAGTTTCTCTGATCAACTTTAGTTCAGTTTAAATATTTTTCTTATCTCTTTCAAGGTGTGTAATGATGAGGTGAGCGAAAAAACTTACATAGACAGTATTATCCTTGGAGCATCTTACGTTGTGGCATATCTACTTCTTGGATTTATCATCCGTCCCTTAGGGCGAAAATCGGTATTAGCCGGTGCACTTTTTCTATCCGGTGTTTGTGGACTTGCTCTAGAGTGGGTGGACCATCCCACAGCTATTGTGGTATTGTTTTGTGGGTTTCTCATGTTCTCCGGACTGTGCGTTTCAGTTATGAGTGGCTCCGTTGTTGATCTGATACCGACGCACTTGAGGTAGCATTTCAGTAAATAATTTCAAAAAAGTCATATTTAAAATTTAAATTTGGAATATATAAAGGGGAAAAGCTGTGTGCATTTGTCTGATGCTTGGGAGACTTGGCAGTGTGGTTGGCAACAATATTGTAGGTGGTGCATTGGAGACTCATTGTGAAACAACATTTTATATATTTTCTGGACTTATTATACGTGAGTAGATTAATTTATTATTAAGCTAAAGCATTCTAGAAAGATAAGTATAGTTTTTAAGGGCTGCCATGTGGAAGAACTCGGCTCTTTTTGGCCATTTAATTTAGAACAAGTCTCAACGTTGTGTAAAGGTCTGCTCATGGGCGTAGCCAGGAATTTTTTTAGGTCTTTTTTCGAGGACAAAAGTCCTCGTTTTTCGTCAATTTTGCGAATTGTCGTCATTTTTTATAAAAATTTTCATTGATACTCCTTTTTTCCGCTTTTTTTCCAAACTGTCGTCGTTTTTTACGAGAATACTCTTTGAAAAGTCCTCGTTGTTTCAGCATTTTCTCCAAATGTCCTTGAGGACAAAGATTATTTTTTTCTTAAAAAACGCAGAATTTTTCGAGGACATTTGGCTTAGGTTGGGGAATTTGGCCCTACATGCCCCTGCCTGGCTACGCCCATGGGTCTGCTACTTGTTTTGAGATTTTTCTCTTTTTTTAGTGGAATTTACTTCGTTCATCACCTATTTTACTTTTTAGCTTTCATTACTGAAGCTCAAGTTCAATTTCCGTTTTTCATTTCACTTTCAGTATGTTCGCTGCTGACGTTGAAGCTGCCCATTTAATAAATTATATTGGATCTCATCTTTTGTGTATTGGTGTACCTCGATCTTAATAAAACTCAAACGAGTAACTTAACTTAAAGTGTGTGTGTTTTTTTTATTTACTTTAACTTGAAATTCAAGACACAAAGTTTGAAAATATTAAACCATATTCACAATTGTTATTAATTACATAAAACATTGAATGACATTTACAGATATCCATTGAAAGATTAATTGTATCGATCAGCAAGCGGATTATTCGAGCTTAAAATGGTTCATCTTCTGAAGCCGTAATACCTTTGTGATTCTATCTATTGCAAATGTGAGCAAATTTATAATTATTCGGCATAAAATGATTGAAACTAACCCACCAATTCAGGTTCCTCCATCAATCTTTCTCTCAGTGTAAGTGAACCACGCTTGCCAAACCTGGAAAAGGATTTTTAGTTAAGCAAAAATAGAAAACCAACTTTCTTATCCTTCCTGGAAAATTAAATTTTTTTTGTTCCAAACATACCTCACTCTTGCCTTGTCGCCATAATAATTATCCAAGTCCTGAAGGTACCTCAGAGCATCAACCATGTTGTTTATGTCGTTGTTCCTTGGTGGACGGGACATGGATGCTGATATAGAACCAACAAAAAGGATAATGCAGATGAAAATACAAAACCTTGTGACAGTCTGAGAAGCCATGTCTGCGAAGTAATGAAAACGATTACTTTTAAAACAAGAGGGAAGAGAATATTTTGATTGTTTTTTAAAAGTTTTTTTGTATGACTTCTTTTCAAACACCAATTAATTTGTTATTTAGAAATGAAAAAAAAAACATTTTTCTTATCATAACCGAATATAAGAAGTTTTGCAAAAATTTGGGTAAGCATCTTATAAATTGGCTTTGTAAACAAGTGGCTTTGCAAAGATTATGCGATTGTTTGATTGCATAGATTATTATTGAAAGTGTGCGAACTTGTTTAACAACACAGAGTGTTTGATGTTCTTTACTGAGGACTCATGTTTTCAAATCAAGTTGTTTTTTGCTGAAATTGTTTGTTCAGTAAATTGTTATCTTTTTCATACTACACGTGTCTTGTATAAAGAAGTTGCGTTCAGTTGATATCCCAAAGAGTAAATTCGTATCCCGCAACGGGTAGTGTTGTTTTCTTTCAGTATTCCAGTTTTATAAGGGTGGTTCCCGTGGAGTGATAGTTAGCATGCTGGGCGGCTGTGTGGAAGTTTGAGATTGGAATCCTAGAAACAGGTTTCCTATACGACTAGCTCCCTTCGAGGATATTTAACAAGTCCTACAAAATTGGTATATTAGACTGTCAAAAGCGTTCAAAAGCGGTCACCTTCATTATTCGCACCAAGGTATGGTTGAGAGAAATGCGCTTGTGCCCCGGTTTCTCCGACCTCGTGACCCTACCTATTTTTTTTATTTATTTCAATTTGAAAAAGAACTCCGATTTCGACAGCAGTGGGCTCTTGCATTGAAGACCATGTTGCTTTATTTACCATATTGGCGATGTAATTGGTATATGGACCTCGGGAGCTTGCAAATTTTTTAAGGAATATCAACATACTATTAATACATAAATTTGCTTTACGTAAATTATTTCACTACTTTCAACACATTTATTTAATTTAAACAGATAATATAAACTAGAGCTCAAGTTCAGAAAGCGTGAGTTTTAAACATGCCCAGGAAAAAGTTGAACTTCTTCACAAAACACTGTTTTTTCTTGTGTATGTACCTATACACAATTAAAATCGCTATTGCGGGCATGGTTGCCACTTGCCAAAAAAATATGTGTCCAAAATTGAAAATAAAAATTACCAAACGTAGCTTGAAATGCCCAAAACTGTGATTGATTCCGATGAAGAAAGAAGGGAAGAACACCAAGCTCTCAAACGGAAAAAGTAGCATGAGAAGTGCTTGTTTAAGAAAATACAGAAATTTCATAAAAGTTTGAGCTTCAAAGTTTGGCACCAAAAGTTAAAAAATCATGACAAGGTTGGAAAACTAAGAACCAAGTCCTTAAAGACCACCAAGCAAACAAAGCTGTAGAAACGCATTCATCTCTGAGGATCTTGAAAAATTAATTATGCAGACTCTACTTAGACGATTATTATCAAGAATGCCATACGCTAGATCAGAAGAAGTTAGGGTTGCAAGCTCGTATATGTTAGCTTAAATCAAATAAAATGGTCTCGACACCGAAATATTCAAGGAAGCTAGTGATTAGCTTGAAAGGAGAGTGCACCAGCCACATGATTTAGTCGGGAGAAAGCATGTTCAATTCTTGGAAAATTTTACAATTGCACCAATTATAGAGGAATACTGCTCCTCAACGTCAGATGCGATGTGTTGTCTTTGTGAAAGTCTGAAAACTCCCACCTCAACAAATTCGTACAGCACACGAGAGATCTTGGAAAAAAATGCGTGTGTCTGTATTGACAGAAACAAGCTGTGCAGCATCATGTCTAGTTGCCAAAAAATCTTGGTTTTCAGTTCGCAAAACAGAATTAATCACGAAGTCACCACACATGCCGATCATTTGATGAAAAGCACGTGTCATTTGATATCAGTGTATGCTACCTGAATTCTCCCCGGCAAAATCCTAGTTCTACTTCAAAAAACACCTAGCTTGGTATTAAGGGTAAAATGAGGTTTTTCCAAAGAACGCAGTGTGGAGACCTCAGAGCAATCATTGGGCTTGAACGAACGAACTTACTGATCCACTTTTTACATAATTCGATAAGAAAACTGCCTTACGTGTACATTTCTATTTTAAGGACCTATAAACTGAAGAGTTTTCTTATTTCATTTCGTTGAAAAAATTACCAAATGGAATAAAAAGTGACCATGTGATCAAGTGAAAAAATAATTACCAGATTTAGACATAAATGACCAAACTGGCAACCGTGATTGCTGGGTTCAGTCTCAGAGCATATAGATGCAAATGTTGCCGAACATCTGGGGCCAAATTAGAATTACCGCATCGGTGATCGAGTGAGTGAGTGAAATTTTTCTTTCTAAATTCGATCTTTACTACACATCAGTCTTCTGTTCATTGATCGACTTCAATTCGTTCAAATACTGATGAAAGAATGTCGAATTGTGGTAATAAAGTGATCGATAACAGGAGAATTAATGGCAAAAACAGATAATTCAGTTACGAATTACTCGATCACGTGTGCGGTAATTCGACCCCTGACTTATCTTTCGTCCACTTTAGGGAAAGGTAGGTAATTATATGTTTTCCAAAACATTAAATTAATTAGATACTAAGAACTTTGCTGCTAGTACATACTCTTAAAGTAGGAGAAGTCACCAAGCACACTATACAACTTGTTTCCCGGACTATATTGAATGGATATCAAAAACTTCTTTAGTTGCATAGATTACGGATAAAGATAAGCTTTTCAGTTCTTCAAATTTATCAATGTAAAAGCAAAAAATATATCGTAACACCTCAAAAGGATTGCATATCCTTAAAAATACAACAATAATGAAATTTTTTTGAGCTCAGGCGAAATCCATAAGCTTCAAGTCAAAAAAATTTTATCAATAAATTTCACTGTCGTTCGCACCCGCATCGCTAAGTAATCATCTACATTGAGAGTTGCCAAGGAAAAACAAATTTATTGCAAACAATGAAATTGTCATTAATTTAATTTGCAGGCAGCAATTTCGCGTTCGGAAATAGATAAGTGTATTGTGTATATATACGAACAAAAAACATGGGAAAAAAAGAACTACTTCTTTTTTAAAATGAGGCTCCTTGTTTGCATTTTTTCGCTGCTCTCAATTCTGTTTAAAAACAAAGTTATAAAAAAAGCTCCGCCTTTTTATTCATACAAAAATGTTTCTTTAGCTGAAAGGAATGGTTTGGCCTTTGGCTGTCCATATTTAAACGGAAATTTAATGAAGATGACAGCGGAAGTAGAATATGGAGAAAAATGAAAGAAAAATATAACATTGTTGGGATGATTAATAAAAAATTAATCGATTTTTGTTCAAAAGTGCGGGCGTAACGATTCGGATGAAACTATCAATCTTAATTAATCCTCAAAAGGGAGACACTACCTACGGTCTGTGCCGGATCTTCCTTATCCGATTCTGGTTATACTAAGTAGATGTCAAAATTTAATGAGCGAAGGGGTGGCGTTGCAACTTAAAATTTTTATTTTAAAGAAATATGAAAAAGGGACGGTATTAGAAGAGGGTTAAATATCTTCTTTAATTTTTTTTTATCTCTTAAAGTGAAAATATCTAAATAAAAAAGTCAATAAATAAATGGAAAAAGCAAGCCGCGGAAATAAGAAAACTTACAATGTATTCCCGATTTAAAACTACCAAACGAGAAAGTGCTATTCGTGATAGTTTAACTACTCTCGGAGGACTTGCGAATTTCTCTCGAAAAGCGATACAGACTGAAAAGCAACTGAATGATTATGGGATTTGTAACTCCCACATAATGTCGCACAAAAGTGAAGAAACATGACCAAACTTTGGGCTTATGAGGATTGTTGGTTGGCGTTGAGGCCTAGATCATAAAGAAAGACAAAAACACAAACTACAGCTTTCTAATTTTAGAGTTAGTCATTGTCGACAATTTAACATAGTGATAGACTCACTATATGGATTTATTTAGGTCTCTCGGCTTTTTCTACGAGCATCTGAAAAGTCCCAACAATAGAAGATTGCTATCAGGTGGTACCATGGATCGGTATTAAAGTCTGGGTGCCCCAGCTGGTATTTTAAAAAACTCTTAACAGATAAAAAATGTATGTATTTACTCTCCAAATGCAGAAAATTGCAATTTGAAATGCCCCAGCTTAAAATATTTTTAAATTGACTTTCCCTGTCAACAACTAAATATTTAAATTTTAAATCACACCTTAGATCTTGCTGATTTCACATATTGTGTTTATGAAAGCAGGGCTCACTTTAAATTTTTTGATCTACGAAATAGTTTTGGAATGCACATGAATCAAAAGCTAATCGTTTTAGTTTTAACTATTTTCAATCACAACAAAGCCTGCTTTGTGAAACTAGTCTTCTTTTTTCGGTTTCAATTTGTTTAAAAAAATATATTACATACTCAATAAAGAAATAGAAACACAAAATTTAAAAAATAGGACGGTTCCCACAAAGTTTCACAATTGAAGTGGATGTTCAATATGACTAAACGTTTTTTAAACATCAAAACTCAAACACAGCCAGCCACTCGATAAAAAAAAGAAAATTAAAAAATACGACAGTTGCCAAAAACTTTCACAATTGAAGTGGATGTTCAATATGATCAAACACAGTCAGTTGTTTTATTTTTTAGTGAAAAATAGAAAAAAATAAGTAAAATCACAATCTTAATATCCACTCACTTTAATGTTCTGAAAAAATGCTCAAATGTTATTCTCCGATGTTAAACAACAAGTTGAACCGAAGCACTCTTTTATATAAATATTACCGCGCACTCAAAAGTAACACACTCTACAGGGTACTGATGACTAATGATGGTTCTTACCACAAAAAGTCCGCCTTTATATTTACCCGAAATCCACCTATCAGACAAATTTGATGTGTGAGGGGGCGGCGAGTTTAGACAACAATTGCGTTTGCAGAGCCCATATCGAAGCACCACGACAACGACAGAGATGAAGAACTTCAATTTTAAATTAGTCCTTCATCTAACGTGAAATATCTGAATATTAATTTTTTTTTGATATTACGGTATGATGAATCAGGACTAAGTTTTCTGATTACTGTCAATGGTAATTTATGGATGGAAATGTCGTTAGGAAAGAAAGTAATGCGCTCATCCGTGGTTACAGTCAGTTGTTCTCTCTTTCAAAATGTCACAAAACCTTATAATTACGAACAGCGAAAAACTCAGCCAGTCCAACCCGAACTTGGCAATAGGTGATATTGCTGATTATAGGTAAAATGATTATTTTTCATCAAGACTCTAATGGGATATTAATCCTTTGTTTATGGCGCACAAATAGTTCGATGAGATATCTACAAATGAGTCTATACATAGTAAATATTTACAATGCGTTCAACAGGGATGTTTGTAGACTGTGTTGAATGCATTTGTTGGGTCTGGGAGGAATTCGGAACTTTATCAGAAAGGAGAAGGAGTGAAATGTGCGGGCAACGTTCAACGTTCATATCATATCTAATCTTATCAGAAGAGGCTTTAGATGGTGAAGTGTTAAATTGGTTTTCAGTGTTTTATAATTAAAATATTGCATTGCATTGGGATTGAGCGAATGTTCTGCGAGAGCGAGTTAGGGGTTTGGTGTTCCGGGTGTGGGTTTAAATGTGATTTGCGGTGTTTAATGGGAGATTATGGAAGTTTTATTGCCTGATTAAGGGGAACAATCATGATCTTCAAATGCGGGTGATTACTTATTGAATGGTAATAATTTCGCTTTATTTTTAGATTGATTTTTATCATCTAAAGTACATACGGAAGGTAGATATTTATGATAAGATATTTGTTTGAATAAAGAGCTACTGACGTCCTTTTGAACATCTGTGAAAACTCAGAGTTCTACGTACTTAATTGGTGATTATCGACAGCTTATGTCCTTTTAAGTTCAAAATGTGTGCATAGGTGCGGTACAATATTTACTATGCCATTATTTGACTTCTTAGTTTTCTTTTTTCACTCATTGCCTGTTTGCAGTGGAGAATGGGGAGAGGTTCAATAAATAACTTTTTTATGAACTCATTACGTTACATCTCCGTGGAGTCTTAACTCAGTAGTACGTTTTGTAATGCTGGATGCTGGATGCTGGAGTAAAGTAGAGTAGCCTTGTCTTGCAGCGATAAGGTGGTTGCAACTTCACTAACAAATTCAAGGGCTGCGTCCTGCGTCGAGTGACTTAGGCACGATTATTTGATAATTTCTCGCCATCTCATTTCGCCACCCCCGACGCTAATATTTCGTACCGCATATGCGAGTAGTGTGGTACCCGTGGCATGATGGTAAGCATGTCTGCCTGTTAACCCAGAGGTTCGTGGTGCGAATACTAACAGAAGCAAAAATGTTTTTCCACGGATATCGCCTTTCACGAGGAATTGGCAAGTCCTCCGTTAGCAAATTCATTGCCATGAAAGGCGCTTTCTCAATAAGCCCTTCGGAACCTGTAGGAAATTGAAGGTCCCCTCCATTACCTTATAAAGAGAAAACGTGAGAAGCGCGCTAAGCCCCTGAGGCTCTGTTGCACCACCTTTTTTTTTTTTTTTTTTAATTGTGACTAGTCCTAGCGACATAGCGTCTGTTCGATCCCGGTCGCTGCAAAAAAACCTTGATCGACCGCAATTACACAAATGAAAATATTTTTTATCACGAAATAGAAAAGAAGTCCAAACTTTTGTCTTATATCCGTTCTGTTTTGGGTGCTAAAAGTATTTTTCGACACTCACAACATCATCCCAAGTTTGAAGTTTAGATTTCGAGAAACTTAGTTCACCTAATCCAAAGGTTGCAGGCTGACACGAAGGATCGTAAGGATCTGCGGTCTCCCAATCTATAGCATTAAATGCATACTGGTTGCTTGGGAACGGCAGAACATGATCCACACCTCTAATGGCCACCGCCAGTCAAAACTATTCATCGACTTATCTCAAAGACGTATGAAAGTAATTATTGACATGAGCAAAATTGACGCAAAGTTACTTACGGACCTCCTCACTGGACACTGCTCTCTCAGATATCATATTGAAAATATGGGCATCAGGCAGGATGACAACTGCCGTCTCTGTCTCGAAGACACAGAAACGATTGAACACATTTTATGTGAATGCACTGCCATAGCCAGATCCAGGCTAAAGATATTCAATAAAGGATTCACTAATCCTCTTGATATAAGAAACACAATTTTTTCGAATATTCTTAGTTTCCAACATGACCTCAACTTCGAATGAACAATTCTACTATTTCTTTTCTATTTACTATTTATTGATGTAAGTATCTCTGTACATTTGAGAATTATAAATTCTTATAAAAT
The DNA here is from genome assembly GCA_914767635.1 of Melanostoma mellinum. Classification (NCBI taxonomy): domain Eukaryota; kingdom Metazoa; phylum Arthropoda; class Insecta; order Diptera; family Syrphidae; genus Melanostoma; species Melanostoma mellinum. The sequence continues at coordinate 7,956,777 of OU612058.1, read as the reverse complement.
ACATACAGCTTTAGTTGTGGATTCTACACTTTAAATGTTTTAATCTAAGGGAACAGCACAAAAGATGTTTCAGGTCGATGCGCTAGTAAAGGTGTTTTGCCTTCGCCCTATTCAATTAAAAAAAAACAGGGAACGGAGAGGACCCAATATTTTTTTGCCGATTCCGAACAGCTAATGGAAAAAGCGTTTTCATGGCAATGAAACTATCGGAGAAATTGCCAATTCCCCTCGAAAGACGATACCCGTGAAAAACATATTTGCTTCTGTTGGGATTCGAACCATGGTGGACATGCTAATCATCACACCACGGGTACCACAGCATTTGAATAAAGGCCCGAATTATTAAACCAGTGTCAGATTGCATCTAAAACCTTCAAGATAATGACTTTTTAGCTTTAAAATTACATTTAGTAAAAGACGTGATTGAAAGGCTTAAGAGATTTTCCCAAATATCACAAGTCGTAGGGACCCAATCAAGTCATAACTTCCTTTAAGCAGCCAAAAAGCATAGAAAGTTCCAAGCTTTCCAACTTTTTATCAATGACAAAAATTTTATCATTCGAGAAAGACTTCAAATTTTGATGGTTCAAATCTCCCCCATTCTGTTTCTGTTTATTTTTTTTGTAAGACAGTTATTTATAATTAATCAATTTGTATACAAAATATGTACAAATTTTTTCTGCTAGCTGTTGTTCATGACCAGAACATACACACTCAAGTTATTTCAATACGTATAGCGATACATCAAAAAATCAGAAAAATTCCCCTGATTACAAAAAACTCGGTCCCAGACGATTTGGTTTCAGCCTACCAACATTTACTACACGCCAACACGCATTTTAACACTTTTCAAGTGCATTTTTCAGCTTAAAGCACTAATAACTTTTTTCCTATTACATATAACCAAGAAACTTGAGGAAGTATGGAATTTTAATAAATTATTATTATTATTTTTATTAATTAAAATTCCAAACTTAAAAGCTCAATAAATAAATAACGATGTTAGCATATTGATTGTTCAGACTTTTTTGTAGAAAATTATATTTCCCACAAGTTTGTCCCAAACATTTCTTTTGTAGCTATTATCATTTACGAGATAGGGGCAAAAAAACAAAAAAATTACGAAAAAATTGGGTGAGTTAAGACTTCACCGCAATGAGCACTTTTGTAGAACATTCAATTCTAAAGAAAACCCACTAATGTCCTAGACTGTACCATAAAATGCCTCTGAACTGTATTTTTAAGAAAAATAGTTTAAGTTTACGTGTATTTTATATATTCTTTGCATGCCTTGGTCGAGTACTAAATGTTAATATTAAGGGCTCAAATTTTTAGGGAACTTTTTTTAGGTATTTTCCACAAAATTTCGGGATGGGAGTGAAAAAAAAATTTGTCCAAAAAAAGCACCCTATTATGCATGTTTATCAAATTGAATGAAAATCAAAAATTTCATTTAAATGAAATACTACAAGCAATTATTCATTGAATTTGATAAACATGCTTAGGTTAAAATGCGTCTGGCATGGAGAAGGCTGAAACCAACTTTTTTTGTAATCAGAATAAATTTTCTGATGTTTTGCCAACCACTTTCTTGGTTATATGTGATAGGAAAAAAGTTAGCAGTACTTTAAGTTCAAAAATGCATTTTACTAAAATGTTAAAGAGCGTCTGGCAAGCAGTAAACTGAAACCAAAACGTCTAAAGCACACTTTTTTGAAATCAGGGTAACTTTTTTTATTTTTCGGTGTACCAATTTCTTGGTTATTTGTAATGGGGAAAAAGTTATTAGTCCTTTAAGCTGAAAATGCACTTAAAAGTGCTAAAATGCGTCTTGGCGAGCAGAAGGCTGAAACCACATCGTCTGAGACCAACTTTTTGTAATTAGGGGAATTTTTCTGATGTTTTGGCGAACCATTTTCTTGGTTACATGTGATAAGAAAAAAGTGATCAGCTAATTTGAAAAATGTTAAAATGCGTCTGTCAAGCAGTAGGCTGAAACTAAATCCTTTTGGACACATTTATTTGTAGTCGGGGGGGCTTTTGTGATGCGTACCATTTTCTTGGTTGCACGTGATAAGAAAAAAGTTATCAATAGGGTAAATTTTCTTATTTTTTGGCGTACCACTTTCTTGGTTATATGTTATAGGAAAAAAGTTATTAGTGCTTTAAGCTGAAAAATGCACTTGAAAAGTGTTAAAGTGCGTCTGGTAAGTAGTAGGCTGAAACCAAATCGTCTGTGAACGAGTTTTTTGTAATCAGGGGAATTTTTCAGATTTTTTGATGTATCATTTATGTGGTTATAACTTCGACCTCAAAATCGGAAAAATTACCATTTTCGAACGCCCACCCCGCCCACGGCTGAAAAAGAAACCTGCCAGACGGTTGAATCTGATATAATGGGGCGTGTATCTACACATACATGTGCAATATTTTTGGTTATCACTCCACTCCAAAAATTTGCTTCCAGCTCTTAGACTATAAGGAACAGAGAAGTTTTGTGGAATTTTTTCGACAGAAATTATAAAAACGTCTAATTTAAAGTCACAGAGTGGAAAAAAGTATCGAGCTTATGGAATTTGCCGTAAAAATAGGTAAGCGTTATGGTCCTTAATAAATCTATCTATATTCGATTTTCCATAAGGGTAATGGTCCTTAATAAATTTGAAGATTGTTTCAGAGTATCCTTCTGTGTTTCTTTCTTGGTACAAGGGCCGTATTCACTATCTTCGATTTTCAATTTTGAAATATTTTAAGGCCAAGTAACTAATTTGGATTACTTCCATCAAAAAAGTCATCTTTCCATCACTTTTGTTATTGTTCAGTCAGCTGACACCAATAAACACCCATATTTCAAAAAACGTCCAGCTACATTGTGGACAGTTTAAAAAAACAAGTATCACACAATAATATTACAGCTCTTCTTTAACACCAGCAGCATATTCCGGCAGCGAGTCTCTTTGTGTTCTCGCAAGAAGCCGCTAAACGGTATCAGCATAATGTCCAGTGGACTTATTTGTATTTTGTTTTTCTCCCAAGTCTTGTTTCCTATATTACAAGATTCTTTAAATAGTTATCATTTTAAATATTACAATCTTAGAACGAAAAACATGAAATTTTAAGGTTAAATGAAAGCTTATTTTAACGGCTCAATTCAAAGTTCAAAGCGTAACTGTCAGTATGTTTGCTTGTCAATTTTGTTTCGTGAACTTTAAGCACTCCTGAAGACGAAAACTGTACAGTTTGTGACCAGTAGATGTCGCTTTCAATTTTTGTTTTTTCTTACCGGAAATAGAGACATCGCTTCCTGTTAATGAAAATTTACAAAAGAATTCAAATTCAGATTTGATTGAAATCAGTTTGCTTTCAGGGTTCTGCAAATACCACATTTTGAACTTCAACAGTCAAAATAAAACGGCTTTGGATACCCACTTTCAATTCTGATATAATTTAGAAGGGTTTTTGAATACCTGGCTTATTTGAAACAATATATTTCAATGTAGGAAAGCAAATCGATGAAAATGATTGGAAAATGAAAGAAAGAACGTCATCAAAAGGAAAATAAGCCCCAGCATTTGAGTTGCTTCATAACACAACGATTTTGTTTTGATTTTTTCAAAATCACTTTTCGGAAGAAAATTCCCAATGATCAAACAAAAACAATCACCTTCTGTAGATTGATCAGTATGCATGCCACATACATAGTTTGATTGGTTTTAACTCCTCTGCCTAGCTACCGCAAAGAATATGACTGTTGTAGCACAGGTGTATGTGAATATATACGTAATGTCTATTGAAGCGTACAAAAGATCAAAAATTGGATAATAAAAAGCTGGTGGGACAATGTTTTGTATTTATGATTGTGGAACTGCTTAAAATTAATCGTTACATTGAATTGACAATTGTTTAAGTGTTTTGTTTAACAATTCTTACCCAGAGAAGCAGTCAACTTCAAGCCATCGATGGCTCAGATTCAAATAAAATAACAACTTTGTTAAAGAATCATAACGTGACGTAACATCAACATGTGCGTTCATTAAACGATGGGTCACACAAAATTTTAAACATTTTCGAGCTGAGTTCCAATTACATAGCGTAAGACAGCCTGAGCCACCAATTTAATTAAAAAGTGGGCGAAATGAAATTATTCGAAGCTTTCATTTCCATACAACCATCTCGTCTTGACGCCAAGGCCGCACCGTTCGCGATGTGGACGTCGTGGAAAGAAATTGTAGAGCAAGTCAATCAGTGAGTGAGCGCCGAGCACTAACGATCAATACTCTACCTAGTGTAACATATTCAAATATACTTAAATAGTTTTAGTGCGTTTACTTGCTGCAAACGGTTCGAGGACAGTTCAATAAGGCAACTTCATGAGTCTCAAATATTTCCCACTGCTGCTGGTGGTTTCGTCGTGAAACGCGCAATTTTTTTTTTCTCCTACAAATTCGATCCTTAAAATTGGATCGTGGCCATCGCGAAGTTAACCTCTGTGCCAGTTTAAATTTTATTAAATAATAAATTCAAATACATAATTAAAAGGCACGTTGCTTGTGGAATGCCATGTGTGAGCGAAGAAGCTCTTCAAAAAGTTCATTTTAAATAATTTTTTTTTTTTTTTTTAAATGTGTGGTGTTGCGGGATTTTCTTTTCGGGTGATCTTGGTGTTCCTATTCAGTCAATCAGTGAATGTGAAATAAGAAAAGTTTAATTACGACCAGAACAACTCCTAAACGAGTTTTTTGCTCATAAATTTGTATGTGTGTGTTTGATTTGATTCTCTTAGATTCATACCCTTTCTCAATTAAGGTTTCGCAAATGCCTTGTCTTTGGAGCGAAACTTCTAAGTTGGATGTGATTTTGTTTATGTTTCATGCATAAATTGATGTTAAATCAAACAGGGAGTAAGGGAAACTCAATGAAAAGAAGGAGCTTTGCAGATGGTGTTGGGTTTCCTTATGCTAGTGAATTAATTGAATTATTAAAAGTCCTTGGACACCAAAACAAGAAGACTTAACCGCAGTCATAGATCCTTTCACCTTTTGTCATTATTTACAAATATCCTTTTTGTTTCCGATTCCTTTTTATTGAAAATCATTAACTTTCAACAAAAAAAAGATTGGTTTCTAACAAAATTCTGAGGAACTTCTTCAAAATTAGACTTTTTCTGACGCAAATTTTTACTCACAACAAAGTTGCTTCTACAATGATTCCAAATGGTGCCGATTAATAATTGTGCAATCACAAAAACAGAGTTAGCTCATCATTAGCTTAATCGGAAGTTATTAATCCAGAAGGCGTTTCCAATGACCACCAGGTGGGTGCCCTACGCCCCCAGTTTGATCGTGTAGCTAAGAAGCATTTAAATTGCATACACTTTACTCATATCATAAATTTATTAAATGATGACGAATAAAAGGTTAGATGTCAACCATCCATTCAATTATGAAAGATGATTGAAAGTACAAGCACACCCGCTCACCCCTGTTTGTTTAAATGTCCGTATCAGACTTCAAATGACGATGGCCATTAGATTGCTTAAGTTTAAGTGTACGTTAGTCGGTACTTAGTAGATCATTGCGTTTGTTGTTTAAGCTACACCACATTTGAAATTAATTAAGCATCTAATTACATGTCTATTTTGTGTGCACAACAGATCCAAGTTCAACAGTCAAAGGACCAATGAAGTGGACGCAGATAAACTATATAATTGAACGGAAGCCAAAGCTTTAGGAGATCTTTCGACTCTCACACAAACAAACACACACACACACTCAAGTAACAAAGTGACTTGCAACGAAAAGCCACTCTCAGGGACTAAACTTAAGATTACTTGTATCTCACACTTAATGCGTTAACATTATGCTCGCCCCGCTCAGAGATCAAGCATGGCTTTAAGTTGATCATACAATTTTTTGTTGTTGGTTTGGTCATTTTTAAATGAAGTTCGCTCTCATCTCGATCGATGCCTTTGCTGAAAGATGATAATAGTATAAAGGTCTAGGCATTAAGCTCAAACTGCTCATTTCGCTGTGAATTTAAAACGTACGATTAGCTCGTGCTCGGCGCGTTCGTGTTCGTCTTTAATTTCCTCAAATTTTTAATCTTGTGCTTTTTCTCTTTTCGAATGGATACGAAATAACTGATATTTGCATTGCATTAATTTCTATAATCAACAGTGAATCGATCTGAAAGTTTGGGATTTTTGAACTTTTCAAAATAAAAACACCTTTAAACTATCGTCTCAACTGATAAATAATTGTGTGAGAATAAATTGTCGTGATAATTGAATGGAAGCAGCCATTGTAAATCAAATAAATTCATAGTGTTTATATGGGAATGCTTGAAGTAAAGATACTTAAGGAAGTCAATATAGCAAGTGCATTATATTCAAATATCTATCAATAAACTAACGGAAAATTGTGCTCTAAATATATAAACGCACACAAAGAAGTCACAGTGCCTTAAAAGTATATCAAGTTCAAAGCAGAAGCTGTAGCGGAAATAAGAATTGAGGAAGTTTACAAAACTGAAGTGAGTAATATTTTTGTCAGTTTTTGTATCTACGTTGATGTTAACTGTTTTGCAAAAATACGTTAATTGTTAGTGGTCTAGTTCAGTTCGATTGAGTTAATTTTTACAATTTGTTTGGCGATAATTTTAAAGAAAAAAGAAAAAAATTACCGGATCTAATTTATTATATATTTTTTAAATAAAATGAACAATACCTACCGTTGACCAATAAGGGAAATGGAAATAAATCATGTTTCTAGTTCTTGTTGGGATACATACTTCATACACACTGTGATCTGTGAGCCTTCGCTGGACCAAATTGTTCGTGTAGTAGAAATTCTTGATTTTTCGTCGAAAAACGGTTTCTTTTTCAATTTCATAAAACATAACTCTTCTTTGTATTTATGTACCTACTTGTTGCTTTATGCTTCAAATTTGTTTCACCTTGGTAATAGCGTTAGGTTTTTACTTGCAATTAAATAGCAAAAAGTTTGTGTAGATATTAGCACTTGCCATGTTGTTTGAAGAGCTATGCAAACTTAGAGCCATCGAACGTTAATATACTTCAATATTTCCTCTACGTAATCAGCGTGAGACGGATTTTTTTTAAATCAAATTTGATGGAAATAGAAGCGGTTGATGTTCAAATTTGAACACATGAACATACAAATGCATAAGATTGTGACTTTTAGTCCTGCAATAAAAAAAGTGAGCTATCAAAATGGTTTGGGGATAATATAGTTAACTTATGACTCATTTTATTTATTTATTTGCTAAAAACAATTTAATTGTAAAGTTTTTATAGCACAAAATGAAAATGTTGAGGTTGTGATGAGATGAGAAAAGTTCTATGCTTGAAGAATAAAAAGTTCACTGCAGATAGCTGCAAACCCCGTCGATATTCTGGGAATAGTTAAATCTTTTTTTCAAAAAATCAGAAAACTGACAGTGACCGTTTTCAGCCGACGCACAGGGGTCGGATTCAACAATCTAGCGGGACAAAATACAAAAATCAAAGCCAAGCGTTTCAAAATGATATTGATAACTTGTCAATACACTTGGTAACTGTATTTCATGTATTGTTTTTTGATCTTTTGCACTGTTAATAAAATATTGATTGAAGTAAGTAGTTCAAGACATTTAACGACAGAAAATAAGAGGTTTTTTGTGCAATTTGGTTCTGTTATAAAAAGTGCTACGGTGCGTCTTTTGGAACAATTTTTTTTTTCTTGAATAGAATTGATTGTGAGTAGTAAAAAAAAAACGATTTCCGAAGGTTTTTCATTAAATATTGGAACAAAAGTATAGAGTTCCGCTTCGAACTTTATAAAAAATTATTCCATGGAGTGTTGGCTATTTGGTAGAAAAAAAAAGAATCCATTGAGCGTTTTTGCGACGCCCATACATTTTTTTTCAATTTTCAGAATGGCTTCCTTAGTATAACGAAACGAAATTTTTAAAAATTGGTGGCAAATGTAGATATATTAGGAAATACAATTGATGGCAATACTGCCAAACGTTTTTTTCGAGCTGCAGAAAAGAGTTCAGAAATGACTGGCGTTAATCAAGAACTCATAGAACAGTTTCATATAAATTTAGAAACTTTGGGAAGTGGATTTGATACAATTAAAAGTGAATTCGAAAACTATACAAAAGCAACAAGTGATCTGTAAACAAAGTAAAAAATAAATAGGGTGGCGCAACAGAGCGAGGAACCCCTGGGCTTATGCCATTTCTCACAACCATGCCTTGTGAGGGAATGGAAGGGACCTACAATTTTCTGCCAGTTCCGAACGGCTAATTGAGAAAGCACCTTTCTTGGCAATGAATCTACTAACTGAGGACTTGCCAATTCCTCGTGAAAGGCGATAACCGTGGAAAAATATTTTTGCCTCTGTTGGAATTCGAACCTCGAAACTCTGGGTTAGCAGGTGGATATGCTAACCATCACGCCACGGGTACCCTGTATTCAAGGGAATATTCTTGGTACACTATTTCTGTAACATTTGTTGAAAAGACATCATATCGTCTTGAATTCTTCTTATTGGGCAACTCTCGGAAGAGGCGCAAGAGGTTAGAAATAAGGATACGAAGAAGCTTAGAGAGATTTTCACTAGAAAACATTCAAGAATTGACACAAACACAGATTTGTTGGAAAAGAATACTTATAAGTGGGACGATAGCAAAAAAAGTTTTCTCTTTGTTATCAATCGATGATCTTGATGAAGAAGTTTTAGCTACTGAAGATAATAGTTATTCATGAAGACATTTTCTTATTTACTTCAGAAAAAAAAATTACTTTTAAGCGAAAAATTGATTTCATCAAATTACTAAAATAAAACTTTTTCTCTTATTTTTGTATAACTTCGACTTCCTTTTGAAAAAATTATTAATTTTGTTATAAACTATACAATTTAGTCATTTAAATTCTTAAAATAAAATGTAAATTAGTTGAAAAATGTTTTTCCTTTCCAAAATTGTTTTTTCATGCTAGATTGTCGAATCCGACCACTGCGCGACGGAAACATAATGCTTCCAAAAATGAATAAATAGGTCTTAACACATTTTAAGGACCTACAATTTCATTTCGATTCCAAACGTTTAAGATAGAAATCTCTTAATGAAGGGCTTTCCAACTCGTCGCGAAAGGCGATGACTGTAAAACCATTTCTACGCATCTTTTGAGGAAATGTTTATGTGTTTTCAAGTCGAGTCACAGAACTGAATTCAACACAACAAGCAGTCCCTTCTTCCCTGCTTACCAGTCTAAGGAATGTTAAGTTTCTTTTGGTTGAATGTTTGGATATTTGTTGTATGTATGTGAATGAAATTTAGTTCACATCATTTTTTTTTTTAAATTAATTCATACGAAACTGGGAGGCTGAAAGAAAAGTAGATGCCCAGAGCGGGATTCGAACCCACGCGTCCGGCCTATCTACTGAACACCACTGCACCACGGCCGCCCTAGTTCACATCATAGTTTTAGAGCTAAATTAACACAAAGCAAAATTATTAAAAAAAACTTTTTATGCTAAGCGATCTTGTTTAAAATAAAGATTAAAATAATGAAGAGTAGGAGCTAAAATGAAAATCGACTGGTCATCACACCACTCTCCTCATCAATCTGGGGCATTGATCAGAAAAAACAGAATTTAATCGTTGGGCGCGCGTAATCTGCGCAAATATTTAAACAGCATTTACTATAATACTCGTATAATATCCGTCGACCACAAATTTCACAAGCCCAACTACTTTATTTTTTTGTCTGATCTTGTGTGAGGACTGATACTTTAAGTACATAGTCTACATCAACATAGGCTAAGAACTGTTTTCACTCATTTTTATTTTCAAGCTTTTAGTTTTTAATTTTGCTAGCGGCCATATTAGATTTTGTTTTTTTTTTTTCATAGTATAGTTTGCTTTACTATTGAAGACCTGTTATTTGATACCCATTTTGAATTGGTTTTAAAAAGAGAATTTAACCTACCATTTTCCCGGCGGCCATATTGAATTTCCATTTTATTTTTATTGAGAATTTTGCTGATCGAGCCCTTTCAATTGAAAAACATACCTGTTTAGGAAGTAGTAGTAGAAAATTTATAATTATTTGAGTCCAGGAATTTATTCACGTAGGTTCTGACACAAGGCCCCGTCCACCGCCCTTCATGGATGTGTGAAACCAGAGTTCTGCATGCATAGCTTTAATAATTGCTACAAATAATTTATAAAATAAAAGACTGGAATTTTCTCAAAGGTTGGTACTTGCAAAGCAATGGTTATTGTATTCCACGGCCAAATTCTGCAAACAAGAGGATTTCATGTGGACAGTGGATACTCGTAACTTTACAATCGGAAAGACTTATGTCGTCGTGCGCTTCTTAGTATACCAGAACTTGTGGGAAATAAAAGGTCCTTAAACCCTTCCTCACCCTTTTTTCATTTCTTACTAAGCCCGATTCGGAAGTCCACACAGTCGATAACAAGGTCCTATTATCATTTCTAACCAATAAGTCTAAGTTCTTACTCCAAACTGTTTCAGATCAGACAAGTTCATTAACCTTTACGCAAGAATTATTATAAAATTTATTGTTATTTACACTATCGATTGACATATAATTTAACGCCAATGATATGTTGATATAGCAAAGCCCGTTTGCACTAGCTGTGATGCATTTTAACTGACTAATTCAAAAAGGCAGAGCGAGAAATGTGAGAAACTTCTGAGCTAGTGTCATTCGACAAAGCTGTGTTAAAAAAGGCAATGTATCTTTGGGACACATAAAGTTGGAACATAATTATGACTATTACAATATATGATAGAAAATGATCAGTATCATACATTTTTATATACTTTCACCTGTTCTGGGGATGCGAATTTAATGCTGTCCGTAATCTAACAAGTAATACAAAAATTGGGTAAAAACAGCTATAGCGAAAGGAGTTCTTCCTGTTTAAGAAGCACCGTAAATACCGTCACCCTTTAGTTGTTTTTGTCACTGGGCCCAAAGAAAACTTCTAATATATTTTATTCATAGTCTACGCAGCTAGGCTAAAAATAAATAAATAAATAGGGTGGCGCAACAGAGCGAGGAGCCCCTGGGCCTAGCAACCATGCCTTGTGAGGGAATGGAGGGGACCTACAATTTTTCGCCGGTTCCGAACGGCTAATTGAGAATGCGCTTTTATGGCAATGAATTTACTAACGGAGGACTTGCCAATTCCTCGCGAAAGGCGATACCCGTGGAAAAACATTTTTGCATTTTGCCTCTGCTGGGATTCGAACCTCGAACCTCTGGGTTAGCAGGTGGACAGGCTAACCATTGCGCCACGGGTACCACGCAGCTAGGCTATAATGAAAAAAAAAAAAATAATAAACATTAGTACTGAACTTAGAATGTCAGCTTAGAAATAATTACTTAGTAAATATCTTTTAGCTTCTCATTTGCTATGAACCATTGCAATAATTTGCAATTAACCAACCCAGCGTTTTTACAGCTTTCTGTAAATCATCACACAATAGCAAGACAATGGATTGGCAAAACTACTTATGATCCTTCATGATATTAATGCAGAAGTCGGAGACAGTTCAACCAAGCTCAGTTGAATCACACTGACCTGAAAGAATAAAATGTTAAGGACTCATAAAAAACATGTATATGTGCATATAGAGAAATTATGGAACTGCAATACAAAATAAATAAATAAGTAACTAAATAAATAAGTAGATAAATATACAAGTAAATCAATAAATTAATTAATTAAACTTAAAGACGGGTTTTCAACAATCCGTTACAAAAATTCTTATTAGTAACATACTGTGGCTTCGGAAAGAGTCCTAAAACTGTTTCTTTTTCATTTTAATAAAAGTTACCGTCCTAAAGATATCGATCAATACTAGAGACGCTTATATAAGCCCAACCATGAAAAAACTCTTTAAGAACGATGTTGAAATGTTTACTTTCTGCTTATGAAAACAAAACTTTGTTTTGGTATCTTTTGACGTTACTTTGCGCGTGATACCGGCAACTTCGATCCCCAGATACTTCATCTTAATAAGCTTCTGCCGATGAAATTTCAATGAGCATTTCTACTCTCGTTTTCATTTCTTCCATTCCATTTTAGCTCTGACAGATTAGCAAATTTATTCGAGGTCAAATGACTTATGCGATCCACACTCTTATGCAAATGAGACGAGGAGAGATGCTGTATGCGTACATATTTGTAATCAAAAGCTCGCTTTTAATGTGATGTCACTATTTAGTGTTGTTTCGTTGAGAGGCAGTGATCGACTTGCTTTGAATTGAACTCGATGCGAGAACGACTTGATTCAAAAGTAGTTAATAAAAAATCAATAGATGGAATTTATGAAGAAAGAAAACAGAAAACGTGCATAGCGCGTAAAGCTCACTGCAGCTGTCCCAACCACAACCAACCAACCCTTTGCCGGTAACTATAACATCATTTTATTATTAGGACTGCATTTACTTGATTAAATACTAGTCAACGAAGCTGTCAATCTTTACAGTGATCACGTTCATCGATATACTCACACGGTGACTTAAACGAATACGAATTTGTGTTACATAAGTTTATAGGTGTGTGTTGTAATGTCATAATGACAGCTTCTTGTTTGTCTTTTTCGTCTTTGAATTTCATTGATTAAAAATGTACCAAAGCAGGTATGCCCGTGTGGTATATCTATAATTATGGACCAATGTCTCAACCAATAGCTGTTGGAGTGGAGTGATTTGTAACAGTCAGCAGCCGGTTGCATTCATCGACCTGAAAACGTAAAATGGTTCACACATAAACAGTGCAGTTAATTATTGACTCATGCATGGCGTTTTATTCGATATATGGGTCATAAATTGTAATAGATTATCCTTTAATTAGACGTTTGAATGTAGGAATACAACAAATGTTTAGCTGTAAATTGAATAATAGTCAGCTATAAAAAGTTTAGTAATTTTAACTTGACTGCTTAACTTTTTTGAAAATGAACTCCATACTCAACTCCAACCTCCAGTGATTACAACAACGCATGCAGAAAGAAACCAGTACCACACACTCTTGGTTAGGTGTATTTAAATGAGATACTGTCCAGGCCATATTTCAATTTACAATCACACCCACAGAAAAAAAAAGACTGGTGAACGGTAATTTCATATGGGCCTTAAACAAGAGACTTTTGTGTGGACAAATTCTGTCTTTTTTTGCATAGGTTAATTAAATAAAGTTTGTATTGATTACACGTTATTATAATTGTTGCCACCTTTTCGGTCATATTCACTCATACGCGAGTGATTGACACATTTCTCAGGAAATATTTACTTCTTCATTCCAAATCAAAAAAGAAGTCCAAAAAACCTGTCTTATTCTTTAACCGGCACATAAAGTTTAATGTTGCAATGCTAATTGAGTTTCGATAGATAAACTCTCCTCTACTATATCCAACATGAGGATTGGATAGCAAAGAAAAAAAAAAAGAGTAAGTCACAACTTGCTTATGGTTTCTTGCACAGACAGTATACTTGCGCAAAGCTCAGGTTTGATTATAGTCCGTTGAAATGAAGTGAAATGCCGACCGACAAGCCTGTCTTGAGAGTTCATATAACCATATACAACTAGAGTTTTACTTCTGAAGCGTCATGTAGAAAAACGTGCTAAAATGAGGTAATATAAGGCAACTACAAGTGTCGTTTCTTCAGCGAAATTATGTTGCAAATTATATTTATGATGAAGAATTCAATTCTGGCAATAGTATTTCAATATTTAAAGAGAATGTCCATTTATTGTGGCAGACAACTTTTTCCGACGGTGCATTGGGGTGGTTTTTACTTATTCCCTGTTTATGAAAACAAATTAAGCTTAAGAAGTCGGCCTTTTTTGACGAACTCAGATATCAGACAGGTTGTGCCTGCGAGAGGATTAACATGAAGTGAGAGGGAAAAAAGGAAGCACGGAGGTTCTCAGCAGAAACAGTTCTGAACACAAAAATTATCTTTATACTTTGCTGTAGAGCAGTTTTAGACAAAACAGAATGTGCGGATGATTCAGGATATGACGAGAGTAAATTGCCTTTCCGTAGTCACTGAAGCATTCCAAGTCACAGTAGGTGTGTTCTGGGATTTTCCTGAGCAGATGGAACTCTGTTTTTATCCAGCTGGTCCCTAAAGAAGGTGAATTTTCCTTCCTTCCAATTACCGTCCAATTGCACTAACGTCTCTTCTTTTCAAGGTCATGAAAACGTTGATAAAACGTCAAATTATATCTGGAATACGATAGCTTCTTAATGACCGTCAGTACGGCTTTCGTAGGAAACGGCCCACTGGTGATTTGATAGCTTATCTCACCGAAAAGTAAAACAAATCTTTACAGAAATTGAGATTATTGCGTTTGATATTTCTGAAGCATTTGATAGAGTTTGGCATCAAGCTCATTTGTCGAAAAAGCGTGCTTTCGGTATCGATGAGTCTTTTCTTCGTTGGATTAGAAACTACCTTTCCGACCGTTCAGTTGTGCTGGATGGTCTCATACACACTTTATAAATGCTAGTGTGCCCCAGGGCTCCGTTTGATCTCCGACTCTCTTCTTCATTTTTATAAATGATTTCTTGTCTGAAACTTCTAATCCACTAACTGTTTTGCAGACGAATCGACCCTCAGACTCAAAAATCTTTGCGCCTACTTCGATAGAGTAAAAAACAGAGCGTTAAAATTGATAGGTGATAGTTCAATCGTAGAATCGATTGATTCTCTTGAACATCGTCGAAACGTTGCCTGTTTCTTTTTTCACAAACAATGCTCTAGTGAAATAGCCAGTTGCGTTCCTCCCCCGAAACAATTTAGCCACAACACCCGCCTCGCAAGGAAAATGCTCATCAGTTTTACCTTGAGCCCAACTTCGGACGTACAGTCAAGTGTAGAGATTCATATTTTAGTAGCACCACCCGGATGTGGAATGCTCTACCTGACCCTTTTTTTGCCTAATATATCTTCTACTAATTTTCTAAATGCTCGCACTATGTTCTATAACACTATTAGGGTAGTCATAGCCCCTTGATGTACGCGTTTTTTATGAAAAAAAGGTGTACACCAAGGAACCGTCTTTGGTCCTCTGCTCTTTATTACAGACCTCAACTATCTGCTGGAACAAAGAGTAAAACTAAAGTAAATCAGCCTTTTTTTGTTGACGATTGATTTATCATAAGAAAAAATCCTTCATCTTGGAAAGAAGCCCTTAAAGACTTTCCCTTGACGATACCAAAGATATGACAATATTAGATATCTATATGCCCAATTCACGGCACTATATGCCGATGATGAAAGTCGGCTTAGATTTACTAGACGAAATCGTTACAAGGACCGACACCGTGCCGATTGCTCGTTGACGATTGCTGAAGCTTCAGATGCGAAGAAGAAAGGCTGAGTGCATTTGAGTAAAAGTTTGAAAAATTCTTAACCCAAAAAGGACTAAGAGCTTGTGTTGTTCGTTTTACGATCCAGTTACACCTATTCCAGACGTTTTTTTGAATGGGAATGTGCTTCCTAAATATGAAGAGCTGGGATCTAAGATCAATAATAAAGCAACTTGTGACGACGACACTATTCGTCGAGTAAACATAGGGTGTTTGAAGTGGAGAGGACACTCTGTCATCTTCTGTTACAGAAAAATGCTCCCTTTTCTGAAGGAAAGACTCTGCACCGCGGTTGTGCGTCTACCACATGCGGTTAACAATGTAGGTAAAAAAGCTATGAGAGTAATTTGACGCCAGATGAAGATGCTCCGTATAGCAACAGAAATAACGAAGCTTGATCGTATTAAAAGAACCAAGATCCGTTTAAGCCTCAAGTTGTTATCTGAAAGGGGATAAATAAAAAAAATAAATAAATAGGTTAGCTCAACAGAGCGAAGAGCCCCCGGGCCTAGCGCATTTTTTACAACCATTCCTTGTGAGGAAATGGAGGGGACCTCTACTAACGGAGGACTTGCCAATTCCTCGCGAGAGGCGAAACATTTTAGCTCTATTGGGAATCGAACCACAAACCTCTGGGTTAACACGCGGGCATGCTAACCCTCACGCCACTGGTACCAAAAAAGGGTACCTGAAAGGGGATGCTAATGTATAATTCAACGGTAACTATAGCGGCTATAGCTATAAGCGTGGTTCTGAATTGGCTGTACTGAAAATATTAAAAGTATTAAAGTTTGTCAATGAAAAAAGAAGTTCAAGGCTAAGCCAATGCGAAGTTGTATTTGTTATACTCAAGAAAATATAAGCACGTACCAGATCAACGGAACACAAAAAAATTCAATCGCTAAAAAAAATTATTTTCGATTAATGCGATTGAGCAAAAGACTGATGACAGACTTTGTCAAAAAAAATATGGGCTCGAACTCTTTGCGTCTTTCTCTTCAGCAAACCATAACAATAAAAGAAAACGATGACACGTCTTATTCTAAATAATAATTTTTGTTTTACGACGTGAGTCAAAACAAACACTTTTGATCATATTGACGTAATGGCCAGCACTTAAAAGAGTTTAAAAAAATTAAGAAAAAAACAACCCCTGTCCATCAAAGTATGCATTTTGATTTGGGCCTAAACCAAAACAGTTTAAGCATCAGTAGCACAATTTTTGCTTTAATATGCGAACTTAATAATATGTGATGTCTTTGCACACGCGAACCTCTCGACATAATGATGATAATAATTCAATTTTTGTTATGAAAATTATATACTTAAAGTGAGACCCCGAGGCTCGTGTGTGAACCTCAAGCGTAGCTTCCAACTACACGACAGGCAGCTAGGTATTTGACGCCACTACATGTCAACGGGCTGTCAATATGTTTCAATTAGCTTCACACCTCTTCATGACAATGCCGTAGTGCGATATGTAATTTTGTTTTTTTAATTGTTTTTTGTAATTTACCATTATGGTGAACGCATAGAACTTAGGTGCGATTTAAGAGCTTTGCACGTTTGTTACTACTTGACAAAGTTAGAGGTGATGGATTTGAGGATTTAGAGATTAAGGTCAATGGAATGAAAGCGCTGCATTAATATTTTAATGCGATCTTTGAACTTTTTTTTCTCTTTCAACATGTCTAACGCATGTTGGTGTAGGTGAGTGTGGATTGTGAACTGGAAGGGAGAGACAGTCTTGTATTAGCTATTTCTGTGTATAGATAACAAATGTACATAATGCATGAGTAGTGAATAAACTTTCTGTCAATAACAACATACTCAAGGACAAATATAAGGCTCGATATAGATTGCAAAACGAAACACGTGCCTTTTTATCTTTGGAATATTTGTTGGGGTCCATGTGATCGGAAAAGCTTCAAAATTTCAACAGAAAGATGCGATGAAATTGTTTTTTTTTTTTCAATGCAAAAGATCAAGTTCAATGATTCGATGTTAAAAAAATTCATTTTATTTGCATAACCTAGTTTCCGTGAAAGATTCAAATGCACACCGACCAGTTTTTTTTCGGTGTAGGTATTGTACTATTTATCATTCACTTCCTACTCATAAAAATTTAAATTAATTTCAATTTTCCTACGCATCATACAGAGTAGGCTGTAGAGGTACATAAAGAATTCATCATTCATTGATATGTTTTGTTTTAATCATCATCACATAGTCTGTAAGTCTAAAAGTCACTTGAAGTTCGAAAGACTCTACGGTGGCCAAATCAATTAGATACCCAAAATAATATGTCAATCAGAGTCAAAGCCTGCATATTAATTCGTTTTGTTTTTCTTATTCTTTTCCTTAGAATCGTGAGTTATCATTGAATCGATGTGGAGTGTCAATTGAAATTGATGCCGTAAGGTACGTTTATCGAAGTTTAAGGGAATTAAATCAAAGTGAATTAAATCGTAATTGAAAACATCATCTGGAAGAGGTGCAACCATTGGAGGGCAGTATTCAGCATAAGCAGAAATAATCATGAAATTTTTTAGCTCAAGTAAAACGAATAATATACGTGAGTATTAATCTAACTTTACATATAGTGTTATGAGAAACTTGTTTGTATTTTGTGTGTTTTTCGTGAAAAGGAAGTAACTCCTTCCTCATTTATTCCCTCTCCTAGTTTTAGCGCGTGTTTGTAGCAGCCCTAGTGAGATTGGGTGTGATTTGTGAAATTTGTTGACAAGGAGCTTGTGATTGAATCATAATAATTATTGAGATGACACCATCGGGAATAAGTTATTGTGATATGACTGTAGTGAGTAATGAAAAAACCAATTAAAAGTGCTTTAGTAGGTAGACTTATTTGGTCTGTGTCAATTTTTCAAACCAATAGAGTGTGTTAGTTCTTAAATGTTGTTATATATCCAATTTTAAGCATTATCTTTACTGTGTTTGCTTAGCACTCAATTTCATTCATCGAAAAAGTGAACCATGTTCCATTTTTCAATATACCTACCAGTTCCCTATCACTCGAAGATAGATAAAAACGTTTCAGAAACTGTAAGAAGACTACGTCAACTAAAAAGAAACCATCTGTTGCAGTTACAATTGCTATTCATCGCATACAGTTTCGTCTCGGCACTGATACATAAACTCAAAACTAAATGAGGTCTTTGCTTAAAATATTTTTGAAGTTCGAAGGTCTTGAAATGATGTTGTTACTTTGAATATTCTGACCTGTGCGTATTTTTGCGTCATTCAATCCGCCTATCTATTTTTCAGGAAGGACGATAGATTAGATTTAGATTAAATTAGATTTATTCATTAAAAATAGTTTATACATTTTCTTATCTACCATTTTATAAACATGAATAGGTAATTACATAACAATAATATGTCGTCTGTCCACGGCAAAATAAAATAGACTTTGAGTTTAGCTAAAACAAAGCAAATGTGCGTAACGTTTAAATTTACTTTTAGTTTTGGGACTTTTAGCCGCTAGAAGTTTTCGCTAATTATCCTACTTCGGTATGACATCGCTTCTCTCCAATACTCCAAAAGCTGCATCCAGTTTTAACCGTTAAGGATTCTTAGAACTTCATTTTCATGTAGGGTGTTTTTACCAAATACTGCTCTTCTTATTTCTCTCAAAACTTGACACATTCCCAGAAAATGGCCTGTATCCTCCTTTTTCTTCATATTGCACAAACTACAAGTTAATTCTAAATCGCTGCGATGTGGGACAAAGTTAAGTCGCATCATCTCTCCTCTGACTTTGAAAATAGTGCTGATGACTTTTGTTGAGAAGTTCGGGGTGAAGTAATTCTGCTCATTTAGATTGTAAGTAAGCTTTGAGTAAAATGACCTTTCTGTTGATGATCGCGCTCTTCCTTTAAAAGTATATCTTTCATTTTCATCAGTTAGTTTGATAACTTCGTAAAGCAATTTCTTTAGTCCTGATTGCTTTTATCCAGCGAAGTCGAGAGGGATACCACAGTCTGCAGCCAGCTTTCTTCAGTCTTGATACCAGCTTTTCTGAAACTGTATCGCATATTTTCAGACTAATTTTGGAAGCCTTGTGTCCTTCATATTAGTTATCCTATCCAGGTAGTCCACATTCAGCTTAAGAGCTGGAATTAAAAGTTTTGCCAGACCGCTTTCTAGATAGTACATATACTTTGGAGTATTTACAGGCAACAAGAAGATTTTTCTAAGAAAAAAACAAAGTTGCATTAAAAACTATAGACCAGACTATAAAAATTATAGACCAGTCTCAAAACTTTCGGCAATTCCAAAACTATTGGAAAAGTTGGTGTCCAATAGACTCAATTTTGCTGTCCAAGACATCATTACATCAAGACAGCATGGATTTTGCAGCGGTCGTTCCACTACTACAAATTTGTGTCTGTTCACCAACTTTTGTGTATCCTGCTTGGAAAATAGATTGCAGGTTGACGTGTTATACACAGATTTTGTAAAAGCTTTTGACAGGGTGCACCATAAACTTCTTTTAATAAAGTTAGAGAAAATGGGTTTCAAATCTGGTTTTCTCAATTGGTTAAAATCGTATTTATCTAATCGAAAACAGATAGTCAAAATCGAAGGCGAACATTCGTTTTTTATCAATGTTTTATCGGGCCTGCCTCAAGGAAGTCATTTAGGTACACTTCTTTTCAATTTGTTTGTAAATGACATTCCAGAATGCCTGAAGTTTGCAAATTGTTTAATGTTTGCTGATGATTTAAAACTTTATTCTCAGATATCTCTTTTTGATGATTGTGTTTCAACAGGATATAGATTCTTTTTTTCGATGGTGTGAATATAATCACCTCGAACTAAATATACCGAAGTGTAAGATATTTAGAGCTTTTCGTTCTTCGCTTAGGTTAGTGTTTAATAACAATCTAGGTAGCGAAAGCCTTTCTTCTGTCAGTGAAATAAAGGATCTTGGTGTTATTTTTGATACCAGGTTGTCTTTTTCAGCACATGTAAATTATATAACATCTAAAGCGAATTCGCTGCTGGGTTTCTTGAAGCGTAACACAGAAGTATTCAAGGATTGTTATACTTTGAAAACGATATATACATCCTTGATAATACCAATATTGGAATATTGTAGCGTTGTTTGGTCTCCTTTTTATCAAAATTCTTCTGATAGAATTGAAAATATTCAAAAAAGATTCACCCGCTTTGCTCTAAGAAAATTGAGGTGGTCAGATGGTTTACCTAGCTATAGCTCTAGATGCGCGTTAATCGATTTACAACCTCTAAAAAGTCGAAGAGAAACTCTTTGTGTTGTTTTTATAAAAGATATAATCAACAACAAAATTAAGTCTCCAGATTTATTAAATCTTATCCCTTTTTATGTTCCTGAGAGAAATCTGAGAAACAGGGATGTTCTCTTTTTAATTCCAAGTCACAGGACGAACTATGGACTAAATGAACCCGTAACCCGTTCTCTATCACTTTTTAATTTAATTCATAGTGAAGTCGACCTTCAAATGAATAAAGTTATGTTTAAGAGTATTGTTTCAAATATTTTTAATAATGTTTAAAGATAATTTAATTTAAGAATTAGATTAATTGTAGTCAACAGATTGTGTATCCATTGATGAATAAATAAATAAAATAAATAAATAAATAAAACGTTATATTTTGAGCTTATTATTTGAGCAGTTTACGCATGTAGCTCTTTTAGCTTTTTCCGCTTTCAAATTGAGGTGCTTTTCTATGTTCAGGTTAGAGGTTAGCTTCATGCCCAAATAGGTGTATTGTTTTACTACTTCCAGATCTCTTCCATCAAATTTCCACTGCTCTTCTCTCGATATTCCTAGGGACTAAAATCAAATCAAAGATAGCTTAAAGCTTCAAAGTGCTGTCCAACCATTTGCGTATTTTGTCCCTAGCGTTGGTGAAAATCTTGCAAATGAAAAGTGCTTTGAAAGCTATGTGCTCAATTTTCACCAAAACATTTCAATATTTGTAATAAAAAAAAATTATTTGAAATTTCTTAAAACTTAAAAAAGAAATAGGAAATTTGTGTTTTTTGGTACAATTTTTTCTCCTTTTTGTTTTTTTATCTAAGGTTTTAAGATGTAAAATAAATAAATAATTAATAATAATTAGGGTGGCGCAACAGAGCGAAGAGCCCAGAGCCTAGCGCATTTTTCACAACCATGCCTTGAAAGTGAATGGAGGGGATCTACAATTGTCTGCCGGTTTCGAACGGCTAATCGAGAAAGCGCTTTTCAAAAATCTTGCCAATTCCTCGCGATAGGTGATATCCGTGGAAAAACATTTTCACCTCTGTTGGGATTCGAACTTTGAACCTCTGGGTTAACAAGCAGACATGCTAACCATCAAGACACGGATACCAGGCTATTAGTATTAAGATATCGGTAGGACCAATAAAGGAATTGCGACGAATAGGCAAGTCCGCCAATATTATATTTCTGAAAAACACTTTCCCGATTAGGCATTCGAGATTCGAAGAAAATTGTAGGTCGTAACAGTGATCTAATGGTGACCAATTAGTTCACTAATTGCATTCCATTTTTTTTCACGACCATTTTGCACAAACTTGCGTACAGGAGGTTTATAAGTCACACTGTTTTGTGCTCCACAGCACTTATTTTGGAAATAACTTTCGATGTTTTCCATCGTTGGTCAAGCAAAAAGCGACTAAGTTCGTTTTGCGGACTTGATTTTGTGTCAAGATTTGGAACGAGAAAAGTTGTCAGTTTCAAAACAAGCAATGATTTAAAAAGAAACCGCTAAAAGGCCCACCCTGCACATATTTTCCATTATCATGCAAAATTGGAGCACATAATGAAAAGCTAATTTCTTCATATGCACGCGAAGGTTTGGCACGGCCACATCCTTTTTTAAAACCAGCCTCTTGTTGATATTCAACAAACTATAAAGAGTATATAACAGATTTAAGAATTAAAAAAAAGAAAAGGTTACAATAACTGGATGGTAGAAACTACTCATTTACTAATGACCTAATTGGATTGAACAACATTTTTTTAAGAAAGTCAATAATAATTTATTTCATTACTCAAAATGAAAATGCTATGTTATTAATCAATTAAAATGTAAAAGTCATTTAAATGTACCTATAACAACGCATGAAACAAATTATTTTGCATTGCATTTTAAAGCAATTTAGGAATTTAATTAACCAACACATTGATTGCACCTCATATATAACGCCAGCCACCATCACCGTCATTACTTTAATGGAACATTCATTTCCATTTACCTCACAATGCAATCGGCTCGAACGTGGTCAGTTCATACACAAAACTCTGAGTCCTTTAATGTTGATTGGGTTTAATTATAAAACAATTTAGTTTTCGCGGTTATCACTGTGACTAAATCACAAAATGTTGATTTCGATTTTCCACAATGCTTTGGGAATAGAGTATTTATGGAAATAATTTGTGTTTTCCTTTTCTAACCACGTATTTGTTTAAACTACTGAAATGTGATTCTATAAAAAAAAGTGAGATTGAAACAAAGTTTAGATGCTGTTTCATAAGATCTAAAATAAAATTACAAAATGCTTTGTATTGTTATATCATCGCGGGAATTTCCGCTCAAAACTGATTCAAATCATGTGTGCATATAATGGCGCCCAACGTGGGTCAAAATTATGAATTCAAACGATTGTGTTTTTAGTTAGAGGCTTTCCTTGCATTCCTACCATTTTTGTCATAGCCCTTGGAAGCCCACTCTTTGACCACAATTGTGAAACACCATCTGCTTTTGTCCCATACTATTGAGATTATAAATACACCACCCACTATTTTGTATCTGCAGTTTGAAGTGTGTCTGCACAACTTTACACTTGTCATGTTGTCTATCCATCAAAACTACACCACGCACTGGCACTACACATTTTGATACACTTTAATGAATGACTAATTTATTATTTCCTCAACACCATGGTTAAACAAAGTTAACTAAAAACTGATCCATTAGCACGACAAGAAACTCAGTATAGTTGCTCATAAATATATTGCGCAACGATGTGATCAAATTGTGTGTACCTACATTCATCGCATAAACCACACCTCGTAAAATCTCAAGTATAACTTTGTTAGTCTCACACAACACTCGACTTTGACACTGAACTTGATGAATGTGGCTACAACTCTATCCGAAAACTGACACAAGCTCTTTAGTATATATGAAGCTTCAGCTTAATACAAACGACTAAAGGCAAAGAGTACCTACATCATCAGCAACTACATGGCATGCTATGCCATGCCGATCCGAAGCCATGCACCATTTTGAGTGCTTCTGGCCATTTGAAGACTCTCAAATGGAGTGTGTACTCTTGTTTTCATGTTGTCATGCTAAAATAGAGTTTAAATTATGAACTCTTGCATTGATGATATAAAAGCATTGGACAAAATAAAATGTCTCCAATGGTTAGCAAACAATATCAATCCTTAAAATCTAAGGTTAAATCAATTTTGTGTGTTATTCCAGAAATTTGTTTGGTTTCTCCTAAACACACCGATGAGTAGGTATGTTTCTATGTAAAATCAGTTTGTATAAAAAAAGACGAAGACAAATTCCCGGTAAGCTTTATGTTAGTGTATAAAATCAGTAGTCGTTTCAGATTTAAGTTGTTTGGACACAAACATAAAATTACAAATGGCTATTATAAAAGAAGCCCGAAATATTGGGCAATACGTCGCGTCGGTCGGCGTCGTTATGACTCCTTGCCGCTCTAAACGTTTGTAAATAATTGTATTTGGAATGGAGTGAAGCAAGTTGTTGGTTGACCAGCTGAATTGAAAAGTAATAGTTATCATCCACTTGTATAGACCAGCCAAACCACCATGCTTTCATTCCGCTAGTCTATACCTACCGCCTCTGTGGGAAGCTGGTTTTACTGATTTATTTATGTGGAGCTAGATACTATTACATTCTTGGGTATGTTTGTAGATTGCGAAAAAAACTTTTCCATGAAAAGCTACAAGAAAAGAATGCTGGGATCATATTCACTGTATTTCGCAATTTCGATTTAAGACATGCATGGAATTGTAACGAACGGTTTTTTTTTTTTCAACCAACATATCAAGGGAATAGAGCCCCTGCACCGGAGTTTGCTTGTCATTTTAGTCTTGTGGAAGAGAAGGAGGATCAATGAAAAAAGAGAAGGGTGGCCGATTTCCTATTTTATTTATGTCAAACTCACTTCAAAAGTAATTACAAGTAATGATGAACACATAGACAAATGGTTGAGAAAATGAAGGCTTGCACTTCTCACTCCCTAAGCAGTTGTGTTTAGAATGAGGTTGGAAATAGAAATCACTTATGAGTTCGCCGTCAAAGTCATTGTACACTGTAAGGAAAGTAGTTTGAGTCTTTTGATCTATATTATCTGCTTGCTTTAGACCAAATGAGTGACAACTCATTGAAAAGTAGGTATATTTAGGTGCAACAGTGATGTTTTTGAATTGCGTTTACAGGTACTATAAGCAAGTCTTGCAATCGTGCAGATCACAAATTTTGAGATCACAGTAAAACATGACGTTATGTTTACCCATATATGAATCTACAGCCTGAAACACTTGATGGATTTTCACACAGTACGATTTTGAGTATGATTAAGTTGTACGTGAGGGAACTATTATTGGTTGTCTTTCTCATGATTTATGATGTAAAAAAAAAACATATGGAAGAAGTCCGAAATCGGTACACCCGAGAGAACGGTTTTTTTTCAAAACCGACTTTTTAGTTAATAGCTTGAACGATTCTAATTAAAGTATATACTTCTTTTTTCATTTACGGCATTACGAGCTACGAGCGTCGTAATCACGACATGATCACAGCTCTTCTCCATTGTCATGCCCCTAGGGAAGACTGCGAGAACACAAAGCCTCGTCCTTCAAGGCAAGATATGGTTTGGTATACGGACGGCTCAAAAATGGAAACTGGTTCCGTCATTTTCTGTGGCTCACACAGAATTATATTTATTTGTTTTTTAGTCACTCGTCGATTTTCAAAGCTGAAGTTTTTGCCATTAACGAATGTTTGAGAATATTAATATGTTCATCGAACACGAAAAACAAAACAATATTCATTTTCCCAGACAGCCAAGCTGCACTTAAGGCGTTGTGCTCACCTGTCATAAGATCCAAACTAGTACAGGTAAGAAAAAAGCTTTAATCCTCTACTAGATCCCATCCCAGCACACAAAGGCTATGATGGTAACGAGAAGCCAAGACATCTTAGACAGCGCATCTAAACCAGTAGCGGGCCCCATCTGCAGACTAAGCCTCGCAAGTGAAGAAACATCTCTACACATTATTACGGAATATCCAGCACTTCTCCGCCTTAGACGCTGTTCACACTGGGGCAAGTCAACCGAGCAATTTTGACATTCCACTACCCCGACGTGTTCAGACTAAAACTAAATGTGAACACGACGGATTTATTTTGACGTTTATTTTGGCTTCAGATTTGAAAAAAAACTCAGAAATTGAACTGAAAAAAGTAGTGTTGTGAAAAAATAAGCTAAAACATTAAGAAAACATTTACTTTTCAAACAACAGCGTCTTTACTCGGGGGGAAAAGATACAAGTGTCACAACAAAGAAATGTCGGAACTCAACCAAGAAAATTTTAAATTTTTTAAAAACTCTGGTGCAAAACCACGTCTCTTTCTTACGACTATGTGGGAAAGAGAAAAACACATAGACGTAAATTTTCTCCGGTTGACTTGCCCCAGTGTGAACTCATTTACCCACAGCATATTGCTTACTTCTGGTTCAACTCAGGAGCAGGATAACTGCCCTGAAGCCTCGCATTGGTTGGCACAATAGGTTTTATTCAGACACTGCAGTGCCAGGAGTTGCGCTAGCTCAACCCCCCCTTAATCTAACCTAATCTGTTCACAGCTCTCCGAAACTATTCCATGTCTAAGGCCAACGAAATGCATACTTCGTTGCATTTGTCTGTACCAGGAGTGCTTTGGTCTGTCTTGCTTTTTCCCTCTTCGCGATCGTTTCTGAATGTCCGTCGTTGCCCTTTTGATGGGGTTCTCTGGATTGAACTGAGTCGATCGTGCTTCGTGCTACTTAAATCTTTTCAAGAACTGTTTTTGAAAAGTCCTACATTGTATGAAAAAGAATGTGTATCAATGTTTGAAATTTTTATAAATTTTTTATAAACTATAAATTTTTTTAAATTCTTTTTTGGGTATTCTAAAAGCATTTTATTTGATTTTTTTTTGAATTCATGTCAATAAGTCTTAAATCGGGGTCTTAAAAATTACATTGGAATTTAATTAAAAAAAACCTGATTTTTAAAAGAAGTAAGAATAGAGAACCTATTAAAAAAACTGGTCTTAGGGCTTCGAATAAACTTTGCGCTTTTTTATACATTGGCTGTTTTCAGAATTTTCACAATTAATGAGCAGTTGGTTGCCCTGTAACAAATAAAAAATAATTCTAAGAAAACGATAACGGAATCCGGCTATTAGATTCTTACACCGTTTTTTTGCACACGATTGCAAGTACGTGCGATGCAGTCGTGTCCAATTTTTTGTTAGTTCAAGTTCAAGTTTCAAATGATTTTTATTTCATAAAAGTTACAATAATTTAGTTTATCTTTCATTTTTTAACATGGCTTACGCCGTCTGTCAGTTGACTATTATAAATATCTTTTTTTTTTTTTTATTATCTTTTAGTTTAATTGTTTAATATATAAATTGGAATATTACTTTAAAAAAGTTCATCTAAGATTCGTTTCCTGTAGTTTAGTGCTAGCTTTATGTAATTGTAAAGGGCTTCCCAGTTCATGGCTCCATTTAGAACTCCAATGATATCCTCTTCATTAAGGTAGTTTACACCAAGTGTACTCCTTCTTGTTTTTCCACTAAAACTGGACACTTTCCCAAGAAATGGAACATGTTTTCACGTTCATTTAGATTACAGAGTCCACATGTTACTTCCAAATCATTCCTGTGAGGGATATAGTTCAGGGGAAGTATCTCTCCTCGTGCTTTTAAAACCAGTGACATTAGATCTGTAGGATACTCCGCCCTGAAATAATTGTTTGTTAGCAGGTTATAATTGAGCCTTGCGTATATGCCCCTGTGTAATGAACTTATGGCTTTTAGGATGTAGTCCTCTCTCTTTCTTTCATCAACTTACGTAATTCGGCTAAGAGTTCGCTTTTCCACGTGTCCATTCTGTCGTTCCGGAGTAGAAGTGTATGTCCACAGTACTCGGCTAGCTCCCTCCACGATTCGAACCATGATATTTGTTTTTGAATCACAAGCATTGTGATTTTCTTCGGTAGTCTCCTATCATCCATTGCAATAGTTCTTAAAATGTAGTCCACCTGTGTTTTTAGAGTTGAGATGAATAAAGCTGGAAGACCTGTCTCTAACATTAGTATGTGATTTGGAGTACTATTTGGTAGCTTTAAACTTCTTTTTAAGAAATAACGCAGAAGCTGCTCCACTTCATCGAACTCCTTATGGCCCCAAACTTGAGCTGCATAGCACATCATTGCTTTAGCTGTGGTTTCAAAAATCCGATATTTGGAATTGTATTCAACGTCTTTACAATGAACCACAGTCCTCCATGTGGCGTTCAATGCGTATTTAGATTTTACCAACTTATCAAGCATGTGGCTTTTCCAGTTCAAATTCCTACATATCCGCATACCAAGATAGTTGTATTCATTTACAACTTCAATGCTTTGGGTTCCAAATTTCCAGGTTTCAGTGCGGCAGTTTCGGCCTCCGCCGTTACGGAAAATCATAATTTTGGATTTTTCTAGGTTTACCTGGAGCCTCCACTTGTTGCAGTACTCAAACAATCTATTGATCATTAGCTGGAGACTACCAGGCGACTCTGCTAACACCACAATGTCGTCCGCAAACATAAGGACCTTAACTAAAAGATTTGCTGAAACACGAACTCCACCTTGCAGTATCTCTTCTAAGTCATCAATAAATAGGGCAAATAATAGGGGACTCAAATTACATACCTGTCTCAGACCTATTTCTACTTCGAATTGCTCGGATACTTTGCTTCCAAAAGCGACTGCAGAAGTTGTTGAGCTATAAAGATTCTCCAAAACGTTTACAAACTTTGACGATACTCCTTTTTTACACAGTTTCAGCATAAGTGCATTCCTATCTATAGTGTCAAAGGCCGACTTGAAATCAACAAAAAATCCGTAGAGTTTTCTTTTGGATCCAATGAAGATTTCAGCTATATTGGTAAGCGAATAGATTTGGTCAATTGTCGAGTAATTCTTTCGAAACCCAGCTTGTGATTCGCTCAGTAAGTTGTTGTTATGAACCCAATCGTAGAGCCGTTTGGACAGAAGTTTTGTGGAAATTTTCATTGATGAATTCAATAGTGATATTCCTCTATAATTTGCGGCCACTTCCTTGTCAATTTTTTTGAAAACTGGGCAAATGATGGCTTCCTTAAAGTAGTGTGGTAGATAGGTTTTTGTTATAAAGTAGAAGTACATACCACTGTTAACTAAGTCAATTTTGTTTTTATTTATTTGGAAGCCATGTAACCACTGTACTGACAGATATTAATACTCGTATTCGTATGTAGATCAGTCAATGCAATCGTGTGGTGAACTCTGAACTGAAAGTATTGCTATCTGGGTATTTTTAACTCCTATTTCAGAAAGACGGAGAAGAAAAGCAAGTTTTGCATTTTGTAAATAAATCTATATTTCTTTACTCAAAAACACAATATAAACTGTTCCGCAAACCTCAGCTTTTTCAACCTAAAGAATAGAACTATATCTATAAAACAATAAGTTATCCACTCTAACGTTTTTATAGTTTCACCAAAAATGCACTGAGAACATAATAAAAAGGCAATGACCATCATATAGTCTATCACTAGCCTAGAATGTCCCTGAAGCTTAGGGCTAAAAAAACTATTAATTTCATTCGTATAATAAATAATTGTGTCCAGCCCATCGCTTGACATAATATACTCCACAGATACCTAATTACTGCGGAAAATTCCAAATATACGAGTATATTTTCAAACAAACTTTTATTGTATTATTGTTGTCCACTTGCCAAAGCCATTAGACGATGTTGTTCAGTAAACAGTACAACATTGATTTCCACTTCCGTCCGGATGTGTGTTAGGGAATGCTCGTTAGGCAAGCAAAAATACGTATGGCGAAAAAAAAACAAGACAAAAAAAAAAAAAACAAATGATGATGAGTCTTTATTTTGAAGAAATTACAACTGAGGGATCATAAAGGTTTTCATTAAATTCTAGGAACGATTTGGAATGCATCATTTGTTTTCTAGCCAGGTTAATGACAATTGAACTTGTGAGATTGTATAGTCTTAAAAGTGGTGGACTTTCATCATCAGTTGCTGATTAAAGTACAATTATGGCAGTTAATGAAAAATTGTAATAGACACGAGCGAGCAGAAATAATACTGTACTTAAAACGAGCTGTCAATGTACCCTGAAATACTAGTAATTAATAAAAGCTCTTTAAGATATTTCATCCATTCTACGAACAGTTTCATTTTCTACAGACTCCTGCACTGTTAAAATATCATCTATTTCTTTTTTAAACCTGTCTTTCGGTAAACTGATACAAAAGCAGTTCCTTTATATTGAAGTCTGACAAACTTCAAAAGTCATTGATTCAATTTGCTTTTCATGGCCAAGGATGAACAAAAAACAATTGCTTCGTTGATCTCATTAATTCTTATCCTTGAAATACTTTCAAAAAACAAAAAATGATTTCCTCAATTTCCTTTCATTCATTAAACCCTTCTTTTTTGCATCACTCTATTTATTCGTAAAATGGGGAAAAGTCAAGTTCAAAGTAAGAGCAAATTGCATTCGGAAACCGCAGCAGTATGTGATGGTAATAATTATCATTTCGGATGTACAACGTCACGTACTGAGAAAACCCACTTACTTTTGAATATGTGTCAAGTTCAACTTTTAACCAATTGCGTCAGAATATCCTTTCCGATCAGTTACCAAGAACAAGACTAAAAATGTGACTCTCCTTCAGACTTAAATCTTCGCGAAACGAGCTTACGATTGATTTGAGAACGTACACCGATGATGTTATGAATAAAATGGCCTTAAACGGAAATTGCCTTGCATCCACTGCAGACATTCTACATGACTACCGGCGGTGACGTATACCCAGACACGATAAGCGATATGTATTTACCTTCTTACCGTCTTATTTCACTTTGAGTTATGGGCGAGGTGCATGGCGTGTGGTGAGTCTTACTACAAAAAAAAAAAAACCAAATAAAAAACCTGATACGCACCGCACAATACGTGCCTCGAGCACCGAAAAAAAGAGATCATCAATCGGTTTTTGAGTTCACTGCCTCTTAAGGTCAAGCATTGCCAGTTTCCGTCTTGCCCATGTTTTCATTCATTTCAATGTTTACACGATTCTCAATTCGTTCATTGGAGATCGTTTGTCATTAAGTTATGGCCGATCGAGTGTTGGACACCGACCAACAACGACGCCTGCTACGCGATGGCTTGAAGTACACCCACTGATCGACGACAATATTGGTTACCTTGTTCTTTTTTTCTTCTTCTTCTTTCATATCTCTCTGCAACCGGAGTGTGTCAACTGTTTGAACGAGATGAAAAGTTAAGGGCATCTCATCTCGCCTTAGAGATAAAAATGTTTAAAAGCTTTTTTGAATTCGTGACGGGGGCAGATATGTATAAATATTCTTTTATTTCTGCTGTGTGAGGGGCATAACTAGTGCGCCCTTTTAAGGCCAAGGTTAACTATAGTTGTTTTGATTCGTTTTTTATTCTGTGTGTGTTACCATTTGCTTGTGATGTCTTTAAATATGATGCTCTTGGAGAATTCGTTTGTTTTGTGGTTTGACAAGGGTCTAGAGGTTATTGAGCGAGAAAGAGTTTTGTACAAATTTGTCTTTGCACAACATGTAATCAATCACTTTCTGCACTGACACTGTGATTCACTTTTGACTTGGTTTAAGCTGTGTACCAACCTGATGACTGATCTCGGCAGGAAAATGCAGTCATTGAATCAGAGGTGACGGTCTTTTAGTGAGAAATAGAAAAATAGAAGTAACACATTAGTGTAAACAAGATGATAATGATAAATTCGTATTTTATTTCTTGAAATGCATATCCTCAGCTTTATCTAACACAACATCAGTTTAAAGAATTGTTTTTCGACATGAGAGTGATAGACACATATGAGCTTATGTGATTAATTAGTAAATTTCAGCACGAATTGTTGTGGTCAGCTGTGACAAAATAGTGAGTATTAGACATAATGACAGTTAGATGTGCATATGAGGTAATTATAGGATATTGACATTGAAAAAGAATGCAATGCATCGTCATTGTACTATACGACTTTCAATGCATTCAAAAACGAATGATATTGGTTGGCATGTTCAGAAAAGAGAACAGTACGTGTTATTTCGAACCCTTCAATATCATGAGTAATGTTGAAAATGCGTTACAAGGAGAGCCACCAGCCCATAATGAACACTCACTCACCATTGCAAAACATTTTTTGAATTTTATTAGAAACTAGCTGACCCGCCCGGCGTTGCTCAGGCCCTACGTCAATCGAATTAAGTAAGTTTAGTTAAGTAGTTTCCAAGTTTCCATTCTAGTGGGATAATAGGGATGAAATATAGTTTATGTAACTCAGGAACAGTTAAGCACTCTAACGATGACATAGTTTTTGGAATCGGCCCAGTACTGTAAAAGTGAAATATGCATTGAAATCGGTAGTAGTTGGTTTTTTTAATCCCGTTCCTGTTCCTGTGGGAAGATGGCGATGAAATATTGTTTAGATTACTCAGGGACAATGAACCACTCTAACGGTGAAAGAATTTTTGTAGTACTTTCCAGTTTCTTGGTTATTTCGCCATTACTGTTTCCGTTCCCGAAAGAATATGGGAAGGAAATAGTCTTTAATACTCAGGAGCAATGAATCATTCAAACATTGAAAAATTTTCGGGATTTGGTCCAATATTTTCCAAGTTCCCGCTAATGTTGTTGTTCCCGTTCCGATGCTGAAGCTTGTGACACTTGTTGAGTACATCAAAGTGTTAGCATCTGCACCACTCAACATGGTCACAGAGACCACCAAGTGGTTTTGCAATACCCTCATTTGGTAAAAATTAAAATTTTCTTCGAGTCCTTATTACTTTACTCATTTCTTCTTAACAACAAAATAACCAAAAAACTTCGACTTCATTTCGAACCCTATATCCATTCAAGATGCTTATCTCTACCAAAGGCCTAGAAGACGCTGTCATTGCTTAGGTCAAAGTGTATAGTATCACTTTAAATCAGTTCGTTTTGTTAAGCGAATGTAAATAAGGTTCAATATGCGGTCATTTCATATGAAAAAATAGTTTGGATTATTGTAAAAGTAACACTTTTAACTAAAAAAAGTTTAAATCTTTATTCCTACCAAATGAAAATCAAAAGAGTTCTCAAAAACAAACAATCCAATAATCTAACTATATATTTGTTATTTCATTAGCTGAGCCGCCTGGCGTTGCTCGGGCCTGTAGTTTTAAGGCTCCCGTGCTCATTCCTGTTTCTGTTGCCGTGGGATTATAGGGATGAAATCTACGCTAAGTTACTGAGGGATTATGTGGCATCCCAGTGCCGAAAGAATTTCTGAAATCTAGTTTTTAGGTTTCCGTTCCCAGACCCGTTCCTGTCGGAATCTTCCGTTACCGTGGAAATATGTGAAATATAAGCCTAATTCACTGATGGATAATATAACATCCTAGAACCTAGAGTTGAAAGAATTTTTGAAATCGGTCAAGTTACTTTAAGGTTCCCGTACTTGTTACCGTTTCTGTTCCGGTGGGATTAAAGGGATGAAATAAAATCTAAATTACTAATTGAGGGGGATAATGTAGCAATCCTAATGCAGGAAGTGGAACGGTTATAGAAATCTGTCAAGTAGTTTCTAAGTTTCCTTTCCCAAACCCGTTCCTGTTGGAATATCCGCGAAATTTTTTGTAATTCCGTTCCTGAGGGAATATGGGGAACAAAACTTGACAGGAACCATTTATAAGTCATTGTGACTGAGGGATAATGTAACATCCCAGAATTGAAAGAATTTTTGAAATCGGTCAAGTAAGCATAAGCTTCGGTTCTCATTCCCGTTTCTGTTCCCGTGGGATTATAGGGATAAAATATAGTCTAGGTTACTCATGGAGGGGGATAATGTAGCACTCCTAGTGCCGAAAGAATTTTAGAAATCTGTTTCGTAGTTTCTAAGTTTCCGTTTCCAACACCGTTCCTGTGGGAATATGGGGATCAAGCCTTGACAGGGACCATTTATAAGTCATTGTCACTGAGGGATAATGTAACATCCTAGAGTTGAAAGAATTTTAAAAATCGGTCAAATAACTTTAAGGTTCCCGTTCTCGTTCCCGTTTCTGTTATCGTGGGATTATAGGGATGAAATACAGTCTAAATTACTAATGAAGGGGGATAATGTAGCTATCCTAATGCAGGAAATGTTATAGAAATCTGTCCAGTAGTTTCTAAGTCTCCATTCCCCAACCCGTTCCTGTCGGAATATGGGGATCAGCCCTTGACAGGAATCATTCATAAGTCTATGTCACTGAGGTATGAATGTAACATCCAAGAATTGAAAGAATTTTTTAAATCGGTCAAGTAACTTAAAGGTTTCGATAATCGTTCCCGTTTCTGTTCCCGTGGGTTTATAGGGATGAAATATAATCGAAATTACTGATGGAGGGGGATAATGTAGCTCGCCTAATGCTCGAATCTTTTTAGAAACCTGCCTAGTAGTTTCTAGGTTTCCGTTCCCAAACCCGTTCCTGTGGGAATATCAATTTTTAAATTTTTTATGTCATAAAAACCTTCTCCTGACAATAACAAACACAACAAAAAAAGAATTGGCCAAATTGGTCCAGGCGTTGTTGAGTTATGCGCTTACCAACACATTTTGCGATTCATTTTTATATATAAGATAAACTATTTTATGATTTTATTTCTGTATATTAAATATCTTCTTGAACTATTTTTGCTGTTGTGGTTCATTGAATAAGGGATCGTCTCGACAAATGAATAGACCGTCGCGTCGGCGTCGTTTGAACCTTGCAGGTGTAGAGCAATCTTCGTTTCTAAACACACAACTGTTGTGTTTTGAATAGAAATAATAAAGTCCTTCACCCGGCTATGGTCATTTATCAATTGGTTGAAGAAAGACATATGAATATTCCATACACCTACTATCGTAGCTTAACGTGACAGCTTTGTGCTACACATAGTCAAAGCGTACCCGTGGCGTGTTGGTTAGCATTTTTGGTTCTAACCCAGAGGTTGGTGCTCCAAATCCCAACAGAGGTAATGTTTTTTCCACAGGCCTTTCGCGATGAATTGGCGAGTCCTCCGTTACTAAATTCATTACCATGAAAAGCACTTTCTCGATTATCCGTCCGGAACTGGCAGAAAATTGTAGGTCCACTCCATTCCCTCACAAGTCATGGCTGTGAAAAATGCGCTAGGCCCATTGCATTGGCCATTATTCAAATACTCAAGCCATACAAGTGGGTGGCTAGTGAACAGAAAACGAAACACTTTGTTGCTCAATTTTTGCTGATGTTGTTTACCACTATTTTTTACACATGCATAGGGCGACGCATTTGAGTGGCCATTACTCAAACACTCAAGCCAGACACTCAAGCCATACAATTGGTTGATAAAGCTACAGCAAACATTGTGTTATACCATTTTGCCTGTTATGGTTAAATGATTAAGACATCGGCTTCACAACTGAAAAGTCCGAAACTCGAAACCTGATGATTTAATGTAATTTTAGCTCTAAAACATACGATTGTCAAGTTTTTAATTGCAATAGTAAGTTCCTTCACTCGGCTACAGCCATTTTACTGATCGGTTTAACAGAAATGCACAGTATTCAATATTTCCGTAACTAAAGGAAATCACTTGATGCTTCAGATACTTACAACGCCAACGCGTTTTAGACGTAGTTAAAAAATAGGATCTTCACTTATACGGATGGCTACAAGACCCACAAAAGAATAGTGCCGATAGCAGAATAGAAACTGCTTGGTTATATTTTTACAAATATAAGAAATTTTCAGAAGTAAACGTAAATAAAACACATATAGAATATTTTTTTTCTGATGTTTCTTTTTTATTATAAAGTTTCAACGTTGACATTATATGAGAAACACTACATCATTTAAATGATCATCACGCGAATTGTGTCAAGCATTGATTCTTTTGAGGTAATTTTCGACGTTCCATCGTCTTTCGAAGAAGTAAGGTCGAATGACACCTCCGGACCAAAGAGCGCACCAAACAGTGACTTTTTGTAGATTTAATGGTCTCTCTTCAATTACTTCAGAACCCCAAATACGACCATTTTGTTTATTAACGTACCCACCGTAGTTGGACGATTATGTAAACCATAATATCCTCTTTAACCTCTCTCAAAAATTACCATTTTTGTAGTAGGTTTTAACAATTTGCTTATGTGTTGTGCGATAGTTAAGCGATCCATTTTTTGCCACCGTTATGAAGATTTCAAAATTAAGGGAGTTTACTAGTGCTAGTGATCTTGATAAGTGGATCACTAGTGTGAAACAGTGAAGGCTAACAACTATTAGGGAGTAGTGGTACGGAATCCCAAAAAAAAAAATCCCCATCGGTTAAAATTCCCAAAAATTAAAATCCAACTTGCTAATATCCCCACATACATAATGCACATAGATGAAATCCACACTTAAATAATCTTTTTTGCCAAAATCCCCACGAAATCTCCAAATCCCCAGAGTCTGTTTACATCTAAATTATGAGCATTTAGTTCTCAGAAAAATCTCATGAAATTATGTCATTGTGATACTAATTAATAAGTGAATAATGATTAACAGTTTCTTAAGAACAACTAAGTTCATTCTTAGTTATAAGAAACAAAATATTTTCTTTTTTCATTATAAAACATTAAGAATGAAGAGAAACGATAATTTTGAATTTTTTTATTTTCGTTTCATTTAACACTTTGAAAGGGACCTTATTTTGTTAGCTTTACTGTAACATATTACGTTTTTGAGTATTTTTTATTAACTAACAAATTTTGAAAATGTATTTTCATTTCAATAAACATAACAAATTTTATAAAGAATTTTATGTTAACTCTTTGTATTACATTTTCCTGCTAGTGAATCACTACTTGAACATATTTGTTTTGGGGATATTGGTTTGGGAATTTTGGGTTTATAGATTTTCTCTTTGGGGATTTCAGAGATGGAGATTTCAATTTGGGGATTTCGCGTTTGGGGATTTCGCGTTTGGGGATTTCGCGTTTGGGGATTTCGCGTTTGGGGATTTCCGTTTTGGTTTGGGGCAAACGTCACCAACCCCAACTATTATCCCCTCAGATCACGATACTTGTAACTCTGCCCCGAAAAAAAGAAAAAGTCTAAAGGTTGGAGAACGAATGATTCGGGACTCTAGGGCTGAGTTTAAGTTTTCTATCCACACAGCTAAAGGTACATCACTTGAGACTTAATTTCAATTATGTACTTTTAATTGAACTGTTCAGTGTTTAAAATATTAATTTCGTCGTACCCAATGAGTGGACTACTGACTGGTGTGGAGCAGCTAAGTGGAAGAGCTTATGATCCTCTCAAGATCACGATTGGGGATTCAAAAAATCGGTTCGTACAGACTGCAATTAGATTCGACATGTTTTTGCCTATGTTTTTGATTTAAAATCTTTTGTTTGATCTTAAGCACCTTTCTTAATTATTAAATTGAGAGGAATTATTTTTGGTGTCTAAACGTAGTGATGTAGAAAATTCTATGCTGAGCAGTTTGTTCAAAACTAAACCAAAATCAATAAGAGTGTCTAACTGTAATTTTTTGGACTTTAAGCAGCATCATCAAATTGCAATACCACTTCTTGACTGCCGTGCATCCGATTCAAAACCTAGTTCCTCCTTGAGTTTTTGTAATTCAGAGTGTAAAAAATAGTTTAAGTGCGTCTCTAAATAATACCCAAAAATTTGCTAAACCTTGAAAATTGAAAATATGCATTCCTCCTCTGAAACAATTTAGACGCGATACGTGCCTAGCAAGGAATTCTCATCAGTTCTCCTTTCAGCCTAACTTCAGTCGTACAGTTAAGTATAGAGATTTATATTACAGCCGCAAGACCCGGATGTCGGATGTGGAATGCTTTACCCAACTCAATTTTCCCCAAGTAATATAATAAACAGAAATTCAAGAATAATCTGCATGGGCATCTCCTCTTTAACCCTTTCTTTGTTTCCTAGCAGCCGCACTGTATTCTATAACATTATAAGTCACAAATCACAACCCCTTGAAGTGTGCGTAGATTAAATTAAAAAAAATATAAATTCACTGCACAAAAATCAAAAATATAATTGCTACAGAAGTAAGGAATTTGAACTGTGTTCATGCAGCTCATGAACACAGTTCAAATTCCAAATATTAACCGACAAAGCCTTAAAAAATGATCTGGAAATAATTGCCAATGTTCGGGTCTTAACTCTATCAATAATAAACTGATCGTTATCAACACATTAGCTCATCCTAAACCAATAAAGAATATTATCCGCATTGCATTAGCTGGATATTCCCCAGTCGTTTATTTAAGTATTTTTGTGCTGGTTGATGTCTTAAAAAATCCCAAGATAAGTGATATTTGTTTAAATCGTCGCCGTCGTTGATTCTTTAAGCCATCCGATCACTTCATCCGTAACTGATTTTGACACAGTGATTAATTCATTTTGAATATCGTTGCTTATTTGTAATGGCATTTAAGTTGTTTGTTTTGAATTCGTTTTAAGAGCTTCCGTAAAGATCAAATTTCTATGTCAATTTAAATAAAGCATTTCCACTGTTGTCACTTGAGTTCAACGAATGTCCATGACCTCTAAATGCCAAATTATGCTTTAAACTACGTCAATGTTGTGAGATTCACAAATTAGCCTTTGGTTTTGTTGATTTCCAAAAGAAGTTTGAGAAATTGAATTTGCCTCTATTTTGCCAAGTAGCATTGTCACAATATTTCTTATAAGTACTGCATATCAGAATCAGAACATAAATTAAGTTATATATTCTCCTGTCTCTCTAAGATTCTACTGAATGTCTTCCTTTAATTATCTGAGTAAGTGTATTGAAAACAGTTCATTTAAAACAGAAAACTTTGAATAATCCAACCAGCAGTGATGATTGATTAAGCCCTTGTTGTTTCACTGCTGAAAAGGATAGCTTTCAGTTTCAAAAGAGTTGAGAAGTAGCTGTGCTCGTGCCTTCATCCGAGTGGAATAGTGACTTTTTATTTTTATTTTTGGAAATAAAATCCACATACATTAAAATAAGCTAATTATTAACATAATTATAATTATAATTATGTTATAAAATGATTTTCCATGGGTTTCGCCTTTCGCGAGGAACTGGCAAGTCCTCCGTTAGTAAAGTGCTGTCTCAATTGGCCGTTCGGAACCGGCAGAACCGGCTTGTTATAGAGAAATGCCCTTATTTATCTAATTAATTATATTTTTTTATGCTCATTTTTGCACAAAACTTTCTTAATTTATTAAATTTTTACCTTTATATTTTTAAAGGATTTGCGGGTTTTCACGTGAGCATGCAACATAGAGTTGCTAATGGGAAATTTTTTTCTAAGCACCTGCGGCTTTGAGCGTCTGTTCTTGAGCTTTATGTATGGTAATTACAAACGTTGCTTTCAGGGACAACTGCAATCTTATAAACTGTAATGGGAAATCAGTTGGAATTATAGGAATGCGGGAAGGGCAATCAAAACATTTTCCCCTTTTGCCATTCCAGTCATAATTTTGTCCCAGTAGTTTGTTGGTTCCCGTTTACGTTCCCTTTCTCGTGGGAATAGAGGGATAACATATTTATCCTTGTCTATCCTCGGATTCTAGACTATGTGTGTACAAAATTTCATTTCAATTAGTTCAGTAGTTTCAGCGGGATACAAAGAAAAATGAATAGATAAACTTTCGCCCGTATAATATTAGAAAGGATTTGTCAACAAATACTTGGTAGAGATAGATACTTTACTAACATTCTTGTTGATTTTTAATCTCAATTCTTGAGATTTGACTGCTTTCTATTCAATCGTGCATTGATTTTACCGGTTTCAAAAGGCTACGAGGGAAAGCACTTTTCGAGGCAGTTTCCATTGGCGCAAGGACATAATTTCCAGGGTAATAAGTCCATAATTGGGTTATGGACTTATGTCCCACTGGAGTGAGACATATGTAAGTCCGGCAGAAAAAGTTGTGAACTTGTGTCCCACTTAATATTTTTTATAAAGGGTGTTTTATTTAGAGGTATAGAACTTTGAAATGAAATAAAACAAAGACGCTTTTGTTATTGATATGAAATTTGCTTCATTCGGAAGACAATCTTCTGACATTATAATTTAAATATGATTTCTGGCATATGACCGCCACAGCTGTCTCGGACGTTGACTAATCTGGAGGTCTAATTTTCGATGTGTTTTTCCAACATTTGTGGCCGTATATCGGCAAAAACGCGCCGAATATTGTCCTCCAAGTGGTCAATCGATTTGGGCTTATCTGCGTAGACTAGCGACTTGACATATTCTCACAGAAAATAGTCAAGCGGCGTTAAATCACATGATCTTGGAGGCCAATTCACGGGTCCGAAACTTGAAACTATGCGGTCACCAAACGTTTCCTTCAATAAATCAATTGTTGCACGAGCTGTGTGACATGTTGCGAAGTCTTATTGAAACCACAACTCCTGCTTATCATGAACGAAAAAGTCAGTAATCATCGCTCAATAGCAGTCACCATTGATTGTAACGTTCTAGCCAGCATCGATTTTAAAGAAGTACGGACCAATTATTCCACCAGCCCATAAAGCACACCACTCAGTCAGTTTTTCTGGATATAACGTGTCTCCACATACACTTGAAGATTATCTACTCCATATTCGGCAGTTTTGTTTATTCACGTATCCATTCAACTAAAAGTGAGCTTTATCGTTAAACGAAATTCGCTTTTGAAAATCGGGATCGACGGCTCTGATTTTCAAAATAAATAAAAATTCAAAATTCAGGTGTCAGTCTATTAATGTTGAAACGCCAAACAACACTAAACATAAATCGCTTGACAGCTGTCAAAATGGATGCCAGTTGAAAAGTGTTGCCAACTTAAAGTTCTATACCTCTAAGAAACACCCGTTATATGTATACATGTACAATGTACATCGTAAGATAGTACCTAGTGTAATTTAAAACTGTGTAGCACTTGGGAAACAAACTTTTTTTCGACCATAGCCCAACAGGTTTTACAATTGCTCAATCCTTACAACTCCGTTAAATTAAGACTTGAAGAGCTGCCATATTCCTTTTTGAAATTTCTTTTTGAATGACATATAAATTGTTTTGGTTTCATTTAAACACCGCAGTACCCGCTAGCTGAAACCTTACAACTATTAGAAGGGAGATAGGGTTTTTCTGAATTGGGAATTAATATTTTATTTATAGAATTAAGTATAATTCCTTAGTTTAAAAAAGGAATTTTTACAATTTTATTTTTAGAAAATTTGAGAAATTGAAAAGTCCAAAAACTAAACTTTTTTAATTTAAAAAAAAAAAAAAAAAATTCGCGCGAATGTTTTGTAAATTTATTTTCAATAATGCATTAATTTTTTGATGAATTGAATTGGTTGACTAAAAAATTACGTCTTTTCTTACTTTTTTATAGCAAATTTTAGTTTTGCTCAAAGAAAAAATGAATTACGGATTTATGTCCCACTTTCGAGAGGAAAATTATGGACTTATGTCCCACTCGGGTGGACATAAGTCCATAACCCAATTATGGTCTTATGCTCCACCTAAGCGGGACATTACTCTATTATGGACTAATGCCCTGGAAGTTATGTCCCTGTGCCGTTTTCATTATATTCTACATAATAGGTCGACCATTAAATCACCATTTCAAAGATACTAGGTGCCACTTTATGGATTTTAATCTTCTCATATTAGTGTGTTTAGAATGAACAAGATACTAGTCAGTTTGTTCGCTTGTTGTTGTTGTCTTGATGTTCCGGTATTAGTAATTTATGTAAAATTTATTGGCTTCTAGTGAAAAACTTAGAATAAATTAAAGAAGACTGAAAGACAAAGTCAACTGCACTGTGGCAAAAGCATTAAACGCTTTATTTTAAACGATAATTTTATTTATCGATCCCAGTCCCAGGTTCCCTATTCTTTCAAAGAAACCGCCTGGCAACTCATAACAGTTGAGTACTCGATAGCGTTGATGGCAGAATAAATAAAAGTGATACAACCAACAAGACAGTAAGTTACACCATTCGAGGGGAATCTAAACTTACCAAAATCTATTTTGGCCCCCAAACCGCTATCCAAACAATTGTAATTCAAAATTAGTCATAGCTTATTTTATGAAAACCCCACACTCGTGCTGATGTTTCTTTTTTTTTTTTCATCTTTGTTGCAGAGATCATGTCAAAATGTTGGATAAGATTTAGTGACTGGTAAATGGAGTTTTTTTTTTCGGTTGGTGCTAATTTAATTTGCTAAGAATTCAAATACATGCTGTTTTTGACGGAAGTTCTCTTTAGTCAATGTTTGCTTTCTCATTATCTTTGTTGCTTATCAATGAACAATAAATTCTATTGAATTGGTAGGTAGGTGTGCTCCACATTAAGTCACTTTGCACATCAAGTTTTGTGTATGATTCTTTACTTTTATCTGAAAGATATCATGTCTAAATTTGCCTTGACATTTAAGATTTTAACCAGAAAACAAACGCAGCTTTGTGTCCACATCAATCATAGGTTCTGTTGGTTTTTAGAACGCATATATATTTGCTGAAATTGTTATGAAAAAGTCAGGATTAAGTGTAAATTTTGTCCAATTCATGGTCATCGCAAAATGTGCAGTTTCTTTCAATTGTCAGATCGGGAAGAATCGACTTTTTTTTTAAAATTATTGAATAACATTTTGAGTCGCACGTGGTGTTTAAATATCCTCTAATCATCATAAAATAGACCAAACAAGAAAACAGCAATGTAAATTGCTCAGCAAAACAAGTTTCAATAGCACAACCTCCGCGTTGTCAAAAGTTCAACTTTAATTTTTGCAGATGCGAATGCTTACTATAGTTCTAAAACTAATGCGGATGTTCTAAGGCTGTAAAATAAATGCGGAAGTTTGTGACTGCGGATGCGAATGTTTGTCACTTCCCTGAGTATAACCCCTTAAACTTTTATTTTTACGGAAATTGAGAAGTGGAAGCTAAAGTTGGGCATCAACTATCACTTCTGAACGACACTCCCAGCTTTTGCACACTCATGAAGGCTAATAGATGGGTCATATAATCAAAGTGTGAATTCCTGAATAAAGAAATTCAAATGGATTTTGATTGATTTATTTTCTTTCCTTCTTAAGTTGAACTTTTCGACGAAGAGCATCCAAACTTGATTCAAAAATGAATTTTTAGAAATCGGTTATTAGTAAGAGTTCAATGCATGTATTTGTATGAGCAGTGCCTTACACACCACTCCTTCAGCGGCACTGGACATCCTGTTTCATCTAGTCCCGCTTGACATCTACAGTAAACAAACAGCTGTGAGTTCGGCTATCCGTTTACAAGATGTCTCTCAATGGGCCAGCAACAATATTGGTCATGCCGACATTTTGAACAAATTCGGAATCCCCAAATAGAAAACAGACTACACCACACCCAAACTCGAATTTGACATAAAAATTTTCGGGCGATTATTTCATTAAGAATAAACTGGGAAGGCCATTCATTCTTGGAAAACGGACACGTCCATTTTTATACCGTCGATCGGTTCAAAAACAGATGAAGGAGAAGGTTGTGGTGTCTATCCAGACGAAATGAAATTGAACATCTCGCTTCGTCTTCCAGATCATTGTTGCGTGTTTCAAGCGGAGGTGATGGCAATTAGCGAAGCTTTATCTTGGCTCAGAGAAAACATAGTATCCAAAAAGGATATATTCATCTTTTCAGACAGTCAGGCGGCCATCAAATCCCTGCCATCAAATTCCTTCAACTCTTTTCTAGCCCTTAACTGCCGATCATCTCTCAGGGAGATGTCAGAGCAGTTTAACATTCACCTGTGCTGGGTGACGGGTCATAGAGATATTCCAGGAAACTGCAAAGCAGATGAACTAGCAACTTGCTAAATGATGACAGTGACACATATTTCTGAGTAGTTAAGGGTGAAAAAGCTTTTGAAGAAAAGATGCATTGTTTCACAATCTTGAAATAAACTGTTTTGATAGTGAAAAAATAAAACACTTAAGCCTTTCTCACCGAAAACGGAGAGTATAGGCATTCGCAACGAATAAATTGCTGCTCAAACAGGACGCATTTGGCCCAAGCTGGATC
Source organism: Melanostoma mellinum (assembly GCA_914767635.1). Taxonomy (NCBI): domain Eukaryota; kingdom Metazoa; phylum Arthropoda; class Insecta; order Diptera; family Syrphidae; genus Melanostoma; species Melanostoma mellinum. The sequence continues at coordinate 7,912,853 of OU612058.1, read as the reverse complement.
TTAAGTGGTCGAATGGCTTAATCTTTCTCAAAAGAAAAAACTTCAGTGCGACGATAGGTGTCATCACAGGACACTGTCTTATTGGACGACATGCCACAAGGCTATGTGTCGATTAAAAGACTTTTGCAGGAGCTGCATGGATGAGGAGGAGGAGGAAATTATTTCTCACCTTCTATTTCCATGCCCAGCTTAAGCACACGTAGGATACACCTAGGTTCGTATTTCTTTGATGACCCTAGTGATCGTACTCACATCGACGCCCTGCATTTCTCCCGCTTCATTGTTAGCTCGAATTAGGATAAGGATACATGAAATACACAATGGGCCTATAAGGGGACTAAGTGTGTTAGCCGAGCTAACAGCCACTCTGATCTAACCTAACCTAAGAGGGCAAGGACTATGTAAAAACATTTCACTTTTGTAAGTCTTTGGGGCTTAAAGATGACGACGATGTGTAACTTTCATCAGAGGAAAGAATCTAAGCTCATTCTTAGCAAGTGTTCGAAGACGAGTGGGCTTTTCATTCCCAAGGGCCATGGTATCTGAGTTTTTTTAATATGGTGCTCCAAAAACTGCCTGGAGCTAAATGTTTCCAAGTGCCAATCAATAACCTTCTCACGTAAACGCATCAAATCTCCTCCCCGTCTCTATCTACTATTTGCACCCATGAGCTGAATTTCCTCAAGCATATCGACGATATAATCCTTAAGGCAAACTCAGCACTTGGCTCGTGATACGATGGTCCAAAGAATTTGCAGACCCCTACGTAACCCGATCCCTTTACATTTCATTTGTCCGTCCGCTTCTTGAATACGCTTGTCAAGTCTGGTCGCCTTTCCAACAAGTGCACATTGCACATTGAGAGCATTCAACGCCGTTTCCTCCGATTTGCTCTTAGAGGTCTTAATTGGAGTAATCCCCTGATATTACCTCCTTATCAAGACCGAATCAAACTCCTCAACGCTGAAAGATCGAAAAGAAATATTTGACGTTCTCTTTATTCACCGAATCTTCGCAGGTACTATTGACTGTCCAGCCCTTAACAAATCCATTTTTCTAAATACTAACCCTCGTAACACCCGGAATACCCTTCTCTTCTATCTTCCCACCCATCGAACCTCTTACGGCTCCAATGAACCCATCTCCCGAATGCTGAGGAATGTCAACTCCCACTCCTCTTGTTTTGACTTCAACCGTCCAACTAGTTAGTACGTCTTAGCTTAAGTTTCTTAGTTCGTAAGTTAATAGCTTGTATTAAGCCTAATAAATGGGGGTTTTGCCCCACCAAAATTAAAAACTAAAAATTAGTTTTTGCTGAGTTGTTGGTGTTTATTTCATGTAATGTTTTCTGGTTATGTACAAAAAACATCTTTTCCTCCAGAAGTTTTCATAGGAATCTACAATCAAACGATAAATTTCACACTGTAGAAGTCTTTTTTAAAACGTCTTGATTCCAAACGACTCAATGATGCCTGAAGGAAACGACAGCAATTTAAGTTAATTAGGAGTTCTTTAATTACACCGATTTCCTCCTCTTATTTTTTCTTTCGCACTCAAATCAGCCAAATTTTTAGGTTCTCAATTCTCTTTTGGCTTTAGCGTGTAAACTGAAACAATTTGAAGTCTGATTTAATTTTGTGGCCAACACCTAGAGCATTTAGTTTATTCTATGGTCTTGCGATTACTTAATTGAGTTCGAGTGATCTTATTTTCTCACTTAGCAGTTCAATTGTCTTCAAATTGAGTACCGTAATATGTTTCCTCAGTTCCATTTAATGATCAATTTACTTCATTAACGACGAAAGCACAATACAATCGTCAAAAGATAGGTATTCCAGTTTCACAAATGAAAATCATGCTCTGAATGAAAATCATCCGCATTAGATAATTAGTATGGCAGCCCATTAAAATGCCAATTTGCGTATATAGCTTGCAAATTTAATTTTTATAAAACAAAAAAACAGAATGCAAATGGGTGCTTGATAGGTTTTGACAACTTGCATTAAAGGCGACATGCACAATTGCTAGCTTCAAGCTGATGTATTTTGAAACTAGTTAACAATGTTATCCACACAGTTCCTTTGTTTTGTAAAAGTCTTCCAATTACAATAGATTTTCCACACTCTTGGAGCAAGCGTAAGAAAATAAATAACAAACTTGTTTTCCTTTGCAGGAATTCTAAAATGCGCAGCAATTGGCTTAGGACTACTGACAGTTGCAATTCTAATCGTCGTTATAAATCCAGTTCAGATAGTGGCCGATTACGTATGCAAATTAACACTCGCTCCAATGCACTTGATACAGAATCTCAAATGTTTTCATCTCTTTTTTTCTTATTGTTTTTATTTTAGAAACTATCAATGTACGAGGGTTCCTTTCTGTACAAATTATGGCAGAAGCCACCACTTGATGTATTCATCAAAGTGTTCATGTTCAATGTGACCAACTACGACCGGTTTGTGAAGGGACTCGATACGAAATTAAAGTTGGAGGAAATCGGGCCATACGTGTACCAGGAGTTCCTGGAGCATCACAATGCAACATTCAATCCAAACGACACTCTTTCGTACAATCCATTGCGAACGGTTAAATTTATTCGGGAGCAGTCAATCGGGGATCCTAACATCGACATGATAGTCTCACCAAACATCCCCTATATGGGAATAACTGCAGCAGCATCTAGTCTTTCTATTTTTATGGCATTTGCTGTGCGGACTCTGGTGCGGCAATTCGATGCGAAGGTAATGCTCAGAGTGAGTGTGCATGAGTATCTGTGGGGCTATGAGGATCCGCTGGTGAATATTGCCTCAAAGCTGGTGCCAAGTGTGATAAATTTCCAAAAGTTTGGACTTCTCGACCGAGTAAGTGTGGCCTAATGCTCTTTTACGGTTTGGATCTTAATTGTGTACATTAAATATTCCCTAACAGATGTTTGATGAGGGCAACAATTTGGTGACAATTAATCTGCCACCGAAGCCAGGTAGCAAGGATGTTCGGCCGGATGTTGAAGAAGCTCCGACCGAAGCAATCAATAAGGAGGATGGAGGTTATGAGTTCGATAACTTTAAACCATTGACGAGAGATTATTCAATAGACAACTGGAATGGATTGAAAGGTCTACGGCATTGGGGTTACGAGGAAGGCTCACCGTGAGTATTTTTAAATTGTTTTCCTTTTTGAACAACAAATGCCGAAATGTTTTGCAGAAACACTGCGTGTAACACATTAGAGGGATCATTTGATGGAACACTGTTTCCTAAGAACATGTCACAAGGAGACACGTTCAGGGTGTATAGGAAGGCTTTTTGTCGGACTCTTCCGGTTATTTATTCACATCCTGGTAAGTCAAAAGTGAGTGATTTGTATGGCATTTAAAAAAAACTTTTTTCTCTTATATCGGAAAACTAAGAATGTTTAAAGAGAAAAGAACCATTTTAAGTTATGTGTGTAATGTTTGTTTTGATTCAACTAAAAATTTCAACCGCTATTCGCTATTTTGGCCTATTTTAGAAATTAGCTTCAAACTTTGATTTTTTCATCTAAGCACACAGATAAACTTCAGAAAGAAGAGGCCGAAGTACGAAAATAACATTTTGACATTATGCATTTTCTTAAAAACGCTAAGGTTGGCTTATCTCTAGAGGATAAGTAAAGCAAAGGTTAAGTAAAGTAACACCTTTCTTAAACAAAACCCAATTTCTTATAGATGAAGAAATGAAATTTTTTTGGACTATTTAAAAAAAAAAAAACAGCAGAGACTGAAAGTTATTATTGGTATACATTTTAATAATGTAATATTGTCATTTGTGGTAGCCGTATTGGCAGCTGTGTTGGCATGTCTGACTGTAACGTGTTAGTTGGAGGTTCCAATCCCAGAAACATTCAAGCTATTGTATACTAGGCTTAGGCTTAGGAATTGGTTGAGTCTTGTTGCTATTATTTCTTAAGTGAAAGACTTTTGCTGAAGTTGAAAAGTTTGCTTGTTAGCTTCTTATGTTTGCTATAGGCTCCATTGCTTTCAAGGGAGAATGAGAATTTTTTCAGCTTCCACCATCTTCTAAGATAGTAAAGACTTACAGTTCTAACACTTAAAACAGTGACTGCATTTACAATATTGTGTCTTATTTCTTTTGAAAGCTTCACATCTTTTCTGCTAGTAGTTTTATTCAACATAAGGGATTTTTTTTATTAAAACATACAATTTGAAAAAAAAAGAAAATGCCGTAGAATTTCATGTCTATCAATAAAAAGGGTGGCGTAACAAGGCTCGGGGAGCCTGGGGATCTGACGAGTTTCAGGAACCCATAATGTTATGCTTATTCCGAACGTCCAATAAAGGGCGATGTCCGTAGGAAAAATCAATGTTTCCTGGGGCCGAATTACAGTACACATTATCGAGTAATAATTATGTGAGTTTTGCATTACGTTTTTTCAAGGAATCTAATTCCATAATTTAACATTCTCTCATCATAAATTGAAGTGATTTTGTTTCGGTAGATGAGCAGCAGACCATTATTGTATTGAGTTCTCAGAGAACAATGTCACCAGCTCACTCGATCGCTGATGTCCCAATACGGCCTTAGACTCAAAACTTGTAAATAACCGGCCGTCGTGCTGACTAGTACACAAAGGGCACCACAACAAAGATTTAAAAATGTATTTAAATACTTACTTAAGAAATGCTTCATTAGTTAACTAGCATTTTATTCATAATGCTGAAAAAAGAATTTCAAAAAATCAGTTTTCGATTATTTTTTTATTTAATAAAGTTTTTGAAACTCTTTGAGGCATAAAAATAAAGTTTTGCGTTTCGCTGTCCGTATAGCTTTTGTTAGAGTCGAGATATTTTAATCTGTATAAGGCAACAGCATAGTTGCTCTAAAATGAAAGCTAAACTCGGAACTATTCCACTTCTATTAAACCATAGTTTTGGTTTCCTCAACGAATATCCGGATTTTCTCAGATAGTCAAGAAGCCCTCAAATCACTCGGCGCTGTTTCTACGAGCTCAGTAACCACCCTTAACTGTCGCCTATCTCTCAAGGAGATGGCTGAACAGTTCAATATTCACCTTATTTGGGTGTCGAGGCACAGAGATATCTTGGGTAACTGCAAAGCCGATGAACTCGCCAGAAAAGGAACTGTTCCACCGATCTCAACCAGTAGGTTGAATATTGGTATACCAATCGCTACATGTAAGCTTATGCTAAAGCAAGAGGCAATGGATAGAACAAATCATATAGGGGGAACAATATCACCGCGTGTGTGGCAACAAAACAGATATGGCCAGGACTAGATCCAAAACGCACAAGACATTTGTTATCCATAGCCAGATTGCACGTTAGCTCCATAATAAATCTATAACCGGATATTGTCTAATAGGAACAGGAAGACAAGCCTTAAGACTCGGCGTTTCCTCTAATGACTTCTGCAGAAGTTGCTTGGATGAGGAGGAGGAGGAGACAATCCCACACCTCCTCTGCTCATCTCCTGCACTCTCCTTTTAAAGAAAATGGCATCTAGGAAATTATTTTCTTGATGATCCAAGCGATTTGACGAACACAGATCCCCTGCATCTCCTTCGCTTTATTAAAAGCTCCAAATGGTTTTGTTAAGTGAGGTACTCCCTCGCACAATTTGTATGTTATCACAATGGACCTAGTATTGGTCTAAGTGTGTTAGTTATTTTCCTGACAGCCATTTAAACCTTACCTACTTAACCTAGTTTTCGTTTAAAAACCTACCAAAAGTGAGACCACCACGACAGGCACTAGGAAAACTGCATTTGTTCAGCCTGTCCCTAAGAAAGGTGAATCTTTCTCTCCTTCCAATTACCGTCCAATTGCACTTACGTCCCTTCTTTCCAAGGTCATGGAAACGTTGATAAACCGTCAACTTATGAAATATCTTGAAGAACGAAAGCTTCTAAATGGCCGTTAGTACGGCTTTCGTGGCAAACGTTCCACTGGTGATTTCATGGCTTATCTCACCGAAAATTGGAACCAATCTTTACATTGTTTTGGAGAAAGTAAGATTATTGCGCTTGATATTTCTAAAGCATTTGATAGAGTTTGGCATCAGGCTCTTTTATCGAAAATGCGTGCTTTTGGTATCGACGAGTCTCTTCTTCGTTGGATTAGAAACTACCTTTCCGACATTCCCCCATTTCCATTATCCATGAATGGTACCTGCATCCAAGAAACCGAAAAGCTGTCAGTACTTGGTATGTGTGTAAACGATGATCTTCGTTGGAATGACCACATATTTGAAGTCGCCAAAAATGCTGCTAAATGCTAAGGTTTCTTAAGACGATGCAGGAAGTTCTTCACCCCTTCTGATCTGGCTACAATTTATAAGGCCTTCATCCGCCCAAAACTGAAATGTAGTTCTCATATCTGGTCAGGTGCTCCTCAAACATCTTTGCGCCTACTTGATAGGGTACAAAATAGAGCGTTAAAATTGATAGGTGATAGTTCAATTGTAGAATCGATTGATTCTCTTGAGCATCGTCGAAATGTTACCTGTCTCACTCTCTTTTATCGTTTTTTTCACAAAGAGTGCTCTAGTGAAATAACCAGTTGCATTTCTCCCCTGAAACAATTTAGCCGCAACACCCGCCTCGCTGGGAATGCTCATCAGTTTTACCTTAAGCCCAACTTCGGACGTACAGTCAAGTATAGAGATTCATATTTTAGTCGCACCACCCGTATGTGGAATGCTTTACCTGGCTCTGTGTTTCCCCTGCATTGCGATTCTCAAAAATTCAAAAGCAACGTGCATCGGTGTCTCCTATTAAACCCTCTCCTACTTTCCTAAATGCTCGCACTGTGTTTATAACATTATAAGGGTAGTCATAACCCCTTGATGTGCGCGTTAATTATAAAAAAAAAAAACTAGGTGAGAATTAAAAAATTAAAGAATCAAATGCTCAAAAGTCAACATGTTGGTAGAAACGCTTTTCAGGTATTTTTTTTCCGTAAACAAAAACCTTCCTTTATTCCTTTAAGAGTAAATTGCCAGTGGTAGCGGTAATGTAGTGGTCAAAGGTTTTCCGAAACCAAAACGATCTTGAAAGCTGAAACCTTTTTAACAGGGTTTCTTTCATGGCGACAACTGCAAGTGTATGAAGCGAAGTGTCGTTCCTACCGCGTCAGTGTAGGCACTCTCATTAAACATAATTTGGCAGTTGAATTTGCCGCTGCAGCAGCTTCAAAATCGCTTTCATTTCAGAGATCCTTAAAACATAGGACTATTACTTTAGAGTATCGGGGTTCGAGTCCCACCTATATTTCTACGAAGAAGAGCTGTAACTACTGTATTGCTTTCAAAGCTCAGTTTATGTTATTTCACTTACTTTTGATGTATATATTTTTAGGTTCGCTTGATGGTGTCGATGCTTACTTCTTCAAATTGGCCGAATATGCGTTCGATACGAACGCATCTGATTCACAAACGGCATGTTTTTGCAAAGAGAAGATGTGCTTAAAGAAAGGATTGGGAAAAATTACACCCTGTTATTACAGTAAGAATACGTTTAAGGAATTACTTTCTACTAAAATTAGATTCATTTTATTGTAGACATTCCAAGTGCGATATCTTTTCCACATTTCTACAATGCAGATCCAACTTTATTCAAAAACATAGAGGGCTTAAACCCGGATATAAAAAAGCATGGAACGGAGATTGTAATTCAACCGGTAAGTATAAGGTTACTAAATATTAACTATTTTCGATGATTTTAAACACAACTATTAAAAATAAAAATAATAAATAAATAAATGCAAATCATTCATTTAAAAATGCTTGATATAGAAAAGTGTTCCGAGTGTAAGATCCAGTTCAGACATATTTCTTATTCATTATTGTTCAGTTGTATTTGAAAACTAACAATTATTCTTTATTGCACTTTACAGCAACTTGGAGTGCCAATGAGGGTTTTTACTCGTTTCCAAGTCAACCTGCTGATGGGTGACATCAGGTTCAATACGGAGATGAATGCGTTTAAAAATATGGTGCTGCCGATATTTTGGTTAGAAATCGTAAGTATTAGAGAGGTCTTTTAAATTTCTTATTTTAAACCTTTCTAAAGTATTTGCTATAGTTACAAAAGTATAATTGTTCAAAAAGGTGTAAAAGGGAGGTTTTTTTTTCGTTTTAATTGCTCCTTACTCCAATATCAATCACATAGACTACCCTGAGACTTAACTTTTCTAAATCTATTCCCCCCTCTCAAAAACTATAAATACTCTGTCACGTTTTATGAAAAACGTTTGTTCTTTTGGTCAAAAATTTCAGTTCTCAAACAGAACACTTTACCTTCGCGACGAGTGCCACTGAATAAATTTCTGTTTTCATTGCTTACAACCGTCTTACATAAAAGTTCCAATGCTAGTTATTAACACCTTCCATTAGCCGAGATGATGTACATTTCAGAGAAGGAAAACAACGAGAACTACCTTTGCAAAGCTTCTTTTGTACAGCGAACTTAAATTATTATCGTTTCCAGCGAAACTTTGACAATAGAAACGAAAACAAGAACAAAAATAAAGGGAAAAAGAACATCTAAGAACCACATCTAAAAAGTCTACCATTGCTGCTAGGCAATGAGAATAAATAAACCACCAATTCCAACTGACACTTATTTCAACGGTTTATTTTTCGTTTTCATCCCTTTTGATATGCCATTGTCTGTGGATGGCTTGCGAACAGCTATTGAAATGTGTGAAAGCGAAAGGAAATCGTTTTTTGGGTCAAAGTTGTTTGGCAAGCGGCGATGTTCTAAAAACAAATAATCTACAGTGTTGGTTTAAATGTTTCTGATTTTAGGTCAATCAAGCCAAGAATTTTAGAGTGTTCAAGAAAAAAGTGAAAATTAGATCAAAAGACTGATTAAGGATACATTTTGAGTTTTTCCCTTAACCGGGAATTAGAAAAAATTGGGATCAATATTTTTGATTGAAGCTTTGACAAAGTGTCGGATCATAAATATACAAGTTCATTTTTCTTAGAAATCTTTCGAAATAGTATTTTCATTTTCATCTACGAGCTTAGAGAAGTCTTATGGAGCCCTCAAAAAAGCTATAACAATCTAGATATTTAATTTTTGTTCACTTTATGAAAAACCTTCATCTTTTTGCCTCTTTTTTCAAGAAACATTAAGGCTTTTAAAATTCCTACGCCATCAAAGTTGTTTCTAAATAATTTACTCCAAATTTTTAAATATAACAAAATACGAGTGTAACATCCCTGCTCGTTTGAGTACATTTCCCATTCAGAATGTCCTTTGCACGTCTCACTAAAATATACAAATATTTACTCAAGAATATTCTACTTTCATCGACTCATTTTCGTGATTTTTTTTTATCTTTTTCTGTTTCACTCTTGCAGGGTGTGGAAAAACTAACCCCAGATCTGATATTACTGCTGCAGTTACTTTTCAACGTTTGCCCCTACGTGCAAATGGGATTTGCCATTTTAATGGGCGCAGTTGGAATAGCCACTATGGGATTTGCGTCTCTGCTTCTTATCTGTGTGCAGAAACCAATCAAGCCTCTACGAGATATCGACCAGAAGTTTGAACTTAGACGATACTCGGGGGCGTATCTATTTCCACTAATTAAGAAGGAAATCAGTAAATTCGCTGACGAGGAGGATGCCGAACAGCTACAGAGTCTTACTGAAGTACCCGCCGAGGAGAATTGAAGAAAGTCTCTTCAGAATTAAGCCAGAGAATTAAGAAGACTGCACAATTTTCCTACCAACAATGGAATATGCGTTAAGGAAGCGATAAGCAACAGAAAAAAAAACAAATATAAAAGCAAATTAAGGAATTACTAAGGAAATTAAGGACAAAGCAACATGCTGTGATATATTTTCTACTTTAAGTGAACTCAATATTTAGGTTATTTAGGTTAGGGAGTGAGTTAGACTTTTCGTGGTTGAGTGGGTTTTTATTATTTTAAATGATTTTTTTTGTACTATTTTTTTTTAATAAGAAAAAAAAACTTGATGTGTAACAGATAACAAATAAATTAAATAAATAAACGAATAAATAAATAAAACAACTAATGCTATTCGGTTTGTATAGTATCACTTATCCACTTCATGTAATAGGAGGTCCTTGTGTAGACGTCTGGGAATCCCTCGAGTGCACATCCCGACCCAAAGGATGTAATGCCAGCTAGAATCCAAGGCCCGTTTTTCGTAACACGGCATTGAAGTGGTCCTCCAGAGTCGCCCTGATTAATGTGGTGTTTAATTAAATTCATGGCAAAAAGATATTTCGACTCACCACACACGTGCCACCCTTGCCATTTAGCTTGCCAGCGCACAAGTGTCCTTTGTGGATTTTTACAAAGCTGCCATAAGCGTCCTTACATCTAGGATTTTGTTTTTTTTTTTTGTTGAAGCGGGATAAATGAATACGGATTGGATGCAATTAGTTTTCATAACATATATTATGTGCTTGGCACACTCACCTGCCATTATGGTGTAGCGGAACATTCGTCTTGAGGAGTATATCCGTTAAGTCCCCAGTAATGTTCGATTTACCCCATCCTGTGGCGACGCAATCAATGAACGGCAGATCTCGGTATTCATTTGATGTTAGGGGAGGATGCTTTGGTTGCGATTCATCATTGTCATTGGACACTTTCGCCCCTGACTCATAATCGGTGTAATCGTCGAAGTGGTCCCTCATGAATTTGTCATTTCGTCGCCTGGATGGTGGGTTAAGCATCCTGCCAGTTCGTTGATTGTTAATCCGTAGACGGCTCATAATTTTTGTTGTCAGCAACTCCTTCATACTAGGCAGGGTGATATTTCGTTGGTGTGTTTGCACACTTCGCAGGAAGTTATCCATTTTGTCCAACGAGTTCCAGGTGTCAACATCGAGGTCTTCCAGTGATGATGACTCGTGGCTGGACTGGACATTTTCATCGAATATGAAAGGTAGACAAATGCGGCGTATATTTGACTTTCTGGTTAAGTCAGCAGGTACTGAGAGTTTCATGAGGACTAAGTCGTGCAGGAAGTTGTGATAGCTTTTGTGCAAGACAATTTTTTCCACCGGAATTCGCTGTTCGTAGCCGGATTCAACGACACGATTGTATTCGCCAAGGACAACAGTCCATAATGGTGGCAACGGCAAGTTGAATAGATCGCTGTTTTGTGAACATAAATAACGCATAATGTTTGTCAAAGAATTGATTAGAGTGGATGATGCTTACTTGTGTACACAATGTGCAGCCGATAGTATCCAATATTGATGAATGAGCACGCCGCCACACCAATGTCCGAGGAAGCCCATGGATGGGTGCAGCAATTCAAGCGAGACTTGCCAAGGGAATTGTCCCTCTTTTGTGGGTGAGCCGGCAATGATTTTTGGAGTGCGATCATTGTAGAAGAATTGATTGGTCCTGGAGCTGGAACGTGGCTGTCGACGAGCTGGCCGAGAACCACAATCTGAAATGAAAATTTTGTTGGAATTGCGTTAGTTACATAAAATGTATTATGTTAGGTTTTTGCACAGAAATAACTGTTTGTTGGTCTGTTAGTGTAGGGTTTTTGTACTAAATCATACTTATTTTAGCTGAGGATTTAAAATGAAGGAGATGAAATTTATATGAGATTTATATTAGAGAGACAGGGAGAAGGACATGTGAATAAAGAATTACGATGAGCTTTTCAATTGTTTATATAGAAGTGAAAATATAAACCAACTGGAAACATTTGAGAGCATTTCAACATTTGAGCATTTGATTTAATTATTGGGAGTAGAAAAGCAGCAAAATTCAGCATTAGAAACAAGCAGTAGCCAAAGTTGTGGGGGAGAGTAGGTTTACAATTTAGCTTGGTAAAATCCTATGGCGAAATTGGCGATGTTGTATTGTAATGTATAGCACTTAATCGCGTCCGTCGTGGACAAATATTTTTTGAGCAGATAACAAGAATTTAGTTCTCTTATTAAATTTCCCATTTGGTAGCCCAAGCCTTATGCTGAGAAGCTTTGCATAGCTTTAGGTGTTAGAATACTCGTAAATTCATTTGTATCTGTCTTTTTTCTGTTCATGTAGATGATTGAAAAAACAATCTCTCTTAATGATGACAGAATTTGATCACTATTTTTATAGACGTGAGGTAAGTACACCAATAGCAATAAGAACAACGTCACTACAATAAATAAAGAAAATGAATATCTTCAAAAATTTTACAAAAGCTTGACACCGCAAACTAGGTGCTCCGATTTCTAACTCAAATTATGCAACTTAATTAAAGGGAGTGAATCAACAGCTGAATTCAAAGTGAAGACGAACGTCGGTAATGAAAAATCTAGACTTTAGTTTTAATACCTAGTTCATTTCTTTCAAGCACTCCAATGCTGTAATGAGGAATGTAGGGGACATATGTGTTTCCACGGGTTCCGACCAATTGGTGGTTATAGTCTATTGATTATTTCAATTCTTAAGGAACTCGAAAAAGGGCGGATTTTTATTGCATGAATCGATTAATGGGCTAATTTTGGAGAAAAAAACCGAAAAAAAAATTTGCACATTTTGATAATTTTCAAAAATATTGGAAACGACAGTTGCTTAGGGTCTGGTTCAACTTTGTTCCATACAAAGAAGCTGCAGTCAGTATAAAATGGATAAGAAATAACGACAAATGTTTATGATTTAATTTTAATATTTCGCTGAATTTCAAACGCAGAAAGTTTTCTGATATAACTTTTAAAAGACAATTTTATTTCCCTTCTTTTTTATCAGGCAATGTCTATACCTATCTGCAACCTGAAAGAAATGCCATTAGAAAAACTGACAAAACTAAAAAATTGGAAAATTTTGACATTTTTTTCGTCGGGAATTTTAACGTTTTGGATAGAAAACTTTTTTTTTAATTATTCGAAAGGTATTTTTCGATGGGAAAATTTGCTCTTTACAAAAAACGTCCATTGCATCAAAATTTTGTTTCGTTTTCGAGTTATATTGAAAAAACGAATCAAGATGGTTAAGAGCCCATAGCTCCGATTTGCACCCTCTTATTTAATACTTAGTAATTAGCCCATGCAATAAAAATCCGCCCTTTTTCAAGTTCTTTTTTATGCCCTTTTTTTACGACATAATCAATAGATTATTAGGTGAGTTTCAATGTGTAACAAACGGCTTATTTTTTGTTTTTTCATATACATAAAATTAAATACTTCAGTCAAACAAAGTGTCTTAAAGATACTTATTTAATAAACAGTTCCTGGACTTTTTGAAATAATATTCGAAATTCCGCCTTTACGACGCCGACGTCAATGATGACAAAATCTCGGAAAGAAAGATGCGTCTGCGTTAACCGCAGAACTTTTTACTGAATTATCTGAAGTCAACAAAAGCTCTGCTTTAGACAATAAACCACAACTTGAAAGAAGGAAAAAAAGAAAAAAAAAACTGAATTTTTGGTAGACATTTAAAAAAAAAAGTGGAATCGAAAAACGAAAATTTCTCGGCTCAAGTATTTTTGAATTGTGTTTCGAAAATGTCTGTAAGATTTCATCCAGATCGGTTGAGTAGTTCTCAAGAAATCTTGTCCACCGATTCCAAAACTACTGTTTCGAGAAATGCGTGTTTAAAGTTTTTAACGCTAAAGCTGGCTGACCCCGAGTGTGTGACTTTTAAAAGCTGTAATTGCAAAACCATTGCTCGGATCAAATTTAAAATTTTGGGCAGTACATATATTGTTTTTCGATTTGAGGTCGTTAAACCCACCAAACTCCTTAAACCAGTAAATTCTCAATTAAATTTAGCTGCTGTAGGTTTGGGTATATGAACAAGATTTTGTTGAATGTTAAGCTTCAGAAGAATTAGTGTAGATTTTAAAAAGACAAAATGAGATGATTCAAATTCAAAGTCTAACACCAAAACTTAAAGGAATATAATTCTGATAAGTCCGAAAATGATCAAACTATTGACCAAAAAAAACTCATGACTGTTTTTTATGGGACATTTTCATAAAATTTATTTATTAAAAGTTGGACAAAATATAGTAAAATATGTCTAGAAACAAGTCTCGGGAACTTAGCTCATATTCAATTGGAATGAAGTTCACTTTTCCGAAGTTGGTTTGTTCTTATGCAACTTAGAACCAAGAGCACTTCTATAGAATGCAAAAATCAAGACACATTCTTGTTAGCTTTGAAAACTTGCTTTTTACCCCTAATTTTTATGTTTCTCTTACAAAAACAGTATAATATTGCGCTCTCGTCAGCTCTTGTAGTTTCTTGAAGAAAGTTCGGACAGACGAAGCTCTTAACTTTTCTTTCAGTACAACTGTCTGTACTTAGGGTAAGGAAACTTATAGTGAGGCCAAAAAAAAACTGGCCAGACGAATGTGATTTGTCGCGAATTCATAATTTTTACACAACAGATACATGACTACACGAAGAGTTATATTCGTCTTGGTTTTTTAGCTTGGTTTTTTTCGGTTCTAGCAGATATTAAATGGATTTTCAAAAATCCCCTCGAAATTTGATAAGCTAACTACTTTTTCCGAAACAATGGTAAGGAAGCGAAAAAAATATTTCTGAAATGCCAAAAAAAAAAAAATGGGCACGACTGGGTCGCACGAACTTGCGATTGTGTGCTAAGTACAGTACCAAAATCTTAAGGCTGAGTAAGGTTTAAGTTTTTGTCTTAATATATTTGGTGGTACAGGGCTACCAACTACAATTTAATTATGAAAATTGACTTAAATCACGCAAAATATTGAAAAAAATATCAAATTAAATATTCCGAGGGCTTCAAGCGAAAATCTAAAAACGTCATTTTTTTGCACTTGCTAAAACATATAAACGCTAAAAATTTAATCAAAATCGTTGTAGCCGTTTTTCAAAAAAAAAAACGGTTTTTTTTTTTTTTAAACTAGGCTTTAAGAATTCAAGCATACAAGTTTGAAGATCTTATTGAAAGATGTATTGACAAAAAATTTTGAATAAATCAAATATACCGTTTTGAAAATATACGAAGAAGCAAAATTTTTTTTAAAAAATTAATGAAAATTTGAAAATACTAAATTTTTCAAATATTGATATGCAATCTTTCTAAAACTATCTAGGACTTCCTTAATATGAAATTTCGTCAAAATCGTCCAAGCCATTCACGAGAAAGTCGGGTTTGAAAAAAACGGCACTATGGGGGGTACCGTTTTTAGACTTTTTCCAAAAATAAATTTCAGATCGTAAGAATAGTTATTCAAAAATAGTTCTTTACGTAAAATTTTATCAAAATCGTTGGAGTCGTTTTCGAGAAAAATAGGTTTTATCATATAAGTCGTATGGCAGGTACCGTTATTTCAAGACCTAGAGACCCAATTCCAAAAACCCCTCTGTAGGCTGCCTCACAGAGCCTAACTGCAAATTTTGAAGAAAATCGGTAAAGCAGTTCAGGCTGTAGATCCATATACAGACAGACGGACATACAGACAGACAGACAGACAGACAGACAGAATTGTAGGACCCACTTTTTTCGTATTCTCTATCATCGTAATGTCATGTTTAATTGTCATCTCAAAATTTTTTTTCTGCACGAATGCAAAACTTGCCTTATAGTACCTATAATCGCAAGTAAAAATAGAGCGTAATACAATCAGTTCATTCATTCTATCTTCTTTCTTTGAAAGAGGATTCATATTTAAATTGTCATAAGCAGAAACAAATGAAATACCCTGTACAGTCTTTACAATTATTATTTTACGAAGTATTATATGAAACATAGTTCCATACATGTTTTTTATGGTCCCACTTTGGTAGAACATGAGTCCTCAATAAAATGGTTACGACCTATGTCACTGCGCTAAAACTAGGAGCGTAGGTTTAAAATCCACTACAATTGAGTCAAAAGGCTTTTTGTGTTTTTTCTAAGTGTAAATTGAAGTTGATTTTAATTACACGAAATTTAAAGTGAATTTTTATTGTCTTGCATGTAATTGTTCAAGATATATGTACATATCTAGAATTAGGGACAATCCGACGAAATTGAAGCTGAGATCTCGAAAGCGTAGTCAATACTAAAATCTAACGATTGTTGATAACTTCGCTATGAGTGAAGAAGATGTATGTACTTCAGTTTCAGTAAAGTATCATCGTTATAAACTAATCACATCCATTTGCTGGAGAATTATAAAGAAAATGGTCCAATCACAAAATGTTCCTTACATTTTAAATTTTTTATAATCGTTCCGTAAAAACCAAAAAAAAAAAATGCAAGAAGAAAATACAACCAAACATTAGGGGGTTACTGACCACATGTTTTGCTATTGAAGTGAAAATACTCTTGCGAGTTCCCTCTATTCAAAGTTTTCACAAATTGTGGACAAATTTTAAGCAGAAATGCAATGAAATGAAAATTAGTGATGCAATTAATTTGTATCACTTAAAGTTAAGTTACAAACTCTGTGCCTTTTTTTTTAATTACAACTATGTCTCAATGAAAAAGGAAATCAATTAATACTTACCAGGAGTTGAGTATTTATCCTGATTGGAAAACTTTCGCTTCTCCGACATCGATAAATGCTGAAAGGATTGTACGCCCGTTGTTGAATGTATGCATGCAAATATAGTCAGTGGCAGAAAGTACGAGTAAATCATTTTCGTACATAGCCGATGTAATGAGCATTGTTTTTGCTATATTTTTGTTGTGAATTTAATTATTTGCAAGCTTCTGGAGTTTGTCAGTTTTTTTGTTGAGAGAATTTACTTCTTTCTGGACACTAACTATGCGCACTTTTTGTTTGACAAGGCTTTTATTTTTTTCTTTACGCTTGTTTCATGGATTTTCTTTGATAATTAAAAACACTTTATCTGTTTGCTTACTGACTTATTTGGATTGGCATTGTTTTGAAATGTACCTATGCAGAGTCATTTTACTTTCTTTTGTCTATCCGATGAATGGAAAGTAAATTAAGTTTTTTTTTTTTTATAACTATCGTGTTTTGAGTTTTAAGATATTCTATCACCGTGGACTAGTCTATGAGTGAAAGATTTATGGGAAAACTATGAGAAGCCATTATACTCATAGAATGGCTAATGACTTATTTTTTCTGGGGTTATGTAACTTTTGTTTTGTTAGGTGAAATGAAAGTGTTCTTATATAAGCATAAGTTGAGTTTTTATTTCTGAATGATGGTATCAGAATTTTTTTTGGGGGATCGGAGACCTAAGTAATGCTGATAATGACCCCTTATTTACTTTTCTGTTGTACCAAAGGCTAGAAAAAGAAGAAAAATTTAAAGTCTTAACTCTAAAATGCATCAGAATACTATTCTGCATTCATTTTATTCATTAATCAATCTACTTTAGAAATAATATTACAGCGAAAAACTGTGGGAAAATTTGAATGATGTTCATTGATTACCACGGGCAATCTTCATTAGAAAAAAGATCTTTAAAAACAGTTCTTCAATACGGAATAGTAAGGAAAGTTCAAGCAGTCATCACTTTGGAATGACAAAACCAGCAAAAATTGCAACAAGGTTTTTGATTTGCATAAGGTTTGCCAAAGCTCAGGAAAATAGTCCATGATATTTGAATTTTAGAGCTCCAAATTTTAGTTTCATTTGTTGGTTTTGACGTTTTATTAACTTTTTGTGGAGCGTGTTGTGTTTAATCAGCTGCTTTGATGTGGATATATTATTGGAAGGTAAAACCTCCACTATTTGTTTTTGAGAGTCAGTGTAAGACTCAATATAAACGTTTGTAAATTGGGCCTAGATAGAAAAACAAAACAAAAATTGAAAATCTCAATGTTATTTGCCTTTAACTTTTAACTGTTACACCCCGCATTGCGCCCAAAGTGTTATGTATTGCTAGAAAGGTTATTAAATGGTCTATTTAGCGCAAGTTTAATCAGCTGCGGAAATTTACAGATTGATTTTTGATTAATTTTTCACCAAACTAAGAAATTTATTATTTTTTCAACATTAATCGTAAATAACTTCTGAAGGAAGAACTTTATTGAAAAATATTAAAACACCTTTTTTGTAGAACATAAAATTTTCGCTAAGAAATATGTTTCTAATTTATCGTATATTGATTTGTTTGTTAAATAAAAAAAAATTAAAGTAAAAGCAAAATCAAAAATCAAAAAAGCTTGATTACTTGGAAACAGTTAGCCTGACAAAAATTTTCAAACTAACATTTTTTAAGGAAATCTAATTTCCTACAAAAATACGTGTCGTTGAATTTGTTTGGCTCAAAATGGTTTAACAGTTTTGACGCTAAAATAAGGTAAAGTCTAAGGAATAGAAAACACCATTGATAAATCTCTAGAAATACCAATGTACATTTATGCATAAACCTATATTTTGTACACAAAACATTTTTTGAAAAGTCTTATTTAAAAAAATAAACTTAATTTGAATACTTGGATAGCTAGGTGATTCTGTGTTTAGCTAAGAGTTTAATTTTTACACAATATAGTACGAGCATACTGTTATAAGTTATGTAAACAAAAAATTATGTTTCGGTAAATGTGGTGGAAAACATACCACTTACAGGATTTTTTCTAGTCCCAATAGCTAAACCGAAGTAAACCGAACTTGAACCCTTTTACGGCACTTATCTCAAGACATTGAGATACATCAAAATTGATGGTAATTTCGTAATCAGAGAGCCCAAATCATATTAGGAAAAATAGTTTTTATATGTTTTCAAGTGAGTTAGTAATTATGGCCGCCTTTGTTCGAGAGTGGAGCCACTGTGGCATTCTGTTTCTTTCACACAAATCAAAACATTAAAGACAATTTCCATTGAAAGTATTAAGAAAAAAGTTACTAAAAAGAAGTTAAAAAAAAATTTACAAAAAACTTTGATAGAAAATCTCATTCGAAAATGCAGATGCTTCAGAGGTTTATAAAAGATTTGCATTATTAAAGCCAAAAATAAATTCGGCAAAGCTATTATTGGGTCTAAACATAAACGTTCTTACTTTACTGTAAGCCATCAAGCTATTTGTAGTGGTTCAATTCAATTTTGCATATATTTTAATTTCTTAAAAAAGAGCACAAAGTTTCTCTGACAAAACAAGAAACTTACCACATATTTATGGTGGAAACAATTCAAATGCAAATACTTCATTTGAACGAATAGTCAGTCGGAGCTTCAAACTGCTGCAGATGAAATCTTAGCTATCGAAATGTACATACGTGTAACGCTCATACCTCATGAGAAGTGGACATGCGTGCAGCCAAACAACGTTGTTTTCATAGCTAGAAGACTTCATAAGTTACCGGAGGTCTGCCTTTTTAAAAGTAAAAGTCCTTTCGGCATGCGATTTTTCGATTCTTGAAACTTTAAAAGATCTTCACTTAAATGATTTAATCTTTTAACTGAGACACTTAGAAATCGTGTGACATATTCGGTATGAATCGATAGCCGAACTGCAATAGGTGGCGAAGAAGCCTGCTGAGGATTTAGGTGTATGTAATATCAGAATGTGCGAACGGATGCTCGTCCTTCCCCGCAGCAGTATTTTGATTTTTTTTGTGAAGAAGTTCAGTGCTTAGCTTGGCATTCACGACTACTCATGAACTCATGAACAGCACTCACATCCATTCGAATGAAGGACATTGATGATGGGCACAACATCCTGAGTGCAAACTGATATCAATATCTTTAAGCCCTGAAAATCTGTATTGTAATACCAAATAAAAACATCAAAAAAGAAAATTGAATGGAGTTTGAGACACAGCAGGAATTGTGTTCGCTTACGATCTCACTTTCTATATCAGGAGGCTTTAATAGAATTTCATTAAAAAAGGACGTTCACGAAATCAGTTCTCGATTACTTCTTTCTGATGAAAGTGAAAACATTCTGAGAACCAGGTGTAACGTCAAACTAGTAGATTTGAAAGGGAGATGGAAATGCAACAATGATGATATGAAAAAATCTGATTTTCACGTGAACAGAACCTATTAACACTAAACAATGTTTATATTGAGCCAAAACGACTTAATTGTTTTATAGTGCACTTATTGTGTGAAAGCCCAAAATTCTTAGAGTAAGTGATTTCTCTTCAAGATTAAACAAGAAAAAACTTCACAGTTGGTTGATTTTGAAACTTTTAATCCGACAAAATTAAGAAAATCCTGCTTAACGATGATTGACTACCTCTAAACTCATTAACGCACTTAAGTTTTGCCAAGAAAAAATTCACTTCCATGCAAAGTGTATAACAATGAAAATGAAAACAAAACATTCAATCGAAACGGAAAATAAAAGCAAAAGTTTCATTAACCTTCTCGCAAAAGATAGACACGCATTCGTTGATCACAAATCTATGCACGATACGACGACTCCGGCGGTGTCGTTTATCTAACCGATATTAGATCTTTTGCAACACAATAAACAGATGCACACGCGCGAGTTACGAGATGTGGATTGCACACGGGATCGTCGACATCGACATCGACTAACTGCAACTAACAGCTGGAAGTGAATATTCGAATCGGAGTTCCGTCCAGCTAGTTGCGATTTACTTGCCAGACTGACAGTTGGAACTGGCTAAGAGGAGCGAATTTTCCTCGATTAACATCGCGTGCATGGCCCATTGTTGTGGCCTGGTCGGGGTAATCCATGGAGCGTGGTGGTGGTAACGGGAAAAAGAAATGGAAATGCTTTCGATTTCTATGGCATCTCGTCGTTGTTGGTTGTCGTCGTCGTCGTCGAGTCGTAGTTTCCCATGTGTCTAGGCATCTGCATATTTGCTTTTAAAGGTTGTTCGTTATAAGAAGATGATGATTATGATGATCTGGCTGAAGATGTTTATGAATACGATGATGATGTTTATTGTGATGATGTAGGCACTTATGTTGATAGTAAGAGTATTATGCATCAAACTAGAAGTGCATGTGTTGTTAGAAGTTAGATTGCAACGACGACGGACGTGGGCATGTGAGAGACCACCAACGGGTGGTCTACGAAACTATTTTGTAATTGCTTGCAATGACGTTTCATTACTTCTTTTCTGTTTTTAATTGATCTCTTCACTTGAGTATTGATGTATGTAAAATTTTTACATTGGTTATGGACGCCATTTTGCATTACATAAGGCTTTTATATTTGGTTGCATTGTGAGCCGATTATGAAAAAGCCTATCTCTGAGTTTTTGAAAAACTTAGGTTGTTTCGTAGATAAACGAATAAATGGTTGCAGCCACCCGAAAACCATGTAAGGGAGCTGGTATCAGTAGATAAGGAATGGTTTTCTCAAAGTAAAGTTCACTTTTCCTAACAGATACATAGGAATAAAATACTGTGACAGGATCAGAAACAATACAAAACATAAAAGCAAAAAAAAAATAAAAAATAGGGTGGAGCAACAGATCGAGGAGCCAGTGGGCCTAAAGCATTTCCCACAACCATGACTTGTCGAGGAATGGAAGGGACCTACTATTTTCTGCCGGTTCTGAACGGCAAATCGAAAGCACTTTTCATGGCAAAAAAACATTTTTGCCTCTGTTGGGATTTGAACTCAAACCTCTGGATTAACAGGCGGACATCCTATCCATCACACGACCGGTGTCACAAAAAAACATAAAAGCAGCAACACAATTTTTGGCATATGATTCACAAAGTTATTCACAGTCACAGTTCCATAACAAGAATACATACTTGAATTCTATAGCTCCTTTCGTTTCTTCCTGGCTGTCAACCATCAAATTGATATACCTGATATTTTAAAAAATATACACAGTAATGTAGGATAGAGAGTATCGACGCAGGAAGCCATTACCACCCGAAGAGCTGATTTTTCATTCTGAAGACTTCTGCAGATGTGCTGATACAGTATTCCAAGACGAAATTGTAGCTTCCATTCATCGGCAGACCCTACTGCCCTATATAGATGAAATAACTTTCAGCGACACCAATCCTGCAAATGTCCAAGTTTACAGTCCAATAAACCTGGAATTGCGAAGATGATCAGCATCGTCACGACCTCTTGAAGACGCTTTCGAGTTCAATGTTGACTTTCTTGGTCTTTATCTCTGGCGGGTGGGCCGAATACAGATTTCTTTTCAAAAATGTAACAAAACGAACAAAATAGATTTTTTTCGAATGCACATTTTATGGCTTTTAAGTAAGAGCAAACATTCAAACAAACTATTTATTAGATTAGATTAGATTAGATTAGATTAAGGGGACGGGTAGAGCTTGCTCAGCTCTGGGCACTGCGGTGTCTGAATGAAACCTATTGTGCCAGCCCATGTGAGGTTTCAGGGCAGTTCTCCTGCTCCTGAGTCGAACCAGAAGTTAGCAATCTTCTGTGGGTGAATGAGTTTGACTTTTTCTAGGAGAATGATCTCATAGTCAAGTATTTGCTTTCTATGAGTAGAGATGTTTCTTCATTTCCGATGCATAGTCTACAGATGTGGCCCGCTATACCATCCTCATTTGGTGAAGATGTTTCTTTAAAGAACATTGGCCGGTTAGCAGTCCTGTGCAAATTGTTAGGGTCTTCATATTGAGGTTCAGTAGGAATTTTGATGTTTTTTCCAGAATATTTTGGCAAAAAGAGTTTTGAATAGGTTTGTCCATATTAGTTACTCCAAGCTTGAGTCTTCCAGTAAGATGTTCTTGGCAGTGTTTTTGAAGGTGAACTAACTATCGAACACCGCGTTGCCGTTGCTGTCGTTCAGGTAGCTGCCTCGGCTGGCTCCTGATAAGAGAATTCTGATTCTGACACTCCAATTTTCCAACAACGCGTGGAAAAATTGGTTCTCATTTTTGTTATTCCTCCAATTTCAAATGATTTCAGGCTGTAGCTAACAGTTTGAGGTATCCGAATTGTCGGCTCAACATTGGCCATCCAGAGGTCCCTATAAAAAATGGTCCAAAAGGACCAAATCGGACCTTCGTTTAGCTGAGATATAGTACTGACTTTGAGCAGGAAACCGCTACTTTCAACACAATTTGATACTTAGGTTTATATCTTTTGGAATAACTGACACTAAGAAAGGATGGAGTGAAATGTGCTGCAGCAAAGACAGATTTATCCCAGACATGCAGTGTGAAGCATTCCCCCTCTAATCCGCTCGAGAAATGTGAACAGGTCGTCACGAACCGTAGCCTTTAAATGATGCCAAGTCATTGTAGGATGTTTTCTAAATGTTTCTAAATGAGACGACTTTTGATAGCGTGGACTACAGATAATCAACGAAGGGTATCAGAGGGAGAGTTGTTGAACGCTGAAATGTAAGACCATTTCCATATGACATCGCAACACCGCACTAGCCGACCCTAATTTTAGAGAAAGGCTTGCTTACTTCCGTCAAATGAATTCCAACACTCTACTGATAGCTGTTCAAAAAGCAGAGCTCCGCAGCAATAAGAGTCGCAGAGATAGGTATTTAAAAAGACCATGCGAAAAGAGACAGCCTTATAGAATATAATGGCAGAAGCATAATCGTAACTCTCTACGATAGAAACAGACAGCCAGCCAAATGTAGCTTAAAATTCTGGTATCTTTCTAGATCCGAAATGTAAAAAGTTGGGAGAATCAACCTTTACTTACACAGTGTTCTCAAGAACCTCTTTTTCACGAGCTCAGGTCGTGAAGCACACACTTGGCACACACTACAACACATCAGCGACATCCCGAGCAAAGATTCCGCAGTAATATGAAAACATGAACGGCATAACTTTCCCAAAAGAAAAGAACCAAGAACAGAACTTCTTAACTGACCATTTAACCGTGAAAGCCTTTAACCAACAGCACTAAATCCTTCGATGCAACTGGATTCTTTCTCTGTAGATTTTACTTATCAAATCCAACTATGGGAGAAAAGGTTTCACAGCTCCACTTTTCGGAGGAGAAGGAAACTAAAGTTCATATATCGTGGCCTGACTTAGCCTATCTGGTTGCTCCAGGTTCATTTGACTTAGGTCGAAATGAGATTTTCGAACCTAGCATGTCTATGGACGCTTCAATACCTCCTTCAGTCATTTTCATTCTTCCATCGGGACATTTCAATAAATCCTTCGGGTTTATCTCTTTACACCAGCTTTTGATGACTCCGAATGTGAATAGTATCGACAATAAACAGAAATCGCCTGGGTTCCGATTGTCCACTTTAAAGCTTTTCTCCATTTCCGAAAAATCCTGCT
The DNA here is from genome assembly GCA_914767635.1 of Melanostoma mellinum. Taxonomy (NCBI): domain Eukaryota; kingdom Metazoa; phylum Arthropoda; class Insecta; order Diptera; family Syrphidae; genus Melanostoma; species Melanostoma mellinum. The sequence goes on along the minus strand of OU612058.1, from coordinate 7,888,712 downwards.
TCAAATTGAACAATGGAGTTCAGAAAACAGTACTGCCGATGTTTTAGCTCGAGCTATCAAAACTTCACCCTTCCATTTCTGATTATTCACAACAAAACACAACACATTGTAATCATTTGTGAATTGTGATGCCAAAACCGTTTATCCATAACCATTACCTACGAGTCAACACAGTTTGTGTTGACTTTTATTATGACAACAGTTGTCCCCTCTGTCAGTCATAGTTATTGGAAAAGAGAAAGATTCTCATTCAAAATTGTTGTTTTCCGCTGACAGAATCGCATCGATTTACGTCAATCAAATCACTAAAATGCTGTTTAACATTGATCTACAAAAACACACCCATTTTTTTTTTCAACAGCGCACTATAATTTATTTCTCGCAGGTCAGAAATGCAACTCCGAGTATAACAAGTAAAATTTAATTTGAATCACCATCGATCGATTAGTGAACTGGGCTCACCACAAACAGTGAGTGGCAATCAGCTTTAACCATAGTAACCAGTATCACCCGACCACAATCTGCATAAATGTCTAAAAATCATTTAGTTTTATTTTATATACAAACGATAACTAAAATACCAACAACTTCCATTGTTTTGCACAGAAGATAGTGTACTTCATCAACCGCGAAAAGCTACCCATTCAAAATGACGGCTTATGGGATGGCTTGGTTACATTCGTTTGAAAGTGAAATTACAATTTCTTGGAGTTTTTCCCCCTTTTTTCATCTTTTCTATGGGTATTCGGTGGGTCTCGGACAAACTGTGTAGTCGGAATGCTATGCAATGGTTTGTTTGGCTGACTGAGAGTTGCGAGTGTATATCTCGCTGCCTGGAAGTACTACGATTATCTGAAGATATAACTAAGGTAGTTTACCTTTGTATCGATATCAGCTTACGGCGGCAGCGGCAGCGGCATGGTGCGAGTGCGGCTGCCTGTGGAAGTTCACTAACTTCATCTTAACTTTGACTCGGATGATGGCGGATGGCGGATGGTGGATGGCCACGAGGAAAACTCCTAATGAAAAATGGAAATGAAAATTTAAAAAATTATAAACATTGTTTCTGCATTTGCTTCTATCTGGAAACTTTGTTTGCAAGAGAGCATGCTGGTGGCGATGGTGATGGCGGTGGTGGTTGTCGGTTTGGGTATTCCTTTAGGTAATTGTTATGGAAGTAGATCCAAGTCTCACGTATCTCACGGACCATGATGTTATCTTCTGTGTCTGTTAGTTGTAATTGGTATTTTAATTTTTCGTATGCAACACCTACCGGCGCGCGTGGTGGTGAAGAGTAAGTAGCCCCCAACACAACGGGAAGCAGGAAAACATTAATTCTTTCAGCTTTCACTGAGCTTAGGTTAGGATATGGCTGCATAACGGTAACACGAAGACAACGATGAATGTTCTGCGTGGATGGTTGGAAATTTGGCATAACCAATGGAACGTAAGATCCGTTTAACCTTTATATTGAACCCATTGGCTCAAGCCAACGGTGGGCAATGACATCTTGACGTCATAGCTTTTGAAGTGCAGGTTACATCAACATCATCATCTGTAATGTTCATCGTGCGGCAGTTTGTGTCGACGGATGTATATTGTCGGTCGTCGAATTAAGGAATTTCCTTTTCATTCCTTGACTTTCAATTTCATTGAAATGATCTTCGTTACACAGTCATCGAAGGGGAAAGTAATTTTGTTGTTGTTGTTGTTTTTATTCATTTCTCTCCTCTCCTGTAGCTGATCGTTGACTTGGGGAATTTATTTTGCATTAAACGGGCAATGACAATCGAAGTCGGGGATAATATGGCAAGTACAAGCAAGACTTTGGGGTCAAAAGGGGGACACTAATTTGAACTTGGCTTGAGTATCCGTCGACCCTAATCACATGAGCTTTGTAATTTTAATTGGCAGTTCACGTTAGAGCAAGTCTCTTTCAGACTTGAACCATGGGAAGTTTAGCCCAATCGAGTATGTTCATGTTCAACTTTGAGAGTTGAATGTAAATTAAGTGCTATTGAATGTTGTTAAGCTACAAATGGTCTTTATCAGATTTAAAAGACAACCGACGGGATAAATGAACGTGTCTTTGGGGAGTTAGAGTATCACATTAGAGAGTGATTGTCTTCACCTTTTGTATACTGACCTTACCTTCTTGGTGTGTTATTTGGCGATAGTTGGAGTGAGTGATTTCACATGGCTTAATTTTTGGCCATTTGAAATGGGAATAGACTTGAATAAAGGTAAGTTGAGTACCAAAGGTATACTCTAGAAATGGAAATAGTTTACTATTTGAGAGATGGGGAGGACATACAGAGTTACTGGCATCCAAGGTATTCATTTGTGCGGTGAGTGGAACATTGTATTTGGAGCAAAGTCGTGGAATCTTGGCTTGAGAGTTGTTCTGCATATTTGTAAGAACTTCCCGTTGAATTATGGTGAGGTAGTTTTGCTTTGGTGGAGTTTCTCTGTAGAACTATACTCAACGTCATACAAAGTTTGCCCTTTGCTGTAAGCTTTTCGATGGAAAGCTAATAACCCAGCTGTGATCTGAAGGAAGAAGGAAGTTGATACAAACCTTTGGGCTAACTGAACAATTACCATCAGCTAATCAGAAGGGAACGCATGATCCGACAGATAAACGGAAACGGACCCTGGTCATCATTCATTCAGGTTTTTCTCTTCAATGGTTTGTTTCAAGGCCGCGTATGACAGTATTTACAGAGACGAGCTGTACAGAGAGTCATGTCTAGTTTCGGCATCCCTGCAAAACTCGTACGACTATGCAGGATGACTTTGGAGAATTCACGCTGCCCCGTCAAGGTCGGTAAAGAACTCACCGAGACCTTTGATGTCGAAAAAGGTTTTAGGCAAGGCGACAAACTGTCATGCGATTTCTTCAACATCATACTTCAAAGGATTGTAAGAAACTCCAACGTCAACACCAGAGGAACAATCTTTCAAAAGTCTGTACAATTACTCGCCTATGCAGACGATATTGACGTAATGGGAAGAAAAAAGCGTAATGTCATAGGTGCATTTGCGAGTATTGAAACGGAAGCTGCAAAAATGGGTTTGATGGTTAATGAGGGCAAAACGAAGTACATGTTGTCATCAAACAAGGACATAGAACATCGACGAGTTGGACAAAGCGTCACAATAGGCAGACATAACTTTGAGGTACTACAGGACTTAGTCTACCTAGGATCCGCTATAGACACGAAAAACAACATCAGTGCGGAGATCAAACGGAGAATAAGTCTTGCCAACCGTTGCTTCTTTGGGTTAAGAAAGCAATTGAGAAACAAAACCCTCTCCAGAAAAACCAAGGTAACCTTTTATAATACCTTGATCATCACAGTCCTGCTTTACGGCGCGGAAGCATGGATTTTATCGAAAGCGGATGAGGAAACCCTTGGTCGTTTCGAAAGAAAAATTCTCCGAATGATCTTTGGCCCCGTATGCGAAGACAATGTGTGGAGAAGAAGATACAACAACGAGCTGTATGAGCTGTACCGCGACATGGGCATAGCCAGAAGAGTACGCATCGCGAGGCTACGATGGTTGGGTCATGTAGAGCGGATGGACCCAAACGCTCCGGCTCGTCGGGTGTTCGAAAGCACATTGCAGGGAAATCGGGGAAGGGGAAGACCGCGTCTTAGATGGCGCAATCAAATGAATGAAGACCTCAACCGACTTGGAGTGCGAAACTGGAGAGAGCTCGCCCGAAATCGAAGTCGTTATAGAAGGATGTTGATTGAGGCCCAGGTTCACCCCAAACTGTAATACCCACTTAAGTAAGTAAATAAGTAAGGCCTTCATATTTAAAGTTCCCACAGAGACTCACAGCGAAGACTAAGATGTTCTGGTTTGATTTTTATTCAGATCTGCGACAACATTAAGAAACAAGGGCATATCGATGCATAGGGACTGTTCAGCCGCGGCGCGTGAGAAACGAAGACAGGTAGTGCAACTAAGAAACGAATTAATAACAAAACTTAGTTGAATGAGTTTGAGTTTATCCAGGAGGATGATCTCTTATTCAAGTATTTGTTTTCTAAGACGGAAAAGTGTTGGACATTCCGTAATAATGTGCAGAGATGTTTCTTCATTTTCGAGTCATAGTCTGCATAAGGGTTCCGCTTCTAACAGCCTTTCTTTAAAGAACAGTGGCCGGTTAGTAGTCCTGTAAAAAAATTTTGGGGCTCTCCTATTGAGGTTCAGTAAAGCATTCAGATGTTTTTTCAGTATATTCTGGCAAAAAGTGTTTTGTACAGGTTTGGAATATGTAGTTAGTATTTCTGGGCTCCCCTTGCAGTGGTAAGGTGCAATAGCACAAGTCATAATAAAACACTGGGGATATTGAAGCAGAAATACTTAACTTTCCAATGATAACTGGGCAAAATTCACAGAGATTTTATATTTTGAATTTTTTTCAGTAGAGAGATGTATGGTGTTGGTAAAAACCCGCTATTGACTTCCGACCGGATGTTTTTAAAGACAGATTCGAATTTCTTATTGCGAGAAGAGATAAATTAAGCGGAAATCGTCACCAAGCAGCTCTTGTTTGGTTACTTTTTTAAACTTAATAGTTTTTATTCTGACAATAGATTTGTACAATGAATTTACAAACCTTATTAAGGGTTCCAATCCCCTTTGACTTTACTTTTGCAGTAGTGGTCAAAAAATTTCTTCAAGTATGTAACAGCAGCAGCAGCATTCAGGAGCATTTAAAAGCAGTGCTTTAAGCCAATTAAAAAAAAATATGTCTACCGCAAAAGTTTGTTTTAAAGCCCCCACCACACTCGTTTTTTGACTGACCTACCCCTACTTTTTTTTTATCAAAAACTCAAAGTGCGGTCAACTGAATAAAATTTCCAATAACTTCGCAACAGCACTTTGTTTACACAATACAAACAGTGCTGACGGCGAAACACGACATACATTATACGCGCATATTTTAAAGTGTTTCTAACAACAGAACTGTTCACATGTAAACTGCATCCCTACACACAAAAAACGTTGTTCATTTTGAATCGCAATACACTGCTTTCAATGGGTACCTATATTTTCATTTTGTTTTCCAATTTCCGGCAGTTTAATTGATTTAAATTTCTGTACGTCTATTTCATGTTGGCGGGCATTGAAAAAATAAATAAAAATATATTTATAAAAGGTATCTCGTGTTATCTGGGAAAATACGAGAGTAGGTACTCCCCACAGCGTTTTCCCAAAAACTAACCATGTTAGCAAATACACCGCATGGCAAAATGTATATACGAGTACCTATATATTTGAGGACATACTCGTACCAATATCCATAGGAAAAATGTTGGCCTTGTGCGAACAATTGGCCTCTTCACATCCTCATTAATTCACACCTCGATGCCCGTAGTTTGCACCATGTTCAGTCTATCTGCCATTGGCTATGAGAGAGGGAGTATCCTGTATACGTATACGCTCAATACTTTTGGAGGGCGCACATGTTTTTCAGGTCGTGTTCGTAATTGGGGTTAGTAAATGTGGTCTGTCGCGTTTGCCAACACAAAAATTAATACCTTGCAGGCGAGGGTCTTGTATAAGCATAGAAAAGGTGCTGTGGTCACGCAATATCAATTTTGATATGCATTTGGCAACCGCATAAAAACGAGGTGACGCGACGGCGACGGTTAGCGAAGCGACGTTTCAAACTTTAAGCTATTAAAAAGGATTTGCCTTATGTGCGGTAAGCCATTCATCCGCAATATACAATTAGCTGAAGCCTAATTGTTTCAATTAAGTCTCGAAAGGGTTAGTACCAATAAATTTTGGGAAACTTGATAGTGCTAATTGCAATCTCACCTCCAAACCTTAGCTTTTATGTGAATGAGGTTCGAGGGTTTAATGGCGATGCAAATATTGGAACGTTACTGATGAAATTTGGTAGGTTAGAGTTTTGTTTGGATTGAATGTCTATGTGCGTGCTTTTCCTGGCTTTGGTTAAATTTCACATTTGTTAACTGTTTACTATTCATCTGTGCACACTAACTTTAGTTCAATTGTTGAAGATGCAGAGAGAGCCTTGTAAACTAAACCAATAATTGAAACAGTTCAACATAGTCTTTAAAATCAAGAAGATGGTGGGAACTCATTGCTTCTTCCTCTGCTTCTTACATTTTTTGAGTGAGGCAAATTATCCGAACTTCTGTAAGCAAATTTTAATCTTTGTGGCTCTTGATCTTGATTTTATTTGGGTTGAATGGCAAATTTTTTTTACCAAAAAACTTCTCAGAAAACGATAGCCAAATTCAAAGAACCGCACATGGTTTTGGACTAATGAGTTTGATGTTCTTCAATAAATAATGCGACCATTTACAGAGTTTAAATAACGATAGAGCGGGTAGCCCGGTCGCTTTTCTCTCAACCATATCTTTTGAGGAATGTACGGGACCTACAGTTTACTCCAATTCCGAACGCGTTTTTCATGGCAATGAAACTACTTTAGGAGAACTTGACAGTTTAGTTTAATATTTTTTGAGATTCGAACCTCGAACTCCCAGGTAACAGTAACACGCAGACATGCTTACCATTACATCACTTGCACCACAACACACCTACTGTTTGCAAACTATAAATCAAACCAATCATCTAGACTGAGGTTAATCTTCTTATTTCAAACTCTGCTCGCAAAACAAATTTGGATAACGAACGATCAAACTTAGGTCGATTTATATCACAAAATTTGAAGATTTTACCGAAATAAGCACAAACAATGAACCCGAAGATGTTATAAAGATTTTCAGATGCGTCAAATATAATCGATATTCATAGTCACTTAAACCACTTACAATTATTTTTAAACGTAACATCGATTATTGAATCATTTTTTGAATCAACAAGCAACGAAGGGGAATAGAGAAGCTACCCTTAGCTTTGTACAGAAAGAGGTAGAATTTTGTAATAATAATAAATAAATAAATAAATAAAACGATAATAAAAGGATTCAACAACAAACTGTATTGAGTGGCATTGCGGAGTGAGCATAACTTGAAGAGTATACGCGTATCGCGAAACTGCACGAGCATGTAAAGCGGAGAGAACGTGTTTCATTTTGTGGGTAGATGTCCTATGCTTGCAGAAACTAGGCGAAGCTTATTCGAAAAGAACTACCTTGTACCTTAATGAGGCTGAAATTATTGATATCCTAAATGCAGGAGCTGAATGGGACAATTTGTACAAATACTTGAAAATAGCATTGAGTTACAGAACGCGAATCCTCACTGAACTTTTCTAATACAATACACAAAATATATACATATATAAAATGGGAAGGAAAAAAAAACATTGTAATAACAGATTTATTTAAGTATTATTTGCCGACTGACAGACGGCGTAGGCCATGTCATATGATGAAAGCTAAACAAAACTATTGTAAATTTCATGAAATAAAAATCATTTAAAAACTAACTAACTAACTAACTAAAGCGGACGGAGACCAACGTTCGAGCTCGACTGGTTTTCGAAAGCACACTGGTTGAAAGTTGCGAAAGATGACTTTTCTTCGGTGGTGTAATCAAGTCGAAGAATACTTCAACCGGATAAGAATGCAAAACTCTAGAGAGCTCGTCCAAAGACGAAATAATGGGCGAGAGATCTTATTTGAGGCCCAGGTTCACCCCAAACTGAGAGGCTCATCTAACGAAGTAAGTTAATTAAATGCCGTATTGGTCAGCATGTCTGTTTGTTACGCGGGATTTTCGTGGTTCAAATCCCAATAGAACTTAAAAAAATGTTTTTCCACGCAATGAATTGCAAAGGCTTCCGATAGTAAACTTATTGCAATGGAAAGCGCTTTCTCGATTAGCCGTTCGTAATTTGCAGAAAATTGTGGGTCCCTTCCATTCTCTCTCAAGGAATAGCTGGGAGAAATTCATTCAGCCCCGCAGCTACCCACTCGGTTGCGCCACCTTATGTATGGTCTCGACTTTTTTCGCTCAAGACTTCAGGCATCAGTTTTAATAGACACTAAGTGTGAATACATCAGAAAACCGTCAGAGAAAACTACATAAGGAAAAGAAGCGAATTGTATCATCCGAGTTTCCCAAAAACAGATTTTTTTTTGGTAGCTTTATCTTCTATAACCTTAAGTCAAAGTTTTAAAAGCCTTTCCTTTCATTATCCTTTGAATTTAGACGTTCCTGCTATCTTTCCAAAATATCAAAACATGTGTTTAACTGCGCTTGGTCAATTGTTGTTTTCCTCTTAACCAAAATTTCAATTAAATGGCATTAGGCAGCTGCCTTCTGTTACTGGCAGAGGACGAGTTGGAAAAAATATTCTCTCAAAATTGTAAATACTAGGGGCAGATCTTATAATCTTCCTTTTCAAATCCTGGCCTTCCAAGTTCTAGAACCATTGTGGCTTTCTCGAATTTTTTTTTTTTTTAATTAAATAAAAACAAAACAATGAATCCTCTTCCTAGGACCAATTTGAAGAATTTTTTCGTTATTGAGCGGTAGCCTTTCTCTTGAATTGGAATCCGCATATATATTTTCATTAATTTTTTGTTCATGGAACGGTTTAAGGTTTAAGCAATTCCTTCAAAGTCGCTTTGCCCTATTTTGTCTTTTTAATTCGAGGAGTTGATATCGTTCGTTTTCTTGCTGCTTCTATAAATTTAAAATGAGTGACACGAATGTGGTTCGAGTCCTGTTTTTCTAACCAAACGTACGAATACATTGAAATCGAACCAAAAATACTGGTATTCAACGAGATGGTATTAGGCCTCTCAAGCCCTGGTTCAAAGAGAATTGCAAGCACAGAAAAATTTACTGAAACACGAGATTTAAATTTAGAACATCCAAATGCTATGAACTGCTTTTATATACAATGTTATTAAAGATGAGCTTTTCTTATTGCTATTGCTAAGCAGGTGAAAGTACAACATTATGATAAATTGTCTCCAATGAACTAAGTATTTATCAAACAAATGCTAATCTTTAATCTCTTCCATGCAGAACATTACTGGCGATATATCACATCAACAAAATTTATAGCCTCACTGTGTTTTACCACAAAAACAAATAAGCAAACACATACGATCCCACTCATCAAAACGAAACCATATCAAACCTTTCCCAACCATAAAAACCAACCAACCTAAGCGCAAAAATAGAAATGGGTGTATAAAAATATTTATTAAAGAACTAATAATTACTCAGTATCTTATTTATCTATTCTATTCAAGGTATCACAAAGCGGGCTGCGCTAACAAAGCTCAAAAGAAAAATACTTATACATTGCTGCAAACAAGATATGTATAAGATACTGATGCGGCAAGTGAAGCACATATACGATAATGTCACATGCAGCAATGGATTTCATGAATCCGAAATAACCTTATCGTTCGGTAAATACAATTTTGCTGCATTTGATAAAGCCATTTGGGCGGGTGTGGTGGGCTTATACGAGTATCTGCGAGTATTTGTAAAGTTTATGGTGCTTTGCCAGAAATTACACATAGTCGTCGTCATTGGTATCGATATGGAAGAATCAGCAAAGAGAAGTGAAGTCCTTGGCGACCTCGATATTTAGTGGGTGTTTTGGTGATGGTCGGAGAACTCGTATTTAGAATGAATTTCATGCCAACACACAGACACACTTCAATTTAAGTCTCTTTTCTCTCACTGCAGCAGGTGACTCCTTACTAAGGCTACATTTGTCAGATACTTCTCGTTGTCATGTCGGAAGCTGCCAAAATAATTTTTTGATACACAGTTCTTATTTATTGCCACATAATTACATATGGAATTGGGTGACAGGCCAAACAGAAGACTCTCCTAATAATGTTTTTTATTTCATTGCCTTGAAACAGATTTTAGAGAAGAAGAAGCAGAAAGTAGACACACAAACCAATGCAGCTCTGGCGACACGTTTCCTTCCGCAGGACTTATATAGTTTATACACTGTCTGTGGCGTGGCCAGCAGGATGTACATGAATAACACTTTTGTCCGTCTTTTTATATTTTTTATATTTATTCCCCTTTTTTTCTTGCTCTAACCTAATAATGCAAATTTCATAAGAACTATTGAACTATGTCCAGAATTGCTTTAGGTAATTTGGATTCTGTTGAGTTGAGTCCCTCGGCAAAATCAAGAAGGAGGATTTTGTGTTTCTCACTGCGAACGGAAAACTTGCTTGTACATATGCTCGGTGTTAGGAAAAACAAATATTTGGGCACCTTCTGTTTGGCATGGTAATTTAGGATTTAAAATGCAAAATTCGTTTGCTTGTCACCTATGTCGTCGTCGTCGTCACCAGAAGGTTTTAAAGCTGATTTATGTGCGAATAATAAAGAATTTAGGATTTGCGATCTTTATCGAAGGCAAGGACTGAGCCTTTAGCCTGAGGTGAAAAAAAGTTTAAAATCACTTTGGGGGATTTTATAGGCAAAAGCAGGGATTAAAAAAGCAAACGTTGTGCCATTAACGTATGCATATATGAATGAATGTGGGAAATATGACTGAGAACTGAGGTTACAAATTGTGGGGGTGGGTGTTGAATTAAAAATATTCAAATTTGCTTATTTGCTTCGTTGAACAAGATAAACAATCTACAGAGTTGGCTATTGTGTCGCAACGTACGCGTATTATAATAACTTCACAGGAATGTGTGTATTGGAATCTTTCAACTCAATTTTCATGGTAGGTATGCAAATAATTTGAAAATTTTCATAAACATTAAGAACTGATGACAGTACAATAATCTCGCGGCTTTGACTTGGTAGCTTGGTATTCCCCCTTACAAAACAAACAATAATTACAAAATTGTGAGACTGTGTTTCTCCATAGTACGAAAATGAATTTTATGTTTTATTTTTGAGGTTAAAGAATTTTTGGAGACAGAGTTATTGTTTCTTGAACACATTTTGATGAATTTGTTCTTTTTCATTTCGCAAAAGAATGTCCCGGTAAAAGAAGAAAATTGCGTTGCTTTCAAAGCTTAGTAATAAATGAAGTAGATTACAATATGTTGCTGTTGACAAAGACAGTATTTTGGTAAGACGATTTGTTTCAAGAATCTTATAAGAGGCGTATCGGTGCCCGGTGATATTCGGTGCTTAAAAATCTTGTTTGAGACCAAAACTAATCTTTGTTGAATCTATTTTCCTTATTTGATTAAATATCAGATCTAAACCTACTAACTTACCTACTTAAGGTGGCGCTGCAGTCCAGGTCGGACTAGGTCATCAACCAACATGCTTCTCCAGCCAGCTCAGTCCCTAGCTAGCTGCCTCCAGTTTCGGTCCAGTGGCTTAGATGGCTGGGTCATGTAGATCGAATGGACACCAACGCTCCGGCCCGGAAAGTCTCCGAATCCAATCCCGAGGAACGGCGCAGTAGAGGAAGACAGTGACTCAGGTGGCGCACGCCAAGTTGGTTGAGGTAGTCTCCTCAAGACTTTCCGGGCTGGAATGTTGGTGTCCATTCGCTCTACATGACCCAGCCATCTAAGCCGCTGGACCTTTACTCGTGTGACAAGGTCAGTGTCGTTGTACAGCCCGTACAGTTCGTCGTTACATCTTCTTCTCCACTCTCCATCTATGCAGAATTGCAGACGGGACCAAAAACACCCGAAGAATTTTTCTCTCGAAGCATCCTAAAGCGTTCTCGTCTACCTTTGACAAGGTCCATGCCTCTGCGCCATATATAAGAACCGAGATGATAAGTGTCTTATACAGGGACACTTTAGTTGCTCGAGAGAGGACTTTACTACTCAATTGCCTTCTTCTCAGCGCCTAGGTAAACAAAGTCCTTAGCTACCTCAAAGTTATAGCTGTCTTTAGTTATTATGTCAATATCGTCGGCATATCCGAGCAATTGAACGGATCTATGAAAGATTGTGCCTTTTGAGTTGACGTTTGAGTTTTGCTCTATTCTTTCAAGAACGATGTTGAAGAAGTAGCATGACAGATCTAAACTTGATGTTAAGTTTTCTTTAGTCTAATTATGAAGAAACTTTTAGAAAATAAGACAAGTAATAAGAACAGTCTCATACGAAAGATATTTTGTTTTTGATATTTGTTGCTTCATATTTAATTTTTATTTACCTCATCTCTAAAGCCACTGATCCTTTTCTGCTAAAACTCCACTCCACTCGATTTCCTACAATCTTTGGGCGTAGTTTCATGAAAAGCAGGAGGTATAACTAAGACAACACCCGAAGGAAAATGTGTTGAGATCTTCGCGGAGTTTAACGAATTAACTCAACTTGTTGATGAGCCCACTCGGGTTCCTGATATTGAAGGCCATGCGGCCAACACTCTTGATTTATTTCTCACTTCTCATCCCGAAAAATACAGGGTTGTAGCATCATCTCCTTTAGGCACATCGGACCATTGTGTCATATCGATAGATTTTTCGCTTTCCGTCACGGTAAAAAAAGATAAAGTCCCTAAAAGAACTGTATGGCAATTCGAGAAAGCCAATTGGGACGGCCTGAATAATTTCTTTCGAAATTTTAATTGGTCATTGTGTTTTCTCGACGGAAATGTTGACGCATCAGCTGATATGATATCTAACGTAATTCTCAACGGCATAGTCGGTTGAGCGCCACTTAAGATAAAGTTTTCCCCTTCTGCGGTTTCCATCCAATGTGCTCTCTAAAACCCGTCGAACCGGAGCGTTGATGTCTATCCGCTCTACATGGCCCAACCATCGTAGCCCACGGTGCGTACTCTTCATGAGCGGTACAGCTCATACAACTCGTTGTTGTTTCTTATTCCCTGCACACTGTTTTTGCATACAGGACCAAAGATCATTCGGAATACTTTTCTTTCGAAACTACCTAAGGTCTCTTCATCCACTTTCAATATGATCCCCGCTTTTGCGCCTTAAAGCAGGACTGGGATGGTTAATGTCCTATATAGGATTACCTTGGTTTTCTAGAGAGGTTTTTGTTTTTCAATTGCCTTTTTAACTCTAAGAAGCAGCGCTTGTCAAGAGTTATTCTAAGTTCGATCTCTACGTTGATGTTGTTTTCCATGTCTGTAGTGGATCCTAGGCAGACGAAGCTCTGTGCTACTTTGTAGTTTTGTATGACATTAGAGTCTATTGTTACGTTTTGTCCAATTCGTCGATGTTCGCTGTTCTCGTTTTACCCTTATTAACCATCAAACACATTTTGCCACTTCTGTTTCAATGCTCGCAAAGCCTTTCCTTCCTTCTTTTTTTAAATATTTGACATAAAATAAAATAAATAGAATCGCGCAACAGAGCGAGGAGCCCCAGGGCCTAGTGCATTTCTCACAGCCATACCTTGTGAGAGAATGGAGGGACCTACAAATTTCTGTGGGTTCCGAAAGGCTAATCGAGAAAGCGCTCTTTATGGCAATGAACTTACTAACGGAGGACTTGCCAATTCCTCGCAAAAGGTGACACCCGTGGAGAAAAATGTTTGCCTTTATTGGGATTCGAACCACAAACCTCTGGGTTGACAGGCAGATTTGCTAGCTACGCAATAGGTACGACTAAGCACCATTGACAATTTGCTAGTCTTTATTTTCGAAGATCTTTTCACCAGTCTTGGGATCAAAGCCCAAATAAGACAATAAATTTCCTGTGACTTTTATGTTTCAATCATAACCTTGAAAAAACATTGGACGTTTCTGAGATTCTAACTACGAATTCTCCTAATGATAAACGCAAATGAAGCTCAACTATGATTGATTGAAAGTTTCAAAAGCCTTCAAAATAATTCAATATATGCTAGATCCTGTCACCTTTGTTGCATCCATCAAACCCATCCAAGTACTTTGCATAAATTCATGCACCCCATCGCGCATTTATTTGATTTTAAGCGAAATTTTATTCTCCCCTTCATTCTCCTCACTGAGTACAACAACCCTATTCACTTGAACGACATTCATTTGCATAAGAATCTTTGTGAGCAATTATTCCACCCTTAAAAAAAAAAGAGAGTGGGCTATGAAGGTACTCACAAAATTATCAAAAACATTCATAGCAGCCATTTTCATGGTCAATGCTCAAACATTAGAACAGTTATAGTTTCCAAAACAAAGAAATTCTTGACATTACCCTTTTGAACTCACAATCAGCAAGTTCATTTTATATTCACAAAGCCAACGATGAGAAGAAAAATAAAACTATTCGGTTCACTTGCGTGCATCAGTGCATCATGGCATTGACATACATCCACCTTCTACCACCATATCACAATCGGACAACATTACCCAGATTCCAGGAGCGTTTAACTCTCACTCTTCTTTGCCACTTCACGACCCACCCAACCTTCTATGCACAATCTCTCAAAATCTACATACCAAACCGAAAGGGTGGAGGAGAAGGAGATGGGTTCCGAATATTGTTTTCCGTTTCACGGAAATAAGAACTTCTCTGCCTCTTCTCCAACGGCGCGGTGATGTGTTTTGTTCAAAGCGCCAACAAAGGAAGTATGCACACTTTTTTCCACCGTTTGCGCCACAACACCATCACTATCGTTCTCTCTCAACTCAACCTAACACTCACCCACGCTACTCAGCGTGTAAAAAAAGTGTTAAATTCCGTGAAATAAAAATCGTACAAACAAACGAAACGAAAAATGCGCGCCAAGGTAATATTTATTCAGGCAAATGGTGGACTGTATTTGGATGGAACAATGTGCTCTAGGTTCAGTGGGTATCGTTTGTGAAGGGTGTCGGATGGCCGTGGCATCACCAATACATCTGGAACATATACCGCAACGCACACATCGCACCACACAGGGCTTAGGTACAAGTAAAAGCGAACCCATCAGAAACCTTAAACAAAGTGGACAGAAGGACAACAAATCATTGTAGGTACTTTGGTGGCCGAGAGTGAGCAGCCACGGACTAAGCCAAAACGTAGTCCAGGTTATCAGAAGAGAAATTCACGCCGACATGGACACTGACACTAAACTGAAATTTTATATCTGCCTGCATATTTCATTTTATTACAGAGACATCAAACCAATTTGTTGCAATTTAAAACGACACCATACTTCAGTCCTTCAGTCAGTGTGTCTGTCTGTGCGTCGGCAGTGATTCGTTGTTCGTTTAATGTGGCACGAGCTGTGGGAAATTGAAATTCTGAACTCGTGGGAAATTGCAAAAATATAATTCCTTTGAAAAGCAAAATATTTTCGAATAAAATTTCGCTGAACTATAAACAGTTTTTGTCACAATATAATGAAACATACTTTCCGCTCGTTGTCAGCACTCCTGTGTGTAATGAATTATTTCAAGCCATTAACCAATTGTAGATGGCGTAAAAAGTATTCATTTGAAAGTGCTGGTTGAAATGAATTCATGTTAATTTGGAATCGACAGTTATTTTTGTATAAATATTCCAGAAATCGTCTTTGACAAACGGCTGTGCTACTAAAAAAGAACTTATGAAAATAAATTGCTCTTTTTCTGGAAGTCTATTATTTGACGTTGGCGACTTTCTTTTAGTTAAACCCTGGAAAAAAATCGGGTTAAGTGCTCGATTGTAAATGATATGGCCTTGGCTGTCATATGACTATGAGTGCAAAGGGCAACACATTTTCCATGAAATTTTGACGTTTTATAGTTCGGGTCCCCATTTATCTGCTTTTGATGGGGTAACTTTACATAAAAGTAGCTCGATCATTTTTGTTACCAATAGCCACTTCCCATTTGATCAGCTTTGAGATTTAACAGCTTTGCAAGATGATCTCATTTAACTTTTTGACTGCAGCTGTAGTAGTGCCTGTGGTTTAATGGTTGGCACCACTGACTTTTACGTGAGAGTTGAAGCTTCGAATCAAAAACACATGAGATTATTTTGACACGAGCTCTTCAATAAAAACTGGTAAATGACGTGTAAATTTCTTAAACTCCTGTTGAGACTGCACTAAGAGTACCTTACCACTGGTAAGGGGTATAGTTAAGGCGATCGAAACTAGGTTTGCCTGGACTGTTGTTGCTGACAGCTCTTTCATCCAGTAATACATAAGAGTCAAAATTATCGTGATCAAATTGATATTGCTGTCAACGTTATTTCCGACGAAAAGCTCCTTGTCATCGCCTTTCCCTCAATCTTAAACATTTATAAGCACCAGAACCACAGTTCCTTCAGATTGTAAAGAAGTTACAAATACACACCCTGTCACTAGCCTATAAGTATACGCATAACCATTGTTGTCACATGATATTTTTCACTCACGCCATAGAACTCCCACGCACTAAGTGTAGACAACTTTATAAGGCAACCTGAATAATACATGAAGACAGAAGTCAGAGCGTGTTGGAAAAGTACCAATCTAGAGTACAGGCTACTTCCACTAGAGGAAAACCAGGGGTACGTAGTGTTCCCAGAGATCCCCAATTTTAGCAAGGTCTCCTTGGAGTACCTAGCACAAATCCCCCACTAGCCTCTTAAAGACTTTCGGGTTTTTCTTACCGGCTATTAAGCCGTTGATGCCAGGATTTGCCTGTTGATGCCAGTATATGACTGTGATTTAAAACCCGTACTTGATGACCGTTTTGCTAGCATGGGACTAAGGACCTACCAGCGTTGGAACCACCGATCACCAGCATTAGTGATAAGAATTAATAAATTTTATATTAGACTAGCTTTAAGACAAATAAAAGGATTGGACCTTCTTCGTAACCGAAGTTTTACATGTTTTTTTTGGTCGACCCTGGAGCCTGGACCCGACAAGCATACCCCAGCTCTAGAGAAAAAAACACATCACAAGATCTCAACAATTATTTTCCATTTTTGGTTCATTTACTTTTGACAAATTTATGATATTTCCCTAAAAGGAAACAAACAGCGTTGTAGAAATAAACAGATAAGTGCGCAATGAAACTAAATTTTCCTTTTACAAATAAGACCAAGGATTATTCTTAATGTGCTGACATAAGCTAGTGGTTCTAAAATTTCTACAAACAGAAGATAAAAGTTCAAAGTGCTCAAGAGCATCAAAACGTGTTAAAAATGCCACTATCTCCCTTTCAGAAATTCCAACGATTTTATTTTGTGTGACTAATAAAATCTATTCTCCTTTGACGATATCCATTCTCACCCGTATGTATGTTCGAGACATCTAAGGCAAGATGAACGGATGAATGCCCACCTACTACTACTATTCGTGTATTCTACCTACAGTCTACACGCCATAAATTTCATTTTATCGCCAGTCGAGTGTTGTGTGTGAGTGAAAAAGAATTATATACTTAAAAAAGAAATCGATTCGAAGTATAAAGGATTACTCATTGAATGCATGAACGAATTGTAATAAAAAAAATCGCAAAAATTTGATCGGAGAATTATCTTTGAGAGAACGCTACCTACTTCACAGCTCAATGGATTTGGTCTGAGTGACATGGCAAACAACAATTTTCAAAGATAGATTTCTCAAGAGACGATTGAAAAAAAAAGAATCCATCTCACAGTACAAATGTTTTAAAAATTTAATATTTTTAGAAGACCCATTTATTTTTAAATTACTTTTTAACAATTTGAAAACAAGAGTTCAAAACGAATCTATTACAAAAATTTAAAACCAGAAAACGTTCGGACCGAAATTATGTAGTTTCCAAAGCGAACATAAATATTTTTTCATGTCAGCAGAGCAACGCGCATAATTAAAAAGGACTCCTCTTATTTGCGAACAAAACGGATTCAGACATGTTTCAACTGTGTAATGTAATAGAGAAATAAAGTAAATTGCGCTTCCCCGCATTTGTCGTGACTACATGTAGAGGCGAATTGTGTAATGATAACGAATTCAGAGTCTTATCCTTTTTTATTTTACTTCCAAACAACTACGACGGCCATTATCTGTCGTTGGTGCTGCAGAACACTTTCTCGTAAAATGCCGAATTAACCCTTTGGCCTTACGAAATAAATATGAGCTACATGACACAATACTATTGTCTGGACCTGCTTTGTACAAAAAACGAAAATTACATGACCATGACTTTTGCTTAAGCTTCTTAATAGCCGTGTATATTCAGACATACAGGACACAGATATTGTAGTTTTTTGCAAGTAGTGCTTTTCTTCTGCTAGTGCTTTTCACACTCAATTTTTTGCTTTATCTTACGAAACGTTATGTCACCTTTGACTTAGCCAGCGAGTGCGAAAGTTAAACATGAATTTTCACACCATGAAATTAAAAGAAAGGCACTATTACAAAGAAGTTTAGAGCATTTTTGTTAATCGTTTGTACCTTTGTCATGTAGTAATGCGGCGAAGTATTTCGGGATGTCCCACACAAAGCGAAAAAATAAAGGAAATGTTGAGACGTTTTCTCCATCAAGATCCGATTTTGATATGAAAATACAAAGTTGGGTTTTTTCCTTTACCGACAAGATATTTTGAGATATAAAATTAGAAGCAACGCTTTCTATTTTTATAGTCGTAGAACTTCTGGGTTTCAACTCAAAAGTTTCACTAGAACTTCAACTGGTAACTTTGGTTTTTCAATAGCGATGTGGACTCACTGCAGCTATGATATTAAACCTTATTCTTTTGTGAACGAGAAATTTTTATTCCAATTTGGGTAAAGATAGTTTCTTAATCTGGCTTCCCCATAAGCGGCTAGTGAAGCCAAGTAGCGATGAAACACTTTGAGATTAGATTGCTCATAGCACCGTCAAAGAGAAGGGTTAAAAGTTTCAAGCCCGAGAAAAAAATTTAATTTGAGCTGAAAAAGAGTATCAGGGCTAAGGGCCAAGTGAAATAGATCATATTTCAAAATGTGCATCGATGATGTCAGGAATGATTAGATTTGTCCTCTTTTCGTTTTTTCTGCGGTACGTGTAACAGGCCCACTGCTAATTTAACGGTGTGTTTTATAGAAGACGGGAAGAACCTCAGAAGGCACGCTTCATTACTTCATTCTCTGCTACAAACTGACGGTTGCTCTTTGGGCACAATTAAATAACTAGTTTCTGAAACCTAGAAAAACCTAAAATTCTTGTCGCCAAGCAGTTGCATTTGAAACTTATTTGTCAACTGAATTGAAATCGAATTGAAATTGAAATAGAACTCAATTTTAAAAACTTTTGGTGGCCATTTTGCAACAAAAAAAAAAAAAAAAAAAAACCAATTAAGAAACTTAAAAGGCGTTTCATCATTTGGCTAGCAAAAAAAGTTGTTACAGTGAAGCTAGTTTAAAGCTATTGTTTTCAATCTGTCACTGTTCAGTTGCCACAAAATGTCATGATGTTGCAATTCTGTTTTCCGAAATGCGTCAGCTATAAGTTAATATGCTTTTACGTTACGCAAATGTTATTTATTGGATTTCTGATTTTTTATAGATGGAAAAAACTGAAACAACAATGCAATAACTCAGTTGTTTTAAGAAAATTCAAAAGGAACGCTAACGTAATAGAAACTTGTCTGTGTCATGGGTTCCACCGTAGGCCAAAATTAAAGAAATTCATTGCAACGGTTATAATAAAAATTCGTTATAATAAGCTGGAGAACATCATAAAGTCATAGTAAATGAAAACCTAAATGCCGTTAACTATTTACTTTCGTAGTTATAACATTGCAAACGCATGACATTTGAATTTTAGTGCTCCAAATGTTAGTAAGACTTCATTTGTTGGTTTTGACGTTTTCTTATCTTTTTGTGGAGCGTTTTTTTGATGTGGATATTATTGGAAGGTAGGACCTCCACTATTTGTTTTTGATAGTCAGTGTTAGACTAAATATAAACGTTTGCAAATTGGGCTTAGATAGAGAAACAAAAAAAAATTGAAAATCTTAATGTTATTGGCTTGAACTTTTAACTGTTACGCCCCGCAGTGCCCTCAAAGTGTTATATACTGAAAAAAAGATAATTAAATATACTATTTAGCGCACGATTAATTAGCTGCGGAAATTTGCAGATTGATTTTTAATTAATTTTTAGGCGAACTAAGAAATTTATTAATTTTCAACATTAATCGTGAATAACTTCTGAAGGAAGTACTTTATTGGAAAATATTAATACACCTTTTTTGTAAAACATTAAATTTTCTCTTAGAAACATGTTTGCAATTTGTCTTATATTGATTTGTTCGTTATTAAAAAAAAATTTAAATTAAAAGAGCAAAATCGAAAATATTTACCAGTTTCTCAAGCTGGATTACTTGAAAACGGTTAGCCTGAGAAAAATTTTCAAAATGACATTTTTTGAAGAAAATCTAATTTCCTACAAAAATGCGGGTCGTTAAATTTGTTTGGCTCAATATGGTTTAACAGTCTTGACGCTAAAATAAGGCAAAGTCTAAGGAATAGAAATGACAATTGAAATGGTCAATACGTTTCACAGTTAGTTTTTGAAAAATTTATACGTACCTAACGATGTACATATTATACATAAACCTATAATTTGTACAAAAAACACTTTTTGAAAAAAGTTTTTTAAAAAAAGTCTTTTTAAAAAAGATAAACTTAATTTAAATACTTGCATAGCTAGTTGTTTCTGTGTTTTGCTAAGAGTTTAATTTTTCACGATATAGTACGAGCATACTGTAATAAGTAATAACATATTGTGAATCAAAAAGTTATATTTCGATAAATGTAAAACAAAAATATCTACCTCTTACATAATTTTTTCTAGTCCCAATAGCTAAACTGAAGTAAACCGATTTTGAACCCTTTTACCGCACTTATCTCAAGACATTGAGATACATCATAACTGCAGTTTCGTAATCAGAGAGCCCAAATTATATTAGGAAAAAAAGTTTTTTTATGTTATCAAGTGAGTAAGTAATTATGGCCGCCTTTGTTCGAGAGTGGAACCACTGTGGCATGAGTGTCACTATTAAAATTTGTATTGAAGAAGGAAAGTTTATTGAAGTTGTGTTTGATGCCAAGCTTTTTATCTCAAGCTCAAGTTTTAAGGATTTCGGTCTCGTCCTTCTTTTCACGTAGTTTCTCCCGTCCCGTTCCCGTAGCAATATACGGATTGAACCTTTATTTCATTTCATTTATTTAATAAATACATCTTTTACATTGGGCCTTATGGCCTATAATTATTAGTAAAAGTTAATAGCAAAATCTGAATTAAGTTAATTTCAAGGTAAATATCAATATGTTAAGAAGAATGACAAGATTTAAAGATTTAACAAAGAATTTAAATTTTCATTGAAAATATTTTATACAAATTTAGTTTAATTTTAACTGAATTAATGTGCTGCCATGTATCTGAAAAGAGCCGCATCAAACTGCTTGGTGCCGCGAAGTCTTCTTAGAGAGTAGGGTAAATTGTTCCACTGCCTGACAACGTTCACGAAAAATTGACGCTCAGAGTTTCTACAACTGAATCTCGGTTGTAGCAACATAAAAGAGCGAGGTGATCTTGCGAAATGTATTTTTGCAGAGAGATATGATGGTTCATTGATACTAATAATATTATTCAGTGTTTTCAGAGAAAAATAATTGAAGTATTGGTAAAGGCTACAGCCAAGAATATTATTCGAGTAGTTAGACACGTGGTCGTATCTTCGGAGATTGTAAACATAACGACATACATTATTGAAAGCCATATTTAAGTTTCTTTTAGTTTCAGAATTATGGGCACTGAAAATTTGGCAACCGTATGTGATGATCGGTACGACTAAAGTTTTCGCTAAGTAAAGTCGAATAGGTTGAGGGGTGAAATGCTTTGATAGGGAAAGACTTCGTAAGGCACCATATATTTTGCCAATGACCATTTTGACGTGATCATCCCAAGTGAGGGTTGAGTTAAATAAGATGCCAAGATTTTTGACCTTCTCAACATACTCCAGTTGTTCTGTTCCAAGATAAAGTGCAGGAAGATAGCTGAAATCCAGTTTGTTTTTATAGATTACAATGCATTTAGACTTCCTAGGATTAAGGCAAAGGTTGTTTGTTTCAGACCATGCTAGTATGCTTTTCAAGTCAGTATTTAATTTATGAGCCCCATCTTCAATCATACCTAGCTTGCAGCTGAGTCGAACTTGAACATCATCGGCGTACAAATCAAGTGACGAGTAGTTCACCTGAACAGGAAGGTCATTTATAAAAATTGAGAATAACAGAGGACCAAGAATTGACCCTTGGGGAACCCCTGTTGCAAGTTTTAAGGGCCGAGATACTTTTTCGTCTATCACAACTGCTTGGTTTCGTCCGCTAAGGTATGAACAAATAAGGCTCGCCGCTGTGTTTGAAAACTGAAACTGATCTCTTAATTTTGATATTAGTATCCTGTGGTCAACTGTGTCGAAGGCCTTGGAGAAGTCAAGAAGCGCAAGAAATGATACCAAATCATTGTCCATTGCGGCTCTTATATCATCTGAAACTTTAAGAATAGCAGAGACACAACTATGGTTTGATCTGAAGCCTGACTGCTGATCACACAATAAGTTTTTTCTTCGTAGAAAATTAGAAATTTGTTCATGTAAGATTTTTTCCAGTACCTTAGATAAAAATGGTAATATCGAAATCGGTCTGAACTCAGGTTGAGTCAAACGGGTAGCCGGTTTTTTAAGGACTGGAATTACTTTTGCTTCTTTCCAAGATGAAGGAAAATACGATGTCATTAGTATGGTATTAAAAACGTGCGTGAGAACAGGTAAGATGTGGGGTAAAATCATTTTAACAAATTGTGGCTGCATTCCATCAAAACCTGTAGCAGACGATTTTATTTTAAGGACCGCGCCCAATACATCAGCATCATCCACCCTTTGGAATTGAAACAAACTTACACTTTCGGGGTCAACAACCCGAAAGGTTGCATTCGTAGCCACAGCATTCGCGCTCCTCCCCAAGTCAGGATTTTGATCTGTGGCATTCCCATCAGTCAGTGAATTTCCTGCACTACAGAAAGATTCGCTTTCGGGGTCAACAACCCGAAAGGCTAAATTTGAAACGTTATTTTGAACTAGTGCAAACTTTTGGTTTAAGTCATCGGGACATACATCCGGAGAACAATGATTTTTTTGTCGACCTACGCCAAGTTCTCGAATGTTTTTCCACAACGTTTTCGATGGTAAACTTTTGTTAAGGCGTTTTGAGTACAGTCTGTATTTAGCTTCTCTGACTTTAATAGCAACAGTTTTTCTCAGAGTCTGGAAAGTCGAAAGCATTTCAGGAAGACGAAAACGCTTCCAACGCTTGAAAGCCAGATCTCTTTGCTCTATAGCAGCTAATATTTCTGGAGTGAACCAAGATTTTTGATCACACCTTTGGAGTTTAGTTTTAATCGGCACATGCAGGTTAAAAAGATGATTTATCGAAGACTGCAGGAAAAAAATTTGGTCATCTGGTGATGTCATTAAGTAAATGCTTTGCCAGTCAATTTGCATTATACTATTTTCTAAGTTGAAAACATTAACTGCCCTAAAGTCTCTGTATTTATAAACTGATGCGGCAACCTTTGGGATAACTTTGAAAATTGCAAAGATTAAATCATGCTTTGAAAAGCCAGGTGCCTCAAGTTGAGAAAAAAGAAGAGTGTTGTTAGAGTTATTAACTAGAAATAAATCTAATAGTGTAGAAGTGCATACAGGAAACATACCTAGATTAAACTATATTTAGCCTAAAAATTGAGTTCCGTTGGGCGGTGTAGGAGTCTATACCGGACAGAAAAGAACATACATACGTACATGCATCCCAATTTTATAAATATAAATTATCGATATTGGAGATTTATATTGATTTGATTCATATATTTGTTGTCTTATGTGAATTCTATAGGGACAAAAGTGACATTCAGGAAAAATGCTATAGCTCGGGAACGGGTTGAGCAATTTTAGAATTTAAAATAAGAAACCATCTACCAACATCTCCTAATCTACGACAAATATGGTTTCATTCGGTCGAGCCGTTCTCAAGTGATGCGATCTCAACCAACCGTTCACTTTTTTCTATATATTAAGATGAGTGTTCTCGGTTTAATATGCCTTTTAATATGTGCCATTCGAAATTGAAATCTGTTTGTGTGCACCAGAGGGCTCCGGCTTGGCTCTTACCATTTTTTTCATTTTCAGTGACAATCTTTTGTATTCTATCGATAGAAATAATACTTAATACCTACACCACATACGATGGGATACTTGAAGGACTCTCAAAATAAAAGCATCGTTTTTTATTTCTCGTTTATATCGTTGAGTTCGTACTGTTGAATACAGAAACTATCTTTCTTTTTACCTTCTTAATACAATTGTTGAAAGATTCAAGCTTAAATATCCCAGTAATATTTTCAATCCTCTTCAACTTACCCCACACTCGCACTGTGTTTATATAATATGTTTAGGGTAGTCACAAGTCACAACCACTTGTCATGTAATTATGAAAAAAAATCCATCAAAAGCGGGCTTTACTTGCTCGCACTTTTAGGGTTTCGATTGAATGTAAAACAAAATAATCCGTAGGTTGATTGAAAGCGATCAATATTATACCAACACTATACTTTACAATGTGAAAGTATGTAGCTTATAATATCCTTCTTAATTTATTATTCACGAAAACCTGTGTAAAAGACATACCCATACGCTATAGCTGTAACCGTTTCTGTTAACAAACAAATATTCTGAGCAATATGAATATTAGATATTAAGAGCTCAACTACAAAACTCATCAATTAAGAGCTCTACTACTCAAAGTATAACACAAATATTTCAAAATGTGTTCAAATAATTTTTATGGTACGCATACGCCAGAGTGTCTTTAGGAAAAAAAGATCTGCTCTCATGCTCTTAGCTCTTATTTTATCATCAACAAGTACAAAAGTCACCGTTAGTAAGCATTTTTCTGGCAATCATATTATCCGAACAATTCGATGTGATTTATCCTTCCGCTCAGTACACGCTACCATAACTAATTCAGTTGTATCCTTTCCAACAATTGATTATATCGACCCTACTCCATTTTGAATAGGGAATGAAAATATCTGCCATCATCGTCCTTAAACTTACATCATTGTTTAGTATAATCATTTTAAATGGCAGTTTTATTTGTAAAGTTAATCCCTTAAAGTGCTATTCCTAATTCGAAGACAAATGACCATTAAGACTTATCAAATAAATGTTTAGTAAACAAACTTGGACCCGTCTGCTGCTCCAAATGTGAGTGAAAATTGTGAAATGTCTTCTATGTTGCTGAAGACAAATAAACCAATCTAAATGGCTCTATTATATATACATATGCCAGGAAAACAATGATACAACTACTATCCATACAGTATACAAAGTTTGACCATCAGTGAAGTGAATCCTTTGGCAGCTATCCCAGCCAGCGTCCACATTAATATTTGCTTTGGTGAATTAATATTTATTAAAGGGGTAAGAAGATCATCTTGTTGAATCCAAACAACAATCACAAGACAACAACAACAAGTGAGAAAGTGAGATAGAAATGTGCCTATGTGATTGACATTAATTTGTTGTCCTAACAAAACTGCTTGGTTCTAGGCTTTCATTAAGCTTTGTTTATGATTAATACTAATGGGAGATCCCTTAATCACATGAAGGGAATCGTTTAATAAAATCACTTCGGTGGCATTATTTGTCAGACAGAGAGGTGGGTGGGTAATTCTTGCCGTCATTAATATAATCCCTCTGTCAAAATACTTAGCAAACAAATGCCTGTTGTAACTAGGGGAGAAAAACATGAAAACCAGGACACAAGGAGGTGTTGGGAGACATAAAAAAAAAAATGGAAATACAATGGAATAACAGAACAAGGGAAAATACTTGATTCAAAATATAAACACTTAAAGAAGGAAGCCCACAACAGCAGGTAGAAAAGATTTTCCTTGATCTAAAAAGATTAAAAGGTACTTTTGCTGTCACTTATCAAATGTTGCTTTATGGCATATGACCCAGACCGAAAGTACGAAATTATTGAATTGAAATGCACTCATCACGTTTTTCTTCTTAGGGCTCTGGATTTACCTGAATTTTTTATTTGTATTGCGGGTGAAGGAGTATAGTTTGATGAGACATTGCAGTGGTGCCCGTAGTAGGAGATATAGTTTCTGTTCTTCATTATTAGTGCGTTGTTGTTGTAGTAGTCCTCTATTAACTTTACCCAGCGTCCAGCGACGTCATATTTTGTATTAAATGTTTCACATCCTTGTGTGCCTTGTCCTCGGGCTACTCGTCCCCAATTTAAGTTAAGAGCATCAAGCTTCTAGTAAAATAGAATGAAGTTAAAAATCCGGCCCGTTTTTGAGCTTCAGAAATCTTCCATCTCTTTCGACTGAATACATGCAATGCCAAGAGTTTTCTACTTAAAGCTATTTGTTACTCACTTTACTTTAAGGGGAGAAAACAATCATAGCCCTTTTAAAAAAATTTGTCATCAAAATATGCAAAAGCCTCTTATTGAAATACCTTCATTTATTTTCTTATTGTTGTCTAGATGTTTGAGCAATTCCCGACCACTTCGTAAAGCTGACGCCGGCCGCTTCGGATAAAGTCATCCAAACCCTCACATAGATCTTCAGATCAAATAGGCAAAAACAACAAGTTTCTTGTACTTCTCTTTGGCTAGTTGAAACATTCGTATTATCTTAAGGAAGCATATAGCTTTTGACATCCATCTATTACAGTGTGCTGTGCAGCTGGAGCTTTGTTTGTTATTTTTTTCTGGGATAATACTCCCATGTTGGAGGCATTATTAGATCGGAATATGCGAATCACAGCATGTTCTTGTCCATTTTTTTGTTTAGGAATGATGTATTTTTCCGTTTCGTACTGGTCGGTGTTGTTTCAAAAACTTAGCTTAATTTTATCTTCAATTTATGTCCAACTATATCCTCCAATGATTTAACGTCCCAGTAAATATCCGGCGGATCCCACTCTAGAGTTTTGTTCTTGGCAAAAAAAATGCGTTGAATAAAGGCAGATCATGTCCAAGGCTTGAGGTCAGAAGTCGAGCCTCCATTTCAATTAATAAATTTTGCAACATCAAGATTAGCTGCCAATTTTGGTCCAATATATTTTTGCGTATCCATTCTTTGCAGGTGGCATTCTAGATGTTGCAGAATTTTGTCCTTTACTGGTCCATGTAGTTTCAACTTCCAATTTCGTATGTGATAACGACGCAACGTTAGCATTGCCTTGAGTTCGTGAGATTTTCTTTTTTTTTTTTTCTTTTAATTCTCTTTGATTTCAATTTTTTCTTTTCGAAACAAAAACTTTTTTTTCGTTAAAACAATGTCGACACTACCCATCTTCCACCGACTTTTTTTTCACGTTGAGCAATTAGAAATATTTTATCTTCTAAAATGTTCACCTAGCCTGATGCATTAGCATGCGCAACATCGAAGTAGACCTTGAAGTGCTTCCATTCAAGCTTCTTCCATCTATTTATCTATATATATAAAATAGGATGTATGGGTATATATATATAGGGTGGGTCAAAAAAATCAAAAAAATACCTTTTTTGTAGAACGTTTAATTTTCTATTGAAATAATTGATGTTCATTTGATAATAACAATTTTTTAGTGAGTTACAAAATTCAAAACAAAAAAGTTATTTTCTTTAAAATACTTAAATTTTTGACCTTGAATATCTTTTCAATGGTTAGATTAATGAAAAAAGTATTAGTGACCATTTTTGTAGACCGTTCAATTTCCTATAAATACTAATTTTGCGACTGGTTGAACAATTTATTTTTAAAAAGATATGACCATTTTTATATGATACTAAACTGAAAATGGAAAACTACGATGAGCATCATCTTCCCGTTAATATTAAAAGCTCAAATTTTGTAAGTACTTTCTAGAGGTACCAAAGAACAAGTTTTCGTGTGTTGGATCAATTGATTTTTTTGACTCCTAAGCCACCCAACGGATTTTTATAAAATTTTCAGGGTAGGCATAGTTTAGTCCAGAGATGGTTCCTGTCAAGGTTTGATCCCCATATTCCCACAAAAACTGTGTTGGGAACGGAAAATAAGAAACAAATCCACAGATTTCTAAAGTTCTTTCAGCACTACGGGGCTATATTATCTCCCTTTATCAGTAACCTAAACTATATTTCATCCCTATTATTCCTCAATTCCTCAGAAACGGGAACGAGAACGGGAACCATAAAGTTACTTGACCGATTTCAAGAATTCTTTCAACTCTAGGGTGAAACATCATACTTCAGTGACCACATATTTCCACTGGAACGGAAGATTCCAGCAGGAATGGGTTGAGAACGGAAACTTAGAAACTACTGGACAGATTCCAAAAATTCTTTCAGCATTAGGATGCCACATAGTCCCAAAATTTTCACGTAAGAGGAAAAACGAGAACGGGAACCTTAAAACTACAGACCAGAGCAAAGCCGGGCGGCTCAGCTAGTTCTTTATAAATGACATTCTTATTTGGTATTTTGTTTTATTTGAAAAAAACAATGTTGTCTTTATTTTGTTGGAGCACAATACAAAACATAATGTAATTAAATTCTGCCGATAAAAACTAATCATAGTCGCACCTAAAACGTATCCTTTCTAAAAAATAAAAAGTCCTGGCAGCAAAAACTGCTTCTCTTTTATCCCCAGAGTAATATAAATGTATTTTGTTTTATATTTGTGCATTTTGTAGATTTATGCACACAAGTATGTATGCTTGTTTTTAAGAAATTAAATTTATCTAAGAAATAAAATCGAGCAGGTTCCGAAAAATATACTATACTTAAATCTTGGTTATAACTTGTCAAAGTTTGGACTCGGTCTTAATTATCATGCTCTATGAATTGTTCTGAGAAAGACTTGAAGAACTTGGATCAATGGACATAAGGTAAATTTTAAAAGTCCAAATGGTCACAACTTACAACTTTTTTCTTTTTTACAAATTGAGTTGAAAGTTTATTATTTTGCAACTTAATGTTTTAGCCTTAAAGATGACCATTTCAGTCAAATCGTTTGCTTTTGAAACGCAAATTTCAATTTACTTAGGAAAAGATATTTCCTGAATTCTCATATTTTCTGTTGTTGGAAAGGGATTCCCATTGCTTACGGATGTGGAGGCATTTACAGTAATTACATTTCATTTAACTTATATTACTAAAGAGCCATCGAAAAATTACTTCACTGTTATACGCCTGAAGTTATAGACAAAGAAAACTAAATTAAAAAAAAAAAAAACGACAATTCAGAATCCATTTATTTTTTGCATCACTGAGAAAAAATAAATGAAAAACTCACAGAACAAAACATCATTTCCAATTCTATTAATTTCTTGCTACAAATTATGATTTATTAGAAAGCGTACTTCAAAAAACTTTGACTGTTAAACAAGTTGCGCCAATTGGTTCAAGTAATGCATTGCTCGCCATTCATTCTTATTTTGTGGCTTCCAACTTTTTACGGCAGCAATATTCCAACTCTAAGGTATTAAAACGAAATGCTTCTCAAAGTAAAAAAAAGAGCTTCCATTAAAATTATATTTACGATGCAAAAACTAATGTTCCGGACATGAAGTTAGTACTTAAGTTCCAGTGGCGGTAGTTTTTGGAAAAATGAAGAACAATAAAAAGAATTCTGGTACTACTTGTGAATCAGAAGAGCATTACGGACAACCATTAAGTTACTGAGTGCTTTATAGAAGTTTTTACACAGCAGTTGCATTAAAATCCTTCAACAATTCTACTAAAGGTGTTTCGAAAGAAAAAGCTTTTGAATTATACAAAATTCTTTGTTAAAATTGATTGGTGAATTTCCCCCCTTCAGTCGAAAATGATTTAATATTCAAGGCGAACGAATGTGTGTGCATGTGCATTGTAACGTCCTTGTTTCAGTTGAGAACAAAAAAGGAAAGCTATCCAAAATTCAATTTATTCCCAGAATGGCAAATGTTTTACTCCAGAAACATTTACATTTGAATAAATAGCTCAAACAGTCATCGCCGTACAATGAATTGAAGATTTTCCACACTTTGCATTCTTGTCGCTACCACTTGAGTATTGTTTCATCCCAAAGACGACAAAACCGAAGTCCAATGCAGCAAGCATTCGCTATCATCAAGTATCCCAACTTCACTTTAGCAAACTGCCATTGCCACTGATAACACAACCAATTCTACAGACACAAATAGCCTACCCAAACCCACCCTCACTCGGTTGAATTGAAACCCCATGCCATGTGAGTGGTTGTGGCAGGCAGAGAGTAATATAAGTGAGCTTCCTCTCTCCCAGTCTTGTGTCTGGCTGGTTTTGTTTATCGGGTCCATCCGCAGCGAGAAAGCTTTCACTGGCTGACTTTGACTGTGAGGTGACTGAATAAAAAAAAGCTCCCTGGCTTTGCAGAAGTTCTACTGATAGCACTGCATCCTTTCCTTGAGTCTGCACTCAAAACACAATTCGAATTTGTATCGGTGGTGGCGTATAAAAGCAGTTACAACCGTCAAGGTGGGCATAGTACCGTTTTGAAAGGTCTCGTGTTCTGATCAAATTCAGCATCGTGCTTGGTAAATTTCCGTTACGGTTTCGTGCGTTTTAAGTTATTTCTTTGGTGAGTGGTGTTGTTCCATGGTGATTGTTGTTTTTTGTTTTATTCTCCTGTTTTATGGTGCTGGTTCTTATAAATTAAGGAATATCGTTCATCGTCAGCTCAAAGGACCTAATATTCCACAGCAACGAAAAATAACAAGAAAAAAAAGAAAAAACAAATTCGGAAAAAAGGAACTAATCCGAACGTGTAATTTGTAGTGCAAGAGTGTGTAACAAAACGAAAGGTAGATTCAGTGGAGGCCACCTAATACAGGAGCTCAGGTGTAGTCTACCTCCTTTGTACATAGTGTGCTCGATTGCATGTGGTATGGTATTTAATGCTTTCCACGTAGGGATCTCCTTTGTCTAAGAGCATCTTGCTTTCCTTGGCATGAAACTGAACAACAGTTTTTGAACACAAAACAAATCTGGGGTAAATCCTTTCACATATAAAAAGAACCCTAACTTAAGCCCAAACACAAAAGATATACACAGCCACACACACACACCTACAACTATCTTGTCTCCACCCCTCCATAAAATAATGGAGATCCGCTTTACCTGTCTTAAATTTTTGAGCTTAATAGCAACTGATTGAAGGTAACGAGGTGAAGAACGACATGTCTTTTTATTGAAATACTTTCGAAAATTTCCTTGACAGTAGATAACTTTCTTAAGTTTTTGATTGAATTAAATTTAACTGACTGATTTACGGTTGTCTCTCTTATTCTAAGACCTGACTTTGCCTACACACCAGGCCATAAAATACGTCAATGCAACAAAGAAAGGAAGAAAAAAGATACTTAATTGCCAATTGTAATGATGCATATTGCATTTTGCATGTAATTCAATGAAGAGACCTTGTAAAGAGATCGCAAAATGGAATAATGATTGCGTTTGTCGGTACTTGAGTTAGAGAGATTCCCTCTTGTAAAAGTGCATGAAGGTAAACGGCGAAAGTAAAGTAGAAAAATGGGCGCGGCAGGGGTGTGAAGGTGGGGTTGGGGTTTGGAATATACTCAATTTGCAAGCGTTTTTCCAACGTCGTCGTTTGCGTAGGCTTAGAACTGCAAATCAAGTTCAATTATTCAAAGTTCTTGTTGGATTTTTTTTTTTAATAAAATGAAAATTCGTGTTGCATTGGAATTGATACAAACAGAAGAGCAATTGAAGAGGGTATAAGAATTGAGAGATCATTACAAGGGTGAAGTGGATTATTAACAACTTCAGATCTCTTTGACCTCCAGCTTGGAACTATTCGTTCTAAACCAATTTTGCTTTCAACAGCAGAGTTGAGTTGTAAATTAGATTTCACTGTTCTCGTTTGATGAACACTGTCTTCGTTCTGAACGTGCAATTGCTTATAAAAATGATTTATGAGTGAAAAAATAATTTCTTATCGGTGTGCTGTGTTGAATTTTTGTTTCTTAATTTTGTGAGTTATGTGCAAAACGTGTATCTAGTTTTGCGGTTCATTAGGTGTCTAATATCATGGGTTTCTTTTCAAAGTCTTACTTTTGTTTTTTACATGGATTGGAGTTAAATTAATATCTACTTAGAAGAATTTGTTTATAAAAATGTTATATAAGATGTTTAAACAAGAAAACTTTTGATTGATTGAATAAACCACTCCAAGTTCAGTGTGTACGTCAGGCTTATCAAATCTGCTGGAAGAATAAAGGAATTAGGAGAAGTCCTCGCGGGTAGTAAGCAATTTAGAAAGAAAGATCTTAAAATGAGGTGGTGGATCTTGTGAAAAAAGATTTTATTACAAATTTCTTTTAAGGAAGGCAATGTGACCAAATTTATGCTAAACCACTCATTGCAAAAAGTGTGTTGTGCGTTGACACCTAACAAGAGTAGAATCAAAATAAAAAACAGTAACGAAATTGTATTTCGAGAACTTTCTTTAGAGTTTCTTGTTCGAATTTCTTTTTCGTTTTGTGACGTAAATACAGAGCTGATGTAATTTTTCCTGTTCAAAATATATGAGATCAGAGTAATAATGATATAATGAATGTATCTGGCCACACCTAGATTCCCTCTAGTAAGACTATATGAATTCACAAATGAGTTTTTTGCATAATCTGACTTATATGTAACTGCTTCTAACAAGAACAACAATCTGATAGAAAATTAGTTGAACTTTTCTCTACAGAAATGCCTTTTTACAACATTAAATTCATTTAAATGAAAAATGCCTTTTCCATTCCACTGCTTGCATTTTCGATCGGATTCTTCTGCTTATATATTTTCAGAATGCATTCAACATCATTGAATAATTTTCTAGGTATTTTTGGTCCTTAAACCTTTTTATTAATCTAAACCGTAAAACAATGACATACATATTTATAATTAAAAATTCAGGATGAATATGGCCCGTCCTTTGAAATATTTAACTGCACGTGAATCAGTTGAAATAAACAATATGGTCTGTTAATTTTTTGTTTTTTACGAACA
This sequence comes from Melanostoma mellinum, assembly GCA_914767635.1. NCBI lineage: Eukaryota > Metazoa > Arthropoda > Insecta > Diptera > Syrphidae > Melanostoma > Melanostoma mellinum. The sequence continues at coordinate 7,855,817 of OU612058.1, read as the reverse complement.
AAAGGAAAAAATGAGAAATCTGCTATTGAAAATAATCCTTTTTGTTGCGATCTTGTAGAATGACTTTTTGATAACAATATCAATACCAAAAAGTTTTTCATGCTCGAATGTTTGATGCTTAAACACATATATTGCATAAAACTTCAGAATCAAAAAGAGTGTATTCATTTGTTGTATAGGCCCTCCGGATGGAAGATTTCTTCTTAATTACTAATGAAAAATGCGATGAAAACCTCGTGACAGTACGATGTTTTAGCTTTTTGTCCTAGAAAATAAATTAGTTCTTACAAATGATTCTTTTGGCGATGAAATAGTAAAACTTTTCTCTAGCCTGGTGGTTTGTCTCAACAAGTTATTTACTGTTAAAAGCTTGAGCAATTCAGTTTAATTTCTTTCACTAAGAAATATGTTGTCTTACTTTTCCTCAAAAATATGGTGCTGAAATGTGATCGATTGAGTGAATGGCATTGTACTTTAAAAAATGAGAAATCTCCTTTTGAAAATAATCGCTCTTAATTGTACAATATCTGTCGGCTGTCCATCTATCGAATTTAACTCCGTTCAATTTCTAATGATAGAATGTCAAATTAAAGTACTAGATTGCTAAGTAACGTGAGTGGTATTGATAATCTCACTTAATTTAGTCAGGTATTACTCAATAACTTGTGTGTTAATTCTAATCCAATTTTTTATATTTAAGATGCTTCGAAAATCACAGAAAATAAAAGATCACTTATTTCATTTGGAACGAGGGCGTTTAAAGAAAGCTTTTTTAAAGCGTGTGGCAACAAGTTCCTAAATCGGCGTAAAATAATGGCAAATCGTTTTCGGTAGATTTGTGAGATATTTAAGAATTTTTAATTTTATTCGAAGAAAACAATTGGCTCTCATCAATCAATTGGTGGTGAATAGTGATGCCAAAGTCATTGTCGTTTTCGAAGAATTACGTCTCAAATCCATCAATTTTTGTGTTGAGCCTCCTCAGTAAATATAACTTTGCTGGATGCTGCCATAGTGTATAAAAAGAAATAAAAGCATACACCTAAACTAAAAGCTGATATCGTAATGCCAACAGAAATATTAAAACCATCACGTATTCTCGTCTATAAGACCGTCTATTAGACGACGAAGAAACACAAAAGAAGTGCCAGCGGAAGGTATTAAAAATTTCGAATTATCGACACTGATTTCGATTATTGGACTTAACATATGTAAGAGCTCTGATTTTATCGTTGAGTCCTTATTCTGGTGGTCTGTCCAGTTTGGTGTCCGTTACAACAACAGTGAAAAAAGCAGTACAAATAAGGGCCTTTTTAAGATGTATTGCAGTCGTGTTGGATATAGGTATCTTTTCCAGAGTAGAAATGACACACCTTCAGTGCTGTTATGATTAGCTTTGTATTAGTTGTTTTTCTTCGATTAAAATGCTTTTTCTTTAAAAAATTAGAGATACTTCTGGATCCTGATCCGAATCAATTAGGCGAAGTGGCTGCGCAAAAGTGTAATTAAATCTCAGTTAGTATTTTTTTCCCTCTAAACGACTGCCTAGTAATTTCTTATAAATAAAATATTTCCATGGTCTCTCAATTTTCCTCCCACGAAGAGTTGGTAAGTTATTTTTGAATAATCGCGAAGCGAGACTTTATTGAATTGGGTTCATCAAAGAATCTGGCCATCTGATGGGCATTCAAATTCATTAATCAAATTCTAATGGTGTTTTTTTTATATAAACCATTTCAAAAAAAACACATACTTTCAATGTAAAAATAATCTAAATGAAAATTTATTTTTCTTTACTTATATTTGGTCAGCAGCTGTTTCAGATTTATATCCCCTTCCATCGATGTGATTTCAGTATTTATGAACTGAAAAGTTTGACCGAGTGTCAAGCTAACTGCTTAATAAGTCTTGTGTCAGCTGGTTGCTTTGACTTACTTAATATTCCAAGAGGCCTTCCGAGTTAGAAAACCAGAGTTGCTCAAGTGATTGGACAAGTGATAAATAAAATACAAGTGGTAAAAGCCTAAGAAACTTTTGATATACCCCATCATGAAGATCAAATGGCACCTTTATGTAATAATTTTGTTTTGTCAGGAAAAAGAATTAGAAAGAAAAATTTAATTAATATTCACATGTGGTTTATGCCTGCCTTGTGACTTTCTGAGCGATAGCAATGCTTTTGATGGGTGGGCAACACGATACCACCCAAATTGGGAATAAATTATATCAACTTTTGCCAGTGTTGTCGATGAAACTTGAGATTAGAAAAACAGTAACTGGAGCCTTCACAAGGATGTTTCATTGATCGTCATTTCTTATGAAAGACCATACAATTTGATGAGAGCTTCTCTCAACAGCTGTTGTTGTTTTTAAAAAGTTTTGATAAATATAAACATATCCAATACTCAAATTGTGTGTATAAGAAAATTTCCTGAATGTGTATGGACTAAGATAGCTTCAATGAATATTTAAATTAAATTGTAATATTGTTTTTCTCGTAAACGTTTTTATTGGAAACGTCTAATGGGTTTATCCAGAGTATATTACAAAGTTGTGCAGTGGTAGGGGATGTGCCAAGGCAACTTCACAGTATGTCGAGTTTGTGAAGTTTTCAAATTAAAATCTGTATTTTGAAAGTATATCACTTATTTTCGAATAACACTGCTCTATACAAAGAAATTGCTCAATCTCATTCTCCCACCGACTGAATCCTATGAATTTTTTATGTGTTTGTTGCTTTTATCGTGATGCATTTTCGTTTCATCGAGTTTCAAATCAGAACGATTCTTAAGAAGCTTCACTACATTAAATCTTTCAGAAATATTATGCGAAGAATTGTTTGCTTTTTCTAAAATTATCTCCGAAACCACTTAAACGATCAACCCGAAAATATTTAAAAAATTTACTATTGACGGATCGCCGCGCCGTTTAAGTTGCAAACCCAATTTTTCGAAATATCGTTAAATTTCGATACACATAACTGTCGGACGTTTAACTGAAAATAGCCATAAAAGCTTCTTCGACCTTTAAAACGTCAAGACATGCGATTAGACAAACACTATAAAAACCAGTTTCGTGCCACATAACCGATTCTTAAAAGTAATTCGATATTAACTTCATTGAGTAGTTATTTTTTATAACAAAGCCTGTATAAAATTGAAGCTAATGTTATTCCGTATAGAAGTAAATGATTGTTCGCCTTTGTAGTTTATAGGTTTTCTGTACCCGTGAGAATATTGGGATGAAATATAGGCTACTGAAGGATAACATAGTATCTTAATGCTGAAAGAATTTTCAAAATCTGTTTTTCCAAATATGCAAGTACTTTTTTAAAAGTGACATAGTATTTTCTATTTTGCTATAATCGGGAAAGTTTCTCTAGTTTTTTTTTTTAGTTTTAAATTCATTTTTATTTTTTTTCCCAAAAAGTACTTACACTTACATGCTAACAAAAATGCTTAAACTTGCTACCAAAATAACTTAAATAACTTACTGACCCTAGGCGGGTACTCTAAACTACTCAATAACTTAATTCTAATGCCTTTTGGCCAAAATATACCACACATATTTCAAACTTAAACTAATATTAAAACTAAGAAAATTTAATCTACATACATATGTACTTAATTTTTTTGAGCATTTTTTTTTTTGGCTCAGGGAAAGTTTGTCTTTTAAGTCTTAGATGAACTTTTTTATTTTTATTTGAATAATTCATGTAATGAGAAACTCATTAGGGGCTTTCATTTTTTGTAAACTAAACTCTTGATGACTACCACTTGGAAGGAAATGAAAGAACAATTTTCTTCACGAGCACTAAAGAAGAAGAAAGAAAGTAGTGATTCAAGTCTCCACTAAATGGGTTCAAAGTAATCAAAAAAAAACTATATCTGCATTAAGTCCTTAGTATAGTAAGAGGCAGCCATTTATATCCCCCAGGTATTTATTTCTTATTATGTTTTTTTAACAAAAAGCTAACTGCATCGTAGATTCTTTATGTACATTTTAAAACTCATCAACAAATTTGCAACACACAAACCGCTGAAATAAAATGTACCCCAATTCACCCTACAGGCGAATCCTAACAAAGTGGAGCTAAGTTAGCTTAAATGCTCCCTAAAAATACAATTATCGCTCTACAATAGCTCATTTTAAGAACAAAATCATATATCACCATAAAACCAGACTTTTTAAATATCCCTTCCACTAAAATACCAACTCAAAACAGTTCCCCACAGGATTTATTGTTTGGGTTTGAAAAGAATTGGTTGGTTCTCATACCATTAATATTTATTAAATATTCAAACCTATAAAAACCTTAAATTTCTATACTTAGCAATTTTTGTTTGATATATTTGGGAACTCACTAAAAGCTTTAACCTTCACCCATTCAAAGTCAATATCGGACACCTTTGCAATGGAAACAATTTTTTCATATTACACAAAACAGAAATATGATAATTTTAAAATATTTCTGTTGCTGATTATGCTTAAGGGAAAATGAATTTCGTGTCTAATTAAAAGCGTGTATGTGCGTATTCACGGACAGTGGTTTCCCTTTTTTGTTTTAATTAGTAACGGCTTCTGGATTACCTCCTTCAACCTTTACGGTCACTGTTCTCTCTTGGTTTTTATTAAGCCGTAACATCATCATATTAAAGTTAAGCTTCGCCTTAATTAACTCATATACCTTCGTTCTGATGTTTCCTTCAATTGCGGTATACGTTTCACATAAATTAAATAATCCCAAAAGTGTTTGATTTACCATACCATCACTTATACGAAATAGAGTGGAGATTTATTAGTCCATTTGAAAGGTACCTCTACCGTCTATACCTATACTAGCCCTCAAAAGGACCCAGCTGAAATGGCTCTCATCAATTAATCACAACCAAGAGGCATAGTGAAATGTAATGGCTGCTGTTCTTTTTTTTTAACTTTGCCTAATATAGATTAAGGTTTCCCCCTCTCATCCCAAGTAAATAAGAAAAATTAATCTTAATTCCAAAAGTTCCATATCACATAATTGGTCCAGTCTCAGTCCTTCTCGCTTTGATTTCTTAAAACTTGCCTACACTTCAAATGAAGAGGATATCTCTGTCTGATTTGTTTCCGCACAGAATAGACATCACTCTGGAGGATATCCTTCAAAGATAAATATACCTCAACAAGTCTCTCATTCTCCCCCACTCTCTTTTTCTCTATGCGGAAAACTTTCAATGAAGTTACTGAATGTAGTTTGTGGTTTTGTAATTTGTTCTATTTGTGGCTGAAAGATTGATTATCCTAAAGGGGAAAGAAAAATATTGGTGTGTAAGAACACCCTTTGGATATGTAAATTTTAATTGGAAAATTGTCGAATTGCATGTTGGTGCCAATACTGAAAATGCTACCAAACACAAAACCATTAAACAATGAAATCAAAGAACAATACAATGGAGGGAATCGGAGTTATTCAACCGCATTTATATTTAAGATTTATGGTCCTACCCTTTTTTTCCCTCTCTTTTCAGTCTTAATAGGGTGAATTTATCATCATGAAACTGGAATTCTTTTGAGAAGGAAAGCTCATGGAAAAACATAATGGGTACCTTTGTAATTGTGTCCCCTGTTCGAGTTTCCTAATTGAGAGTGTACTTCCACAAGAAAAAAAAAATTATATTACAGCTTCCGGCTAAATCGTTTGTTCTCACTTAAACCTTAAACCTTAACTACCACGTTGTTGATTATGATTACGTTTTAATCTCGTTTTGAAAAAAGAAACCCCAATATGAGAGACGTGATTAAAATCACTGAGCGAAATTTGAGGTAAAAGAAAATTTTGATGTGTCCCTTTCATGAAAAAAAGAAGGAATATTTCCCATCACCAAACACCGACCATGAATGAGTTTATCTCGGGTGTATGAGTTTCATTTCACTGAATGGACTTTATAATTGAATTTGACTCTTTTTTTTGCAGAATTCTGGTGGATACTTTTTAATTCATCCTTTTTTAAAGTAATATGACGAAAAGGTGAAAATGGATATATAAGAATGTTTTAACTTTGTGTTTAGAGTTTACAGAAAGTTAGGCAAGCATAATTGATGTTTTAAGTAATTGTGTTTTTTTTTTTTATAATGGAATTCAAAAGTACTGTGGGGATTGGGCGACCAAAAATCCGAAAGATTGAGAAGTAGGCATCATTTCTTCCGAATCTTGAGAAAGATTTCTTGAAATTACAAATTCAAAACCGTGTAAAACAAGTAACTGAGCTGAATGCTTAACCTTGAGGTACCCCGAAGCAAAAATTCACATTACGTAAATTTAGCATTCCATTTAGGTGTTGATTGGACACCAGGGGTCGAGTTACCAACCGCATCAGTACTCGGTTGAGCAAGTTAGCACTTCTAAAGTAGTTCTTACAAAATTCACTCAATATTACACAATATCAGTTTGCTGTTCATTTATCGATGTCAACTTTTTTTTTATAATTAACGTGCACATCAAGGGGTTATGACTACCCTTATAATGTTGTAGAACACAGTGCGAGTATTTAGGAAAACAGGAGAGGATTTGAAAGGAGACATCGAAGCACATTGCTTTTGAGTTTTTGTGAATCGTAATGAAGGGGGAAAATGGAGCCAGTGTAGAGCATTTGACATTCGGGTGGTGCGACTAAAATATGAATCTCTATACTTGACTGTACCCCCGAAGTTGGGCTCAAGGTAAAACTGATGAGCATTCCTAGCGAGGCAGGTATTGCGGCTAAATTGTTTGAGAGGGGAATGCAGCTGGCTATTTCACTAGAGCACTGTTTGTAAAAAAGCGATAAAAGAGACTGAGACAGGTAACGTTTCTACGATGTTCAAGAAAATCAATCGATTCTACAATTGAACTAATCTTAACGCTTTATTTTGTACCCAATTAAGTAGGCGCAAAGATGTTTGAGATGCACCTGACCATGTATGGGAGTTATACTCCAGTTTTGGGCGGATGAAGGCCTTATAAATTGTAGCCAGATCAGAAGGGGTGAACTAACAACTAGCTCAAAGACTGATGAAAGAATATCGCATTGTGTTACTTAAGTGCTTGAAAACGTGAGAAAAAATGCCAAAAACACATAATTCAGTCACGTATTACTCGATCACGTGTGCGGTAATTTTTATAAATAGTGGCGAAACCGTACAAAAATAAGAATGTCCCCGTTCACTTTATCGCAGCGATGATTAATAAAACAGATTCTTTGATCTTTAAAACATAAAAAACGGGCCGACAAATTACAATTTTCAGAGTTAGGTTGGCAACGATGATACAAATATTGAGGATCGTCAATGAAATGGTTCAATCAAAAGTGGGAGCGATGTATGAAAAGCCCTTAAAAATTTAAGCCAAACAAACAAACAAATCTACCATCACCAAATTTAGACACATTAAATTGAGTATTGTTGTGTGGTACCCATGGTGTGATGGATAGCATGTCCGCCTGTCCAGAGGTTCGAGTTCGAATTCCAACAGAGGCAAAAATGTTTTTTCCACGGGTATCGCCTTTCGCGAAGAATTGGCAAGTCCTCCGTTAGTATTCATTGCCATGAAAAGCGATTTCCCGATTAGCCGTTCCGAACCGGCAGAAAATTGTAGGTCCCTTCCATTCCCTCACAAGGCATTGTTGTGAGAAATGCGCCAGGCCCAGGGGCTCCTCGATCTGTTGCGCCACCCTATTTATTTATTTTTTTAAATTAAGTTGTCAGTTTCGTCAAATAAAAATAATTTTATATTTCGAAATATAAAATAAAACAAAACAAAAAATCATTTTTCAAACGTATAATAATTGAGGCTATGGACACAACAAGAATACGAAAAGTAAATTTACAGTGAAATTCGTGAGATAAGAATAAAGAAATAGTTCTAAAAAAAACAACACAAAAAGATTTTAATTTAATCTTCTGTCTCACAATTTCAAAGAGTCGAAAAAAAAAAACGATATCAGTGAACAGCTCTGCTTCCTTTTGTGCATTTAATTGAGTCCTTTTAGTTTTCCTTGTTGACAATATCTTTTGTTTGAATCCTGAAACTGAATAAAGTTGACGAATTTTTTTTTTCAACACTGCTTGCTGGATGAATGAACAGAAAACCTTTGCCTGCCTGCCTGTGCGTCAAAAGGCTGCTGAAAACGGAAGTTTATATATTACCAGCTGTGTGCGTTGAAATGGTTTTGCCAGCTGAGTGACTACAACTTACAATATCACACAGAGAGATGCTGTAGCTTATTGAAAACAATGCCTCGTCATTGGAAAGTTAATCTTCTGTGTTAAAAAATTTTCCTCACAAAAGAAATAGAAACATAAATTTGTATGCTGCTCCTCCGACCAAGAAGAGTAATTAATCATAAAAATAATAGATTCCAGGTGAACCGAATGAATAGCAGTGCAAAGGGAGGAGAAATTTTAATTTTTAGAAATAAATTACACCGATGACTGTTATTTTTCAATTTGAAATAATTAAATTGCTTTCTTTAGAATAACAAGCTCCATTAATCGCAAAACCCACCATCCTACCCGGAATGAAATTCCAAATCGCGATAACCTCCAAAGTTAATACTAAGAAAATAATATGCGTGTATGCACCACAATTCAGTAGTTGAAGCATTAAATCCTTAAATTAAGTTGAGAACACAATATGCATATGATGAGAGACAACCATCCCGAAGGCAATACATGCAGCGTTTGTTTGAATTGCCTCGGAGTCTTACGAGAGCCTGAGACTTGTGAAGCTTAAAATCAAATTAATTAGCGCAACTAGAGTGGGCTGTATGGCAAACATCAAGGCAGTGGTTGGCTGTGGTAGTTGGTGGTAGATGGCTCACTAAATACTAAATTTTCAGTTAAAAGTTTGGTGTGCAAACCAACTCATTGCTTAAATGCAAATATTTGTACAGCAACTTTGACTTTTTTACTCTCTAAAAACTCGCCAGAAATTCAAATTGATGCTCCTGTGTGTCACGTTCAAAGTGAAGTTTTCATTTGAATATTCCTTTTTTCACAAAGAAGTGCAGAGAGTGGATGTCATCATCATTCGTGAAAAAAGAGAATGGGTACGTTCATGACCAATCACGGAGAAGAACTTGTCAAATTCAATGTAAGATATGTTCGTGTGTTAGATTTATCTGGGTTGCAGGTGTCAAAAGGACATACTCGTTAAGATGCTTTTGATAAACTCATCTATCTTTCTATTGTGAGAGGTTGACATCATATACAACATTAGATTTATCTTCATTGTTTTGTGCTGGGGAGATGAAGATGAACTGGTTTTAGTCACTAAAGTGTGTTACAGTTAATAAAAGGTATGAGTTTTCTGTTTTGTTCTTGAGGGTCCATCTCTTAATTGGTTTATGGTATGTGGAGCATATTAGCAGGAAAGTTTAACCCTACTTAACTTTTTTGTTTAAACAAAAAGCATAATTAAGGCATTTTATCGATGAAGAGAGTTGCTTTTGCATAACCTAGCTGAACTGGCTTTTTTGAGTAAAAAATGTTGGATTCTTATACCTCCTCGATTGATTCGTGTTTTTAAGTGCTACTCTCCATTCATTTCTGTACAACAGAGTTTCCGTTGAGCGTTGACTTTTATTTTAGGAAATTAACCACTCAAATAGACTTTCAGTCGCATCCGAGCTGGCATACATTGCTTACAAGCTACTGTAACTTGTATTCAGTACGTGGTACCGGATGATTTTTGTCCTACTTTCTTTTAGGCAGCACTGATTTTTTCAGCTCACTTACGTTTCATGTTTTGTGTCACATTTAAACATATTGATGGCCCTTTTAGATGGTCAGCTCTCAGTTCAGTTATCAGTTCAGTTTTCAGTTCAGTTTTCAGTTCAGTATTCAGTTCAGTTTTCAGTTCTGTGTGTTATTAGACATCAGTTTGATGTTCAGTTGAGCTTTTTTTTATTTGTTGAGAAAAATCAAAATCAAAAAGAAAACTGAGAACTGAACAAAAAACTGATGGGAGTTTTATCAGTTGCCAGTTCAGTTATCAGTTCATTTTTATGCGTTGAGACATCAGTTTAACTCAAGGCTTAACTGACCTCCAATGAAATGAAAACTGAAATGATGGTCTGTTGGTTCCAGCCCAAAAAGTCAACGAAAACACTTTGCAAAACTAAAAATCTCATCGATCGAAATGAAAATTAAGAAATGTCAAAAACAAAGCTAAAATAATAATAAATTTCACTTGTGTAAAATGAAAGGTCAAGACTAGTCGTGTTTCATTTTTGCTCTTTGATATATTAAATTAAATTTACAATTCCATTTCAACATAACATAATAATAAAGGCATATTGCCCAAACACTGGTCCTTCGAGCCGGATCTGATAATTGAGAAAGGATGTTACACAGACCGGTGGAAAAATCTCCAGTTGAATTTGCAAACCTTTTGGAGACACTGGCAAAGTGAATACTTATCATGACTTCAACAGCGACCAAAATGGCTTAAGCCTCAACCGGAAGCCAAAGTCGGAGATTTGGTGCTTATAAAAGATGAGCGTCTTCCTCCAGCACAATGGAACTTGGGTCGGATTCTGAAAACATATCCCGGTCAAGACAATCTGACACGAGTTGTTGTGCATTTCCGATTGAACGTTGAACGAGAATCCGATGGACTTTATCAAGTTGCTCTGCCATTCAAAGGGAATGTAGCTCCGGTTTTTGGTGACAGTTTTCAAGGTGCTTTACGGCGATTTCAAAGCGTTGAACGACGTCTTTTGGCCAATCACGACCTTCGTGTACAGTATACATCGTGTATTGAGGACTATCTTCATTTGGGACACATGACTGCGGTCGATAAAAATAGTCTGCCAGCCTCTGGTTCGTAAGCTAATCATGAATTGTCTTATAAACGAACTGCATTAGCAAATTTGCAATTTTACTATCAAAATGCGTGCTCTGTTGAAAAGTTCATCGCACGCTTCTTCCATTTCATGGTCAGTTTAATCGACCTGCTGAGGTGGCTATTCGGGGGCTGTTGTGAGGTGACTAAATTTTGCACCAAATTAACACTGTTGGACTTTGAACCACCAACCCACTAACGCTCAGTTTTTTAACAAGACGATGCCATACAGTACGCTTAACAACGGAGCAATTGAGATGCGAGTTCGGTGAACAGTTTATTTCACGTTTGGGGTTTAAAGCCTCTTGAATATTTTTTCGGTGGGCAATGTTCAGACTCATATGCCTATAGCGATAAGCCCTGATGATTGATGCTCTGGAAGCCAACATTGCAGCATTTATTTGTGAAATACAGGAAATACTAGAAAGAGTAAGCCAAAATTGAACTGAGTGGATAGGCTATTCGAGGCGAAGCTGTGGCTAGCATTTGCATCACATTATCTTCAAAAAGTAAACTATATCGACCGTACAATAGAAGCAAATAAAGGTTTTATGTATATTTTTATTTTCCGATCTAAAAATCACTCATTACAAAGATATAAAAATTTTCTAATGTGAATGCACATTGCGTTGGCAACCACACACATTTTGCGGCGTTGAATATGAATTTCAACTATGCTTTTTCCTTCATATATGACCTCACAAAAAAAAAAAACATAAAATTGTCATCCTTTTTAGGGCACGCATACAAAAAGAAGCAAAAATATGCTTTCTTTTTGGAACACAAAAATGTGTGTTTTCCTAATTTTCATAAAGACTCAAATTAAAGGTATGAATAATCAAAAACAATTTTATCCTAGAACATATGGTTTCCACTGCTTGAAACCAACTCAACTGTGGCAATTTCAAATGTGGGCGTCAATTAATATTGTCGAAAAGTAACGTCGCAACATAACGTGGTGGAATTATCTTAGCATTTTCAGCTTCTGGATGGAAGCTTCTGGATGGAAGTATGAAATTGTGAAATGTTTGAAACTCCAGTCTTTTTTATTAGTTTTTGGTTAACATGAATAAAAACTAAACTCCGTTTGCTGTTCAAAATGCTTCATATTGACTCAACGAATTGCGACGACAAACTTGTGTCCCAGCTTTTATTTGTCCACCCGATGGAATTTTCTATAAACCATTGGAAGTCGAAACTTTATCTGCAACTTAAAAGCTATCAAAACAAATTGACTTCCCAATTTTTATTCTCTCAACTCGTGTTCCTTACTCAAAACTTGGTAGTTACGTGTACATCCTATAATATCCACTTTCTCCTTCTGTGCAAACATTCTTTTTCCGCATCTGCAGCAAATACCATCGAAATGCAATTTAACTTACAATATATCTACAGTATAAGTCGAGGACAGTTAAGCGGAAAAATCAAATGCACTTGCTGGAAAGCAAAGGGATTACAATGGATTCAATAATGTTTTTTACAACGACTATGAACATAAGATAGGTTAATTTCCTGTTTCAACATTGTGGCTGCATGTCTGGTTGCACAATACTCACATATACGAGTACGGATACACTAAACCATACAACTTTTATTTACTGCCTTAGAGCGGAGTGGTGCAGTTGGAAGACACATTTTAAATGGAACACTCTCCATTTCTTTATGCTATCAATAAAATAACGTCAACAACGTCCAAGACCACAATTCGTTTGGATTCGTCCTCGCCAATTACTTGTGAAAGGAGGAAATTGTGTCCTCATTACGGCTACGTGATTTCGTGTTTCTTCGCTCTGAATTCAGTGGGCATTTTTTGAGGATATTTTGTTTTGTTTTTGTTGTTGTTTTTGTTTTTTTATTCCCTTCAAGCAACATGGCGAAATCCATTATCGTCCAGTTGGAATAAATTTGAACAGAAAAGGATTAAATTGTCTCCCAGTCTTGTTGTGAAAGAAATACAAAAAAAAAGAAAACAGAAAAAAAATTGTGAAATGAAAAGCGGAAAAGTCCTCGAAAAGTTTACCTGCGATGAGTGACAAGTTTTTGCCATCATCATCAGGATAACAACGAATACAACGACTTGGCATAAAAAAGAAACTGTTTCCCCCTTTTTTCGTTTTTTTTTTTATTTGTGTTCTTTTTTTAATAAGATAATTGTTCTGGACTTACCTATCTAAGTTTGAACGAAGAGGGTATGAAATGTTGACAGCTTTTTTTTTCTTTTCAGGTGTTAATCAATAGACAAACAAAAAAAAAAACTCTAATCAAAATGTCAATCTCTGATTTTCGCAAGAAGAAGCTTTTGTTCCTTTTCAACGTTTTCTTTGGTAGGCCAAGAGTTTTATGAATTTTAATTCAATTAGGCTTAACAGAATGTATCGTTTCATCCTTTTTTTAGATGTAAACCAGAGCGGAGAGATCGATTTAAAAGATTTCGAACTGGCAATTGAGGTATGCAAATGAAGTCCCTTGATTCATTTGAATAATTGTCCCTTTTCTCGTTGTCTTATCGTATTTTTTGTTACTTACTTTTACAGAAAGTGTGCCAACTTAGGGGCTGGAGTGTTGGCAGTGCCAAAAACAAGGAAACACACGATGTGATGATCAAAATTTGGGAAGGCCTCAGGTCGAAAGCCGACAAGGATAACGATGGACAGGTAAGAAATAAAGCATTTCCATTATTGGCCCATTTCGCTAATGTTGGCAAAAGCCCATTCAAATGTGTTTTGTGGACAACGGGACGCAATAAATTATGCTAAGCATACTGCAGCATTTAAAATTTAGCAAATTGAATTGTCAAGATGAATTTTTTGTTTAAATACAACCAACCCAAGCCCACCAACACTCGAAATTCGAAAACCACTGCGCCACCTGGCAGTGAGCCAACACCAAATGCCTCTGTTTCTGAAAAAGGGTTTTTGGTTAACCATTGCAAGTCCTTGTAACGAGCAACCGTAACTGCCAGTGCAAGAAGGAATTAAAAACAGCAATCGTGTACAACAAAAGATACATCGTTTTGTTTCCACAATCATATAAGCTCCTGTTCTAGATAATTTTTTTTTTGTTTTTTGTTTAACTGTGCAGTTCATTCATCATCATTCCACACTCGTCGTCCTCTCAAGTTGGATAATAATGCGCAACCTTGTCTTGTTCCATTTTCACATATCTATATGCGGTGGCGGCTGGCGGGTGGCATGGCAGTTTAGTTGACGTGGGGTCTTGAGGTATTTCGTTAGATGTTTTGTTTCTTTTAATTGCTTCAATCAAGAATGGCATTCAATTCTTCTCACTGCTGTGTGAAGATGGAAAACGTATCCTCAAGTAAACAACATGTGCCACTTCCTTGAGGTGTCTCCAAAGAGCTTACTCACAATGAAATGCGATTTCAGCAAAAAGGGGAGGACAAAAAATTCCTAAGTGGATTGATTTTCTTTCTTTTGCTCCAAATACTTGATTTGGAGTTCCAATACGGAAGTCTACTCCCAATGGGAAAACGAAAAATATGGGGACACACAAAAAAAAAGAGTAGAAAAAGAAGAAGAAGGAGATGGAATCCTCATGGCGCACTCCAAGTTTTCTTTTTTAATAAAATGTGAATTTTTGGATTACTTTTTTTTTAAGGTATCTGTTGAGGAGTGGTGTAACATGTGGGACGCCTACGCCAAGGATCCTAGCACGGCAATGGAATGGCAAAATAGGTGAGTAAAATTGATGGTTTATTCCAAGTGTAGACTTTTGAGGCAAAAGAATTTAAAATTTCTGCCCAAATAATCTATAGCAGTTCATAAGATGGAATAATATTATTTTTTATTACAATGAAACTTGCCATCGAGTAAGTGAGTGAGTGAGTGAGTGAGTTTACTTGGAATTTTTAGAGGCTTTGGTAGTTGGTTTATGCGGAGCTCACTTGAGTGATGTTATTATTACCCGAGGGTGAAGGTGAGGTTAAGTTGAAAGAATATGTTCTCAGGGATGTTTATGTACTCTTTTCCTGAAAGGCTTAACATGTAGCTTTTGGAATGAGACTCGGATAATGTTTCCTTGGAGGAAAGATAAAATAATTGAGAGACAGCACTTGAGTAGGTATTTTTTTTTTTTTTTTTTTGACGAGATGTTTTGGCTCCTTCCTGTGAACTCGCAAGAGGTATACCTACGGACAAGGTATCATTTTTAATTTACAGGTGGTTTTTTCACAAGTTGTTGTTAAAGAGAAGAAAACATAAATTCATCTTCTGCTCCTTTTTTTTGCTGAACGGATGTTCTTAAGGAGTTCCGGGATGTTTCTCGTGAAAACAATTGTCTCTCGAGTGCGGTATAGACATTAAACCCTTTCTTCATTAAGTCTGACTAATGGTAGTGAGGCGTATGGCTAAGACCAAGAAGAGAGATCTTATACAAAAAGACGTACAAACCGTGTAGGTATCCGTGCTGAGTCATCAAACACGGATAGGTAATGTTTCAAGCAGAATGGCAATTAATTTTGTAGATATGGTGAAACGTGAAAGGGTTGCTATCCATTAATCTAGGGAGAAGCCCTTGAACTACTCTTTTGTTTAGGAAAAGATACAAGAGTTAGTTGAAGAGTAACGTTACTAGTCTTTGTCCAAGCAATGATAAATCGTTTTGAGCCTATTATACTCGTAGGTACTGGGACAACATCCATTATTCTTTTTATAAATTACCTGCTCAAGGTAATGTTTTTTATATCCGTGTATAAGGACAATTGTAAATGAGATCTTAATGTATTGCTGTTTAACAATAGAAAGTTAAATATTTTGAAAGATTCAGGTGAATAGTTCAAGTCGTCCTTTTTAAGGAGAACGATGAGCTCAAACAAGGATAGGTGAGTCCTTGGATCTTGGAGTTTTTCTTGGTGACCACAACTTTGAAATTTTTTATTTATAGTCAAGTCACATTGTTTTAAAGGGGAATAAAACCAGCGTTTCTTTACCCCGCGTTCTCTCTGCAATTTCGATAATGAGCATATACATAAATAGTTTTGACACTGGGTTGATTGTACTCAAGTTCGTTGCAAGCTTATTTATCAACATTAACAATCCAAACTCTTCAAATTAAACCCATTAGGTTAAAAGTTAAATCTTTCCTTTTTGAATAATTTAATATGACCTCCACACATTTGCTTTCACTAATGACTGCCAGCTTCATTCACATTTTGTCAGCTGTTTTCATAATTTGCCAGCTTCTTTCACTGTTTGACAGCTACTGGCATAGTTTGCCAGCTACTGGCATAGTTTTCAAGCAACTGCTACAGTTTGTCATCTATTGGCATAGTTTGACAGCTACTGGCATAGTTTGACAGCTACTTGCTCAGTTTGCCAGCTACTGCCATACTGCCACAGTTTGACAGCTAATGACATAGTTCACCAGCTACTGTCATAGTTTGCCAGCTACTACTCAATTTGCCAGCGACTGGCATAGTTTGTCAACTATTGACATACTTTTCTCGTTACTGACACAGGTTTCCAGCTTCAAGCATAGAAGATCTCCAACGATTGGTCAATGCTCCCATGATTAGAATGGAAACCATTATTTGGCAGAGTGCTTATTAAGGCAATAATTAACACTTCACCAAATAAATTTGCATATTTGTCGATAGCTGCCCAAGTCTTTGACTGACAATCCAATAGTTTAAATGTGTTAACTAGAGTAAAGAAACAACAAAACATTTAAGGTTTGCCTCACTCAAAACGATAACAGAAATGTATTGCAATTTAACCAGCAAAGCATAAAAAGTCTTGTAAAAATGAAGCAAATAAGCATTTTCCAATTAGAGAATGCAGATGGTATACTCATTATGCAGTAGTTAAAAATGCAGGTATGAAATAGTACATTAAACGATAAAAAACAGCACAAGCCATCAGCTCAGCAAAGTAAGTACGTGCTTCAATTTCGATTTCATTTCCACCTCTTCGCAGCTGTTGATAAATTGCCCTGTACTTTCAGCAATAAATGATTTCATATTTTGCAGTACAATTCAACTCGTCACATAACTGTAATAAATGCGTTCGGAAACATAAGAGTAATGAGATATTTTCACCTCGATGATTTTTTTCCAATTTATCAACATTTTTGTTCCTTAACTCGTATTTTTAAAGGCTTCATTGCGAAGACTGTGGCTGTGGGACAGAAAAGTCCATTAAATATATCATTTCTGCTTTATTGGGGATTCTTTAGAAATTAATTTTGAGTATTTGAAATTTTTGTGAGTGTCAAGTTGATTTTTACGAATTGAAAAAGCAGGATTTCATTTTTTGTAGATTGATTGAAACTTTCAATTGAAAGAATGTAAGTAAAGGAAGGGCAAGTTCGCCTTGTTTATTTACACAAAACTTCAAAAATCATCTCTTTGGTTACGAATCTGTAGGATAAAAAGGATTCACATTGCCACATTCCATTATGAATCCAGGTGCTACGTTTGAAGTTCGATGAATAGAAATAAAGTCATACAAACCCTTAGAATTTCGGCATTGACTCCTCTGCGAAGGTTTCTACAGCTCTTACTATTTTCATTTTGGCTGTCTTTTGATAACGCACTTCATATTGTTTGACGATGAGTTTAGCTACCACAAGGCAAAGCAGCCGACATTGAAGACCTAACTTGAAACACCAAAAAGTAGAAAACAGATTAATAACTTTCCCAACGAGATTGATGATAAACACTTTTATTGATTCGAAACAACTTCTACCTTTTATATTGCGGTCTGAAAGCTTTACTTTATTGGGTATTTCTTCCAACCCTCCTTAGTCCGCGCCCGAAGCGCTGTTTTTAGTCACGTTCTATTGGAGGTGAGAGTAAATGGTGATAGACTGATTATAAGTTTCTGATACCTGTGACTTGACAAATTGTACTTCGAGATACTTTGAATAAATTTATACATTCTCATACCCTCTATCCATTTGCAAACTCATACAAGTCGTGCTTTCCTCTTTGCTGTGAGAAGACAGAGACACTGACTTTAAGTTAAATAAGAAGAAATTCATTTGAACAAATAAATTTGTTTCTTTCTTGGCCAAATAGTCTTACAATGCAAACTTTTTAAAGTAAAAATAAAAAAACTACTGTCGTGTGTGATTTCAGAAAACAGAATCCTTGCAAATAGTCAGTGTCCCTCTTCGACTATAAAGGGCTATTCTCTAGAAAAGTTTCCTATTCTTTCGAAAAGACGTAAAGTTAAGAAGAATTATAAAATGGAACTACAAACTTCCACCCAGACATAAAGTCGGAAATAATTAAAAACTTTCATTCACAGTTAGTGTTTAACTCATAGTAATGGAGTCTTTTGAAAAGTCAATAAACTTAATTTTCAGTGCTTAAGTTGATTACACCTTATGGTGCGATAAAACCGAAAGCCCGGTCTACACTTCTCTCTAAATAAAAAGAAAAACAAGAAAATCACAACAATATATCGAATAATGGCTTTACTTTGGAAAACATTTTGCCCATAGGCAATGAACCTTACTTTGCTGTAGAGTTAGGTTCATTGGTTCATAATAAATCCCTTTCACTCTCAGGAGGCACATCAATACCACCATAAGCCTTTAATAATTTACTCCGAAACAATTTTTCATGGAACGAAGCACTCTTTTTCCATCTGAAGAGTCAAGAGACCACTTTTCTCCTATACACAAACCAAACATATTGCTTATCGGTCACAATTAACTCGCTCTCCTCAACTCTTCTCAACTCCAGGTACATGAATTTCATGTTTGACTTAGAGGATGCCTCCAACGATGGAGGCATTGATGCTGCCGAATTTTCATTGGTATGCTCTAGCTATGGATTGGATAAGAAAGAATGCGAAGAAGCCTTCAAAAAAATGTCCCAGGTGAGACCCATACCATTTTAAAATTTACAAACCATCATTCACACGATAAATATGTTTACATTTTGTAATAATTTCATATTATGTATCTTGTATCTTTTACTATAGGGCGGTGAAGAGGTAACTCGTGAGCAATTCGCACAATTGTGGCAGGAGTACTTCTCTGCTGAAGATCCAAGCGCTCCAGGCAACTTTATCTTTGGCAAGACCTCATTTTAACGAAATTAAACACGTGTATTTTGTTAATTTATTGCGTATATTGTTATTGTGCGATTGATATTTAATAACTAATTTGTTTGTGTTTTGAAATAAAAATGACAACCCTTAAAAATAAATTAAACAAGTACTACACACTGTATTATTAGTTGACGGTTACTTCCTCTTGAACTTCCAAGAACCCTTTGAACAATTTATGAAAAAAAGGAAACTAAAATATGAAAAAAACAACAAATGCCATCAAAGTATTGGATATTAAATCAAAATAAAAAAAATTAAAGAATTTCTCGAAGCAGGTTTCTGTTCGTTTATGAGTGTTCTTCTGGTATAAACTTAATTAATTCTCTAAAACTCTAAAACAAGCAATTCCATTTTTATACATTATCTAGAATTTTTAATAAGAATTATTATTAACTTAAAAAACAAAAAACAAAAATAACAAACGGAAAAACTGAACAAAAGAAAAAATTTTATTGTATTGGAAGGTGTAGAATATTTTTAATTTACTATCTTAAAGTAATGTCAATTAAAACTTATAATGTTGTGGGTAAAAAAAAGATGTGAATCAAACAATTAAAAACTAAACTACATAATAATGATTGAAAAATATGTTATATATAGAAAAGAAACAAATTAAATTCATAGATATATAAATGTTAAAACGAAAAACTAAAAGAATATTTAAGAAAAATAAACAAAAACACGAATGGCTTGACGATCTTGATGTGTGTAATAAAAAAGAAGAGTCAAATGGTAGTCTCTAATACGAAATAAATAAATGCTAAAAAAAATATTTGCTTTTGTTTGAAAATGACAATGAGGTGGTGGAGTTCTATGCGAATACAGTGGCATTCAAAAGTAAGTACTCTGAGTTGCCAAAAATCATGTTTGGCTTTCCTTGTTGTTTTCTTTCCTTTGATAGTAATTTCATTGCAATAAAGAGCTCATTATCGATTAGCCGTTTCGAATCGGAAAAAATTTGTAGGCCCCCCTCATTACTCATAAGTCATAAGGTATGGTTGTGAGAAATGCGCTGGGCCTCAGGACTCCTTGCTCTGCAACCTTACCAAAAAATTATTAGTACGAACGAGATGGTAAAATCAAACGCTTAATCAAGCTACATACCAATAATAAGGAGAACGTCAGTCCAAATTCGGGAACTAAATCATATGGGTCAATTTAGAAAAGTACTGCCAAAAGGTTTGACAATAAATTATCTGAACCGAAAATTTACAAGCATGCAAGCAATGCAATTCCAGTAAGCCGAACTTTTATTACCTACGCACGAATACCACAACAATACTACTTCTATTTCTACACGACTATACGTATTATTATTAGATTAATTATTAGGGTGGCGCAACAGAGCGAGGAGCCCCTGGGCCTAGCTCATTTCTCACTAATCGAGAAAGCGCTTTTAATGGCAATGAATACTAACGGAGGACTTGCCAATTCCTCGCGAAAGGCGATACCCGTGGAAAAAACCATTTTTGCCTCTGTTGGGACGTTTACTGTAAAGCAATTCTTTAGTAGGAAGTAGCGTGTAAAAAAGTTGATCCGATGCTTCAACGATGCTGAAACTTTACCCAAGGATCAAAAGGATCATTTTTCAAACAACTCATAGTGTAAAAATTTTGATAAAGTCTGAGAATGTAATTTTTCAACTAATAATTCGTTGAATATGGCTATTAAGGTTTTTCCAACAAAGGTTTTTGAGATCTTAAAATGATCGGAAATCTCCCACTTGTTTGCGTCGTATTATCAATTCCATAGTTGGGTAGGCAATGTGAAGATCTAAAATGTATAATGGCCCTCAGACAACGAAGAGTACAGTACACTTATGAAAAAGTGATGACGAAAGTTAAATGGGCAGCTGAAGTTACTGAAGCATTCCAAGTCACACTATAGATGTTTGCCAATGATATGTCCTGAGTTCCTTACTATTTATTGCTGCCCTTAATTACCTGCTGGAATGTATACTGAATACCCCCAAATTAAATCAACTATTTTTTGCTGGCTCCATTCCTTTCATAAGAACTAAACGTCTGGCTACAATTTGAGAAGCCAGTGGGTACCATATTGTTCCAAAAGGACTCAATACTTGTGTTGTCCAGTTTCTGATGCAGATATGCTTATCTCAAACATTTATTTGAATGAAAATGTGGTTTTAAGGCGTTCGTTGGAAGCTTACTTAAACACCTGGGATATATGATCAATAGACAAGCTTGTGATGAAGAAGATGCTGCGTACGACAACAGGAGTAACAAAAAAATTAATACATTTATAGGTAAGCGCAATGGAGCGGAAAGCCCAACTATAATCGCATAAGTTGTGAGGAAATGTAAGGGGCCTACAATTTTTTGCCGATTTCGAACAGATAATTGAGAAAACGCTTTTCATGGCATGAAAAGTATAGATTGTCAATTCCTTTCTGTTGGGATTCAAATCTCAAACCGTCGACATAACAGCCAAATAAGCTATTCACTTCGATCGAATGGTCGTAATAGAAGAACCACAATCCGAGGACACCTTTACTTGAAAAATACCATTTTAGAAAAGTAGAGCGCTACCGGCACAGTTGGTATTCTAATGTTCAAAGGAGACATCCAGAGAATCCCGTAAGAAGGCAATATCGTTCAACCTTCATACACGCATCGCAAAGAAAAAAAAGCCAACCCAAAACACTCCTACAGAACAGATATTCGCAACGAAATATGCATTTGGCTGACTTCAGACATGAAACGATCGAAAACCAGAAAGCTTGCCCACGAATTCCGATGTCAAAGCAACGTATTTCACAAGCGGGTTAGCAGCGGATCACTATAGCAATAAGCAGATAAGTAGAAGAGCTGTAACGCCTTCAAGATCACGATGCTCACAACGTCGAAAAAGAAAGAAGAATAAATTGAAAGACTCACTTAATTGCATTAAATGTTGTAGTTGGAACATCATATTGAATCAATTTGTTGTTATGTATGGAGGTTGCTTAATACTCGGCAGATTTTTATTAACTTATCCACTGAGACAATTTTTTCCGTTGAAAGTGGATATCAAGTTGATACTATTTACACTGATTTTAGTAAGGCATTCGATTCTGTCGTTCATGAAATTCTCCTTAGGAAACTGAAGAAATTTGGTTTGATCTCTTCATTGTACATCGGGTGTTCCTCAGGGAAGCCATCTGGGCCCGCTCTTTATAATTTTATTGATGACATTGTGTCATTCAATTATTATTATTATATTATATTCAATTCTGTATATGCAGACGACCTCAAACTGTTTCTGCAAATAAAACAGCCTAGTGATTGTCTTAATGTATAACATGACCTTAACATTCTCTCTAATTGGTGTTTTGAAAATAACCTTACTTTAAACATTAAAAAATGCAGTGTCATCACTTTTAAGAGATGTTTTTCGATGTTAAAGTATGATTATTGTCTTGGTCAAAATCACTTCAGTATAGTTGATCAAATAAAAGACTTTGGAGTCAACATTGATGTTAAGTTAATTAGTAATTATATAATTTGATTATATAATAGCTAGGGCCAATCCAGTTGTTGGTTTCATTAAAAGAAATTGTAAAGAATTTCCTGATCCTCACACTTTTCTAACTCTTTTTATATCTCTGGTAAGGTCTATTTTGGAGTATGCTGATATAGTCTGGAATCCGGTCTATAAAGTTCATTCAGTTCGCCTAGAAAGTGTGGAGAGGCGTTTTACAAAATACATAATTCTGGAAATTAAGATGGGACTTTTCTCCTTCTTATGTGGCCAGATGTCAGTTACTGGGAATATTGCCTCTTGTCACCAGACGGAGCTCGCATGACATTATGTTTGTTAGAGATTTGTTGTGTAGTCATAAAATAACATTATTTATAAAATTTTAATTATAATATTTCTATAATTTCATATTTGTAATTAGTCTGTATAGCAAAAGCTTGTAGATGAAGAATAAATAAATAAATTTCGTAGGAATCTCTGGTTTCATATTTACTTTTGTACTGTCACCTATACATAATCTCCTCTATAATTCACACCAAATTGATTTAAAAACCATTCAACACTCATTCCACCAAATCCTCCTATTCAACATCGGAAAATCTAATCAAATACTAATAAAAGGAGCTATTAGGTCGACATATAGGAAAAAAAAAGTTAAGAATGGCGACAACACCTATTTTTGTAAACTTTGAACAAAGCGAAAAATCCTTTTTGAAACCTTTTTCACCCTTTCTTCTTAGGATTGCTTTATTATGTGGAAGAGCCACACAAGTTTTACCTAGATTTAGTTTCAATATAATCGTACCCTTCCATTAGCTCTTTGCATTTTCAATCGTCTTTAACTATTTATAGATTTTTTACTTTTTATTTGTTGACTGATTTTCTTCCGTCTGTCTGTCAATATGTTATTTGACAGCGAACCCTTCTCCTATTTTGGGAGTTTTAACCAATGTGAAAAGAAAGAATGTGACAAAAAAGCAAAGCATTTAAGTTGCCCCAAAACAAAATCATGCTTTAAAGGGGTGGTTTTCGAAAAAAAAGCGAAATGTTCTTAGACTCTATTTTCATTTGATAGCCTTGATTTTTGAAGAGTGAAACAATTTCAAATTGCAGTCACAATGCATAGTATTTATTTTTGAACGAATTCCTCAGTACAGCTACACTCATTTAAAAATATAAACTTTTAAATCAGTTTACACTTTAAAACTTTTAGCCTCAAAAGTGTACCAAAAATAAATAAATTCAATTTGTGTCCTTAGAATAGCATTAAGGAAATGTTCAACATCGCTCATAAAAAGTTACATGATTATTTTGTACTTCTATCATCATGTCCAATGTGTTCCTTCCTCATTTTCATACGTGGCTTGTTTCGGAATGACCGTCATGAGCTTCAATTTTATAGATCCTTTGCAATACGAACTGCTCAAACCCGCATACAGACTACACTACTCTGAAGATACTTCCTTAATCATATGTCATTCGAATAGGTGCTTTTACCATCTCCATGATCAAACCTTTCCTTGTGCTTTAGCCTGGAGAATTCAATTGTATTTCAGATCTAAGGTAACTGCTTGAATTAAGCTTTAAATTAAATAAAACTGAGTAGAAACACTAAATCGTTCGGTTCGTAGTTTGGAGAACGTCGCATTGTTCTCTTGTCGAATAATAGAAGTTCGGGTCTTACGCACGTGGAGAATATAGTTCTTGTGGTAAAAGAAATAAAACAGTATTTATTTTTATAGATTCCGAATGCTGGATGGTCATTCTTACAAATAAAACATTTATGGATACTCGGCATATTCTTGTAAAAGGCGATACGCATACAATGAAGTTGTTTTGGTGTTAGTCAA
This sequence comes from Melanostoma mellinum, assembly GCA_914767635.1. NCBI lineage: Eukaryota > Metazoa > Arthropoda > Insecta > Diptera > Syrphidae > Melanostoma > Melanostoma mellinum. The sequence continues at coordinate 7,831,545 of OU612058.1, read as the reverse complement.
AATTTTACCCTTTCATTCCTTTTATAGTAGCCCAAAAAAACGATAGTGCCTGTCTTACCTACATCCACTCATAACGATGCTAAAAGGAAAACGAAAGTTTTTCCCCAAAGGATTGAAGAAGAACAATCGTCCCTTAATATGGATTTGCGTCTTATTTATCGTTTTAGGAATATAAACCAAAATACGGGTAATATTCCAAACAAACACACAAACAAAAAAAAAAAAATGAAAGAATACATTGATTTAATTTACAAGGTCGAACAAACAGGCTTTTCCAGCATTGACGAAATCAAATGTGGGTCGAGTTTAGATTTACGCTTCATCTGATGCTCATCGACTCTGAAAAGGCTTTTGGGTGAGTAAATGATTCCCACAGGAAACCTTTTACTGATATCGGTGAAACCATATCAAAAATGCAAAATGCCTTGTCTGATTATGAAAGACGATGAAACTCGATTTAGGCATCAATAAATCCTTTCAATAGCGTCTTATGTTTTCTTTTCTTTTGATGAATTTAAACGAAATATCTTTCTTGAAGAAACATGTATATATGTTCTCGTGTTCAGGTGCAACTTTAGAAATTAATGTTGGGAGAATACCTACTTAGCAGGACTCTACTAAAGACTACGGCTTTCGTATGGTTTGAAGTCAATCAAAGAAAACGAATTGAAACGTTTTTATTTTTTAGAACTTAGGGGAATTTATATTGCGAAAAAGACTTTTTTAACATTAAGATGTCTCTGCCTGGATGGGCTTCAATTCAATCAAAAGTAAACCTTATTAAATTCTCAAGAATAAAATGTGGAATTTAATTACGAAACTCTTTCCTGTTGTCATATCTAACAATTGTTCTTGAAGGAAAATGATATTTTGGATTCTTTCGTGAGTAATGAACATCTACTTAAATTCTTAAACGACTCTTAAGAATTTCGATTATCAAAATGAAATAACTCATATTCTCAAGAGCTTAGGCAAATTTCTTTGTGCTGCAGCGCGACAGTTAAATAAAATAAAATAAATAGGGTGGCGCAAAAGAGTAAGGAGCCCCAGGGCCTAGCGCATTTCTCACAACCATGCGAGGAAATGGAGGGGACCTACAATTTTCTGCCGATTCCGAACGGCTAATTGAGAAAGCGCTTTTCATGGCAATGAATACTAATGGACTTGCCGATTCCTCGCGAAAGGCGACACCCGTGGAATAAACATTTTTGCAGTGCGACAGTTGCACAGTGTTTAAGCGATAAACTGAACTTGGGGGATTCTATCCCAAGACACAAACCTTCTTCTCTGTTAGCCTCCCAGTTTCATCTCGGCCGCAAGACTATCGCATAATTTTCACCTACTTATTCTCATATACTGACGATTCGACCCTCAGCTTTTCATATAAAATAAATAAAAATATTCATAAAAAATAAATAGGGTGGCGCAACAGAGCGAGGAGCCTCTGGGCCTAGCGCATTTCTCACAACCATGCCTTGTGAGGGAATGGAGGGGACCAACAATTTTTCGCCGGTTCCGAACGGCTAATTGAGAATGCGCTTTTCATGGCAATGAATTTACTAACGGAGGACTTGCCAATTCCTCGCGAAAGGCGATTCCCGTGGAAAAACATTTTTTGCATTTTGCCTCTGCTGGGATTCGAACCTCGAACCTCTGGGTTAGCAGGTAGACATGGTAACCATTACGCCACGGGTAGCAGCTTTTCATATACGTTTCCCAATTCACGTCCCTGCTCTTCGGATGTGGAACTGGAACGGCTACGTATGATAAGCTCATTGAATATTGACCTTGACGGCATTGTTACATGGGTTCAAAAAACGGAGTAGAATTCAATGTTTCGAAAACTCAATGATGTCTCTTGTCGTTGAAGCTTATCATTCCCCCATTGCCATTATCTATGAATGGTATCTGCATCGAAGAAACCGAAAAGCTGTCAGTACTTGGTATGTGTGTAAACGATGATCTTCGTTGGAATGACCACATACTTGAAGTCGCCAAAAACGCTGCTAAATGCTTAGGCTTCTTGGGACGATGCAGGAAGTTCTTCACCCCTTCTGATCTGGCTACTTTCATCCGCCCAAAGCTGGAGTATAACTCCCATATCTGGTCAGGTGCTTCTCAAACATCTTTGCGCCTACTTGATAGGGTACAAAATAGAGCGTTAAAATTGATATGTGATAGTTCAATCGTAGAATCGATAGATTCTCTTGAACATCGTCGAAACGTTACCTCTCTCTCTCTTTTTTATCGCTTTTTTAACAAACAGTGCTCTAGTGAAATAGCCAGTTGCATTCCTCCCCTCAAACAATTTAGCAGCAACACCCGCCTTGCTAGGAATGCTCATCAGTTTTACCTAGGGCCCAACTGCGGGCGTACAGCCAAGTATAGAGATTCGTATTTCAGTCGCACCACCCGAATGTGGAATGCTTTACCTGGCTCTGTATTTCCCCTGCATTACGACTCACAAAGATTCAAAAGCAACGTGCATCGGTGTTCTATAACATTATAAGGGTAGTCCCCTTGTATTACCCCTTGATGTCCGCGTTAATTATAAAAAAAAAAGTGATCATCGTTTAATCCTAAAACCTAAGCTATTTGTATGTTGAGTTAGAAGGAAATTACGTAAAAAACTGTATGTCAAAGTTAAGCTACATCATACCTTTTTCCGTTCTGACATGATTACGTTACGAGCCAGTGATACACTATCAGAAGTTATTTTACATCGATCAAGGTTACTATTTTCATATTAATGAGCGTCAAAGACTTAACTTTTGAGGGAGAAAAGCTTTTGAAACAGATCACTGTTAGTTTCTCCGTAGGTCAAATGAAGCTGTGAAAAAACCGATATGTTACCATTGCGTTACTTTACATGGTTATGATAGTTATTTCTGTTATACATTTAGTCTTTTGGCCCCACTCCATTTTATGAAACCTCTTTCATTTCTGCTTATATTTAGAATGATTTAAGTCCGTATCCTTTACAAAGTCACATATCAATTGCACAATAAAGCTACTAGCCATTGCCCAATTCTAGCACCATAACGCCTGAATCGCAATTACGCTTTGACTTTGGCTTCAATCCCGTAACGTACGAGCGCTTTTTGTTTGCTTTAATTTGACATTATAATTTTGTTGCTGGCTCTACCTGTCAAAGCGAGCAAAAGCTCAAACCAAATTAAACTTTTTGCTTTAAGTTGGAGTCACTTTGCATTGTCTTGTACCCAAACCAACGTAACATCGAAGCCATAGCGACATTATGATAGAATGTACTGATCTCCTATCATTGAATTCATAAGCGTCAGATGAACCCGAAGTTATATTGGCATTGTGATTCAGGCATAAACTTTCCAATGAAACGACTCCCCTCTCTGTATGTTGAATATGCGAATAGAGTGAAGTCTCAGTAACGTTACGTCACATAATCATGGTCTCTCTTATTTATTATTGATCAATAGATCCAAGCTTTTCTACGAGACTGCTACTACGTTACGATACATTGCCCTTACAACACCTAATTAACAACTCTCTTCTGAAATAATCCACTGAAACAACAGTTTCCGAAGTACTTCAGTTATTTGCCGACGACTTCAGTATGAACTACATATAAGGGAAATTTGTTGCGAACCAGGTCGAAATAAGGAATCAGTAACATGGCACTTCGTCCAGCAGTCTAAGTACTTGCTAATTTAAGAGAGGCAAATTGCTCAGCTCATAACATAGTAAAACAACCTCGAGAGGGTGTAGAAGCAAATTACCCAACCAGCTACGGGCAGACATTTCAAACTACAACAAGGTCAAAAAACCATGCTGAAGTCGAGTCGTAATGAAACAATTATATAACTTTCTTAATACATTTCTCATTGCACACGTCCCTAATTGCTCTCTGTGCTCGTCGTAACTGTGTATTGTACACACGATACAAACATTGAGCCTTGAACTATCAACCAAGTTTGATAATTTTCCGGGTGTAATTAGCTACCATATTTTCCACCCACAAAAATTTATCATCAGTCGCGTAACAAAAACAAAGATTCACCTCACACAAGGGAAAACAAGAAAAGTGTAAACCATGAGTTACAGTCATGCTTTCAAAGCGCGAACCCACATTAGCAGCCATAAATGCTTCAACCCTTTAAACATACATACGGGTATTGTGTAGACTTCAGCACAACAATGGCATGTGTATTGTACCTATTTATCTATTGTCTTTTGTAAGAAAAGGACAAAAAGAACAAGTGTCTTAGCTTGATCCAGCTCATCAATTTTCATTTCAAATGTCCTTACATCTATGACATTTATACTTTTAAAAAATAAGACTCACTAGTCGCCTCTGTTGTTTATAAGTGCACAACACAAAGATAAGCCGGTGCGACGAAAAAGTACGTCACATAATCATCAGTTCTTTCCCCCAGTGGCCTTGAACGCAAAAATATATGTGCAACCATAGCAGACTCGTTTCTATCCTGATTCATCTACCCAAAGAAAATAACATAGTGTGCCACTGTCACCACTCACCACATACCTACTTGATGTGAGTTGATTGATAAAATTATGTTTTAAAGAGCTCCTTGTCGCTTGGTAATCAAATTTTCATCGCACTTCAAATCTAATTAAAACGTAAGCCAAAAAATTATTTCTTTTTCTTAAATCAGGCACCTAGTAAGTATGAATAACACAAAGAGTGTGACTTATCTCCTTAAAAATCTGTCTTTGAAACAAAACTAATTAAATTAAAATACCCTCTTGCCGCGAAATAAAACAAAGAAAGTACTGTCTTCAATTCGCCACGATCTTCCACCTCAAAAAATAAAAAAAAACACATCCTTTCCTTCGCCACATGCCATCCTGTGATTAAAATCAATTTAAAGAGTAATTTTGGAAAGGAGAGTAAATAAAAAGAAAAGAAGAAAAAAAGCAAAATAAAAGACCGAGAAAAGAAAGAAAACCGAAATCAGGTCGAGTCAAGGGTTAATCCAAACCCAAAGCTCTCTTGTGCGGCTACGAGTATAAGGACTCTGTCTACATGTTGGCCTTCAATTTATTTGTTTGAATGGCGATGCACCATAGCACAGCCTCATGCATACATTTCTCTTCATAGAGTCACAGAACTGAAAAAAATATCGGATACTAAAGAATAGATTCCTTTTGTATAAAAATATGTTAGACATGTTTTGTTCTCGCGATAAGCAGAGAGTGAGCAAAAACCACGTTCAATTAAAGCATACATTGTATATACACTTCAAGCTTCTCGATTATAATGGAAGGATATTGTCTCGTTTGATGATTATTTGTGTAAGAACCTGGTCACCTGAAATAAAACACAAGTCCTCAGATGTCATTTAATTGAAATGTACGGCTGTCCGTCGCATAGCTGATGGCTTCACATTAGGACGAGCCAGAAAATTGTCTTTTCGAGGTTACTGAGGTTACTGGCCATGCTAGGACTTCTTACATACTTTTATATAGTAAGTCACTCTTCCGTGCTGCGTTCGTTTTATTTTTATATTTTCCCCCCCATTATTGTTTGTTCCAGCTATTGGTATATGCTTCGTGGGCAAAGCCATTACACATACCAAGACTTGGATTTGGCCGTGTTGTATTTTATTTCGGCAACAAATGAATATTATTCATTTCCGTGTTCCGTGAGTGTCCATATTTCACAATCATTTGCTCGTATATGAGAGACAATAAGAAATGTGGTGGGATACTACAGAAGAGGAATGTACCTCCGTTTTCTTTTTTAGCCCATGATGAATGACAATAATGGGATATCCTTCCTTAACGAGATAATAAAAAAAAAAAATGTATGACTGGCAGCAGTAGCATCTGCTTGCTTAGTGTAATTTTTTAAATTGATTTAATTATCACAAGAGTTTTCAGTCAATAATTAATAATTTATGGCATAATTAATGTCTGCATGGTGAAGGGGGAGATTTCCTTGAATATGAAATGAGTGGATTGTTCAGCTCAGACGCATTTGCATGCGAAGAGTGTAAGATCTGTCGAAGGACAGTATTTCAGTATAATTAAGCATCTGGCGATTCCTTGTAGCATTCTATTAGAATTTCTGTGCCAAGAAGTTTCTCTTTTTTTTTTTTTAATTTCGAGTACGTCTTGGTTGCAGTAAAGTGGAGGGTTATAAAATTTGATGCATTGAAAAAAATATGTTCTTGTGCAATATGGACGTATTGTTCGGAAAGAATACTAAGGTGCTCAGGTGGTGCCATCAACATATTATCTATTACCTCGTTTCCACTTAGGATCGGGTGATCGAATCGGATTGTGATTCAGATTTCGATGCAGGTATCTACTTACCCACTGAATCGGGTAATCGACTTCAAATGGAATCGAAGTGACACACTGCATATAATATTTTGCAAAACAAGAAACACGAAAAGCAAAACAATTCTTTTACGACGCTGCAATTTCCACTATCCACTCGTTCACTAAAATAATAAGAAAAAAAACACACACACACATCAACACACTCGACAAACCGATTACTCGATCTAGGTATACACACGCCATTTTCAATCGATCCAGCTCGGAGAGGTGTATCGGATCGGGTAATCCTATTTCAATTCGATGTAGGTATACACTGGCACTAATCCGAATTGAAGTGGGATTCAATTCTAAGTGGAAACGAGGTATATGTTCGACATTAGTTTGAACACTGAGTCGAAATTTAAAAAGCTATCTTATTAAAGCTGGAAACATATTATCTATGTTCGACATTAGTTCGAACACTGAGTCGAAATTTAAAAAGCTATCTTATTAAAGCTGGAAAACTTTTCGTTTAATTATATTTTATTAAAAACAAGTTACAATATTTTATTCTTGGCTGTTCTTTTCTCGCTCAAGGAATGATGGAGAGTGAAGTATCGGAAAAAAAACTCTCTGTGCCAAACGTCAAACAGCACCGATTACTCGTCGATGACGTTTCGCAATTCGAACGTGAGTCGATGATGTTTGACGTTTCGAACATTGAGGGTTTGCTTACATTTAAGAAAAAACGACAAAAAAAAATTATAATAATCTTAGCAAATACAAAAATATTGTGGTCGAAATTTCAGACCTGATGTAACGGGAGCATTCAACTTAAAGTTAATTTTAACCTTTTATGAATCGCGAGGGTTGCTGGGCATTGGATATGATATACATCTCCTCCCTAGCGTCGCCAAATAAATTAGTGCTTTAAAGAGTTTTCTTGGAGATCGAACTCCGATTTCTCAATCAATGGTCTATCTTTAGGCTAGGTAGCTGTGGGGAAAACGATAGAATCGCACTTAGACCAATAATAATAGGTTCATGTTGACACTGCCTGAGAATTTGAGGAATTGCCTTCATACTCAAACCATTTTGAGCTTTCAATAAAGTGGTGAAGACTATGCATTGTCACTTTGTTACAAAATGTGGTTTACGTCTTTGAGTGAGGGCACCTGCAGAGAAAATACAGATAGGTTTCTTCCTCTTCTTTGTCCATTCAGCTTTTCCAGAGGTTGTTTGATGAGACATTGAGCTTTGCTGCATGTCTTTCTATGAGGCAGTAAAATAAAAATATATAAGGTGGATCAACAGAGCGAGAAGCCCCAGGGCCTAACGCATTTCTCCCAACCATTCCTGGTGAGGGAATGGAGGGGCCTACAATTTTCTGTCGGTTCCGACCAGCTAATCGAGGAAGCACTTTTCATGGCAATGAATTTACTATTGGAGGACCTGCCAATTCCTCGCGAAAGGTGATACCCGTGGTAAAACATTTTTGCCTCTGTTGGTGGAAACTTATTGAATGTTTTCGATTTGGGAATGTCTTTTTGGTAGGCAGGCAGGCTTTGCCCAACTAATTTTAGTCATCTTCACAGGATCTTGATTTAACTAAAGTTTGGACGTGGCCACAGACATTCCAATGTTCATCGTGTTGGGGACATTGGCATGGAAGTTTTTTTTTTAGCGAGTCCATCGGCTTTGCAGCTACCCCTGTGCCCTGACACTGACACCCAGAAGAAAGTGAATATAAGACTGTATTGGTTGCGGGAGGTTGGAAAGTTCGTGGAAACATTGCCGAATGATTATAGGACTGTTATCCGTGAGGGGTCTGGTACATCGGAGGTTCGAGGTTCACATCCCAACATAAAACAAAAAAAAAAATTTAGCACAAGAAACACCTCTCGTGAGGCCTGAGCAAGTCCTAGTTACATTGCCATAAAAAACGCTCTCTCGATTAGCTGTTTGGGGATCGGCAAATATTGTGGATCCATCCATTCCTTGCAAGATGCAAGATGCGAAACGAGCCCCCCGGGGTTCTCCTCTCTGCTGATCTACTTTATGAGTTTCGACTTTGCTTTATGAGATAAACGATTGACGAGGATATCACGTGTACTCTAAGCCATGATAGGAACTCTTTGATCGACAGAATTTCCTCCAGAATCGCCAGGAATCCAGTGCAGTGGCTAGGGAGATGGAATGAGAGATTTATGTTTATCCACCAACAACTTCTTCCTCGGTTTTCGAGCAATCAGTGTAAAAATTAATTTTATCATTTTCTTAAAATGCTAAATTCTTTTCTTGATAAGGTGAAATTGTTTTTACGGAGATAGGCTTGGAAATGTGTTAATTTCTACAGAAACTACAGACCTTTGAGTCCATACGCAACCACTGTTGCATTTCTTGAACTCAACAATGATGATCGATCTTTAGTACTAGTGGTGATGAATCTGATGAAAACATTGGGTGGCTCTCATAGCTAGCATCGATTTGATATTTCTGGTTGAACCCTTCGTTGCCTGTTCTTGAAGATAGATTCAATGTCATATTCTTGGGACAGAAAATTGGGTACCTACGTTTGAGACAAACTTCCATTGCTGCCTTTAGGCCTTTCAGTAATGACATACTATGATTTATGAAGAAAAACAAATAAATAAGTAAAAAGAGCAAAGATCTCGAGGGCCAAGCGCATTTCTCACAACCATGACTTGTGAGAAAATGGAGGCCACCAACATTTTTTCTGCCGGTTTCGAACGGCTCATCGTGAAAACGCTTTTCATGGCAATGAATCTACTAATGAAAGACTTGCCGCAGTTCCTCACGAAGGCGATACCCGTGGAAAAACAATTATTTTTTCCAAAAGATTATTTAAGCTTACAGTTTTTTTTCATTAGACAGAAAAAGACAGAATTTTATTCAGGACAATGAAATAAATTCTTTTAAATGTTCACTATGCAACCAAGTGACATCATCTGATGAACGAAAAGGTCCCATATCACACAACCGTAATTGGTGCACGGGAAACTCTCACCTCAATCTATTCACAAGTATCAAAATATATAAATTCCTTTCTGAACTTTTTGTGACAAAATCATCTCTAACGTTTAACACAAATATTTGAAATTCATGACAATAATGCTGATGCAGTCGTCCGATTGCACACAATAATACCAAAACAATTTGTTATGGCTGAAGATTCCGACTGAATTCCTCAAAACAGGTCAAATTTCTCAATCGAATTAAAGAAACTTATTCCTCATCCAACAGAGAAGGTACAGACTTGTCTAATAAATTTACTCATACTTCACTTCATCTTTTGATTGCTTTATAGGTTGGCTCTCGCCTAGATTTTCGACGCATCATTTCAAAAATGACCATGTTGCACAATGCCCCATGCGTCAGATTGTCAGTTGTGTATACCACATACAATGAAAATGCAAATAAATTGCTCCGAAGACAACGTTTGGTTATTGCAAATATTTGTTCGAATTGAACTCGAGGGAAATATACCAAAAGTGGAGCGAGGAATATAATGCATTCCCTGGGCAATTTGGGCGTCAAAAGGCAAATGAAACATATCCCCATTAGAGATAAAACAACAAACAAATCGTCCATTGTATTTGGTTCCGATTAGGATGACCACCTGCACAAGCTGTGTTTAGTGTATCTCTATCATCATCATCATCATCATCATCATTATCACATTTCACATCACATATCACACAGCAACAGCACAGAGAGAAAATAATAATAATTAATTCACCGATGAAGGACGACTGATGAAATCACCAGACACGTGAGGAGGGGCCTGTCCCGGCCGGCCGGCCGTGCTGCCATATCAGCATAGCGACAGAGAATCCTTGCCAAGGAATGATAATATCTAATGAGAGCGACGATGACGAGTATTTCTTTCTGGCATCCATTTCAAAGGATATTGTACATTCTTTGAGATTTGTGTCGCATCCTTTGGGTGTTGTTTTCCATCTACTCGAGTTGCTGGCGATTTAGTTTGGTGTATTCCTATTATTATTATTTTTATTAGATTGTAGCATTGAATCAATAGATCCCCAGAGAGATACATAGAAGCCTTGCTGCAAGGGCAGAATAGAGGAAGAAAGAAAAAAAAAATAAGGAAAGTGTACCTACTTGTGTTTTGAAGTGTGATTGGCATGCACAATTGAATTCGAATTGTGTATCTTGAAATCTTGTCACTTCTTGTCATTTTGCTTGTGTTCAAAGTTTTACTACACGGAGAACTAATGCAGGCCAAACCCCACACCGCTGCATCATTTCCATTCCCGCAACAGAAAACACACCAACAATCACAATCGATGAATATGGAATAGGATGTTATGAAGTAGGGGTTCATCAATGAGTCTCTGGGTGAGAATTTATTCCATTTGTATGCTGATTTGATCGTTTATAATAAACTGCCGTTTCGGCGCGGCGTGGCAATGGATACAAGAAAATGGAATAGGAAGTCTTCATTGGTAAGATGGAAAGCAGCTTTTCCTTATTTAACTGCACAAAAGAGATAATAAATCGATTCGTAACAGCTTTACATGTTTTTTGTATGAATTGGTCTCAAGTTGTTAAATATGTTTTTGTAGTCAACAGCAACGGGATGAATATAGAGCTTGTAGTGTTGAATTGGAGCTACCCTAATTTAACTTCTTAGCGGAGGAGTCACTAACAAAGCTTACAAAACGATTGGTTAAAGGATTGGATTTGAATATTGTTTTGAAGGTTTTTGACTGGATTATATTTCTGTTTAGCTCGAAACAAAAGGGTTTTAAACTTTCTTGTACAAAAAAGTACAGGAATTCAGCTCATGTTGTGCACTCGAGCTCTTTTGATAGTATTTATTATACTTATGCAGTTGAGGCAAACAATAATTTTATGGAGTAATTATAATTCGGATGAGACGAAGAACTTGCTTTAACGAGTAGGCTTCGAAAACTGGGCCTAAACTGAATTGTTTTAGACATAAGCTTGTAAGCAAGCACGTACCTATATGGTCAAGATGGAGAGATACGCATAATACAGATGTACTAAGAATTTCTAGATTTTAAGACATTTCTCCTTGCATATGAAAATGTTTAATAACAGTCCAAAACCGTTTTCATTTTTTCTATTGTATAATCCTTTTTTTAAGGAAAAATTTTTCTGTTATGTTCATTAGAGCTTCTGTCTGTAGTTTTTGACCTTTCCTTCGAACGTTCAATACCCCAGTAGTCGAATCTGAGTTCGACAGAATATCGCACTAAAATGTAAGAGTTAGATATATGTAGCTGTCATTTTGAAAAAAGCAGTTTTTGTATACATTCCTATAAACGACTTTACTTCAAAAACAAAAATAAATTATTAAAGAAAAACTTGAAATGTTAACATATGTTGGTAATAACTCATAATGAAACATCGGTCTTGATTTTACTCAACTTCTTCTTACAAGCGGGATTTCACTTAGCGGCAACTGTCACGTCCCCACATTTCTACAACAGTCAAACCATTTTCAGATAAAACTTCTTCTCTACCCTGCGAATTTTAAACTCAGCAATCTGCTCTTAGACTTTGCTTTTTAACTTATTGAGAGATCTTTACCATGCTTTACACTTTACAGTCTTTGGCAGTCTAACAACCCGCTGAGTATTCAACAAAACAGAGAAACACAGAACTTCAAACTTACCTTAGATAGAAACGTAAAAAACGATTGTAAGTTAAACGGGCCCTATTTCATTTACATATATGTGACAATTGCGACAGGTGACAATTTGTAAATGACAAATTGGTAATTTGTCTATATCCTGTCCCATAGAAAATTGACAATTTTGTGGAATTGTCGGGAAATCTGTAACAGTTGTCGTTATTTCGGATCATAAAAAGGTCTGTATTTTTACTCACCCGCGGATCTCAAAATGTGTATCTTTACTATTTTTTGACGTAAAAGTGACAGAGCTTTTTGCTTTTTGGCAATTTACCCGAACAATTTCCTCGTTTATTTTTTTTGCTTGTTTGTTTGTGAAATCAGCTGATCAAAATACTTTAGTTGAATTCAAATTTATATTTGAAATTAGCTGACCCACCCGGCGTTGCTCGGGTCTAAATTTTTTTTTATCTATATGTGAGCTGCTCTCGACGCACTGCTGAATCTCCCTCCCCTTGATACCTACATCAAGACCATTTCTCGTTTAAAATGATTTGGTCTCTGTCACGATTCGCACTGGAGCTTTGAGGAGCTCGCAAGCAGCATATCTTTTGACTCACGTCTAAATGCCACCTGACACGATGATCCCAAGGCTCTCATTTGGGTTCCGGGCCATCACGGCATAACTGAAAATGAGATCGAAGATGAACTTGCTAGGCAGGGATTTCAGACAGCTTTCTCAGGATCTGAACCGTTGCTTAGTCTGCCAGCGTCCTCAGTGAGGGCTTCAATCAACGATTGGATCTGTGAAGAGCACAACCGTAGCTGGTATACCTCCTTTGGATGCAGACAGACCAAACGTATGCTCTCCAACATTTTTTTCTAGTTCGTCGCAGAAAAGACTGTAGAAAGCTTATTGGCGTTGCCAGCGGGCACTTCTCTTTTGCCAAGCATCTGAATGTGTTAGGCTTAAGTGATACTACACACTGTGAATCTTGTGGAGAAGATGAGGACACCGCAGAGCACTTCCTCTGTGAATGTTCTGCTTTTTCTCGCATGAGGTTACAGATACTCGGCGCAGACATTGCAAGAGCTGGTAACTTAGGCTCCTTAAAATAGGGTGGCGCAACAGAGCGAGGAGCCCCTGGGCCTAACGCATTTCTCACAACCATGCCTTGTGAGGGAATGGAGGGGACCTACAATTTTTCGCCGGTTCCGAACGGCTAATTGAGATAGCTTTTCATGGCAATGAATTTACTAACGGAGGACTTGCCAATTCCTCGCGAAAAGCGATACCCGTGGAAAAACATTTTTGCATTTTGCCTCTGCTGGGATTCGAACCTCGAACCTCTGTGGTAGCAGGTGGACATGCTAACCATTACGCCACGGGTACCTTACTCTTACTTAGGCTCCTTATCATTGGCTTTTCTCCGAACATCTGGAAAGCTATAACAAATAGAAGGTTGCTAACTGGTAGTAGAATGGACCGGTATTCAGGTCTGAGTGCTCCAGCTGGTAATTTTAAAACCTCCAACAGAAAAAAATGTAATTTCAGAATTTATTTTTAAACAAATTAATAATAAATTTACTTGCGAATATAGTTGATATGACATTTACACTGAGAAATCTAATATACAAAATTCTCGTGTCACAGCGTAAATTGAAAAAACAATGTTAAAGGCAGATGGCCCTTATCACTTAGGGGTATGGAAAATAGATAGTAGCCGATTTTCAGACCTACTGATAGATAAGATAGATAAAGATAGATAAAGTTTATTTATTTCCTTCAATTTGTTTATAATAACAATTTTATGTTTAATACATTTAAGTCTAAGACATGGCTTTATAATGCCGTCTGCCCAAGTTTGACAAAGTTACAATAGCGTTGTTATTAAAAAGTTTCTTCTATGATTGATTTTCTGTATTTTAAAGCTTTTTGACAATAGCAGTTCCTTTTTTTCCAATCGGATCCATTCAAAATAGTTCTCATTTCCGCTTCCTCTAAGATTCTTTTTCCATACAGTTGGATTCTGAGCTCAATCAAAATAGGACACCTACCCAGAAAATGATATATTATGTTATCTCTTTCTCGAAGACTACACAGAAAGCAACAAATTGGTAAATCTTCCCGGTGCGGGATGAGAATCGTTGAAATCATTTCAGTTGAGTATATTTCGTTAAAAAAAAGACCTACTGAACACGCATATAAAATTTGGTAAAAATCGGTAAAGCCGTTTCGGAGGAGTACGGTAACTAACATTGTGACATGGAAAAAAAGAAAGAATCATAAGACTTTTCTTTCATTAGTAAGAAATCCAAGCAGAAGTGCAATGAGGTTTACCCCGCTACAGCTCATGGATTAACAAACAATGTACTAGTTAGTTAATTAATTAATTTATCGTATAAATTTTATATATTACATAAAATAAAAAAAATGGAGACCATAATCTTTCTTTGTAGGTTTGAAAATTCAAAATAATGTTAAGTATGCAATGTAACATTGCTATGAGCTCATTTTAGCACGTTTCTGAAACAAAATTGTTTGCATGTTTTTTTACTATCTCTACGGAGATAAATGTCATTCAGCAAAAAACATCCCAAAGGCGTATCTTTACTTTTCATTTTCGGATGGAGATTACAAAAACAACATTAAAAAGCTCGAGCCCAAGCTTTGTCCCAAACTTTACCCAGAAAGTTAAGAAACAGACCTAAAAAAATTGTCATTAACTGCCAGGGAATTATTTAAAACTGTCACGAATTCCCCGACGAATTTGTAGTGACAACGTTTTTTACTGAACCTGCAGTTAAATATTTCATATAAATAAAAGGCTTTAAGCTGATCTTTAATGGCATATTAATTTTTATATTCATTATTTCACTTCGCTAATGCAACCTACGTGAGAAAACTACTCCCAAAACTCACAACGACTTCCACCACGGGACGCAGCCATTTTGAAATAATATACTGTATGCAATATTTGAACAGAAATAGTTTTGTGTTTAAATACCCCAATGGCACTCTGATAATCCTCGATAATCCTCAAAAATAAAAAAATAAAATCCGATCACGTTTAGGATTCAATTTTAATTATCTTGATATTTTTGCCAATGAAAATCCACCATAGTCCCAACCAATACGTGTATCCTTTTGTTTTAAGCAAAATATAAATGATATTTCAATCCAATCATCGATTCGTTTAAAGATAAAACGTTGGAACAATACAACTCCCAAACCAACATCAATTATTTGCTCTATCCGATTAGACCTAAAAGTACCTACGGGCTTAAAATTGAAACGTTTCAATCATTTATGAGAGTCATACAATTTCACACACTCACACACGGGACGACTTCTGCATAATTAATTTCATTCTCTTCTGTCTGATTGTTTGTATCGTATTTTGGATCCCGATTCGGTTTATTGAATGCAATTCTAGTTTCGCCATAGGGGGCCAAAATATTGTTTCGGACATTAATTTGAAAAATATTCCGTTTATTCAATGTTGATGCGGTGCTGGATATCCGCCAGAATATTGTTTGGCCCGCTTTTTTGCCGATTGAACGACAATCGATTGAATCACATCATAATTACATTTAGTTTCATTGGTGGAGGCAATTAAATGCAAGCACCCGCCATTATTCAGACATTTCGATATTAATATGGGGGTGTTTTTGTAGTTTTGTGTTTAGTTTTGCATTTTTTTCCCTCAGACGTCGTTGAATTGAATTCAATTGAAAAGCTGTCATGTACACAATGCTGTAATAATTTATTTTTAGGTATTTAGGAAAGTAAATGATACCGGGAGAACTTTTTTTGCACATTAACTGAGACATACATCTATGAGTTTGATATAGTTCGTTTTCTTGCTCTTAAATATTTAGTTAAACACCTTTTTGAGTAAGTCAAATACATTTCGATTGCCTAATTTCTCCCAACAGAAATCTGTCGATTAGATTTGAAATCACCTGATAACTGATAAAGTGAGACAAATTTCCATAGATGGCATTTTCAGCCCCACTAAGCTCAGAAACTTGCTTGAGTTACAAAAGAAAAAAGTCCAACAAGCGGATCCGCGTATGAATTAAGAAAATAAACAAAATGAAGTAAATACATATAACAAGTAAGAAAAGTTACCCGTTAAGACGATAGGAATAAAAAAAAAATAATGAATTAAGTTGCCCCTTCTTCAATTTCACTGTAGTTTTGTTCCTAATTGAAGCAAACTACACCAACCTTTTTTGATTTTTTGCACCTAAATCTTGAGTACAACTTTTCATTACCAAATATCCTGCTCAGGAAAATATGTACTTTTGTTTGCTCATTCCAATGTGTTAGACTTTGTCATCAAGAATTTCGTACGACAGTTTTTCATCTCTTTACTCATGTCATCAGAGATGGTTTTGAGATTGGAGTAGAATAAATATAATGTAAATGGATGTACTCCTGGGTGACTAGTCTTTCCAAACAGATTGCAATGGTTTATTTACTTGAATTACAAGATTTATGAATCGCAATGAGTTGTTGCGTCGTGACCGGCTTCAATATTAAGTTGAGCTCCCATTGCATTAAATGGAGTCTAGTTATGAGGAACATTCCTGGTATAAGAAAAAATGCAAAATTGATTGAATTTATTTGACTGTGGCTTATGAGCACTCTACTTTTACCAAATCAGGGCTTTGAAAAAACAAAAGAACTCTTGTTATTGTACAATCTCCATTTTGCATCTAAATACAAAATAAATAAATAAATAGGGTGGCGCAACAGAGCTCCAAGGCCTAGCGCAATTCTCACAACCATTGCCTTGTGGGGGAATGGAAGGGGCCTGCTCGTTCCGAACGGCTGGTCGAGCGCTTTTCATGGCAATGACTTTACTTATGGAAGGCTTACCAATTCCTAGCGAATGGCGATACACGTGGAAAAACATTTTTGCTTCTATTGGAAATCGAACCACGAACCTCTGGGTTAACAGGCAGGCATGCTAACCAACACGCCACGGGTACCACATTCGCATCTATGTAGATTTGATGAAATAAGAAGTTAAACTGAATTGAAACACACACATCAACAAGTTTAATGTAGGAACTAGTAGATTTACTCGCCGAGTAGAACTCACATGCAGTTCTTTCGCCAATAGCTATACAAGTACCTTGAATTCCATGATCAAGCAAATCTCATTGACCTACGCGCACTCACTGTCACCTGTGATCGCTGCTCGTAGAGTTGAAGACCACATAAAGAAGCTTTTTGAGTACTAGAAACTATGGGGAATCAGAAATAATTCAGCGAAATCCGACCTAATTTGCATAAGAAGACCAACACAAGGACGAAGACGTTCGAAATCAGCCGCAAACTGCCACAACATCTCGACGATACACAACTCAGGCCGAAAAGCAGGTCAAGTATCTAGGAGTCCACTTCAACGAACTGATGCGTTTCAACCGGCACGCCACTGCAATCGCCAAAAAAGCTAACTTTGCTTTCCATCGCGACCATCCGCTAATGCGCAAAAAAACATGGACTGAGTCAAAAATTATTGCTGTACAAGCAGCTAATACGACCCGTGATCACCTACTGCTTCCCCGTCTAGTTTACAATATCCAAGACCAGAATGCAAAAACTGGCTGAATTCGAAAGGAAGGTTCTGCGCATATGGACAGGGCTTGGCTACGACCCGATACGCAGGAAAAACGTCGGCAATAGAAAGCTCTATGAAAAAGCAAGGGTCATCCCAATAGACAAATACATGGTGCAATCTGGAAGACGCCTTCTCGAAAACCTGGCCAACCATCCAAACCCCTTAGTAAGAGGGATAGCAGAAGAAGATACCCGGACCCGAGACACATTGATCATCGATGCGATGACACTAATGGAAGACGACACATTCAACAACGATGAAGCAATGGCCTTCTACGCGTCAACTCACCACCGTGGCTAGCTGCTCCATCACCACATCACGCCTTCCAATCCCCCTCCTACACCACCGTCCTCTGCCATCCTTAACAACAACTAACCCCAAGGACAACAGGAACTGAACACTCCTACAGTTATTAAAAAATAACAATGTATTCTATTCTTTAATTACTTAAGTTTTATACATAATCTAAATATCTGACAATGTATATCGTTAGGCCCCTTATGTGCCAACACAGCAAAATTTGCCATTATATAATTAAGTAACGTATAGTTAAGTATCAATTGTAAATATCCTTTTGTTCAATAAAAATTGTTAAGATCGTTACATCGTTAAATCGATCAAGCAATTAATTATGAATCATTATGACAACCAGTCAGTCATCAACGGGAGCTAAGTAAGAGCAAGGACATCCTGTTGTAAACCGGAACTCAACGAAAGCTGTAAGACTAACATAAAACATCAGATGTCAGTACAGGCAGTCTCCAAAAAGTAAGAATAAAACTGAGGAAGATCGGACAGTGTGAAGTTATTCTATACCAAATCGTTAAGGCATAAAGTTCCCGATAGTTACTTTCGACTTTTGCTTACAATAAGCTTTGTGTAGTGAAAAGAGGAGCTAGTTGCCGTTTTCTTATGCCCAGCAAAGATCGTATATAAGAGTGCTGATCAGCCAAAGCTATTTACTGCTGTGTCGTGCCAGGGTTTCGTGTGACCATGACCAGAAGTCGTTAACGAACCCGCTTAGTTTTGTTAGTGGCTCTTTAAAACCTCGTCACCAAAAGTTGCGTGCTTTTCATCAGAAAGACCATGGCTAATCCAACGACCGAAACCTCGGTTGGAAAGCCAAGAACACATCTCATTACCAACTACATAAAATGTACAAATATAGATACAAACAGATGTAGAGTTCCGAAATATCTTGAACTACCCCTAGACAAAAAATTATGTTCCTCTTTAAGAAAGGATTTCTTCCCCTTTACTGCGGAGACTGAAAAATCACAATCACTTCCCGCTGCCGTGTCTTCGATTTAATTATTTCACTATCCCTAATTTTTCCTTAAACTAAGAAAGGCAATTCAATTATGTAGACCGGGTTAAAAGATATCGACATTCAAAAAAGTGCCTCTAAGAATAGCCACTTCTACATCAACAACGGCTGCCACCAGCATACAACATCCAAGACTTGTATTGTGAGTTGTGCCAATCTCCCTGTGTGACTATTTATTCATATTTGGGTTATAATTGAAAACCATTTCTGGATAATGGCTCCTTTCTGAACCTTTCGGGTTTCAACATTCCATAACAACATTCCAGATGTTAAAATATGGATTAAACTTTCAAATGATTGTTTCTGCAGACAAATATACCTGGGGCGAACGACACAGTCGAGCACTTTCCACCCCTTAATCCCATCCCAGAAGTTCACCAAGCCAACTCAACAAAAACATTCCGAGACCGTAAGTTCTTGGGGCTCACCAGATTAAACCAAATCACTTCAAATTATTCATGCATTAAACACTTTAATACAACAAAACCCCATGCACACGTATTGTATTAGGTTCTTATAGGACCGATGAAAGACAGAGAGAGAATATAATCACATTACGAAGCCGAAGTTTCGTAAAACTTCCTACGAAGTTTGCAAAAAAAAGCAAAAGTTTCTCTTCCTGTAGCCATTGGTCGGCCGTACACCTCCCATGAGTGGAATTATTAAGAACCTAAAGTTTCAACGAAATTGGCATACCTAGTCCATCGAATTGCAGGAGGATTGTCGTTGGTCGGCTTACGGTTCGATAGTCCTATTATTGCCACTCCATTTAGGGGGGGAATTTAAATGCGCGCCAAAGCCAATAGCACGTTAATACCACTACGGTGGACTACGACTACGACCTACGAACCGCGAAGCAGCTTGCCAGCATACCAACGGCCACCTTGTTGCGGTTGGCAGTTATTGCTGCTGGTCCCAATATCGATAAATATTTGACCACAAGACCTTCACTTTACACGATACAGCATAGAGCTACAATAGCCGTTATTTGATGATGTATTCAATATTTACCCCCGTAAATAATATGGCATCGATGATTTATCGGGGGTAAGTTACACTTGATGGTCTGCCAGGGACGTTAAATGGATTCGAATAAAGAATAATTTCGACTCAAGCATCAATGAGCACACTCAAAGGGCTCTCCTCTCACTGAAGCCGCTTCTTATAAGTAAGCGTCTAGCTGCATAGCACCGAAATAAATCAGCTTCCAAGCACAACACAAACAATTGAAATCCCGAAAAAACGAAAAAAGACGTATGGCCTCAGCACCAGCCACAGCAGCTACTTCTTTCTCAGCTCTTGTATATTGATTTAACCTCCCTGCATTTTTGGCACACTAAAACCAAGCTACTGCATTCCTTTTATCCCCAACACGCTACACTCCCCACTCGGCATAGTTCAGTTCTATAAACAAAGTTTTTGCTCACTCGATTCTACAAATGCTAGTGAAGTGACTGTTTCAACATTTCAGGACTCCCTCTCTGCAAAATATACGTATTTTCGTTATTTCCTTTTTATATCATTTTGTTGTCCTCTCTGCTGTGGTATGTCCCGTCTGTATGTGTAGCTCTTTTGGTCAGTTATTGTAACATTTGCTTTTCGAATCAGTATTCGCCACTGTGTTGTTCGTTGATTTAAATTCCCGAAACCATTGACCGGGCCATATTAGAGTTATGGAGTTGCATTCAAGACAATACGTCTTTTGGGGACAAGAGAACCACCCAGGGCCATCCTCCCTATGAGTGTTAAACTTGCATATACAACTAAATTTAGAAGAAGTATCTCATCTGTTTGTCTGTCCGATTGCACTGTGAAATTGTGATTTCTATAGGTCTTCTGTGGAAGGAAGCTGAGCGATTTAAAATTCATAATTTTGTCTGTTGTCCCTGAATCAGTTTTCAGAATGAATACAAAATGAGTAGGGAGGATGAGCGGTGAACGGTAAACGGTAAACGGTGAGTGGTGACTGGTACTGGCTTGTACACTTTGAAGGATTTGCTGGCACTTGTCCAACAAAATCTGAAATATTTTTGTTTCCGGTGAGAACATCAAAGGCAGGCACACTTTCACACCATGTTTAATGTGTCATCCATTAAAATGTTGTGTGCCTTAAACTGTTTCTGTCAGGTTTTTATGGGCTTACGTTGGTTTTTTTCTTCTTCGTTTTATGTCGGGCTTTTATTTGAGTGTCTGCTCTGCTCTCGCTTTGAGATTTTGCCTTTGGTTCGGTTGTCGTTTGGGGGGAGGGGGGCTTTTCACGTTCGATATAAAACCTTTTGATATTCAGACTTGTGCCGTTGTATGGTTTGGTTTGTGTTTTAGTCTCAATAGGGCTTAACAACTTAATTTATGTAATTTTAGCGGTATATGCACGAGTTTCATTTCTCTTTTTTTTTACATTTTTATTTTTTTATTCCGGAAATGATGTTGTAATTGAGTAAAGAAAGGTTGGATAGGAGCCAGATAGGATAGCACTTTCGGTAAATAAATCAATTTGAATTTATTTGCATAGCGAGTGAAACAGAAATGGCACACTCTACCTACCTTTTCAGCGAAGGGGATGTTTAATGTTGTATAAGTGTTGTACCTTGTGTGGTTTTATTTTGTAATGGAGCTTTTAGTCTTTAATTGAATATGAATGGTATAAAATTAAATTGGTTAGGGATTTATTTCAATTATCAAGTAGAAACGAGGACTTTTATATTTTCCTTGCCATTCATCATCCACTCTCTTACAGGTTGAAACTTAGAACCTAATTTTCCAATCGATTGCCAAATTATGTTCAATAAAGTTGATATATGTTTTGGCACTGAATTCAGGTCAAATTTGAGGCTGAAATGAGCTTGTTTGTTGTGATATTGGCAGAGATTTGGGTTAGCAACACTTCTTTTGGGGAGGAGTTCAGAATGATCGGAAGCCGGTATTTCATATTTAATGATGTCGTAATAACTGTTTTATTTGTCATACTCCCACAAAAATCGGTTCGGTGTCTTTATTCTCTTCACTTACATTTATCGACCTAAACAAATTATTTCCCAAATAGAACGGGAACCACAATTGTATGGAAGGAAATCACATACCTGTGCTGTGTGTCTGGGAAATAAAATTTCATTTCCAATCCAATACCTACTGAAGTTTTGTATCCCAAATTGTCTCTTCGAAGAAATCGTGCGTCCGTCGGCTTAAGGTGGATTTCGTAGAAAGAAGACACATTCCACGAAGTTATTGAATGGAGTAAAATGGGATTGTAATAGAAATGAGAAAGAGGCAGTCATAATCATAAAAAGATAGATTTAAGGCTGCAGGACACGTTTGCTAATGTGGGTAATATGAACTAATCTAATGGCCAATAAGAGAGCCAAAGGCTTTTCATTATTACTTGCTCAGTACATGTTGCTATAGTCTTTTTTGAATATTAAAAATCTGAACAATTAACGTACAAAATTAGTCTTATAGCCAACAGCATTGGCTACGAGTCTTTTGGCTTTTGAGCTTTATGAAAAGTTACTCAACCATAACAGAAGTAAAATTTCCTGTGTGACTAAAAATCAAACAATGTCGAGGTGAAGATTATAGAAAATACTTTTGTGCTTCGTCATTCTTTAGCATGCAGAATTCTACTTATAAATATTTTTGTTCATTTTCATGTGGCTTTTTCGTTTCATCGAGTTTTGAAAGTGCTAGAGAAGTTTTATTTCATTTAGTACAACAAGGTTGCTTTACACTTGACTTTGTTTGCTATCTTTTTCATAAGCCTGGCTTCGAGATAGCTTGAGAGAGAAACTATATAATTGCCTTATAACGATGTTTGCCAGCAGTAATAAGTTTAATTGCTTTGCCTCTCAAGGAGCGCATACAGATGAACAATGCTTAGTAGACGACAGCGGAGACATTGCGATGCAACCCTCTGAGAAGACTCCCAGAATATAAAGTAATATTCACTCCTTATGCGTTTCGCCCAGGTACAACAGTGGGCTCATCAGTTAGATACGGTTGTACCCTTCTAAGACGCAATGTTTGGTAATAAATTCTATTTCATTTTCACGCTAACCTAATTTTAATCATTTATGTGTTTGTTGCATTTTCGTGACGCTTTTTTGTTTCATCAAGTTTCAAATCACAACTCTTCACTTTTAAAAATGAATGTCAAGATTACAGCGTATGTATGTTGGCACATAAACAACCTAACGTTTATGCCAGTGGCCAAAGCTAAAGTTGCTGACTTAGAATTCAAGTCTTAAAATTCGGGTTGCTTGAATCTCCCGCGACATTTAGATTATTCACTCCTAAGTTTAGGTTTATTAAATAGTAGTACAAAGTCATGGCAGTAGACTGACCCAAGGCATGTATAGAACTTTCAGCTCCTTAGTTAGTTGTTGAGAAGATGCCTTAGTCTTATTGCGCTGTGACACCATTTTTTTCTGTTAAAGGTTTTTAAAATACCAGCTGGAGCACCCAGACCTGAATACCGGTCCATTGTACTACCAGATAGCAACCCATCTATTTGTTATAGCTTTCCGGATGTTCGGAGAAAAGCCAAAAGACGCTGCCATGATATGTAGCCTAAGTTACCAGCTCTCACCATGTCTGCGCCGACTATCTGTTACCTCATGCGAGAAAAAGCAGGACATTCACAGAGGAAGTGCTCTGCGGTGTCCTCATCTTCTTCACAAGATTCACAGAGTGTGGTATCACTTAAGCCTAACACGTTTAAGTGTTTGGCCAAAGAGTAGTGCCAATATACTTTCTACATTCTTTTCTGTTACGGTATAGCAAAAATGTTGCAATCTTGTTATCCATTGTGGGGAGCATACGTTTGGTATGTCAGCATCCAATGGAGGTATGCCATCTACGGTTGTGCTCTTGACAGATCCAATCGTTGATTGAAGCCTTCACTGAAGACCCTGGCAGACCTAGTAACGGTTCAGGTCCCGGCTTTGGGATGCCTCATAAACCCACAGTAAAAAAGATTACATTTTATCCCCAAATTCCCACGGAAGAGAAAAAACGAAAACGGGAACCTTAAAACTACAGACCCGAGCAAAGCCGGGCGGCTCAGCTAGTTCTATATAAAAAATCACAGCTTTTATGCTCATTTGCTTCAAACAAATGATCTTCCCATTTAGTACGCACTTTTTAAGTGGAGTATAGAGTAGAGCATAGATTTCATTATAAGAAACTCTTAAACCATTAGATCCGCTTTGAATTGAATTCAAAAAGGGAAATTTTAATGCTCTATAGAAGAACCTACATTTTTATTTAAAATAGGGTTTGTCCAGCTTGCATGAGCATTTAAACAAATTTGTTTATGAGGAGTGTTCACGTTTTATTTCCTTTATGACAATGAGATATGCCATGTTTCAACAGAAAAAAGCCAGAAAAAACTCTCCTTCTCCTAACATTCGTCAAAAAATCATGCACGAAACATTTTAGAACATTTTTATTGTTTAAAAACAGAAAAAATAATAAAAATTAAGTTTCAAGCAAGAGAAAACAAACTAAAACTGCCTGTTACATTGGAATGGATTTTTCAGCAATGCGAAGCAATCCCGATTTCACGATGACTTCTGTAATTTGCTCTACACCGAAGTTCCAAACTACTTTAATGAGCCAACCCACGTGATATGATCGGCCTTATATTAAAAACTCGCTGTGGACTCCTCAATCTGAATGGAAGCACTTTCCAAAGAAACACTAATGGTTTATGCACACTTTGCAACTTAGATACCTCTGAAAATACTTTTCACTTCGTTGCATACTCCATACTCCCGATCTTTAGAAGCTATAGAAGAACATTTCTTGGTAATGACGTACTCTCCCGAACACAATTTTTCAATGTTTTGAATGGCAGCTGCTACTTTAATCTCTATAAGTTTTTGAAATCTGATCTTAAATGAATTTTCTTAATTTATATTATTCACTAAGCTAAATTCTTTATTGTTTTTGGCCATTGTCCTATTTAATATTATAAACTAGTGGAAAAAATTAAAGGATCAAAACAAAAATCCAAATTTTTTGGGGTTTTTCAAGTGGTTGCAATTCTCTTAAAAATGGTCGTACAGGAACTTCAAAAAAAGCATTTTGAAGATCTACTGACAAAAAATTTTTTCAAGCTACGTAGTTTGCTCAGTCCTAATAAATACTGAGAACAAATTTTTTTGGTTCTTTTTTTTTTGGTGTATGAACTTGGAAAATTTCTTTTCAACTTAACCACTATGTGGACTGGATAGCTTGTTTGTTTAACTTGAATTTGCTTTTTTGGAAAGTTCGATTCGACCTTTTCTCATTGAGATATCGATTTTTGAATGAAAAAGGGTCTGTTTGTCTTTAACCATCAATATCTCAGCAACCGGTGATTGCACAAGAAAAACAAGGAAAGTTTTGAAATTTTGAATAAATTTCCAAAATTTCTTTCTAATCTTTACATTAATTTAAAAAATTAAGAAAAATGGGCTTTTGGTGTGTTTTGGAACGATCAAGCACCAAGTTGGATCTGTTAAGAAAACCGGTCATGTTGAGCATGTCTTTTACAGTTTAATATGCCCACAAAAACCTCACAAAGTTTCGATTCAATCCATCAAGCCGTTTTTTGTTTTATTCGATTAAATTTTGGAAAAAAAATTAAAGGATCATGATCTCATCTTTAAATGATCATAATCTTAAGAAATGAAAAAAATGATTTTACACTTCTTTAAGGATTTTTACTGATAAAAATGCTTGAGTTTATGGGAAAAAAATTTATTTTATTGAGAGATTGATTTTTATGATTTATTAATTTCGCGAAATGCCGCCCTAAATCATGACTGATCCACCACCGTAAGCAACAATCGGACGAACAAAATTCTGGCGAAAACGTTCTCCACGACGACGCCAAACAAGAGGACGTCGGTCGCTCCCATGAAGGGCAAACCGGGATTCGTCAGTAAATAAAAAATTGCCCCATTGTCTTAACGTCCAGGCCCGATGTGCGTTAGCATACGCTAAACGTGCTCGGCGATGTCTCGCGGTCAACATGGGTACACGATTAGGATGCCGTGCATTCAACCCAGTTTCACGAAGACGGTTGATGACAGTTCGGGAAGAAATGTTTAGCATTTGATTTCATTGCCGCTGTCTTTGTCGATGTTGTTGCTGTTGTACCCTATTTGAGAAATGTCTTGCCACGGTATTCGCATTAATAAAAGGCTCACGTCGAACTTGGCGGACAATTGTCCGATCATCGCGTGCAGTTGTGACACGATGGCGACCTTGTCCAGGGCGACGATTGTATTGGTGTGTGCGTCGCCTGGTATCGCGCATACGTTCGTGATACCACGGATTGACTAACACCCATCTGGAAAGCAACATTACGTTGACTGTTACCTTCTTCAAGCAGAGTGACTAAACGAGCAACCTCTGGTTCTGTTAAATGCCGTCTAACCATGATGGATGATGAGATCAAAATGAATTTTTAATTTTCTCTAATTTATGAACTTTTATTTTATTGTTAATTTAAGAGTTTAAAAACAACTGTTTTTTAAGCGTTGCAAGAGTTCACAAAAATTAACGATACGCACTTTCTGAAAAGCGTGTACCTAGATCGAGTTCAACATTCGATTGGGTATATTAATTTTATTTTAAATTGAATTAAAATTTTAACTTAACTGTAGTTTGAAAATCAGGAAAATTATGAAATGCATTATCAGAATCGCGTTTAAATTGGTAAATATTCTTCTTTACAATTTCTTGGAATCATAAAAAATTTTTTTCAATTTTTCAAAAAATAAATTTTTTTTCCCATAAACTCAAGCATTTTATTTTTATCAGTAAAAATCCATAAAAGAAGTGCAAAACCCTTTTTTGCATTTTTTAAGATTATGATCATTTAAAGATGAGATTATGATCCTTTTGAAGTTCCTGTACGACCATTTTTAAGAGAATTGCAACCACTTGAAAAACCCCAAAAAATTTTGATTTTTTTTTTATCCTTCAATTTTTTCCCCTAGTGTACACTAAAAATTTGTTATGTTAAGATAACTTAATTTACACACTTTGAATTTGAATGAAATTTGAATTGCGTATAAATAAAGAAAGCTCAACTAAGGTCCTACCTACGAGGTTTTCTTTGCAGTAAAAAGCTAACGTTAATGTTAAAAGTTGGAGATGCTTAATTTGAAAAGATAGCTGCTAAGGTGCTAAATCACTCACGATCTACACCTGGCCCCTAAACAGTTTAGTTCGATAGCATCACGCATAACTCCCAACCCTCAAACACCAAAACTACACTTGGATGCCCTTGACTCTTATCCTTATAGCAATAGAAACTTAGATTTTATTTTTGAATAGTATGAACTCCTTTCACATCACTTCCTTTGGTGTGAACACATGCTGAGTGAGTTGTTGTTTTCTGTGGGAACCCTAGTGCGCTTAATTTATTTTAAAGACAAGAAATTCTGTCTTACGTTCCCTGTTTTGCTCTGTGCGTTTTTTTTATTTTGAAATTGGATAGTTTTATGATTATTATGAACGATACGTACATACTTAAAAATATTACTCTATATTGAATAAAGTGTGTACATTATCGTCAGAAGCAAGTGTAGGTATTCAATACAAAAAGCTTTAAGACCACGTTAATACGGAGATGTTCTTAAAGTAGGAACAGAATGTGGGTCTATGCTGAGCAGCAACAGCATTGACCGTAGCTCAAAATAAAATGTCACAACGATACATTTTTCATTGTGAGCGTAATGTCATTTTGTAATTTGAGCATATTATGTGTCTTTGCCTCAATCGTCGTGTTATGTTATTCAGTATGGCCAGTGGGGCAGTGGGGGTCTTTTTATACTTGGGCATTTATGTCTGCCTAAGAAGACTTTCGGAAAACCCATGTAGTTAATGTTATCTACCAAAACCTGTTCGTCATTTCAATGGTTGTTGTGCCACAAAGTGGGTTTTCAGTTTTCACCAGAGAACTCATCTTTTAATAGCTCATTCAACAAATGCCAAAGCAAGACGCACACGATTCAGCTTCAAAACTTAACAATATTTTTAATATCATGCGTATTCCCTATTTTAAGACTTTGCTGCTTCAATTTCTAGAGTAAAGTCAAACAAATTTATCTAGCTAAAAGCAATAATCAATCATTCACGATCTACCCCTTTTACAAAACTACATCCAATTCCAAAAGGACAACTCAACCAAATCAATCGTCAAGATTTTAAAGTCGTAGGGTTACGTGATGGTGAGAAATAAATTGATACCTTTTGATTTCCGATAAAACCTTTGCAAATGTGAAACGTTTAATTTCAGCTCTGGTCTGGGTGATTCGCTACTCTCTACTCCTCTCTTGTTGCAATGTGTCGTTTGCATCGTACAGCCATGTTCGGGAGTAAAAGGGTTCTTTTAACAGAACACTTGCCTAAATTTGACGAAAATAATACCTAGTCGATATCGTTTAGCTCTAGTCATAAAGTTTGCTGTTGTTTTTGCCGTAGAAGGAGGAGGAAAAAATTAAAATTCTGTGCATGAAAAGACTTTTATTTTAACTAGGCCGAACAAGATCTGATTAGATGGGGACACACCAACCTATACTCCTACCCTACTTTTGGCTAACAAACACTTAGCAGTGACATGGCAGGTGAAATGAATTGCAGTCTAGATGAGAGACAGGTGACAAGGCACACCCAGAAACAGACCTGGCCATAAACAGACAAAATAAAAAAAAGAGAAAAAATGAATTTTTGGACGAGCGCCAAATTAATTACGGGTTCTGCACTAGCAGGATATCTGCTGCAAACGGATGTAGATATATCCATCAATTGATAATGACAATGAAATTCGTGTTTTCCTTTGAATATCGCAAGGTGAAATGAAGTTATCCAATCCGTAAAAATGCTGACTTTGCACTTTCAAGGAATTTTACGACTTACCAAGCCATCCGCATTCCCGCCCCATCCATTTGTTTAATAGTGTTTCTCGCCGTCTTATTGTGCTTAACCTACACTCATATAAACTATACTCCCACTCATTGGAAGTCATCTCAATGGGGCGGGCGAAAAAGACACTTAAACTTCATTAATAGATGGCATGGCATAGCTCTCGAAGTAGAAAAACTTTCGCAACCGTGGTCAAGTGGAAAAGTTAGCTTCTTTAGGTTTCCTCCTTTTCGAAACCAACAAAAAAATATGTATTCTCCTTTCTGCCAGTGTCATATCTTAAGGCACTTTTAAATGTTAAGCTCATATTTTCAGGCGATTAGCTAAAGGGGACCGGAAATGGAAGCTTGTGCTTCTTGTCTTGTTCGTGTTGCGACTTGCGAGGAGTAATTGTGCGGAGATAAACTTTGGTATGAAGCTATGGAACGAGCTGACTCGCTTGCTGATTCGGTTTTAAGATCTGGTGAATGGAATTGATTGCAGATTGCATCTGGATGGCTTCCAATTTATGTATTCATTTATTCTCTGCACTATGTTTGTTTCACTTTTGTTGCTGTATTTTGTTTTTATTTTTATTTTTCTACCCTTGGCAGGACGCTTGAAGAGTGCTCTTACAACCGGCAACGGGATTGTGTTTCTATTTTACAAATGAAAATAGTTTTTATAGGTACTACCTTCCCTTTCCGATGGCAAGCAGCAAGACGAAAGCAGAAAATAGGGGGACAAACCGAAGGCATTATGTTTATTTGAACAAAGATAAGTCGGACGGTGATGTCCGGTGTGGCCTGTTTTTGCATTTATTTGTGTTTCCGTTTTACCCAAGCGGCATCAGGGCAGGGACGAACATCAGATCCTTTGAATGACACAGAAACACGCTGTGTTTGGATAGAGTGTGGCCTTGGGTGATTATTGTTTTGGTTTGAATATTTCCATATTTTTAAAGGAATTTTTTTGTTTTTTTCTGTGATTATCAATCTCTCCAATGAAAACAAGAGGAAAGAGTTTATTTTACCTTGATCCACACGATGAAAGGCCAGTGAGCAGTGACAAACAATTTATCGCAGTTTTATTCCACTCACTTTTTGTATTTAATTTTGGTGCATGGATTATGGTAAACAGCTTGCAGCAATCGTTGATGCTGTACTCGTATATAGTTCATGATGTTGTTAATCATAAGCTAATTAAAAATATGCACGATGGCGTGTTTAATTATTGAAATTATATATTGCATGATGTGCTTCAGAATCCACGTGTTGGTTGACATTGAGTATACAGAAATGAGTGATTTTCTCATCTTTGGCTTTGTTGGAAGTCAAGCGGGAAGATACACAACGCACTTTCATTTCAAGTGATAGGCATTGGCTTTCAATTGAAGCGGTCGATTACTCGGCTACAATAATTGTTTATATCTTTATTTGAATGTACTGCAAGCCAATCCGTATCACTGTATCTCATTTTCGTTGGTGCCCGTGGCGCTATAGTAAGCATGTCTACCCGTTCGCGGGAGGTTCGTGAATCCCAACAGAAAAAAAAAAAAAAAATGTTTTTCACCAAGTATCACCTTTCGCAAAGAATCGGCAAGTCTTCTGATAGAAATTTTCATTGCCATGAAAAGAACTTTCTCAATTAGCCGTTCGGAATTGGTAGAAAATTTTAAGTCCCCTCCATTCCGTCACAAGGCCTGGCTCCGTTGCTGCCCGCTTTGATGACTCACTCTCTGTATTTATGGTTGTTAAGAAAACAAAAGTTACTTTGTCCAGAAACCCTATTTTTTGCTCAGAGAATGAAGTCCTACCCGCGAAAAACTCACAAAATTCGGTTTCCTGGGCTAAGTAGTTTCTATTTGTAAATTGTACCTCCCGCGCTGCCGCCTAAACAGAGGGAGATAAGCCCTACTCTACCTCCCATACGATTTTTCTTTTCTTATCTTGGCTCAACTTATCCGTTCATAGCTTTTGTTGCATCGTATACAAAACACTCTGTGTAATACATACGATATCATTATGTCCTTTCGTTGAACTTTATCCATCTATTGGAACTCTGTTCCCAAAGAACGTTAGACCACCATACAACCCTGCCATTTGGCGAAAATTTAATGCCAATTGACAGTCCCTATCGTTACCTGAACTCGTTCCAACAAAAACCTAGAGTTATGTCCGCACCTGAAGTGAAACTGTGTTTCATTCCAGGATGGTTGCAGTTTAACAAGTAGTGTTCGCATATGAAAAAAAAGTTTTGAATTTATCTTTTTGTCTTAATTTAAAAAGAGACAGACATAAAGTCTGAGCAGAACGTCAACGACGTATGAGAGAATCCATTAGTGCTCTTAAATTTACCCGGTTAATACCCATCATTAGTATTACCCAAGCTGGCGGGTACCCGGGTAACGCGAGTAAATTCTCTGGTACCCGGTTAACCGACAAAATAAGCTATAACTGACAGTGTTTGTATTCACTTATATTTAATGTTTTGCCATTTCTTGAGGCTGCGACTCTGCAGCCATTGTGTTCACGCAGTTAAGCTAGTTCACGTTTGTCAAGCCTTCCATCAGATTCCTTTGTTTTTATGTGTATTTACTCATCATCCGTATTATTTTTACGGCTAAGCGGGTTCCCGGTACTTTGGTTCCTGGCTAATACCCGGTTCTTTGGTACCCGGGTAATACCCGAAATTGCGGTAGGTAGGTAACTGGGTGGGTACCCGGGTATGCGGGTATTTAAAGCTCTAGAATCCATACTCTGTCCATTGACTTCCTTTCTTAAACGTCAATTTCACTGGAATATTGGAAATAGTGAATTCAGCGAACTTGGTTTCAAGTAGGTTAAGATGAAACCAAGTGACTAAATTGGTTTCATTTTGTAAGACAAACCACTTGGTTATCATTTTGCTTTGGGATAGTTTTGAGTTAAACAAGTAATCTCGGGTACGGACATAGCACTACTTAAGGGCAAAACCTTAGGGCAAAAAAAACACTCAGTTTCACATTTTTGGCAAGTTAAGGTCTTAAAAACGAAAGAGCTTTGCGGTTGAAGCCCGAGCCAAACCCAGTAAACGAACAATCCTATTGTTATAATTTAAAATTACCAACGTTTTCTCATCCAAGAATGAAGCGCCACGATTTCAATCAACGATTGAAAAGAACTTTACTACTGTGGGTTTTTCATTCTATTATAAATGGTTTGTGTAATAAATATCCCATAAAGCTTCAAAAAAGCTTTCTGAGACAAAGCTAGAGAAGATTTTTAGCATTGCTTTTGCTAGTGCATCTCAGATGTCGCTAGCAATAAACCTTCAAATTCGGCAGTTTTCTTTTTGATTTCCGGAAGCCTTTTGAACGCTTTTAAATATATTTCATTTGAAGTTCCTTCAAGGACACAATTTTTTATTTTCTGTTGAAAGTTTTTCACTAACGAAAATTTAGACATCTTCATGTACAAATTTTAATGAATAAGTTTTTATCCATTTTTGGTAGAGGGAATAAATTATGGGTTGTTGATAAATTGTATCAATAAGCTTAACTGCCAGGGTTAACCTATTGCATTCAACTTTTAGTTAAATTTTTCCAGACACTGTTTTTTTTTTTTTTTTTTAAATAGAAGTCTTACGTCAAAGCATTTCGTATGTGTAAGGTATAGTATCTGATTTATAGATTGTTAGTGTGTGTGTTGATTGTGTGTCAGCAGCTGGTAGCTTGTACTAGAAGATATTCTCTACCGAATAGAAAACTGAAATCAATCGTATTTCGAAGCACTTGCAATCTGACGATGCTACACAGTTTTTCATCCAAAATGTTGTTGCATAATATTCTCGAATGTAATTTGAAAATTAAGTGTGTGATTTAAATCAAAGGCACTGTGTGTATATAAAACATAAAAAAGCTTACGATTCGAACATTTTATTTTCACTCAATGATCTGGTTTCATAGGGAAGGTTTATATTCATAAGATGTATCTCTTTCTCAACCCCAACCGTGCAGAGAGTGCTTGATAAACAAAAATAAAATCGTATGAGAGGAATAGAGACTTATTTCCGTAAGTTCAGAAGGTTCTTTTCAATTGAACTTTAACTCAAAAGGAAAGTATTATTAAGAGCTAACGGCATAACCAAGAATGAGTTGTGTCGTTTAGTAAAACTAAAAATTTGAATTTTGAGAGTTCGAGGTTCGAATCCCAGAAACATCAAAAAAAGAACTTGTGAGCCGTCAATCTGATTATAGAATTCGTCTTTAAAAGAAGAAAGCCCTAAAAAATGTGTACACGTGCTCATTTATATTCACTTTTTTACATTTTTCTTAAGCTTTCTTTTCCATCATTTCATTTTTCATTTGCAATCGATCAAAAACTATTAATCATAATTTTTTTTTAACTCATGAAAACTATTCTTCCAGACAGTTTTAATTTCTAGAACATTAATATTTAAGGTTCTACTGAAACTAGATGGCATTACTTGTAGCAAAGTTGGTTCGAAGACCATGTTGGCCATCGGCCTTTATGGGCTAAAGAAAGGATCCGATGTAAGCATTCTAAATGTGGCGGTGTAACACAAAACGTGCTTAAGAAGTATGGCGAAACGTATGCTACAGTAAACTTAATAATTTTTATAGGGCCTTCCGTTTAACGGAGCAGTTTGTGACAAAGTGACAGTGTTACATATCTATCACACTCCCCTTTTTTTAAATAGAAAAATACGTGTATTTTAATAAAGGTTTATGAGATTTTAAAACCACATTCTCTTTTCTTACGTACCTAAAACAATGCAATAAAATATCGAGATGATTATTTCAACATGTTTTGAAACAAAAAGTCTACACCACTTTTTGAACTGTACATATATGGAAAAGGCAGGTTATTTTTGTTTTAGCTAAACTAAAAGCCCTTTGAACAACTTTGTTTTGACTAAACTAAAAGACCAGAAATTAAATTGTTATGCACATTTGAAACATTATACTTATATACATTATAAGAATGTTCTAAGCGTGTATCTTATACAGCAATAGATTTCAACCTAAATCAATTTATTTATTTTTTGTTTTGACTAAACTAAAAGTCACTGTTTTTTTTCTTTCTTTTCAAACAAATTAACTTATAAACTTAGCACAAGTTTGCTAAGACTTTCTCATTGTATCTTAAAATTGTAATTTCCTTACGGCAGACGGCAGATTGCCATGCTTTCTAATAAATTATATTTCTTTACTATAATATTGTAATTTATGATTTGAAAAAAAAATAAAAAATAAATTGAACTGAATTGATTTTCTTACGTATCTTAATATAGTGGGGCACCCACAAAACAGAACTTAAGTTGAGCTCCCGTCTCTTTGTCAGTCAGTGCCTTGAAGCCTTAAATCAGCTCATCAACCCTTTGAATAACTGACAATGCAGTGTTATTTTTACATTTCTGAAAATTATGTCGCTAAATCCAAATTTTTACCTGACCTAAATCCCCCACAACACGAAACGCTGTGCTATGACGTCTTAATCCCACATGTTCTTAATGTTGTAAAGGTTTTTTGCATAAATGTTAACAATTAAACTTACTCTCCCACAACTCAAAATATTACAAGGAATTATAATCATGGCGAGTGGTCTTTAGAAAACGCTGAAACCTTAATATTAGCCAAGAGCACATCACAGTGCCTTGCAACACACGTTAAAACAAATGGAAATGCATCTTATACATGCCTTAATTCAGGTGCATTTCGAATGTGTTAATACTCCACCTTATCTCTGTGGCAACAAAGGTTTTAAAAGCAAAACATCAACATTCTGCAATTTACAGCCATCCTAAGGACTTATTTTTTACTTTTATAGCGTAAATGGTGTGACATGTGTTAGGGCTTATTTCACATTTCCAAGATGTGCGTTGAATGGACAAGAGTAGGTACATTAATTACATAAATAGATCCTACCATTTAAAACGTGGATTAGTTTAAACTCAAAAATGTTTGAAAAGCGGCATGGATCGCGAAAGGAGTATGCTTTCTTATTCTCGAAGCTTAAGTTACAAAACAGTTGATATCTGCTTTTTTAGAAGTTATTACCCACATTTTTTGTACACGTACTCCATTTTTCCAGTAAGAGAATGCTGGCATTTTGAAAAAACCGTAAATTCGATTTGTTCTTATCGATCCTGTGGTCCTCGGTCAACTTTAAAGGGAAACTTGATTAAAACTTTTTTGCACTTATTTTGATACCTAATCATTCATCTGTTTTAAAACACAAGACATCACCATGAGAAATGAACTCTCTTAGTCATCGAATGTTGACAACGCAATTCACCTTAACTCTTCGTTAGTAACTGCAAGACTATAAAACAACATTATATTATAGCCCTAATCAAAAGTGATATAAAATTTCTCTGCAAAATTGTCATCAGCGTTTGCTCAATAAAACCATCAAGTGGCTTTATTAGAAACACACAGGCGTCAATCTAACAACGCACTTAATATCACTGGGCCTCGCTATTCTACCCCCACCCTTGCCGCCATTTTGTTTGCAAGTTGGCGAGAGTCTAGATAGAGGAACTAAGAAAATATACCAATTTCAGGAAAGAAAAACCCAAATTTGTTCAATTATTTCGAAATAACATTGATAACTTACATACACACATATTATAAAATATCGCATTAGTTTTTTTAGTTACTCATACGTCACCAAGGCCCAAACCGAATCAGCTGTTATTATTCCAAAGCATACTGCTTCTCGCCTACGATGGAACCTCCGAGAGTTCTTATTCATAGATAACAACCTCACTATACACACATGAGTGAAGACGAACAGCACGATACAAGGAAGATGAACTAATAGGTTGTACGGTGGTGGTGTTAAAAGTTAACCAGCTAACCAGTTAAAACGCCAGAGAGCACAACATCAGCACGCACACACACAATTTTCTACATGTGACCCTTATGCACACATTCAAGGGAAATAGGAGTTTGGGGATTCCATTAGATAGATGTCCGCTCGTCCGCATGTATATTTCACCTCCTTTTTTGGTACTGCTATATAAGACATCTGTTGAACCATCGAGGAAAACCAGTTAACAGTTAAACGTGATTCACTCAACAAGTTGAAACAAATTGCAGTGTTAAAAGTGATAGTTGAATATAAAAAAAAGAACAGTAGAATAAGGAACGCCAAAGACCTGTTGCGTTGTTAAAGTGTGAATAAATTTTACCGCAGGAGTTTTGTTTTTTATTTGAAATTCTACTTTTTTGAAAAGCAAAAAAACACCAAATTTGCGACAATGTGTACAAAAACAATTTACCTGTGCGTTATCCTTCTTTTTGTCTGCACCGGATTTGTAAAAGGTAATATTTAAATGTTAAATAATAAAATAAAATTAAAAATTGCTGTTAATAAATAAATAAGTTGCCAATAGAATAATATCTATATCTACATATATATTTTTGTGTCAAAATTTTTTGCTTTTTGTAAACTTATTTCACCGTACGTGTCTCTAGAAATGCAATTATATTTCTATTTACTCGAAAAGTTGTGTTTTTTTTTTATAATTTACACATTTGAAGAAATTCTACAAATAAAAAAAAAAAAAATCCTTCATCAGTGTTAATTTGAATGTTCTTCAAAGTCTACGAATCACTCAGTACACCCACTTAAAAGTCTTTCACACCTGAGCTCAGCAGCTTTTCATTATTCATTGGAATCAATTTGACAATTTCACATGAATAGAAGATGCGAATTACTTATGCATCTTCGCATTTTTCTAGTGTCTTAAATAATAATGTTTTCCACTTTTAAAAATGGTGACAAGGAGAAGAAAAAACCTTTTTCGGAAGACTAGAAAATTTTTATATCTATAAATTAATAGGTATCATTAAACGAATATACGTATAAGGTGGAGTTCTTGCACGACATACGACCCTGTTCAGAATTAAAAACTCAATATTTTTTTTTTGAAATCATGTCATTAAGAAGAATGAACGCACATTTTAAAATTTCTGTTCACTTACATGATTAGTTCAGATGAGAGACACACAAATAATAATAAACTTATCTCTGATAAGTAAGAGCAGAGCAATTGATAATATTTTACTCATACCTACCCAAAGTAAATAAAAATTTGCAACTAATTTATAGGTTGAAGACATTTCATATACAAAATGCAAATAAATTGCAGGCTTAGGTTTTCTTATAATCATGATCATTACAAAATCAATGCTTTCAAACTAAAATGTTTCCTTTTTAAAAAAATTTTATTTATATTTCCAAAACTTGAAATACTTTAAGAAATTAAAAAACTTAGCAGCTAGCAACGACACCCACGATTCCAACCCTCTCAATAATTTGAATAAAGAAATTATATTAAGTAAATGAAAAATGGTGGTTTTTTGTTTTAAAAAATGGTGATTGTCTGAAAAAATACGATATTTGAGCAAACAATTTTCTTGAATGTTTCCAATTTTCAAAAATTTGTAGATAACGATTGTTCATTTCATGAAGAGAAGTTTGTAAATAATACACGAAATTTGAAGTAAATCGGTTAAGTAGAACTTGAGGAATCGGAATTATCGCTTTAAAAATTACAGTTTTAAGTAAAAAACGAGTCTTTAAAGTCTAAAATAAAAATGAAGTGATGTTTTACACTTACATTCATTCAAGCTGCCATCCTTGCTTCACACATTGGACCTACCTCAACTTTAAAATATGAAAAAAAAAAATTTAAATAAAACAATTTCTAGATCAGAATATCCAATTCTCCAATTTAACTGTGACTTAACGTGATCCACTCGATAGGTACATTACGTGATACAGCTTCGATAACGTTGGAAAAACGAAACCGTCCCATCACCATCATTATTAGTCATAGGAAATCAGTACATCTTGTCACAATGTAATTTCGACCTCGATGATACGTTGATTCGTGTACAAGACATCGTAACGTGACTCCTACTTTTTGACAGTACAAAACAACACCAATCATAACGTCAACATGAGGCGAATACAAAGCACTTGCATATAAACAGGGTCGAGGTCGGAGTGTGACTCTTTTTCCCTTTTTTATCGCCTGAAGTTTCTTAGACTCGAGGTTTACTTATCTCTTGGGCAAAGTAACCTCAAAACTTGGAAAAAGAGCATGGTTACCAGGTAAAAGTAATGCCGTTTTTCAAACAATGAAAATATGTTTGGCTTAGGACAAATGTTAGCACTAAAAACATAGGCTGTTCTGGAAGAGGATAGAATTTTTTGTAATTCCCGAGTTTGAATTGCCGATTCAAATCTCTCTTAAATTTTTAGGATGATAGTCAAGTTAACTCTAAATGGCCGCATTGTGTCAGTCCTAGTATAGTGTTTACCACGTGAACGCATGTCGATCTAGTCAAAGTGCCAGTATTGCCGTGAGTCATTTCTTGAAAGCCTGTGTCAGTAAATTGGGTGTTGGCTTTCATTTTCAGAAAAACCCAGATATCTCAGATTCAAGTTGTAAAAGGCGACAAGTCCAATCACAAAAAAAAATAAAGCAATACATTTATTGCATTGGCTACCTCAATTTGTCAAAATTTGATTTAGTATGCAAAATGCTCTTAAAAAATTATGGAACTTTTGTTCATTCGGCCGTATAAGAAGAAAAAAAATCTACATTTGTTAGATGCAATTTTTAACATGCTACAACTCTTTCTCGAATTTTTAATTTGATGGTTTTCCCTCTTTCCTTGAAACTAAGCTATTTTTGGAGTACATCAGGGACGTTGGTTAGAAGTTGTACATCATAGTGCGACATCCATAAAATTCATATGTGAACTAGTAAACAGGACATAATGAAAAGTGAGTCTTTTGATTCTTTTGGATTTCAAATTTGCTTCAAACCTAGCACCTACCATACATATACGAATCATAATTTAGCCACGGAAGAGTTTTGTCAATTAGAATTGATTTCATTATTTTCTTAAACATCTTAAGGATTTGATTGAAAATTGCTAGATATGCATAGCCCATAGCTCTATAGTCTCCACCTAAGCTAAATTTATAACACAAACACCCATTTTAGAAAAAATACACACAGTCAACTATTTAGGTTTTGACTTGCTTGCGCATTACTCGAAAGCAAAAAAAACAGCTTGAACAACTTTTGTTATTTATTTCACAGCATAGAGTATAATAGTCCAAAATCATAATGGAAACCCTATTTTCTTAAGTGAACTTAATTAAACTTGGTAAATAATAAGCTTTCTCTATTAATCGCTCGGAACCGGCAGAAAATTGTAGATCCCCTCCATTCCCTCACAAGTCATAGCTGTGAGAAATGCGCTAGGCCCTGGGGTTCCTCGCTTTGTTTCGCCATCGTATTTACTTATTTTTTAAATTTAAATAATAAGCTGCGCTTGAAAAAAAATTTGCCTCCCACTCAAAAATGACAGATCATTGTATATTTTTTGCTTACGTCTATGATCATATTCTTCACATATTAGTGCGAATTTATTGTCGTTTAAAATGTGCCTTAGCACCGCTCTAACTTAAAATTTAACTTCACACTAGGTTTGCTCTTTCGCCATTTTGTATTATTTTTTTCGAATTAACCGTAGTTCTAAATAAGGTATTTCTAGAAAGAAAAAAAAACTACCATTTATTCCAAACATTCGTTTCAAAATTCGTGCTATTTTTAACTACCTTTTGAGCCTGTTACTTTACTTCATTTGCATGAATTGTCAACATTTGCTTACCATTCACACTTCTTTCAAGCAAATCCATTTCAAAATAGTCATTAGTTAGTGTGAACACCACTGTGAACTCATTTTAAAGTTAGTGATATTAACTATAGCTGGCGTTTTCTCTTTAAAGCGTTCTGACTATAGGCTCTCTCTACTGTTTCCAGCAACTTTCTATAAAATACCGAACAGCAGCCATACAAGATAAGAGGTCAATAGAAAACCTTAAAACCATCCCACAGCTTCAAATAATTACCCAATTTGTAAAATGCAAAATCATATCTCTAATTTCCTCATAAAAGACAGATTTCCCATCAGGGAAATAATAAATTAGACTTCGAGTAAAATAAAATTAGACATGACAATTTTACCGAATGTTGCATAACGGTATATCGTATATGTATGTGCATATACACATGTAATTGCCATATTTTTATTGACCTCATGTAAACATTTGTAATTTATTGATGTGGTCTAATCATGCGAAATGACTCTATCTAATCTCACCCGATTCAGAGGTTTTTGAAATTTACCATCTAACTTGCCACCGCTGATGAATATGACAGAACACTTTTGATGTGTAGTTTCTCTTCCAACCGCGAAAAATTGAAAGGGGAAGTCTAATGTAAACTAAGCCAAGCGTATAAATTTATTGAGTCTGTTATGTGATGTTCGCTTGTCTTTTGATTGTGGTCATAAATTAATCCCTTCAGGAATACACCGAATATATGAAACGTTTTGCGATAAGACCTGGACATTTGATTGAAGAAAAAAAAGAACAGTTTTTCTTCTCTCCCCCTAAATCCTTTTTCGCGGCACTTGCATTGCAGTTCTACGTGGTTGTTCGTTGATTAAAACTGAAGTGGAGATCTCATCGTTTGGTTATCTTTCGTGTCATCCAATTACATGGTGTGAACACTCATCGAAAGACTGGAAGTTTTTCTGTTTTTAACTATCAGCAAGTTTGCAACAGCTAAACACTCAGTGAAATTGATTGCTCCCCAAAATGAAGATTTAACCTTTGAATCAATGTTGTCATTAATGTTGCAATCAATCTGAAGGGTTTATAACATCATGTTGTACCTAAAGGTCGACGTTATCGAATTCTATGGCATATTATCTTCTAATTGGTATACTAAATGCCCTGATATTAATAAAATCGAACAGCAATTTTTTGCTTATCCCTGAGGATGGGATGTATGTTGCCAACAATCAAATCGTCAAAAGCAGATACTTGATAAATTGATTGGTTTTTGAGAAAATCTTATGTATATGCAGGTTATATGTTTGTTCTTCTTTTTTGTAAGGGATTTTTTGGCTGCAAAAACTTTTCTACAACCCAATATCATTTGAAGCCTGAGAAAAGAGCTAGTTGTGAACTAGTTCGGAAAGCTGAACTATTTTTCTGTTTCATAAAATGTATCTTCTTAGGATTCCATATTCTGATTCGTATAATGGTATGCATAAGCCTTCATGCTGCAACAGTTATTATCCAGATTTTGAGTGCTTACCAAATGCTTTCATGAAAAAAAAAACTACATGAGTAAGGAAGTTTTGAATTAC
Source organism: Melanostoma mellinum (assembly GCA_914767635.1). NCBI lineage: Eukaryota > Metazoa > Arthropoda > Insecta > Diptera > Syrphidae > Melanostoma > Melanostoma mellinum. The sequence goes on along the minus strand of OU612058.1, from coordinate 7,790,533 downwards.
TGAGTTAATTTTTAAAAGTCATTTGCTTTGTAAAACGCTGAATGTGAGTGGGGAGAAACGGCAGAAAATGAACTCGTCTTTGGGTAGTAAGTGGGTTCCGTCAAATTGTCTGAGTAAAAATTTTATTAGTTTATTTACAAATACATAAAATAAAAACTTACACTTCATGGTAGACGAAAAACAGTTCTTATTTTGTTTCGGAGACATTTTTTCGCAAACACTAATCAAATGTTTATATGGCTGTTGACTACCAAGTAACATTTTTCTGGTTTAACTAAACTGCGTTTGGGTCATAGGGCGTTTTATGACGAAATGCATTGAAATCTTTCTCACAAAAAATAGGGAGAAGGCGAGACCACTTTTTATGTTGAATCGCTCATAAAAACTTTTTTGTTCATCTAAGTTGCATCATGTTGGATACACCATCTTAAACATATTTTATTTTAGTTTAAAACTATTGATAAGACTATAAATTTAATCTACGCGCGAGTGATTTTCACCAAAAGATTTTTGGCTCAAGTCCGCTAAGAGGGCGACTTGATCAACCTCTTGAGGACACTTGATCATATTTACTATTCTCCAGTAAAACAGCTAAAGGAAAGCAAAAAAGAAAATGACTAGGTTTTATATATTTGCTCCGCGCTCCGCAGGCCAATTTCTTTCGTTGGCATTTAAGCCTTTTTTAAATGTTTTGTGATTTTGTACCTTATTTTTCACGCACTCTTCTAAGGTTTGTGATAAAATCCGTTCCATTATAAAGCTGTTGCTCTTGGCCTTCGCTACTTAAATGTTCGATTCATTTTTAAAAATCTTCGAAGTCAATCAAAATCAGCCGTTTCCTTAACTTGCTACATGTGATAAAATAGTCAGCCAAAATAACATTTTTCCTCAATATTGCATATTTTAGAATACTATTATTGACTTGCCTTGGTTTCAAATCTGTTTAAATTATATTGACCATTTAAGTACCGGCTCAGAGTTGTTCGATCAATAATTCTCTTACTGCAGTTTTAATAACAATTTTGGAACCACATTTCTTTTTATACTCTTTTTCTTTGTACTCAAATGCCATTTTCATTTGCTTTGAAAAATATAAACTCCTGCATTTGTTTCACAGATCTTACAATAAATTTCAGCAAAGGAAGACTTGAGCCATAGATCAAGTCTACCCCAAAGAATATGGATAAAGTCTCCAGCTACCGTTTTCTCGCAATTAAAATTTTAAAACTTTTGCGAGACATGAGCAGGGTTAGTTTTGTTATTAAATTAGCAAAGTCTAAAAATTGTTGATTAATGATTAACTTTAGTGGGAAAAAATAATGATTTGAAACTTAAGGAAAACGAACTTTCTAAGAAACATGTTTTCGATAGCCTTTTTCACAACCGCAGAGCTGAAAAATCTCATTTTCTCACGTTCGAGTTTTCTTAATCATCTCTGTCAAAATGCATTTGTAGTAATAAATGAGCTTATATTGTGTTAAATAATTTAATTTCCAATTCATTTCTCATTTGATGCCAAAGAAAAAAAAACAAGAGACATATCGTATTTAGTAGATACACATACTCATTTTTTTATTTATTTATTTATTTATTCATCTACAAGCACTTTTACAGCTAACAGATACATATACATATAATTAAATTCTAGGCTTTACAAAAATAACTTAAAATGTAATTAAGTACAATAATTGGAATTTAAAATTTTCACGTGTAAGGCATGAAATATTGAAAAATCAATATTTAAAGACACTTCATTGAAAGAAACAATTGATCTGGATAAGGGCGTATTACTTCCATACCTGGTTTTGTGCGTTCTTTCAAATAAAAAAATTCTAGCTCTTAGGGCCAGTTGCTCAATCGAATCATAAATTTAAGTTCTAAATAAAGTTTTCATTTTTGTATGAGACGTTCCGGAATTCTTAAGTTCTACATAAAATCCCCATACTAAATTAGAATTTTATGTAGAACTTAAATTTATGATTCGATTGAGCAACTGGCCCTTAGTGTTCTAGCGGGAACGTAAATTGGAACCAGTGCTAGAAGAGATGGACACTTTATGTGGTAGCACCGTAAATCTGTAATGAACATAACACCATGAATTTTTCTTCGAGATTCTAAAGATTTTATGCCAAGTAATTGGCATCTAGCCTTATAATCAAGAGAAAAACTTCAGCGCATTTGTATAAATATGAGTTTGGTGAATTTCCTTTGAATTTTTTCTAGTCGGATGGAATGAGCGTTATATGCTGGGCTCCAAATAACATCTGCATATTCTAGAACCGATCTAACAAGAGAGTTATATAAACAAAGAAGTACATAAGGATCTCTGAAATCCTTTGCATTTCGCTTAATGAATCCCACCAACGAGTTGGCCTTAGAGATTAGGTATTCGAAATGTAATTTAAAAGAAAAGACAGAATCAAGTATAATAACTAAATCATTAACTTGTGAAAAACGATTTACTGGCCTAGAATCTATAGATTTTTTTAGATTTAGTTTTTCGTGAGAAAGAGATTGCATTACACTTTTTGATATTGAGTCTTAGACCATTTATATGGCACCAATATGACAAGCCATTAAGGTCATCAGACTGAATCAACTGGCAATCTACAAAAGTTTTAATTTTTAAGAAAAGTTTTAAATCGTCTGCGTAAATCAGACAATCACAATGTCTTATGACTGAAACAATATCATTAATAAAGATAATGAAGAGAAGGGGGCCAAGGTGGCTTCCCTGAGGAACACCTGATGAACAAATAATTTTCCTAGAGCAGGTATTATTTATTTGCACTTGTTGACTTCTATGAGTGAGGTAAGATGCCAACCAACTTAGCAAATTAGAGTGAAATCCAAATACTTCAAGCTTTTTCAGAAGTGTTTGGTGGTTGACAGAGTCAAAAGCCTTACTGAAGTCGGTGTACACTGTACACAGCATCTAGTTGAAATTTTTCTTCCATGGAATTAGTGACATAAGATACAAAATGCGCTAAATTTGTTACAGTAGACCTACCAGATACAAAGTCATGCTAAGTTATATTTGTAGCTATATAAAAGCTAATTAGCTAAGGACCCTCATTATAGTTTGTAAAAGTGTTTTTTTATAAACAAAACAAGTGCGAGCAGACAGATACAACAAGTCCGGTAAGGGCCAGTTTATTTGTCTCAACCGGAACCAGGAAGTTGTGAGATTGCTATCGCAAAATTTTCAATTTTATGCGAAAAACAATATACGTGAAAACAACAATTGGATGTCGCAGTACTCTGGGGAACGATACTCTAACTTCCAAAACGAAGGGCATCAATATCAAAAAAGAGTGTTAAAGTTTTTCAGTTTCAGTTTCAGTTTCAGGCAAAAAAGATCAGCTTTTTTCAGTTCAATGAGAAATATTTTATTCTTTTCTGATCTTTTCTGATCTTTTTTGAGTTCAATGAGCTGTTCAAGAACAGTTTAGCACAGCATATTCTGCACCACGTTTTAAGCCAAGATCAAGATTGGTGAAAACTGTCTAAAGCAGCTGTTGATTTTATGCTAATGTAATTTTAATTTGTTGTGAAACGTTCAAAAATGTGGAAAAAAACATCAGTAAAATAACACCTAACCTTGTGCTAAGAAAGAAATTCTTGATGAAAATACGCTAAATTAAGTTGATATCAGAAAAAGAAAAATTGGTGGTTGTTTCTTTTTGTTTTGGTTGTTACTTTTTTGACAAGTTTGCTTGTTCATTCAAAACTTTCTTGACGTTTTTCACTGCTTCTGTGCTGTGTTGTGCTGTTCTGATCTTAAAAATTTTCCATTGAACACGATTAAAGTAAGTAATAGTTTTTCGATTTCATTGTGAAAAAAAGAAACGAAAAAGGAAGTTTTTTAATCATTATCAAAAACTACCACCAATGTCAGTATCTCTCCGCGCTTCCGAACAAAAGCTTATGGACGTGGGAGCACGCACACAATCATAATCAATATCCACGCTTTGCGGAAAATTTTCCATAGAATCAAGAATTGCTTGCTACCTATGGAAATTCAAAAGTGTAATAAACAATACTTCCTTCAGACTTAATTGTACAAAAATAAATTTTTCGGATTATCCCTTTGTCAGAGAAAACAATTATTATAGTTACAATGACAATAGTCTTTTATATATAAAGCACTGTTCTGAGAAAAGCCAGAAAAAACGTGCTTTTATGTCAACACTCAGACAAACGTTTGACAAAATGTGAAAGTCAAACAAAAACCATTCACAGATTTTCATTGAAGAAAGAAGTATGTACTAATTTACTATGATCGAAGAAACACCTTTTGACCTAAAAGATAATGAAAAAAAAAAATATCTTCAGGGACAGAGATAACGCAGGTGTAATCCTTTCATTGTTAAAAACGAGAACATCCACGTTCTTTCAATTTAGAGAGAAAACTTCCCTCCCCTCCCTTTTCCTTTCACATTCGTTTTAACAAAGCCAGACATTGCATTGCAAAGGAATTCTATTATGTATGCCAGTTGTTAAAATAGAAATATCTTCAGAAAATGGATAATAATGCTGCCTTTAAACGTAATTTGAAAAACATCTTAAAGTCCTCTTAAAAGGCATACGTATTTCTCTAAAGTATGATGCTCCGAAACTGGTCGCATGATTATCCTAAAAGTGCAATTTATCATAATTCTTTCTCACCTCTTTGATGGCAGCCATAGCAAATACACCGTATACCATACATTTGTGGAGGAGTGTGCGACAACCACACGAGACAAGAACCAAGAACATAATTCTTCGTCTTTGCAGATTTCACAGACCCATATATGAATGCGTGTGTATGTTGTACATTGTATATTGTCTTAAGGAACAAAGTGCGTTGGCAGGAATCAGGAAAAGCCAAAGTTTTCATTAAGATATTTCATCAACGAGGACCTAAGTTGTTGGCAGGACTTTTTATACAGTAACACTCAATGACGGTTGTTCTTCGAACTTTTTCATTTCGGAGATAAAACCTTCGCATGAATCAGTGGGAGGTCAAAGTTCGAAAATTGTCTTACAAAATTTTAAATTACCACAACGAACATCATATTTAGACATCATTTCTCATTAGTATTTGAAAAGTTTTGTTTTTATTATTTCCTTTAACCCATACATCTAGAAAGCAATAAGTCTTTCCAATGCAAACAACAGACGTTATAAACACCTTTGGGTTTTGTCGTTTATTGATATTTATGCAGTCTTAAGGCCAAGGCCTTGTATTTTCTTAACGTTGACTAAGAAAAAACTACAACATGGTGTAATTAATTGCAATTTGCATTATTTTCTTTTGCAGGTTCCTGCCTAGAATATGGTCACTCATGCTGGGGAGGTAATCATTAAAGTTGCTTTTTTTTGTTATTCCATTGGGGATAATTATTTTTACTTCTCAATAAATACAGCGCACGGCAAAAGGTCCGGTGGGAAAATATATCGCTCAATAGATGGCAGTGAAAGTCAACAATCAGAAGGAAACAGAGATGTGGCGTTGACACAGGATAATGTCAAACCAAGTGACCTATTTAGCATTTTGATGGAAAGGGTGAGTTATTCTTTAGTGGAACTTTCAGTGAAAGTTAGTACAGGACTTAATTGGTAAGAGAACAAAATTCAGCTTTGGTTTTAAAACAACATTCCGCGACGGTTAATTTATTAATGCAGTTAGACTTCCTCAAACGACCACCGATTTTTTAATCAACGCAATACACAGATACTGTGGGCATCATTTCTTGTGCTCAATTTAAGGAACATATATGTTGTACATAGATATTCCAAATGGAATCAGTTTCTAAACACGACGAAAAATTCTTATAAATCAATTAAAACTTATAGTACAAGACAAGACAAACAACAATTTCTGTTCACCAAGAGTATCCCAAAGTAAAAATTATTTCTTTAACAGACCAGAAAAAGGTCATTAGCGCTATGGCTTTAATTTTCTCAAAAAGGTTTTATTAATCCCTGGAGTTAACTGCAAACAACCAGCATCGATTATTTGTGCGTTGAATGTAATATGGGTTGAAATTTATTAATCCTGACTCCATTTGTTTTAGAATGCCCAAATTGTGTGCTATGATAACATGGGTTTGAATGAAAAACGGTTTATAATAGAAGGTGCTTAAAAAGGGTATTTTTTTAGAAGAAGAAAATAACGCATATTTATCATTTAATGTAGAGCTCAGGAGTGGCATTTAACTGAATTGGGGTCCCAATATACAAGAAAGACACAAAAAATCTATATGATAGCATTGTATTCGTGCAGCAGGATTTTTGGCAAAAACTGGGGACCAAATCCCAAAATCATCTTGTGGATGTGTTTTGCCATTGTTAGACCTATCCTATCTTATGGCAATTTGGTCTGGTGGAAAGCGCTTGAAAAATCCACGCATTTAAAAACCCTAACTAAAGTACAAAGATCAGCCTGTATTTGCGTAACTGGTGCAATGAGAACTACACTAACCGCGAGCTTGAAAGTTATCCTCAATCTCACAACTCTATATCTCAATGTTCACGCACAGATTTTATCACGATACACAGATAACAATATATGCACGGATTACATAACTCCATACCTGGACTTTAAAAAATCCTTCACAATCAGCTTCCCTAATAGACAAGATTGGGAGAATGAAACACCTTACCTGAACGAGACGTCCAAATCAATCTATACCGACGGACGGCTCAAAAATGGAAGTTGGAACAGGTGCAGGTTTCTTTTCAGAAAGCCTAAACCTAGACAGTTCATTTAGACTTCCAAATCACTGCAGCGTCTTCTAAACCGAGATCTTGGCAGTTACAAGCGCTGCAAAACAGGTCTCCATGATGGCGCTATCACATGCTGATATCTCTTTTTTCATTGATAGCCAAGCAGCAATAAAAGTGATTTCTGCCACTCTTGTCAAATTAAAGCTTGTTTCTTGCTGTCGGGAAGAGCTAAGGGTTCTTGGTACGCAGCATAACGTTAGACTCTGCTGGGTTCCTGGTCATAGTGGTATACTGGGAAACGAAAAAGCGGACGAACTAGCGACGAAGGGATCAGCACTTGACCCTTCTCTCATTGATCAATCAATCAGGATTCCACCCTGTGAAATGAAACAGATCATTGGTAACAAAATAATGAAAAAATCCAATGAAAGATGGGAATGCCTAGATTCCTGTGTTACTTCCAGGAAACTATGGCCGAAATATGACAAGAAAGGATCTGAAAAGCTACTATCTTTGAATAGACCTTTATTATACGAATGCTTATCAGTATCATAACTGGACACAACCTACTAGGTTACCACAAAAAGAAAATGGGTCTTTGCACCGATGACCTGTGCTGAGGATGCAATGACGAAGATGAACATGAGGACACCACTCACTTCCTTTGTCAATGCCCAGCATTCTGCCACTTTAGGAAAAAATGTCTAGGCAATCACTTCTTCAATGACCTAGAAGAATTATCAGACACTTCAAGAAGCAGCCTGTTAAGCTTCATTAAGGCCACAAAATGGTTAAATACTGACCAAACATAAAATTCATAGGTTTCTAGGATGTTACAATACTCCAGGGTATCACAATGGATCTACAATCTACATTGATCTAAGTGTGACGGTAATTAGATCGACCGTCAGCCGGGCTGACTCAGCCCATTCTCCCTAGCCTAACCTAAGGAATGGCTGCCGCTTCAGGCTCGAATAAATTCCAGCCGAGAGGCTCAATTTTAAACCACTTTTTGTAATGTAACAATGTAATGTAACAAACGGTATGTCAGCAGCAATGTGCAAAATATTCTCTTCCAATCGTCTCGAGCTTATATCTGCGTATGCGTAGGCAAACGATTCACATAACCCCACAAAAAGTAGTCCAGTAGTGTTGAATCGCTAAATTTTGTAGATAACTTACAGGTTTGAAAAACGAAGTTATGTAAAAATCGGCGTCAACAGCGATTTCGAGAGACAGCATTCAAAAAGATCAACTCCGAAAAAATGTTGCTAGAAAACAAAAGTCAAAAGAAACCCCCTTTTATAGAAGACGTATTAAGTGAGGGAGGCGCCTACTCTCGCCTATTCCAAGAATGGCTCAGGTAATTTTATTCGCAGCTTTTGTAAAATAATATATAACTTTACCATCCAGAAATATTGAAGCATAAGCCTGTCACAGAGCTTCCCCCGGAACGTTTTGGGAAATAACCTTTTTTCGGTGTTCACTGTAACTCCTGTATCCCTGAAATGAGAAACCTTAAAAATTTTGTTAAACTATTTCCCTCCAACGTTCTCTGCTAAAATTTTTCTTTCATTTAAAAGCTGTCTAAATAAAAATTTAAAAATAAATAGGGTGGCGCAACAGAGCGAGAAGCCCCAGGGCCTAGCGCATTTCTCATAATTATGCCTTGTGAGGGAATGGAGGGGATCTACAATTTTCTGCCGGTTCCGAACGGCTAATCGAGGAAGCTCTTTTCATGGCAATGAATTTACTAACGGAGGGCTTGCAAACTTGAAAAAAAAAACATTTTTGCCTATGTTGGCACTCGAACTACGAACCTCTGGGTTGACAGGCAGACATGCTAACCATCACGCCTTGAGTAATACCAATTGTTGATGGCCATCTAAAGTGTAAACTGTAAACTGTTGCTTTCCACCAAAAAGACCTTCATTTTGTGGGTTGTAAAATGCAAAACAAAAAATTTTAACTTAACGCACAAGTAAGGTATTTTATATCTAGAAAATGCAGACAAAGTTAGAAACAAATAGATCGTTGTTCTGAAGTAAGTTTATTTATTGTGAAATGGCAAAACGCATATTGACCAAAAATTGACGGCCAGTTGTAAAATAAACAATCACTAGAAACAATGCTTCCAACTTAGAAACCAAAATTTAAAAAGAAGGTTCGCAAAGCTTCCTGGTCAAGCCGTCAAATAGCTTAATCAAGAAGCTTTGCGAACCTTCCTTTTAAATTTTGGTTAATATACCACCATCTGTCAAATTGACAATCACTAGAAGCAGTGCTGCCAACTTTAAAATCTAGCTTCTGAAAAAAAAACAACCTTTGGCTACATAAACATTTGCTTCATTGAGTTTATGACTTACCACTTATTTTGTAGAACTTTAGGAACCAAAAAAAAAATATTTAAAACTACCGACCCGCCCCGACTTCGCACGGGTACAATGCTGATACTAATACACTACAGAAAAACAAGAAAACATTTAAATTTGGAGTAAAACAATTCCCCTTTCCCCACACAATGAAGATTCCCTACTATCTTTGGAATATTTATACACAGCATTTTTAACCTATATTTACTTTTTACATTTTTACCTAGCAATTTTTAAATCTGTAATATCTTCGAAAACATTCATTTAAACCACATGCTGTAAAGGGCAATTTTGATCAACATGAGACGCACAACGTATCCAATATATTTTATTGGATAAGGAATGATACTGTATTGTTTAAAATAGATTGGTAAATAACCCGTATTTGTTTTTGTAATACGATAAAAGATAAAAATGGTTACTGTGGGTTTTCCTTAGGAGATAAACATATGCTGTCGCGGATTTTTTTAATTTATTATACATATAAACCTTCCTCTTGAATCACTCTATGCATTTAAAAAAAACGCATCAAAATCCGTTGCGTAGTTTTAAAAATCTAAGCATACATAGGGACATAGGGACATGGGGACAGAGAAAGCGACTTTGTTTTATACTATGTAATGTAGTGATTAATTATGTCAAATAATTCATTTCATATTTTTTATATTTCTTTTGTCTTAGAACGGCCGAGTCAAATTGGATGACACATTAAACACACAAGACTTAAACATCAGACACCGCAACGATGAAAACCTATTCGATGTTTCAGAGCAGCGACTTAAAAGAAAACTCAAAGATGCATTGAGAAAAGGTATAATTTTTCATTATACCCCCCAAATTGATGACAACAAAGTTGGTACCCGAAGCTCAACGGAGCCCACCAATGTAAGACGTTTTCAAAGACCATCAAGCGACATCAATAACGACTACCAAGTTGAATATTACCCATCAATTGGCTTGGATACAGATTACTTAGATCTTAAATGAACCAACACTAAAATGCATTCAAATGACCGCAACGTTGAAGGATAAATCAATCAATCACTATAGTCACTTCACAATAGAAATCAAATTCAAATAAAACATAAATACAAATAAATAAAATAAATACAAATCAATTTTTCATGATCAACACTGAGCAGAAGGATATTTTTATCATGATAAAATAATTATTTTACAATGCATGGTTTTGTTTTGTTTAAGTTAAATGATGAGTATGCTTAAATTGTTGGTACAAGGCTGGATGTATCAATACTTATATATGCTATCAATTCACTGAATAAAGATCATATTTTAGAAATGTAACTTAAATGATATGTTTTCATTTTTCCATCTAAACTTGCTGTCATAAACTCACTACCTAGGCGCTTGTCTGGCCAAATGCGCTACTGCTTATGAAGACTGAGTAAAGAGCTTCTGACACACAATGTACTATACATAGCAATGAGGTATACAAAAACGACAAAAACTTATGGGCGACAACAACGATCATATTTTGATGGGTTTGTTTGCATTTTCAGCTCAATGGAAAATTTTTTCTAAAAACTTCCAACGAACACCATGGCGATTGATCATAAGGAAACCCGTTCACTTTTGTTTATTTTTTATTGTCTGTTAACTTACCGACCGCGACGTGACTGAGTTTGAATGCCTGCCATAAACAAAAACCAATTGAAACAACTCATTAGCCATTTACAACTTTAGCAAGCGTTTCAAAAGTTACTTCGCAATTGTTTTTTGAATTACTTCCATGTTCTCTGTCTGTTATCGTAGAGAATTTGCATAAAAACTCAATTTGTACTCAGGCCTCACCTGGTGGATCGTGGTTGGCGTGTTAAAATAAATACAATGCCTCATTCCCGTACAAAACTACTTTTTTAATTTAAAAATTATGATAGGGTCATGTCCCCAGTTGTCGAACACTTAGTGACTTGCAATAAAGTAATCGCTCACTGCCAGACATCCTTCGATATTCAGTATACGAAGTTAAATTAATTAGATTCTCAAACTCAAACTTTATTTAATAAACTTAAATTTAATTCTGTAACTTTAACCGTTTTTTATAAAACAATATAAACTGGAAAACAGTCCAATTTCCCAGTAATCGAACACTTGTTTCCTAAAGCCGAACATTAAGTTTCCTTATTTCGAACATGGTGTTTTGGGTTAAGACTAACATTTAATTACTACACAAAACAGACATTTTTAAAGTTTTCTCTATTTTGAATTATCCAAACATTTTTATTTATATTTTATATTTTTTTTATATTTATATTTTCTCAATTTTATTGAACCACATAAATCAGATAAGATTTGAAGAGTTGCACACAAAGTCTTTATTTTGAGCACAAAGTTGTGTGTATACGTTAAATGGTTATGCTAAATGGTGACAACCTATATTTCTTAAGCCATCTTCTTTGACAAGAAGTTATGAAACACCTGCGTCATAATTTAAATTGTTAACTGTTCGAACAAAGGAAACCTAAAATTGTACTGAGTTTCTTTGATTCGAACACTGAAAAAAGGTGTTCGAATACTGGCCCCAAAGGTTTTGCTACTTTTATTGATAGAAAGACGTAAAAATTATTTAGTTTCTTATAACATGTAAGGCCTGAGCTTAAAAAAACTATTTTGATGAAGTTGCCTATATTCGAACACTAGTGTTCGAACAGGAAACTCACAACAATTTAGTTTCCTTTGATCGAACAGCTAAAATCTAGTAAAACTATTAACTTTTAAGATAAAATTTTAACGTAAATGAACTAAAATAATCATTATATAACGAAAAAATCTTACAACATAAATATTAAGCTTCAATTGCCCCTTAAAATCATAGTTTCTTACGACACTCTCAACAGTCTCTTTCTTCTATGGAAACTCACAATTGCCCAAATCTTTGAAAGCTAGTCACAAACTACTATTTTTTAAACGTTTACATTGGTTGTACTTGTAAGTTGTTTCTGAGGGTTAAAGAGTATAACACCCTTTACAATTTCGCATTAAAAGAAATTAAAAAAATGAGAAATAATGCAGTTTGAGCGATGTTTTTCAAAAAGTGTTCGACAACTGGGAGTGTTCGAATTTAGGCGACCTTACCCTATATCACAATACTACTCAATGCATTCGTATTCTATTAACATTCCCTCCTCTTACTTGATCCTGGCTGGAATTTGGAAACAAGCTGCGTCGCCATGCTCGTCTCCCAATCCGACATGAACCTCCAACGTCACAGTTGGGTAAATGGGTAAAATGTCAACAGTTTTCTTATAGGTATAAGTTTTGCCGGCTTCAAGTGGACATCCTACCACTTTCTCACCAGCCTCATCATAAATGTGAGGGCAAGCACTACTGCCATAGATACCAGGGAATGGTAGGGGAACATCCAGGAGTATGCCCGTGATATCCGAGTTCAATTCCTTGAATTCCCTCTCAGGGGTAATTTTCATTTCAATGCTCACTTTCGTATTACGTTTGAATATGCATTTGTTCTTTGGACAATTGGTTAAAGATACTTCACTTGGATCCAGTTTTTTCGCCGAATCTAAAATTGATAAACCGTGAGAATTGTATTTATTTGTATGTATTCAAACAAAGCTCACTTTTCGGACACTTCTTAACGTCTGTAGCTTGAGTTGATGCAATTAAAGCTAAAATACAGATACTTTTCCAGAAATACATCTTTGACTTCTATCTGAAAGAAGAAACAAAGCTTAGATCACGAATCTCGAATCAAGCAACCAGTTTTACTGGCTCTCATAATTAGGTAACTATAGCAAACGGGTAATCATTAAGAAATTATTTTTTTATATGCCAAGCACGCGACCTCCATTATTTTGTCAGATAAAATTATTTAATGCATTTTGGGCCATAGGCGAGCCAAAACATTTTCACACATTACAAAAGGTACACACACATAAATCATGAACCAGTTTCACTTAGCGCATCTCCCAGACTCTTTGATCAAAACAACTCAAATTCAAACCCCCGTATTAATAAACGCGGAATAGCCTTATTCCATGGATTAAGTTTCCATTATACCATTTCCCATTTAATTAAAGCTACCATTATACCATTTTTCACTTAATCCATGGAACGCAGCTATTCCGCGTTTTATTAATACGGGGGAAAGAGTGTCAGAAAGATGAGTGATTGAAGTCTGCGACACAAAAGATTGCTATACATTATGTTAATTATTTGTGTTTTTTTTTCTTTTCTATAATTTGGCACGTACCGAGGTTTGATAAATTAACAAGTCGATTTAATAGTTGACTTCAAAATAAAAGTTTGACTCAATATCGAAGAATAAAAAACTATTGACGGTCCGCTGTAGTTTGACGACTGAGCAACTGTAACGAGAGTGGCAAGACTGTTGAATGGAGTCACACCTTTATATAGGAACTGAGGATTGGTCTTTTTGTAGTGGGAATGAAGAAGATGTAGGAGAAAAGGGGTAAATGGTTGGTTGCATTTTCTGTTAAATCAGTTTAAACTTATGGTACACTTTAGATTGAAGGTGAAATATAGTTCCACACAAAGGGACAAAAATACGACGAAGTTTACTGAAAAAAGAAAAATATGTGTAGACAAATTTTATGATTTGGCCAATTTGGTCCAGTGTCTCCTTTATGCGATGTGAAAACTTGAGCAAGTTACGCTCTTGAGAAATCACCATCACAACAATTCAGCTGATGCCTTTGCTGGATCGATGTAATAAGTCTCTGAGTTGAGTTGCTGTTTCCGGTTCGATGAGATGACAGTCATCTACTTAGAGAGAGCGAATTTTTTGTTTATTGTTATTACAATCTTTTGCTAAAACAAATACTTTATTGCTTTGGGCAACACAGAACCAGATTATTGTGGATGTTATTTGTTGTTGATTAAAATTCTCAAGTTCAATTGGAGTCTATGTGAATAAAAGTATCAAATGTAAGGTAGCAAATATTTGAGTGCTGTACTGAAAGGAAAACTTTTGTACTTACAATAGATGGAGGTGTCAGGTAAAAGGTGTTATAAAGTAGCACTTCGCACATGCGCTTTGTGCTAATATTGATTCTCATGACAATTCGATTGTGGTCTTGCTTCAAGACTAGGCTTCTGTTGTGAATTCTGAGAATTTAATTTACATATAGGGTACATAAAAATATTTTCACCTGTAGTTCAAGTGTATATCCCAATTCCCAACCCCTAGTCAGTAGAATGCCAAAATCAATAGATAAGACCACAGAGAAGACCCAATAAGTCAACAGAGGTAAGGTGGTGCCATTTTTTATCTATGAGGTAAATGACAGTTGCGGCCGGGAACCCTCGGTCGCCATTTTATTGTCAGTTGGTTTGAAATAAACTGAAAAAAGTGAATGTTTTTTTCGATATTTTTGGGTTTTGTCACTCTTATTGAAAACTCCATTCGAAGGTTGTAAGGACATAATTCGCAACCAAAGGGAAGAGTTCATTGAAAAAGCAAGAAAAATTAAATTAAATTGCTAGCGGATATGGCCGTTAATTAAAAATAAACGCAAATTTTGATTCTACAAAAGAAGAAGTGGTAGAATGATTCAAAGCAAAGCGGATACGTTGATTCCCTGTATTACCAACTCTGTGGCCAAGAATACGCAATTAACAACAGCTTTACTGCTATAAGTCTTACCTCCTTCCATATTTTAAACGTTTTAATGAATGGTCGAGTTCACAAACGCAAAACATCCACACAAATACATTTTTTTTTTTCAGTTTTAATTCATTTTTATTTCTTTTTCTTAAATCTACTTAGGAGCTAGCAAAAATGTATAAAACTAGCTTATATAACAACTTAACTAACTTACTGACCCTAAGCGGGTACTCTAAATTACTCAATATCTTTATTCTAATGCCTTTCGGCCTAAAGATAACTTACGGATTTAGAAACTAGAACTATGGTTAAAAACTAAGAAAATTTAAAAACAAAAAACTTAGTTTGCTGGATCATATTTTTTTTTTTTGATTTTTATTAAAACTACTCAAAACTACTTAAATCTATTTAAATCTACTTAAGCCTAGAGCAGCCACAGTAGCTTTTTTTTTTTGTTTTCTGTTTCGTATTTTTTGGAATTTTTATGTTTTATGATTTTTTTTTGTTTTTTTTTTGGTTTTAAAATTTTTTATTTTTTTTTGGTTTTTATTTTTTATTTTTTTCCGCCTACTGCGGTGACGTGTCGGTTATAAAGGAGCCGTCGTTCCACGGACTTACGGCAGACGTGGTAGATTAGCGGAACCGCCAACCTATATCCTGAATCAGCCCTTCCATATCAAAATAGAGGAAAGCCTCCGGTGGTACAAATCCACAGCGTGTTCTTTCCAAATACTCTCTGTTGGGGTAATAAACCTCAAAAATCAGACCATTGGTCGAGGTCATCGCTCTTACCGTGTGACCACGAGTCAGTTTTATAATGAAGTTGTCGATCCTATTTATTTGAGCCCCGTTGTAAAGGACCTCATTATGGGATAATATTTTTTGTACTCCGACTCTGGTGTTCTGTGTAATCCAAGACAGGTACGCAGACACTGTCTCTCAAACATTCGAATCTTTTCCATTAGAGACGCTGTAACATTGAACCACACAGGGCACCCATAGACAATCATTGGCCTTATAAGGGCCATGTAGCAAATCACTTTCACTCTGCTATCAAGTTGTCTGCTGTGAAACAGTCGCCTTGTCAGAGCAAAAGCTCCTCTAGTCCTGGCCAGAGCCGCAGCACACAAATACATCTTCTGTTTCAAATGCAACATATGATTACCAACACCGAAGATCTCGCGAGGCCGCACTTCAAAATCTTGACAGGGAGATTGAATGTGTATTCGACCAGATGATTTTTGAGGGCAGCATTTTCGATAACAATTTCGCCAAAGTTTTGATGAAATGTGCAACCGCGGCCAAAGAACATGATGAACACGAACCATTGAATAGAACTGTGGTCGCGGATGTGGACAGTATGTAACAAAAGGAGTGGATAAAAGCTAAGAGTTGTCCACAGGATTGCGTTCAATCACGTCTTCTGTGGGGCATGCTATTTGACTCTCTTATCTCGCAGTGGCCTTGCTGTGTATTCTGTTTTATCCAGCCTTCAAGATGTTTGCGCCAGAACTCCAGACTTGCATGCAAAATAGCTTAGGCATCGATTTTCTTAAAACCGAAGTTGTTTTCCTCAAGATAGGCAGAAAATTTAATTTTTTTTTATTGGCTTAATGCGTAATCTGTGGATTGTATTATCATAGATTTAATGAATAAATAAATAAATTAAAACATCTTACGCAGTTATCCCAGATAGCAAGTATCGTTCTTCTGATAGTGTAAGGTAGACTATGGTAGGACTGGAATCTGTCACTTAAAAGTATCCTTTGAATCTGTAGGGCTCTGATAAGAAGAATCGTTTATGCATCAGTTGTTTTGTGGAACAAGCTCTCACTAGAATGCGTTGTTGCTTTCCTCGCCAAATTTCAATGAAAATTATGAGTAAGTCCAGAAACCCCGGTGATATATCGGCACTCTGCTGAATATTCCTCTCATTGATACCAACATCATAGGATGTGGTCTCTGTCGCACTATCCGTACTGGAGCTTTGAGAATCTAACCTTCAGCATATTTATTGACAAATATGCTGATTTGAAGCTAAAACCAAGGCAATCATAAAGAGTCATCATATCCTCCGGTTCGCCCTAAAATTCGATCGAGGAGAAGATTGTGATCGGATCTTCACAAATCGTTCCAGAGCTGATGATGAATCTGGGGCTGGTGCTTTTATGGAGAGCGATGACATAAGACACTGCTCTTTTTGTTAGGTTCAAATGCATTCATCTTCCAATAAAGGACTTGCTAATTCCTATCAAAAAGCGATACCCCACGAACCTCGAACTCCCATATAAAAGGCAGGCATAATAACCACTAAACCACATGTACCAGGTGTTGAAAAATTTCATGTCTAAAACATCCAAACACGATTGGTATACTCTTCCATCTTCCACCGAGTATGCTATAGTCTTTATTGTAACTCCTATTTCTAAATGTGTTTTAAAGCGCAAGTTCATCATGTCGATCATTTTTGATCGACATGATGATCTTGCCTTCTGACACAGTTAAAGTTGCAACTTGCACTACCAGTGAAACTCACCATGCACTTATTTGAACTTAACCTCTAAGTAGAAATTAATTATTAATCTACTGTTACTCAATTATAGTAATTATTTTTTGCTGCAATTTTCAACTTAGTCACTTAGTTTCATTACATCAATTGATGTCATACTCATGACCCTCTAGATATTTGTACGTGCTTGTTCGTACCTACGTCATAGGGCATAGACGCAGATGGACACCTTTGCCTACTACACTTTCCAATTTCTATTACCAAAGTGTATCTGCTTCAAAGCGTTTGCATCAAACTATACGCAATTTTTTCTTTGAATTATATTTATTAACAATTCCATGCGCACCAGCCGGCCGCCACAGTGGGCCCAAATGCAGCTTCGCGTCCGTCTCAAAAATCTGTAACTTTTTTGTCTATTGGAGTAATTAAATGAAATTTGAAATTCTTTATCTTTAATATATAGAGAATCATAAAATTTAAAAGTTTTTAAGATCTATTTAGTGTTTTGGTATTTAAAGTTTATTCAAAGTTCAAAAATTACAATATTGACGAATCGAAATGTGAATTTTCAGTATAAATTTTGATTTTACTTATTATTTATGCTTAGGATACTCATGTTGAGAAAATATAATATCAATAAATTATATGTACATTAAAAATACATCCCAATATGAGACAACTATAGCAATATATAATATACAAAAATGTAAACAAAAATTAGTTCTATAGTAGCTGAATGGCTTCCTCAAAAAGCTCTGAGCTTCAGCTGTATTTTGTTTTCATATACTTTATATAAGAGGATCTGATGTCAAAAACAACCGATGAAAGACAACCTCATTTGTTGCTGTCCTTGAACATTTTCTTGAATGCGTCATCCTTATTTTTTTGTAATCTTTGCTACGTGCTTCTTGTACATCTTCAGAAAGCTGACCGGTTGGTAGGACTCCAAAATGTTGAACTATAGCTTCACCGTGAATAAGTATTTTATGGACTGAAGATGTGGCATGTATTACCATTTATACTTTTCAACGTAAATGCGAGCTGTATAAAATGCATATTTATCAAATTTTTGAGCATCAATGTGCATTGGGGTGTGTCATTTTTGGGCAACTTCTTTTTTTCAACGATAAAACAAGCTTAATACTTTTAGGAAGGTATAAAACGAAGCCTCTAAAAATTTGAGCTCCTATTATTAACATTTAGAGGTGCCTGTTTTTAAATTTTAATTTTCCATACAAATAACATGAAAAAACATTTAAGTTTTTTCTTATTTTTATAGCCTGACATTTGAGCATTGTAGAAATAAACTGACAAATTATTTGCGTAGAAAATTGAACGCTCTACAAAAAAGCTCAAAATAATTTTTTTCATAGAGTGAGCCGTTCTGAAGATATTCAGAGTTTTATTTCTAGTACTTCATGCGGTCGTGTTGTCATTATTCGAAAAAGGGGCAAATTTGGGCAAAAAATTTTTTTTGTGCCTTTTTACTAATGTATTAAAGAATAAAATGCACCATGCAAGAACACAGCGCAAGGTAGCGCAACCATTTAAAACCTTTATCAAAGATTTATATATAAAAAAAAATAGCATGTTAATTAAAATTGATTAATATATAGAAAAGATATATTTTTTGAAATTGAGTTTACTGATATTTAAAGCTTAAATTACAAGCTTTCCAACGATATATAACTCTTGTGTAATCACATAATAAAATGCCAAAGAAAAGTCTATTAAAAACGTTCTTTATTTCGTCATTCCAATGGGGCTATATGAAGCGACCACTTTAGATAGCCATATCCTAAAAGCATGCACCTTAATCCATTTATTTTTTTTTGCACTGCGAAATTTGACCTTTCCTTGGTTAATTTGCATAAAAATTTTAGCTCCCACATTACTTTCGAAAAAATCATTTTTGAGACGATAAATGCCATTTGGGCCCACTGTGGGCCGGGCCGTTATAGTTCCTAAAGTAACTTAATGAGTGCTTGTTGGAATAATAATAAATTTAAATTATTACGCTAATTGAAAAGCTTAAAATGAATTCCCATCACAAGAAAAAAAAACCAAACTGTGGGACAAAGAAAACGATTACTATCTGCCGTCACTATAATGTGTACATCTGTAAAAAAAAAGTGGTAAATGTTAAATCGACAAAGAAAGTTTTACAAAACGACTCATACATGTCTCTGTACTCCTGCAGAGGCGATTAGAAATTGAACTTTGTCCCAATACGAGGTCAAACCGTCAGAAAACAGTCGGGAGCATGCATCGCGCTACTGTTTAAGCGATCATTTTACAACAAAGTGTGAATCCAATGCTTAGGGTTACTAAGTGGACTTAGCCATAATATGGTCAAACAACTTAAAAGCCATTCCTGGACTTCCGTTGTAAAGCTATTCTGTCATTGAGTTTTAATTAATTTTGTCTCATTGTTGCAAACAAAACAACAAAACTAATGTTTGCAATTTGCGTCAACAAAACAATGTGAAGAGGAACTATCGTCGAGAAAAATAATCGTAGTGATAAATTATTTAAATAGTTTCCATGTCGCACTGATCGCTCGTAGATGTTCAATTTATAGGAGTGATTTTACAATAAATGTATGAACGTAGACAAATAGCTTTTTGTGGTTGCTTACGTCTTTACGTGTTAAGCATTTAGTAGAGGCACGCACCCATTTCTAACAAAAATCTATCTAAAGGTATCCGAGATATTTTTATATACATTTTTAATCAAGTGATAAAATGTTAGATTGCTTTAACACTGTTTTTTTCTATTTTGGTGTGCGTTTATTTCAAAATTGAAGTCCCTTATGTTGCATGGGAATGGGATTGAGAAAAAACAAATTCTATTGTTGGCAGCAATATGGAAAATTGAAAAAATCTGAACCGTTCAAGAAGGTATCTCATGTCGATTTCCTTTCACCCATTTGCAATCGCTACTAAATTTGATTGTTTTTTGGGTACTAAGGAAATTAAAAAAGTAGCAGTTTTTTTAATGAATGTGTGTGTGTCCAACAACTGACTGATAAAGAAAACCAAAGCACCAAAGAACAAAACAAATAAATTCATATTGTAAAGCACACAATTTTTATATTTCTTTTCAACAAATGTTTACTAAATTCACAACTAAATACAAAACAGTCCTGCTTCCTTTAATATTTTTTTAATAGGCGGATGTATTTGTCTGGCGTTCTCGATTTGTCAAAATTGTTGTACAAATTTGTACAAATCCGTCTTAAAATAGAGATCACTGCAGTCGATTTTTTTTCCTCCTAAATGGATTCCATTGAAAAAAAGATATAGGTACATAAAACATAAGTCATCAGATACAGGTATCCGGGATCTGATAGGCTCTTGAACCTGCCCATGGATATAAAAAAGTAATAGCGCCGCTATTAGGTTTGTGCGTTGAAGCCCTCGGGTCGCCCTGCGGTCGCCACAAAGCGTTTTTTTGAGAAACCTAAAGTCGCCCTGAATGTCAAACTGATTGTTTTTTGAGCCCTAGAGTTTAGCTGGGTTTTCCCTCAACTCGCCCTAAATTTTCGCTGTGGCAATTTCAAGGCTGTCAAATTGCATGTGCTTTTATTCAAATAACAGGGATGTCTGGTGATTTTGTCGGTAGGAATTTTTTAAGGACTGGAAACCCCATGTTTTTTGACAACTCATAGCGTTGTCAAGGAAATCTGGGTCAACCCAGGGTTAAATTCGACGAACGAACCTATTTTTTACTTTGTAAAAATTATCATAGGGCACGGAAAGTAACGTTAGTGGGACTGTCAAAGAATGTTTGGAACTGGTGATTTCAACGAAACTATTAAAATGATGTATATACGTTGTATCCATGAAATATGATTGAATTGCGCATGTTGGTCTTGTAGCTATTAACAAAAATTGTAGGTCTCATTGAAGTCAAGCAAAACAAAACGAAAGTTAAAACACTACGCGATGTTGAATGAAGACGACAAGGCGCTATCAGAAAAACATTTAAAGTCTCGTTGTTAAAACTATTGCAGTTTTTTTTTTTTCGATTTGTCTGAAATAAGGTACGTTGAAATAAAGAAAAACTTTTATTAAAAGAAGCAAAACTAAGTTTTCTTTCAGCTGATGAATGGGGGAAGTTCGGAAGAGAAAACAGTTTTTTGGAATATTTTTCAAGCTTTAATTGACTAATTTTATTAGCACCTTTAATACAATGTTTGGCATATTTTTAACAATGCTTTATAATTTTATTATGAAGAAATATTGAGGCATAAGCTGGTAACAGAGCTTCCCGGGAACGCCTTGGGGAAAAAAACTTTTGCGATGCTCACTGGCAGGATATTATCGGAAATGATAAACCATTAAAATTTAATTAAATTATAATCAAATCTTCTCTCCAGCGTTCTCCAATAATTTTTCCTTTCATTTAAAAACTTTTGGTGGCCATCTAAAGTGTAAACTGTTAACAGACTCTTAAGGGAGGGGCAAACCATGGGCGTTTTCAAAAAATTTTTGTGTATTTTCTTATTATACTACATTTCAAGAATGTTGTGTAATAATTTCAAGTCATTTCGAGTTGAATTCGAAAAGTTACAGTGATTTTTAGATGATTTTAGAGTAAGTATGCGCGGCGAGTGAATAGAGGGGGGGGTCGGCCGGAGGACCTTGAACCAACCTTTTATGATTAGTTAAAGGTAGCTCGAGGTCTTTTTTTGTGTCCAGGATAGAGGAGCTCACTCTAATGACCATTCAGTGTGCTGCTTTCGCGTTTATCTTGAAACGCGTTTATCTCGAAACTAGTATTTTTAAAGTCACAGTCAGTGTGAAAAATTTCTTGGCGGCTGTTGCACCGATCCTTCTGAAATTTTGCACACTTCCTTAATATATATATATTTTTAGAGGTAATGACATGAGGATTTTAAAAAATTTTCATTATTCCGGAATTGATAGCTACTAAATGGTGGCATTTTAAGAAAAAAAAAACGACTTTTCACTTCAAACTGTAAGCAAAATTTCAAAATTGCAAAAAAAAGACCTCGTGATATTACCTGGAGAAAGTTCTTTTTTATCGAAATCTTTTTAAAATTTTGCATTTAGATGATCCTGTCAAAAATTATCTTGCACACCACAAAAGATCGAAAAGTAGAGGCGTCTTGGAAAATGTACTATCATTGGCTTGTTTTTCAATATTTTTGTATGCAAAAATTATAGAAGATAATTGATACTTAATAATGTAGTAAATTTACTTTATCAGATTTTTCATAAAAAATTCTTAAAAAAGCCTTTTTCAGCCTCCCAGGGTTTACCTTTCCCTTAATGCAAAAATAATAAATTTAGCGAAATAATTTGATCAAATAGTTTTTAAATGGCAGTGAACACGCTTAATGCTCAAAGATGATATAGTTTGAGAACAGGAGATTAGTAAAGCGATAGCTTCAAGCCTTGCGCAAACCAATGCGGTGAGATCGTGCGATGCGATTGCGATAAGTCAAATCCCTATACATTAAGTCAAACGTCCATAAGATTACATAGGGATTTGACTTATCGCATTCGCATCGCACGCCCTCACCGCATTGGTTTGGGCAAGGCTTCAAGCATTTTGCAAAGATCTAAAATTATAATTTACGCAAACAATTTCTGTTAAAAAATAACTAGATAAGACATAAATAAAAACTAAATAATTTAAGGCCGTGTCCGAATTGGGTTAAAATCTTCTACCACTGGTTAAATTTTGACGTCTGGTTAAAATGGGATCAATTTTTAATTTTTGCTGTCCGAACTGGGTTAAAATTAAATGGGTTAAATGGGATATTTAGTAAAAATTCCCTCTAGATTTAAGAAATTTCCCTATCCTTTTTTGTGTATCGTTATTCCAAAACATAAATATTTAAGACAAAATCCAGCTTGAAATGTATTAAAATACAAATTTGGCTCAAATGAAATAGAATAATTTTAAATTCATTTACTTTTGTAGGTTTTGCATCAATTATATCCCTTCATCATTAGGAACAAATCCTATTGTGTATTGCTTGTTAATGAAGTCTGCGAACACTAGTTCTCACTAGCTGTTCACTAGTTTCTTTCTTGAGAAACGTCAAAATTTAACCACTTGTGTCAAAATTTAACCTGGTCTGGAGCTGGATAATTTTTAACCCATTTTATTCACCACGCTAGTGTCAAAATTTAACCAGACGTCAAGTTTTAACCCACATTTTAACCCAATTCGGACACGGCCTTAGGCCGTGTGTGAATTGCGTTAAAATTTGCGTTAAAACTTCTACCACGATTAAAATTTGACGTCTTGCTTGAGGTGGGATCAAATTTAGCCATTTGCTGTGTGAATTGCGTTAAAACAATTATTTTAACCAAGATTTCTGCGTAGGTTAAAAAAATTTCCCCCGACAATTTTTGAAATTTCCCTGAATAAAAATTGGTTTTCTTTCTCACGGAAAAATAATTTCTCTTACAAAACATATTTTTAAGAAAACAGGATTAATGGAAAGTCTCTGAAACTAAAATAAAATATTTTTTACTTATTGTTCTCGATTCTAATGTCATATTTTAAAACAACAATAAAAAATATTCAAACAAAATTCCCATTTTAATTAATTGATTTATTCGGTGTGATAACACTGAAAATTAGTTTTCATGGCTGTTATCTTTCATACACTTCAAAAGAAACAAAACAATAATTTCGTATTTGGTTTAGAAAATTGACAAATTTAAAGTATTGTAACGTGAACCCAACATTTTATACCAATTTCCTAATCGAAAAACGTTCAACCGAAAACACAACTGGCAACACTTTAATGGAATGGTATAAATGACAGGCGTTGCTTGTAAGCCAGTGTGTGTGAGTGTATAGAGAGACAGACAGACAGAGAGTAGACAGCAAATGTGGAGACAATGTAGAAGTTACTGGAGAGTTCTAGATGGCATGTCATTCGATATAAATAGCCCGCCCGAGGCAACCAGGGGGCAGTTTTGTTTATAGAGTGATAAAGTTAAGAGTGAATACAAGTGATAGTCCAAAAGTCGAGTTGAGTTCGAATAAAGTGTATATCGAAAGTAGATACTGAATAAAGTGGTAGATTTAAATTGAAAGGTAGAGTTTTATTTTTGCGAACTAAGCGCACTTTACATTGGTGTCAGAAGTGTAAATAAAACTTATTTGAAAAAAAAACGAGTTGACTATTAAAGTGTGAAAAAAAAGAAAAAAAAAAAAAAACAATATACAGTGAAAATGGGTAAGTTGTTAGAAGAGCTCAACTGCATTGAGCTTAAAAGTGAGTTAGGTAAGCGAAATCTTTCTAGAGCGGGATCGAAAAATGAGCTCGTCCTGCGCTTGCGCAACCACTTGGAACAGCAAGGGGAAGACGTAAACACTTTTGTTTTCGAAACAGAAGTGGAGGAAGAGGAAGTAAGTGAAAATGTAGATTTTTCTAGTATGATGAAGCTTTTATTAGAACAAAAGAAAGAACAGCAGAATGTTCTCGAAAGACTCGAAGTACAACAAAAGAAGCTGATTGACGAGCAACAGCAGAATATTCTCGGGCGTCTGGAAGAGCAACGAAACGAGCAAAAGAAGGAACAGCAGAATGTTCTCGAAAGACTCGAAGTACAACAAAAGAATCTGGAAGAGCAACGAAACGAGCAAAAGAAGGAACAACAGAATATTCTCGAAAGACTTGAGGCGCAACAGAATGTTTTGGAAGGTCAGAAAAACATTCTAGAAAGCAAATTGGGTAACATTGAGAAAAATGTTTGTGGCCTAGAAAAACGCATTGAATGTGTTGAGAAACGATTTTCCAAGCTTGAGAGTCAATGCGAAAGTCAGCTTGCCACTTTGGAGAAACGAATCGAAAACATGGCTAAAGAACTAGACCAGATGCGGAAAATGGAGCTACGGAAAACTTGTGGAGATTGTCTAAAGCAAAGAGAAGTACAACCACCAACATTCGACGGACAGTCGTCTTGGTCAGTTTACAGGAGACAATTCGAGGCAGCTGCGACAGCAAATGGCTGGGATGACGAAGACAAGTACATAGCACTGACTCTTGCTCTTAGAGGACCAGCAGCTGAATTACTTCAAACTGTTCCAGCTGGTAAGAGCTACGATTTCAGTTCTCTCGTGGCAGCTATAGATAAACGGTTTGGTGATAGCCACTTGAAAGAAGTCTTCCGAGTCCAGCTCAATAGCAGAGTCCAGAAAAGGGGTGAAAGTCTACAGCAGCTCCAAGCAGACGTCGAAAGACTGGCTCACCTGGCATACCCGGATGCTGGAGAAGAAATCATCAACCATCTGGCTGTTGAGTCCTTCGTTCGTGCCATTTCTGACAAACATCTTCAGAGATCTGTGCGAACTGCTAGAACACGAACTCTTTCTGAGACTCTAGAGTTTGCATTAATGATGGAAGCATCTGAGCAAGCTTCTCAAATGGTACATTGTCAAAGAGAAGCCATATTCGAGGCTGGATCATGCCCAGGAATTAAGCTACAAAGGAACCAGCGGAACGGACTTGTCAGATGTTGGAACTGTAATAAGACGGGGCACTTACAGCGACAATGCCGGTTGCCACCAATTAAAACTGAAACTGCTTGTCGACGTTGTGAAGTCCAAGAAAATCAATCCGCGAGCTGTAGAGTAAGACCGCAGACTTATCAATACCGAATTGGACATCAGGTAGAAAACCCCCAATGGAATTGCTGGCGGAAAGTAGAGACCAAGACTCAGCGGATGAGAGTGGAACCCATATTCGGATGGAACAAGGAAGAATTGAGGTCTGCTCAAAAGAAGGATCCAGACATCGGACCGATTCTCAAATGGAAAGAGAACAACACGAAACCTGACTGGAACGACATTTCGGACCAAAGCTCTGTTGTCAAAGCCTATTGGGCACAGTGGGACTCGCTTCGCGTGCAAGAAGGTGTACTCCAGCGCAAATGGGAATCTCCTGACGGTAAATCCTTTGTAATGCAGCTTATTGTTCCTCAATCGAAAATCAAAGAGGTTTTACAAAAGATGCATAGAAGCCCTACAGGAAGCCACCTGGGAGTCAACAAGACGCTGGAGAATGTGCGAAAACGCTTTTACTGGCTGCATGTTAGAGGTGACGTGGAGAAGTGGTTCCGAAATTGTTATGTCTGTGATTCAAACATAGAGGTGGGTAGGCTGACAGATAGACCTAATAGAACAGGGACATGGGCCACAGTGTATGGCGACCGGATGAAGACTCGGTATGACACAAAAGCGAGAACGGCAGGATTCCAAGCAGGAGAACGTGTGTGGCTTTATAATCCTCATCGTCAAAAGGGATTGTCACCGAAACTTCAGCAAAACTGGGAAGGTCCTTATACTGTTGTCACGAGGATTAACGACGTGGTTTACCGCATCCAAAGAGGACTAAGAGGCAAGTTAAAAGTAGTTCATTGTGACAGGCTGCATCGATATAGTGGCGAGGCTGCAGATGGAATTATTCGGGACGAACAATCCTAAGGAGGGGGCAGTGTAACGTGAACCCAACATTTTATACCAATTTCCTAATCGAAAAACGTTCAACCGAAAACACAACTGGCAACACTTTAATGGAATGGTATAAATGACAGGCGTTGCTTGTAAGCCAGTGTGTGTGAGTGTATAGAGAGACAGACAGACAGAGAGTAGACAGCAAATGTGGAGACAATGTAGAAGTTACTGGAGAGTTCTAGATGGCATGTCATTCGATATAAATAGCCCGCCCGAGGCAACCAGGGGGCAGTTTTGTTTATAGAGTGATAAAGTTAAGAGTGAATACAAGTGATAGTCCAAAAGTCGAGTTGAGTTCGAATAAAGTGTATATCGAAAGTAGATACTGAATAAAGTGGTAGATTTAAATTGAAAGGTAGAGTTTTATTTTTGCGAACTAAGCGCACGTTACAGTATTTTGTATTAATTCTTGTTTTTTCATCCAGACTTTTCCTAATTTCAATTAGTTTTATTTTTTCTTCATGAGACCCTAGAAAACAAAAGCATTGAATTTATATAAATTAATTGATTTCAACGTACATTTAATGTATGGTTCTCCTGCCTGCCTTGGTTTTTTTCTTGATTCATATTTCGTTGTTTGAATTGAATACAAAAGCAAGAGCAAATTTCTCTATCACTAGAAACGTCAAATTTTAACACACTTTAACCTGCTCTACAGCTCAATAAATTTTAACCCATTTTATTCACCTCATTAGTGTCAAATTTTAACGCGCGTTAAATTTTAACACACATTTTAACGCAATTCACACACGGCCTTAGACTTTTGCAAAAGACGCTAGTGTAGCTCTTGCGCTAAGTTGAGTTTCTTATTGGTCCGACTTATGCTCGCTCTATTGGGTAGTAGAAGAACATCAAAACTCCCCACACTTGATGTGACTTCCTTCAAAAGTATTTCACAATAATTTTTTCCCGTTGTGTTGGCAACATAGAGAAGGAAAGAAAATAAGAAAATCGAAAAAACAACCAACTTGCTCATATTTGTTGTAGTTGGCATTCGAGTTTTTGGAATATGGCGTTAAGGTCAGAATACGAGGTAAGTGTTCTATTTCTATTAAATAATTATAATTATTCAAACATTTTACAATTGTAATAAAGTAAATAAATTCAATAATAACAGTGCAATTCGATGATCAAAATCTTGAGTGTTAAAAAGTTGTACTTTTAGTGAAATTTTTGATTGAAAAAGAACTTTTTCTCCGCACGGCGACGCCCTTTTGAAACTATTTTCTATAAAATTCTTCTCGATGAACAAAAAAAAAAAACAGTTAATTAAACATTGGAGTTGATTACTGTTAAAATACATATACTTTGTTTATTCTTTCTCAAAATTAAAAACTAAATTTTCGTAATGTCTTGGAAAAAAGAAAATCCAATCGGAAGTTGCGAGGAGGAGTAACATATAGATAATCATTGATTTTTCCCACTTGTGTGTTATGTAGTGCTCATGATCAATAAACCAGCAAAGGTTCTTCTTGATTGATATAATATAGACCACCACTTCGTGCCTACACGCTACACCACTCATCATCTCACATCTTTGCCGACCGTCAAGTTCCTGAGTTAATTGCTTATGTGATTTTTCGTTGTAATTAGTGTAAAACATTCCGTTTGTAATAAAAGGACGAATATGCCATTAATTACCCCTTTCCTTGAAGGGCATTCAATGTCGGAACGAAGGTACTATGAACCTCTTATGTTAGTCCTCATTAGGAAGCAATCGTCCTAATGACTTGTCATTGGTAATTTTATAATAACGATGTTTTAATTGCAGTTAGATGAGAATGAGCTTAAGAACAAACAAATTAAGTGCACCCCTTTCATTTTGTGGATTCGTCGTCGTTCGAACTCAGAAAATCAGAAAAGTTGAACAACGTTTTGCGATTGCTCCAAATTCAATCTCTCTAAATTTGCATTGACAGCATATTGTTTGACATATTGTTACGTAACCTGGAGTTTTGCCATAAAGAAGATAGACCGAAAAAAATTGGTGGGAGTGTTATTGATTAACCGTCGATTCAGCATGGTGGTTAAGTTCTTGTTTGAAGAAAATTGTTGTCACTGTGGCTTGGTGTGACTTGATTTGGTCATTCAAATAAGAATAAATTAAATCGATAGCAGTAAACAGTAGGTACTTTTTCAGTAGGATAATATTTATTCTCGATATGATTTCCGTAGTAATGAGTAAGAACAAAAAAAGAAATGAAAAACAGGTCGTAGCTAACCACCAGTCCGCAGTCACTCAGTTATGAACAAAACCGGTTCCATTTCGTTTCCATTTCTCCACCAGCAGCCCTTTGAAATGTATCTGAATCTAGGTTTTCTATTGACTATCTTTGTGTGCTAGGTTAGTTAACTGGTATGAAATGCAATTAGCTGCAACCTAACATTGATCGAATGCCATTTTGAGTGGCAGTTTGTATACAATTTTGTTGATTGAGCGATAAACTAGAATTTTTAAAGCAATTGCGTTTGTATAAAGGCTAAAGATTAAGCTGGCAAAACGAGGAAAATCCTAATTAACTCTATTTGCATACAAATTCCGCCTCGAAAAATATAAATTTTCTATATAAAGTAAGACAGGCGAAATTAGGTCAGTCCCTCGGTACCTATTTGGGTGTTCACTGTGAAAATTTGTGCGTGTCGAATGTCGGAGGCTTGCTTCAAACAGATTGATTTGAAACTTGATTAAATAATTAAGGTTTGTTCACCTTAAGGGCTTTTAAGTTTTGTTTGATAAGTGGTCTGACTCAAAGGTTTTGTTTTATTTTGACCAGTAACAACAACAAATTAAGATAAATGCTGATCTAATCCCAAGACGCAGTTTAAAAGAATTGGCTTCATGCCTGCTTGCTTAGGACAAACGGATGACATAAACATTTTTTCCTCATTAGCTAAAGTCTTTTGAATCCTTCGTTGCTCATGAAAGGCGAAGGTTGCCTCTGATGTTGTCCTTAAAGTCAACTTTGATCTCATTTTTTGGTTAAGTTTCTTGTTTTTCAAGTTGCTTATGAGGTGTTGGAATTATTTCCTCGATTAGCTTTTTGAAAATAAAATTCAAATTGAACCCAACGAATTTTTGTGCGTCTGTAGATCGTTTTTACTTTTCAAATACTGGCTCACGGCCCTATCGTGGTAACCGTCGGAGCGGAGTTTTCTCCGCAACGCATCTTTTTTCGGAGATTCAATTTTGCTTCGAAGTAGTTGTCATCGTAAGAAATTTTTCACAAATGCGGCAATGCATTACACTCCCAAAACTAAAATTTTCACCACAAAAACTTATCGGAGAACGTCGGATCGTCCGATCGGAGAACTACCACGAAGCAAAATGTCTCCGATCGGAAAGAATTCCGCTCCGACGGTTACCACGATAGGGCTGTCAGTTTTTGTTATGACTACTCACAAAGTAAAAAATTGAAAATAAATCAATGCATTTCTATACTGTGCCTTAGACCCATCAGTCTTAAGGCCCCGACCCATAGAATCCGTTGCGTCCGTTCGCTGCCGGATTCAACTGACAACTCGATTAAATACACACGATCTTATGAGAGGTGACCCATAAGCTTCGGATGCAGCGGACGCAACGTTAAAAGTAGCCCAACTTTTAACTTTTGCGTCGGGCAGAACTGATGACATGCGCATGCGCAGTCAAAACCAATTTGAAGTTTTCTCTTCACACCGCAAAGGATTCTATGGGTCACCCCGATCTGTTGTGTCCGGTAAAACTCACTGCTGTCAGTTGAATCCGGCAGCGAACGGACGCAACGGATTCTATGGGTCGGGGCCTGCATTGTAAGAATGGTCGAGGTTCATGTACGCAAAACATCTTTGGGCATGTATTCCCTATTTCAGGTGCAACATGATTACCAACTCAGAAAATTTTCTGAAACCGGTCAAAATGTCGACCAAGTATTTTGCTGTATGTATTTTAATCGACATTGACGTTGATAAATCGTCAACTCATGAAATATCTTGAAGAACAAAAGCTTCTTAATTACCGCCAGTACGGCTGGTGATTTGATGGCATAGCTATCCAATATACACTGCCGCTCATCTGAATAGGTTCACTGTTTATCGTACCTTACTGTAAAACTCTTTACATACATATGGCAATGACAGGTCTGTGCTATGTATGTAATGAAAGAGCATTATTATGCGCTTACTTTGGGAAAAAAAATTCTCTTAATACTTACCGTTGCTCTCACACGCCTACTAAACTTAATTTATTAAAAAAAAATCAAGGGTTTTTTGGCTCATCTGAATAGGTTCGACAGCAAAAAAATTAATTTCAATTGATGTGCGTGGGTCTTGTAGCTAAGGCTAAGTTTTTTTTAGTAAATCGAACTTTTTAAAACCGTAAGTTAGAAAAATGGGCCGCGGAAAACCATTAACCGAGGAAGAAAAGGGCAAAATAAAAGCATTTCGCGAATTAGGACTAAGTCAAAGAGAAATCGCGGAAAAAAATTGAAAGAAGCCAAAATTTAGTGGGCCATTATTTGCGGAACATTAAAAACTACGGAAAAAACATGAAAGGTGGAACTTATAAGGCCACATCAATGGTCGATAGGCGTGCAATCATCAGAGCTGCTTCCAATTCGCATGATTCCGCGTCAAAAATTAGAGTCAAAACTGGTGTTAAGTGTAGTGTGGCTACAGTGAAACGAATAATTAAGAGTGCTAAACATTTAAAAAGATTAAAGATCCAAAAAAACCGCCTCTGAATGAAAAGCGAAAGGAAAATCGTCTCCAGTTTTGTAAAAAATACATGTCGTGGAAATCGGAGTGGAGGCGAGTTATATTTTCAGATGAAAAAAAATTCAACTTGGAGGGTCCAGATGGCTACAATTACTATTTTCATGACCTTCGTAAAGAAGAGCATTATTTAAGCCGTTTGCATAGTTGTGAAAGCAGTGTCATGGTGTGGGGAGCGATTTCATACTATGGAACTTTTGAGCTTCAATTCCTTACATCGCGAATGAACGCAAATGTATACAAAGGTGTGCTGGAAAAGGCCTTCCCGCAAATTTTTAACCTTTTTGGACCAATACCGTGGTCATTCCAGCATGACAATGCACCAATCCATACAGCGAGGTCTGTAAAGCAATGGATTCAGAGCCAAAATGTAGACGTGTTGGTATGGCCTCCTTACTCACCTGACCTTAACATCATTGAGAACGCTTGGGGACTTCTTTCGCGTAAGGTATATGAGTCGGGGAGACAGTATGAAGACAAGGAGTCCTTAATCAAGGGAATCAAGGAATCGTGGTCGGAGATTTCGCTAACCTATCTAAAGAAGCTCTATGACTCCATTCCAAATCGGATTTTCGAGTCAATTTCGAAGAAAGGTGGCAATACCCACTATTAACATAAATTACTGTGTCGTGGAAAATAAAATATCTAATTACAGTTATGTAATTTTCTTGTTTTCTTCCACTTTTTGCTATTGAACCTATTCAGATGAGCCAAAAAACACTTGCTTTTTTTTAATAAATTAAGTTTAGTAGGCGTGTGAGAGCAACGGTAAGTATTAAGAGAATTTTTTTTTCCCAAAGTAAGCGCATAATAATGCTCTTTCATTACATACATAGCACAGACCTGTCATTGCCATGTGTATGTAAAGAGTTTTACAGTAAGGTACGATAAACAGTGAACCTATTCAGATGAGCGGCAGTGTATATAGAAAAGTGGAACCAATCTTTACACTGTGTTGGGGAAAGTAAAATTATTGCGCCTAAAACATTGATAGAGTTCGACATCAGGCTCTTTTATCGAAAATGCGCGCTTTTGGTATTGATATTGATGAATCTCTTCTTCGTTGGATTAGAAATTACCTTTCCGACCGTTCAGTACAAGTTGTGTTGGTTGGATTCAAGTCTGACACCCACGTCATAAATGCTGGCTGCCCCAGGGCTCCGTTTTGTCTCCGACTCTCTTCCTTATTTTCATAAATGATCTCCTGTCTGAAACTTCTAACCCTCTGACGACTCGACCCTCGGCTTTTCATATTCGTTTCCAAATCCACGTCCCTGCTCTTCGGATGTGGAACTGGAACGGTTGACAGTATTGTTACATGGGGTAATAAAAACCGAGTAGAATTCAATGCTTCGAAAACTCAATTTTGTCTCTTAAGGGGTTATGTATACAGGGTGATTCGCATAAGGTGTGACAAAAAGATAGGGTGTGTAGGTTGGACCTAGACAAGCAAAAAATCGTATGGGAGGGGGGGGGGTCCATTTTCCCCCGTTTAGGCGGGAGGGGCAATTTAAGAAAAAAATCACAAAAAATGGGAAAAAAATTATTTAAAAATAACGGTAATACCTACAGAGTCGTGCTACAGCATTTTGAAAAGCCAAAAACTTATACATTAATTTAAATTTAAAAATAAGTTGTTCAAATAAATAGTTTTTGAAATATTAATTTTCAAAGTCAAAATTTTGAAAAAAAACATAATTTTTTTTTTAAAACCACTTTTTTTCCAAATTTTACGTTATTAAGTAGTATTTTTCTGGCTTATTTTCAATGCTCTTATTTATTTTTGATCAAACACAAAAAACCGGATGTCAAAATAACCTGTAGTTTTTGAAAAAACCAAAAATTACAAAAACGACTTTTAAATTTTTTTTTTTTAAAGTTTTTTTTTTTCGTTTTTTGATTCTTAAGTGAAAAAAAAATAAAGAGAAAATTCATCCTTTATTTATTAAATTCACTTAAGAATCAAAAAACGAAAAAAAAAACTTAAAAAAAAAAAAATTTTAAAAGTCGTTTTTGTAATTTTTGGTTTTTTCAAAAACTACAGGTTATTTTGACATCCGGTTTTTTGTGTTTGATCAAAAATAAATAAGAGCATTGAAAATAAGCCAGAAAAATACTACTTAATAACGTAAAATTTGGAAAAAAAGTGGTTTTAAAAAAAAAATTATGTTTTTTTTCAAAATTTTGACTTTGAAAATTAATATTTCAAAAACTATTTATTTGAACAACTTATTTTTAAATTTAAATTAATGTATAAGTTTTTGGCTTTTCAAAATGCTGTAGCACGACTCTGTAGGTATTACCGTTATTTTTAAATAATTTTTTTCCCATTTTTTGTGATTTTTTTCTTAAATTGCCCCTCCCGCCTAGACGGGGGAAAATGGACCCCCCGCTCCCATACGATTTTTGCTTGTCTAGGTCCAACCTACACACTCTATCTTTTTGTCACACCTTATGCGAATCACCCTGTATACAGTTGGAATTTTCAAAAAATCGATTTTTTTTTTTATTTTATTTTCTTAATGTACATATATTTAAGAATACACACAGAAAATTTCACATCGTTCCGGTGAATATTTTCGAAGTTACAAACAAATTTGAAAAAGAAATTGTATCCAATGTAAAGTGCTTTTTAAACTTTAAACGCGTTTTTCTCAAAATGGTGTTTACAAAGTCGGTGACCAACATTACTCGAAAACGGCTTAGCCGAACTGTCTCAAATTTTAACACGAGCTTCTTAAATATATTTTTTAGTAATTTATCGAAGATGTTTTCTCACCGATAAATATTTTTTTTCTTATAAGCAATTTAAGACCGAAATTTTGGTCAAAAATCGATTTTTCATTTTGAAAAACCTCCATTTTGTCAAAAAAAATTATTTTGCTTATTCCTTCGATTAATTACTAGATTTAACATTATTCTAACGAAAACTGTTTGGTTTTTAAATTTCTGAGGATCTAGCTCAGAGATATAGTGGTCACCGCAAAACGTCTTTTTTGAGAAGAGCTCCCGGAGATCAGCTGTAGCTCCTTTCCAAATAAATATTTTTACTAATACTTAAAATACAGTTAAAAGACACCATAATTTGAGTAAAAATGTTTAGGTCAATAAATTTAAAAGTTTTCTCAGAAAAAACTCTGGAAAATTCGCTTTTTTTCAGTCTTCCAACTGTATATTACCCCTTAATACAGTCAAGTATAGAGATTCTTATTTTATTTGCACCACCCGAATGTGGAATGCTCTACCTGACCCTGTTTTTCCCCTACATTACGATTCACAAAAATTCAAAAGCAACGTTCATCGGTTTTTCTTTTTAAATCCTGTCCTATTTCCCTAAATACTCGCACGGTGTTCTATTACATTATAAGGGTAGTCGTAAGGCCTTGATGTGCGCTTAGATATAGTATATATATAAAAAAAATAGAGGGTGTTAGCTTTGTAGTACGTCCAAAGCGGCCAGAGAACATGGTGTAGACGAATAGCTAGCTGTTCGGGTTTAAAGCAAAGCTTACCAATAGAAACTTGATCGCAGAGGTGGATTGCGGGGAATTTGCCTGCAGCATGGCGTTCTATCACATCTTGCGCATGCTTGTTGAGTCTGTGCTTGAAGTGCTGAATGAATATTACGTCTTCGCCGATGACGTTCGTCCCATTTTATTTGAGCCAGTCTCCAAGCTGTTTGTAGCATAGCACAGACTTCGCTGAACTTTATTGACAGCCTTTGTGCTGTAAGTGGTCAATCCTTTTAACACCAAAGTTGTTCTCACGAGGCGCAGAAAATTGACCGAATTCGCACCTAAAGGCGTCACTATTCATTTCTCAAATGAATTGAAACATCCTAAAGATATCCCAGATAACAAGCTTCTTCGTCCTCAACGTGTCGAGTCAAAAACTACAGAAATATTATCAGTCTTCTTTACAAAGCAGAATACAGATGTTTCGACCGTTCTGACATAATGCTGTAGCTAATCATTTCCTCAGAAACAAGAAACGCATCTATAATGTGAAAATAATTTCCAAGTATTGCAACACATAATATCGATTGTTGATCACATTCTCAAATGCACATTATTTGTTGAAAGAAAGCTCGTTGTGATTATTTCTGTATATATTCCATAAGAGGTTGTGATGTGAATATGTGACACATCAGTAAATCCGAAGAACTTAAAACACGTGTCGCTTTGGATCGATAACAATATTTGTTTGTCTTTTTTTTCTCATTTCCAATTGTTATTGTTTTTGGGTTTTAATGGAATTCAAAAAGAAAAAATCTATACAAATAAAAAGCAAGGAGGTAACTGCACTGGATTATAAGAAAAAGCTTTAAACCGGTTATGAAATCAGCTTGATTTTCTGATAAAGAGAGAATGGGAGGAAAAGAATTCGTTAAGATGTATTGTTTTTGTTTGTTGTTACTCGTACGTAGGTACTCAAAAAGTTGTTCTGAATTCCTTAATGCACTAACATCTTATTCAAAATATAAAAAAAGTAAAGTCTGAGCTTTAGACGGTTCTGCTCAACAGAGTTAATTGAATGTAGCTTTGAATAGCTGTTATTTAATTATTAACTGGTATTAATTTTTTTTTTTTTTGCTAATGTGAGTCAAACAACTATCGACAATATTAATTTATTGCTTGTATCGGAGTATTAGATGGATAGTTTTTATATAAATGTTAGCAATATAAGTTGCTACGTCTGCAAGAATTTTCGAAAAGACGTAAGCGACTCCTTTTTTGTGTTTACAGAGTGAGATCGTCTGCGTATATATATGTATATAGACATAGATTGTTTTATTTGCTTGTACTTTTTATCTTACACTCAAAAGAAAACTAAATCTAGGGGAATACTTCTTAGAGGATCCAAGCGATCTGGTGAATCATACAAAAATATTATGACAAGAAAAAGGTCTTTAAGGTGGTCCACCTTCACACACCGGCAATAGTATCCATTTCATTAGAGTTCGAGTTCGGGTCGGCTTTCGGTATTGTGTACGCCCTACACGAATTCGATTGGTGTCATTCAGCATATTGTGGACGCATCTTATGAATCTCTTCGACAGAGGAACATAAGTGCTTTGGTTTTGTACGAAATTTTTTCAACGAACGCAAAAACTCAAAATCAAGTGACGAAGTTATAACATTTTCAAAAGACGTTTTAGTGAAACGCAACAAAAAAAAAAAATGACTGAGCTTTAGGTGCCCCACTTGGCGGTCTAAGTGAGGTTACTTCCGAAATGATTTT
This sequence comes from Melanostoma mellinum, assembly GCA_914767635.1. Classification (NCBI taxonomy): domain Eukaryota; kingdom Metazoa; phylum Arthropoda; class Insecta; order Diptera; family Syrphidae; genus Melanostoma; species Melanostoma mellinum. Next base: position 7,753,839 of record OU612058.1, on the reverse strand, counting down.
CAGAGCAAAGATTATATCAGAGAAAATACAGAACTTCAATTTTTACTAATACACATATTAGTAGCGTCTTGAGCTGTTATTTTTCATGCGTTTTAGTGAAACACCTATTGTGTTTATGTTTAGGGAGAGTTTTTAGTTGAAGGCGCGGATGCAATCGGTAGGTAGTCGTGTCTTAGCTGTAGAAAGTCATTGTTTAAGTGTGTTTGGACTTAGCTTAAGTTAACCTAGGAAATATAAAATATGTTTTTTAAATGTTTTATCTGTGCGAAATTGGGCGGCTGCCGTGAACATCAGAACTACTTTTTGTTCTGTCATGTTTGAGAATCGTTATGATGCAAGTTGTTTTCCACCAGTTATCAGTGTTTAAATGTATTAAGAGAAAAAAACGTTTTTCTCAAATTTTTGGTCAAAACAGAATGTTTTACCTTTTCATCAGCGGCTTTGAAGAAACGTTTCTGAATTTGCAATTCTGATTATGAGAAATGGCCGTTTTTTGGCGTAGTTGTTTCTCTGATTAAACTGTGTCTGGGGCAATTTAAAAAGATCATTGTGATGTGACGCAAAGGTAAGCCCTGCACAATATCTCTTGTGCGTTCGATATTTCTCAATGGCTTTCTTTCAAATCTCTTAACTACTATCCGATTTCAGTTGATTTTCTGATTCTACAGAGCACTTAATCATCTGCAAACAATTTTTTGATTTAATAATAATCGACACAGATCGATGTATGCACACACCTAATTGCTGAAATAAAACAAAATACTCAACAAAAAGTATTTAATAAAGTTTGAGTAATACACGCACACATTGCTAAAGTACTCCTTCCTCTTGAAGTTGAACATCAAATTTTGTGTGTCTTTGCGAATCTGATTTTGTTGCTGGAAGATTGATATTCGGACAAATCGATTGCAATCAAATAAACAGAAATACTCTCACATCTCTGTACAAACTTTGTTCATATTTTTGGGTGTGGCGGGTGGCTGGCATATTATCGATCAACCACAATAAACGTGACTAATCAAAATTTGGCTCCGAAGAAGAATGTCTACTTAAGATGGAATAATAATTTATTTTAACTGCAATGTTTATAAGCGTGAAAGTGAAACGTTGGAAATAAATTTAAATCATACACGTCAATAGCCACTATTCAATACCTTCCCCAATACGATTCTATATTTATGTTTAGACTAAACAATTCCGTAAAGGAATGTACATACGGAAACAGTACCTTGTATTGAGTTTTTTTCGAACTAAATGATTGAAAAGTTTGTATAGCTTACCTTCGCATTCGAATTTCATTGAACTTTTTCTCTCTATCTGTCTGTTTCTCTTAGCAACGAGTATAGGGGTAATTGAAAGAAAATATATCGATTGCTTTCATGTCTTTTTTAATGGCCCAAATAAAAGTCAATCAACTCGTTGATAAATTTATGAATTTTATTTCTAATCGTAATTTGAAATATGTGAGCGCAGACTTAAACAGAACCTTGTTTCACTTTTTACACTTTCCATGGGTTTGACTGAAAGAAACAGTCATTCCGAAGAGCAATGAAACACAAAAAATTGCTCCTCTTCTGTTTTTGACGTGTTGTCCTTGCTTGTTGCTTGCAAGGTACAACAGAAAAATATTCCTTTGAGTTGCACGTACAAGTGCTGCATAACAGTTTTCCAAAACATAACCAGTAGTTGAAAATATGAGAGTTTCTGTCAGTGAAGAACAAAAAATGGAATTAAAAGTCCTTTTCAAATAAAGTTCATGAATCCGAAGTCGTGACAAGATGTTTTATGACACCAGAAATAAATGGAAAGGCGCACTTATTTTCTTTTTTCAAAGAAAGTAGAATAACAAGAGAACATTTTAAAGGATTAGCATAAAACAACAGCCAACTACAACAAACTAGTTTTTTTCTTGACAACCATTGATTCAAACCCATAGAAGCCAGGTGCAGAACGAGCGATGGAATTTACCGGCGAAGATTAAATATGAGGGGCTAACTTTTGTCTTGCACCCTTAAAATGAGGAATAGATGACTTTACTTTACTTTGGGGATGGTTTTTTTTCTGATTATAATTATTCTATTCGACGGTGATGTCGTTTCGAATGAAGTAATAAGTTTTAAAGTAAATAATGTTATTCATATATAACAGGTGTGTTTTTGTCACAATTCAACGATCTCATAGTTGGCTTAGGAATGGACCTTACCAATGAACACCACTGAATAAATAAATAGGGTGGCGCAACAGAGCGAGGAGGCATAGGGCCTAGCGCATTCCTCACAACCATGCCTTGTGAGTGATCGGTATTAATTTGTTTTTGAGTTCAATGGAAAAATCTGTTGCTAAGCTGATTATGAAACTGCTGAGTTGCGACAAAAAGACACCTAAATGTTATTTTTTAGCCTAAATAATCTACAGGACATGATTGCCAAAAGCAGAACGGTGGATATGGATACCATACAAAGAAAATTGTTCACGTATTAGAAAAATCAAAATCGATTAAATTAATTTAATAGTTCATTTTTTATTTTTAAAAATTTGCCTATCGCATTTTTTTCTCAATTATGGCTCATATCTGAGCAGATTCCGAAATGCTTAGTCAGAAAGAAATATGTCCAAAGGCGATAAATGTGGTGAAAATACTAGGGCGCATTCTTCCACCACTTTGTTGATATTATGAGCCCTTGTTGGCACTAATTACAGTGTGATCGTCGTAACTGCGTGGACACAATGAACTGCATACGCAAACGGAGCCGGAGCCGCAAGAGTTAAAATCAAGTTAACTTGTCCGGCTCCGTCTTGCGTTGTTTTTGTATTCGCTTGTATTTAATGTTTTGACATTTCTTGCGGCTGCGTCTCTGCAGCCATTATGTTCACGCAGTAAGGCGGTCCTCCACGTCATATTCGATGTTCGTTTAGTGAAATTTTCATCAGTAGATTCACAGTAGTTTCGAACTTGAATAAAAATCCATTTTCGCTGATGCACAATTTACAAGAGTTGGGGCATACAAAAGAGCAAAATAAGTACACGAATAGGCTGGCACCACAAAGCTCAGGAAATGTCGGGGCTTTACTCATTTCATGATTTGACCATTTTGCCGTCTCAAAACTTCGCCTTTTTGGGTTCTTTATGACCCTTTATTTTCTATCTCTCTCCTGTATTAATTTGTCTCTTTCTCTTCTCTTTCTCGCTCTTTCTTCTCTCGCTCATATCTCTTTCGTTTTGTCATTGATGGGAAGGGGCTCTCTTAATTTTTTTTACTTTCTTAAATAATGTTATGTCCGCACCTGAAGTTAAACTGGGTTTCATTCCAGGATGGTTTGAGTTAACCTAGTAACGTCCGCACATGCAAAAAGATTTTGAGTTTATCTTTTTATCTTAAGTTAAAAAGCGACAGATATAAAGTGTGAGCAGAACGTCAACGACGTATGAGAGAATTCATTCTCTCTTCACTCACTTCCACTCTCTTAAATGGGAAATTCAATGGAATATTGGAAATAGTGCATTCAGAGCACTTGGTTTCGAGTAGGTTATCACGAAACCCAGTGACTAAAAATATTTCGTTTTGTATGGCAAATCACTTGGTTTATCATGTTGGTTTGGGATTGTTTTGAGTTCAACAAGTTTAACTCTCAGCATAAAGCATGAGCATACTTTTGTGTTTGACTTGCCATCTATGTCTATTCGTCATTTGACACACCAGCAAAAGAGGTGCCTCTTACACTCCATAAACATTCTACCACATTTCCGTTGGAAGTAAAGGATCCTCCAGATCACACTTCGCACTAAGATATCTGTGACAATGGGCGACCGTGCGTCACCATTGTATATAGAAACTATATTAGGATTGTGTTCACTTTTGGACTGGTACTGTCTCCGTTCCAGCTTACCTGTCTCGGTTCCAAGCAATTCGTTTTACCATTGTGTGTATAAAAGTGATTGCTGCGCCACCGATGTCCTCTGGTCCATAAGATTGTTAAATCGCCTTTTGAACTTACTACAGTTTCTTTATACAATGGCGTCACCCAAAAGCTTGAAAATTGAACGTCAATCAGTCTTATTACTTTTGGTATTTTGGAAGATTTATTTATAACCACGCAAATTATAGTAACTTAGAAAAAAAGAAAATATATTTTGAATAGATAATCCCCAAAAAAGCTTTTGTCTTTACTTTTTGGGGATTTTCCCTCGACGTCATTTCTGTCGGCCCACCTAACTAAACACGATTTTTCCAATATGTGTGGCCAACACAACAGCGCCAACGGGAATATAGTATACTGTACTCCAACTGTTTGCAAAAATACAAAAATAGATTTCTGAGTTTAATTTTTTTGTGACGTGTCTTGTCTAACAGACTATACACTGCACTCCTTAATTATTTGCCGTCAAAACAAATGACGATTCATTTCTAGATGATTGGGTTTTACACGTGCTGTTACGTACATGTAATCGTAGGTACATACGATTTAATGACTTACGAGAAAAGTGAACTTCATAAAATAACTTTAAACGGTTACGATTATAGTAGCAAGTTATACCTGTTGTAAGTCAACACCTTCGAATGAGCTTGAATTCGTAGAATTGTAAGTTCTCTGTGTTAGGATTATGTCGTATTCAATTCAACAATTGTTAAAGGTGATTTCCGAACTGAAATGCAATAAGATGAATTAAGTAGCATAGTTTTTGTGCTGTTTCTCACAAACTGTTTGCATGTGGTTCTTGTCACAAAAAGAAAATACTTTTTCCGTAGATATATTTATAATAATAGCTTCCATTGCCATCACCGGAGCAGTGGTGCGATATGTTTCTTGTTCTTCTTCATAGCATCTTTCTAGGTTGTGACGACAATCACAGTCATTTTTCTCGAGGCGCTCAATTTTCCAATTGTAAACTTTTTCACTTCACGACAACGACGATGGTCGGTTGTCGGTTATTCCATAGGTTTTCGTGTACACTTATTCATTATTATAACAACACATCAGCATTAGCATCAATATGTAGAATGAAATCAAACCCTGTCGTGCCGTATGTAAGGAGATGCTGTGAACGATTGCAATTAACAACCGTTAGACTAGTATAACATGTTTCTCACACAAAGCGATGTGTATTCGATCGTTGAATGGTCGTGGTCGGTTGGTGGTGACAACGAAAGCATCATCCCCGTCCCCGAATGTGGGGCATCCATCACCACTCCTAGTGTCGACAGCGAATAGTAATCAAGGTCGAGTACTTTTCATGCAATATGATTTGAATACAGAACGAAACATGAAGATAAAGTGCATAATCTGGGTCGCATAAAGTTGTTTATATGCAATATTGCTTTTTTCCCTGGAAGGACTATATATTTTTTTGAACTCCTTAAGCCTGATTTAAGGACTAAAGCTTTTTTGGAAACGACGACGAGAGTATTTCCTTAATGGAATTTACTTGCCTTCTCGTGAGTATCTCTATGTTCAAGCTAAAATATCTTATACTGTGGTATTTTGTTCAGACCAGAGATCAAAATGAGTATGTTCAAATCAGTTCAAACACATCCAAAATTTCTCAAAGATCGCTCAGACTTGATCATTTTACACCCCTATTCACAAGCAAATAGCTCGCAAGCATATTTACTCACAAGCAAAAATGCTTCTGGACAAACTAAATCAGTAAGGATGCTCACAAGTCATTTTTTCTGTATTGCACTCACAAGCAAATGACTTGCAAGCAGATTGACTTGTTTGAACTTACTTGAATATATTCAAATACTCATGAGCACGCAAAATATTCACAAGCAGGCAGTGTGTTCACAAGCAGGTAGCGTGCTTACAAGCAGGCAGTGTGTTTATAAGCAGGCAGTGTATTCATCGGAAAGCAATGCGTTGAACATTTATACCTAAACAAAAAAAGGCATACAAAGAAAGGCATATAAAGGCATAAACTACCCTTTTTGGTATGATCACATTGCTTGCTTATGAATACACTGCTTATTCACAAACACACTGCTTGTTTACGATCAAATGGCTTGTGATCACTTTTACTCACAAGCACTTTGCTCACAAGCAGTTTAACTCAATGTTATTCAAACTCATTTTGACTTGCAAGCAAGTCTACTTGTTTGGTTCGTTTGAAAATAGGGGTTGTTCAGAGTTGCTTGGTTCACAAATATAAATTGTTCAAATTTACTTGCTTGTGGGTTGACTCAGTTTGTTCAAACTCGTTTTTTTCAAGTAAATACTCATTGTTCACAAGCAGACTCAGTTCATTTTAATCTCTGGTTCAGACCTACTGAAAGAACCATATCCCTGTTTTTTTTTATCTTTCTAAAATTCGTCATAAGGCCCCCTTCACGAGTTATAAAATGAGATCAGTGATTTCACCAAAAAAGGTTGGGTACTGATCTGATTTGTCTCAAAATATTATATTTTGTTTAGACTAGGCTTTCGTGATTAAAACAGGAGAAAACCTTTCCAACTTAGCTTTCTATACTACATTTCCACCTGAATTTGAACAAGGTTTTTTTCTTCAGGATGGTTTGTGTTAGAAGTGTTTCCATTTAGACGCCCGCCGCCGCCGGCTTGCTTTTATTTGTTCTGCTTGATTTTGCCTATAACCAAGAAAGACATGTAAAAGAATGTCACCGACACATGACAGCAAGGCGGTAGAGGCACTGCTATCAAACGTCAAACTTTTTGTATTGGAAACCGCGTACTTTACGCAGGTTTGGGGTAGTTTCACGATTACCTAGTTAAAGTGCCAGGTGAATCACCAAATTCCTTTTTTTAGTTGCTGCGATCTCATCAACTGTTGCCTAATCGATTGCTGAACATTTTCTTTTCAAAAGTAACATAAAAGGAGGAATTTAAGTTGAAAGTTTAAAGCAATCTTCGATTAGAAGAGGTTTGTTGAACTTTAATCAGGGTTGACTTAGGTCTGCTTGACAGCCCTGTAAATTGGCAAAAAAGCATTGGTTTTTGGATTTCATGAAACGCTTAATATGAAATGGAGACACATCCCTGTCGGTTGAAGAAATATGCATATTACACCATTTGACAGCCCTGTTCGTTACCGGAAGACGCCCGGCCCCAGCAAAAACCTCTAGTTTATAGTGAGTTGAGGGCAAACCTAAGGCTTAAAACAAACATTAAGTTTGACATTCAGAGCGAGAACACTTTGTAGCGACCAATGGTCAAATTTAGGGCCTTAACAAACAAACCTAATATCCAGGTCTTTCTTTATTCGATTTATTAACCGATATCAACTTTGAACAAAATGCATTTTGTTGTTTTGGCCGAAAGAAAAATGTTCGTGTTATCATCTTCTTTGAAACCCAATACAATGCCCCTAAAATAAATCTCATCCTCCACGTTTATTGTTCGTATTAGTTCTGTCACAGCGGGAGTTTGAATAGATGGCACTACGGCCGGCACTGACAGTGGGCAATTATGGCCGACCTATATTGCAACAATCTTCAACTACAAAAGTGTACAAATAAAAGACAAGCACAGCTATGCCACTCGAAAAAAATAAAAAAAAACTATACACATTCTGGAGAGTGTGTTTTTCTTTTGACTATTTCATAAATAGCGCAGACACTGTCCGTGTTATAATAAATGGCAACAATTAATAAGATAAGTGAACCACTTCTCTTCATCTAACCGTAAGTGATTTTAATTAAAATGAAGATGTTATACCTTCCATTTGCCACTGGTTACAAAGCTATCTAGCTGAAGCTTGGAGTATCCGGATAGTTCTAGTGCTTCCAAATCATTTTGGTTTTGAGTTGAGTGCAATCAGATTCGACAGGTGAAAAGTAGTTACATACTTTTGAATTATGAAAACACCTTGGGCGCATATAACTAGACAAATCATCTCGAGGTCACATGAGATGTTGGTTCGCGCTAACATATCAAAACGTTATTGATTACTTAGCTTTTGCTAATTAATTTACACGTCAGTGGCTTAAATAACATTTGCATAATATATCGACTGACTGCATTAACTATGATAATAAGTGCATATCGGACACTGGAGAGCTTTTACTTAAGTTGCATTTTTTGAAGTTGTGGGGTATTTTTTGAGTTTGAAATAAGCCACTTAAAGGGGTGTGATTCGATTTCCTGCGTTCATTTGAAGACTTCTCTTTAAGGGCAAAGAACAATGTTTTGTCCTGAAAGCTCTGGGGTGGCAAGATTTGTTTTTTACCAAAATGTAGATGCTTTCCTAATTCTTAGAAAATGATTGATGAACTATAAAGAAATCAAATACATAAGAATATTGGCTCCTGTAAAAATGATGTTATCGTTTTACGATTTTTTCAAAATTTTAATGAAACGAAACGAAACATTACACTTAATGTCTTAAGACTGGAACACCTTTTTGTTCGAAATGCACCAATAAATTATTAAAAATTATATTTTCTGATATTCAGCTAACGTGCAAGCAATTTTTATTTGAAACGTTTTCTTCTCGAAAAGCTTAGTAGCAAACAACTTCAAGGGAATGCAACCGTTTACCAAAAAATGCTATTGAAAAGTATTCGCATTTGTGAAACGCACGATTTTGGTTTGGCTATGACCTGCAGTTGAATGGAGTTTGTTTGAATAAATATATTTATCATTGATTTGATTTTTCCCTCATCTTTTCCTGTTTTTCTTAAGACTTCTTTGATATTTTGTAGAACAACTATGATCTACATAAAAACAAAGAACTTATAAGAAGCCTTCTAAAGTCTTTCGTGCCTTACGCATTTTACCTTGAAGTTAAAACCACATTTTGTTCTCTTTCTTGTCTGCTTTATACATTGCTTGTATTTTAAAGAAATCAAATTAAGAGAACAACTCAAAGTGGTTAAAATTAGGTGTCTTTAATGTGTAAGTGAGCATTATAGGATTAGTCTTAGATTTTCAAGTTAAGTGTTAGTTTCCTCGCAGTTCTTCAAGGCGGTTGAAAATAACCTGCGGGTGATTTTATTACGAACTAATTCTTATGTAAACTGTAAAAAAACTCATTATTCCTACAACTCATGCGATATTGAAGACACGCCATGTTTCTATGTTTTTAAATCAAGTCTCAAGTTCCGCAGACGCGATATCATCATCAGCTGACATAAACAATTTTGTATTTTGTGATTCATTATTGTGTCTTGTGTCTGTTTACAATTTCATCGAATGGTTGCTGTTTGTCTCTACGCGGCTAGTTTGATTGATTATGATGTTACTTAACATTGTACATATAGTATCTATCTTATAAATTAATAAATCAGTAAATTGGGGAATATGACTGAAAAGGCCTTGAAATTTGATAGTAAAAGCTATTTTAGTTACAGCACTATCACATTATAAAAAGAACTTATAGTTTGATCATCAATCAACTGGTCTTAAATTTAAATTAGTGTCGTCTTGTGGTTGACGTAAAGTGGAGTCAAATCAATCAAAGAGTTACCTGTGCCGACTGTTCGTTTCAGCATATTATGAACTTTGTCAAAAATGCAGGGGACGAATGCTTAAACTGGTAAACGGCTGCTCCAAGTGTTTGTTTTGCGCCTGAACTTTCCATTTCTTTTATACTCACTCGGTGGCGGTGGCTTCGCCAAAGGTATTTTCTTATGGTAAGTTCACGCGACACAGACTTTTGTAGGAGCAACAATGTGGTGCCCGTGGCGTAATGTTTATCGTTGTGTCTATTATGTGGGAGGTTTAAGATTCGAATCCCATGTACAATTGTACACCAAAAAAAAAAAAAAAAAAACCTAGGTCCTTTCCTTTCTTTTACAAGACATGGTTAACAGAAAATGCTCTGTGCTGTAAGAAAAACTTCTACCGTGTTTGATAAATTTTGAAGATGGCTTCCACGTTGCACACTTCTTCCCGTTCACACAAAGAACAAAAGATCTTTGATCGTGAATTACTCACTGATTATTCATGAAATGAAAATATAAAAAAAATTTGTGGACATTTTGCTTATATTCTTTATGAAGGTACCCGTGGTGTGATGGATAGCATGTCCGCCTGTTAATCCAGAGGTTCGAATTCGAATCCCCAACAGAGGCAAAAATGTTTTTTCCACGGGTATCGCCTTTCGCGAGAAATTGGCGAGTCCTCCGTTAGTATTCATTGCCATGAAAGCGCTTTCTCGATTAGCCGTTGGGAACCGGCAGAAAATTGTAGGTCCCTTCCATTCCCTCACAAGGCATGGTTGTGAGAAATGCGCTAGGCCCAGGGGCTCCTCGCTCTGTTGCGCCACCCTATTTATTTTATTTTTCATTATGAAAGTTACGAAATTTTCAGAATTAGAAAAAAAAAGAATTTTTTTCAAACACTGAATCACATATCAATAGCGTCTACTTTCTTAGTTATGCAGATATACATTTTAACTAGCTTTTTAGAGTCACTATTTTTTAAATGAAAAAATTAGTAAAAATTTTTTAAAAGTTAAAAAACTTTTTATATTTCCTCAAATGCACATTTAGCAAACAATGCTTCCATCGTCAGTCAGATTCATAAACACGTGGATTATCTCAACTACAAAATTCATCACTATTTTCTGTTTATAATAATCAACCCTATAACAGATTCCATCGTAGAAAACTTCCACACGGAAAGCTAAGTTACGAACTACGAAAATTTTTGATCACACTCAATGTACTCGAAGAAAGCATTTCCAGTTGCAACACTAAATACCGCCATACTGGTTATCGAAATCAGCTCTTTTACGCCAAATGTGCAAAATCATTCACATTTTTCTGCAAAACACAACTTCTTTCGTATATAAAGACGACGATTTTACATTCCACTTGTATTTGGTGATACATACCGAATCTACGAATTTCGAAATTCGTTCCACTCCGAATGGATTATGTGATAGCTACATCGGGAAACTTAGACTTTTTTCGATTACGATGGAATCTGTGATAGGGCAGAATATTGTAGTATCAACGGTTAATGGAAAATTGCAGAAAAACGATGTTTGTTTTTTCTTCAATCAAAGCTTTCAAAAAAATTTTGGTTTTCGCAAATGGATTTCATACAGTTGGACCAAATTCAAGTTTCTTTTTAAAAATCCAATAAAATGAACAAAATGAATTTTTTTTCTTCATGTGTTACACTTTTTCTCAGTAGTTCCCGAACGTTGAATTGTAATTTCAAGACACAATCCCAAATTGAAAAATTTCGAATGGCAAAATTCCGATATTTCTACAGATTTGTTTACTCTTTGACTTATTTTTGTTGATTATTATTTATTTCGAAAGTGAGACCATGTCTAGTATTTAGAGACTGTCTTCATTCATGCACTTTATCAATTGTTTCGGCAACGGATGGCTGATTGGAAAAAAGAAATGGTAGATGATGGTATCTTTTTTTCACAACATTGACTATCCGAAACATTCTCATTGAAGAATTGATTCTGAATTTAGTATTAGAGCATGGTCTGCGATCAATTTAAGTTGTTCGTTTGGATCGCAGCGTTTAGAAATAAAAAAACAATCTTGAAACCGAACCGTTTTTGTACTTTTAGTCACCTTCGATAACAAACAAAATTGCGTGAAGACTTGATGACCATTTTGGTTCGTTATCACAAGTCCTATAAATTTTGCTTTGTTGTGGTACATTAATAAGAATGAAACGCAAACAAAATATTTATTCTTCCGCAAGAGTTTTGTTTTGTTTTGCATGTTTTGAAGATATACTTTTATGGCTTGTCAAAGTAAGAAAACAATAGTGGAGGTACTGATTTAAAACCTATTCGCATAGATTAAAGGCTTTGACCATAGAACAAGGCAAAAACAGTTCCTCTCTTATACTTGTAGAATCTATTTTTTATTTTTCAATACGTCAATTGTAGATTGTGCATATCTCTTTACTGTGTTTCAGTGACATAACTCAAAAGTGTGCTATTAAGAAATTTCTGGTGTAGGTATTTGACTTTTGCGCGGTTTATATTTTTGATATTAATCCGCTCTATATGGCTAACCATCGTAGTCTCACGATGCGTACTCTTCTAGCTATACCCATGTCGTGGTACAGCTTCTTTTCCACACATTGTCTTCGCAAACGGGACCAACGACCATTCGGAGAATTTTTCTTTCGAAACGACCAAGGGTTTCCTCATTTGCTTTCGAAAAAGTCCATGCGTGGGCGCCATATAGCAGGACTGGAATGCTCGAGGTCTTATGAAGGGTTACCTTGGTTTTTGTAGATAGGTTTTTATTTCTCAATTGCCTTCTTAATTCAAAGTAGCAGCGATGGTCAAGAGTAATTCTCCGTGTGATCTCCGAACTGATGTTATTTTTCGTGCCTCTAGCGGATCCTAAAGTTCGACGAAGTCCTGCACTACATCGAAGTTTTGTCTGTCTATTACAACGTTTTGTCCAAATCGTCGATGTGTAATAGTGTAATCGATGGAAAGATGGTGTATATTAATATTATGTTCCCGGGTTTTTTCCAAAGATCTGCCGTAAAGTGAAAATTTGGTCGAATATCGGCCTATCAAATTGTTGATGTGGGATTTCAGACGTTCCCATTTTACAGCAAACAAGACCTTATATGCTACATTAAATGGGCCTATTTCACTTTAATTGGCGTAAGTGTGAGATATACGAAAGTTTCGTTCATCGGTCAGGCTCTCTTCCAAGGACATGCAGATCAGCTGGTGCATGCCAGTTGCCTTGAAAAGCTAGAGTTCGAGGCCATCTGCATCTGCAGTTAACTAGATTTAAACTTACAAATAGCAAACTTAAAGTTTTATAGGTCGAGAGGAGGGCACTCTTGATCAAGGGATGGATCATTCAGCCTGACAGCGGAATTTGTCTTTTTAGATTCTCAGTAGCGACTGGGACTCTTTCGCTATGTTTTTCGGCTGGTCTTTACAGGCTTGAGTTCGAGGTGTCTTTTGGTAGAGTTTGCGAATCTCATTCTTATCAAAGCATCTTTCAATTTCCTCGAGCGCTTCTCATGCTGATTTTTTTGTTCTCCCTTTCTTTTCTCCTTGTATAATCTATTTGTACTGTTCATGGGTAGCGGTATCCAATTGGCTGCATTTTCATGCCGCATTCTTCATCGAATCATGGGCTTCGTAGTGTGGGTCGAGTGTGAAGAAACCCAGAGCCTGCGAGTCTGATAGCTTGCTAACATTGCTGCCTTTGTTATTCCGTGCTTAATGCTGGGATAGGATAGTTAATAGTTATGGGGCACTCGAATGGAAAAGGCATTGGCTATCTTTTGCGATTGAAGCTTTCCGCCATCATATCGTTTCTCAGCGTTAGTTCAGGTCGGCCTTGACTGGACCTTGCTAAGTAATGCTCATCTTAATCATTCTTACATTTTTCCAAATAGTTAAGTTTAATGTTAAATTTGAAGTCATAACATTTACAATGAAAAGTTGAATTTATTTGTTGATATGACTGCGAAGAACGGAAACGTTAATAACTCCTTTCCTTGTTTGTCTTCATCCCGTGCTTCAGTGTTCCTTCTGATGCTATTTTAAACGTCAGAAATATCCAAAAACATCGTTATATACTGCCACTAATTGTATAATTAACTCTTCCAATTCCAATGCACAACTTGACCGAAAGCAAACATCCTTGGCATACTTACCAAAAACTAGTAATGACTAAACTTTCTAGCACGTTCTTGGCAACTTTAATCATCATATCCATCCAACCAACCTTATACTATTTACTATTTAAATTATATATTTCCGAGAGAACCGTTTGCTTCATATGTCAATTGGACAAAAAAAAAAAAACCATCCAAGTGCACAAACTAATGATATAATTGGTAATGTGTCTACTTCATTTTAATTCACTAAAATCCAGTGATCTTTACGGCAGGCGCGCGGCGTAGATTACTTCACGTTGCCTGCGCGTGAAAAACATGCGTATGAATCATAATCTGTCATAGGAGGAGGAATACGCACAGGATGCATTAATTAACTCGTAGACATTCAAAGTAAAGCCTTCTCATCACTGTACCTACTGTCGTGTGTAACAAAATATAAAGTTCATCTTAGTGCCACTCTCATTGCTTAAATCTGTGCAAATACCTCCATAAAATATACTCAAATTGAGAGCAGGGTTATTCTACGTAGTCTTGGGGATATTTTTCATTTTATTTGTATACTGTACGGCAAAACCCCACATATTCATGTTAAATGGAAGATAAAAAGCAATTTGTATGGAGTTCCTAATTCAATAAATAAACACTAAGGCACTTGTCTGATTGCGTCAATAAGCAGCGCGCAAAGTTGTTCACACTTTATCCGTAAAAAGCAGCAATAGAGTAGCGTCGTGTTCGTCGTCGGCTGACCCGAAGTCATCGCCAAAGCATACTTCAATTAAAAACGAGAAGCCAATTACAGGTGAGGCCTGGGAAAGTACCTACACAACACGACGTCAATCATACCAAACATTCAAGTCTAACTTGGCAAAATGATCACCCAAATCAAGTGTCAAAATGCAAAACGTACAGGGTGATAATCGGCGGAATGGCAGTCGTCTAAGTCGTCTGTCTGTTTGGGAACAATTTTGTGATTATTATATCTTTGAAATCTTTGCACTCCTCTTTTTTACAAGCTAACAAGACAAATTGTCTCCATGGCTGAAGTGTATACCTAGTGTATACCTACGCCAAGGCAATGCGAGTAATCCAACAAAATGTGGGGGCAATATAATTCAAATAAATGTACCCGCTTGCCGCCTCTTACTTAACCTCCCAACTTTACTCTCGCCCCCAGAAGCCAAAACCCAGATGCCAGATGATGTGGGGTAGATTGGTTGGTTTGGAACATCATGTATCTAAGTGCACTTGCAATGTACTTACTCCACTACACTATCGATTTCTCTCATTATGCGCGCTCTCTCTACACCTCTCTCTCTATCTGTCTGTCTCTTTCTCTATCTCTCTCCAACCTTCTCTCACTTTTCTTTGAACCCTGTGTGTTCGTTCTTTGCAAATTTTCTGATTACATAACCATTCTTTGTCACACACGAGCACGACACAACGAACGAAATAAAAAAAAACGGCATAAACCTGGGGACGAACGATTTGTAAAGCAGAGAAGTGAAACTGTGAATTATAATTCCTAATGATGTGGGGAAAGCAAATTAAACGCACTACAATTGGTTTTTTCCGGGCTGAAAATCATTCTAGTTTTGCTTGCCTTGCTGCTCTCTAAACGGCCGACAATGGAAGCAAACCGAAATCATCACTGTCCAGTAGAGCTTGGATAGGCTAAGTTTATAGATTACCGCATGACTATACTCGTACTTGGATGGTGCTGTTGCTATTGCTATTGCTCAAGCTGCCGCCACCTCCCACGAGCATCATCAAACCAAATTGTTGCTCGGCTGTCGCTCTGGACAATTCTGTTCTTTTTTTTTTTGTCTTACTTTTGGTCTATGAGCCGATATCGTTTGTTCGGTGGACCAGGAGAAATCTGATAATTACCAGGGCAGACATAAGATTTCTTCCTTCACTCTCAATTGGTGTTAATTAATAAAAATCATAAATAATTTGAATTCACGGCTACTACGTTAGTTGTACTTGCTTGTTGCCAGTTAAGATAAGCGACTTCACAACGATTTGGACGACGACGACGACGAAACAAGTACACATCGTCAATGACGTTGATGCTCTTTCTACATACATACATCGATAGGGACATACTCATACTCATTTTCTGCGGAAAAGCTTACACCTATTAAAATTTCAAATAACTACACTACTCACTTCGTGTGGTTACAATTACATAACAGAAATGAATGATATCACTTTTCCGCTTTGACGTTAATCGATACCAAAGTGCTATTATAGAAATCACCAAGTGTCAGTCCATAGCTACTGATTTGGTGAATCTACACGACAGATTCACATGAATAAAAAAAACTTGCAATCGCAGCAAATGTGTAAAAAGTGGAAATTCGATTACTATAGACAATAAGAAGAATGCAAACAAAGCTTAGGCTCAATAAAATTACTCGTGCATAGAAAAAGCGTTTAGACCAACAAATAAAAGCGAAGTGAGATTTGCAAATAAAAAAAAAAAAACAATTTATTTGATCCACAAGAATTCAAGCTCACGCCTTTGATATTATCATTGATTACAGTTCTACTCGGTCAATGGAAATTAAATACTATCTGTGACATGATAATTTGTATAGTTCACACATTTAATTTTATTTGGTTGTTAGAGGTTTCTGGGTTGAATGATTCGCAAAAGATATCTTCTTTTTTTAAGTTTTGTCACTAACCTCACATGGAAACAATAACTGTTAAGGTATTATAGTCAGGTCATGACGTTTTTGAACAAAGTTATTTCTGGTTTGATATCTTAAAGTTGTTTTATAATTAAAAATAAGACCGCTTTTAAAGGAACAGCACCTCGAATGGTAGAAAATTGAGCTATTTTAGTCCATGTAACTTTTTCGAGCAATTGCTCGCGTTCTCCGCACCTCGACTTCGAAAACTACTGTCAGTTTTCGCCGCTCTGATTGGTCAAAAGTGTCAGTAGTTTCAGCTGACATTTAGCTGACAGTTAGATTTTCGAACATAGATTTTCAGGTGGAAAAAATAGCCTGAAATTCTTAAAAAAGAAGTGAATTCAATTTGCATACTACTTTACACAAATACTTGGAAATCAAATTCCTTAATTTCAAACTGGGATAATCTGTATGTTTTTCAATTACTTTAACCACTTAACTATGTAGAATCGAGAGGTGAATCACAGTACCATTTAATATCTGACACAGAGCTTAAATTGCGTTCTTGAACTGACAGCTTGAACTTCGACGATTCGAAACTGTTGATAACGCGAGCATTGTGCCAATTTGCAAACTTTATTCTGAAGAAAGTCTATTGATTGTGAAATGCCAAACGTCTGTGGTCAAGACCACAAATTCTCAAATTGACAATGAGTTGAAATAGTGCTGCCAATTCATACTTATTTTAATGTAATTTGCTGAAAACAGCTTAACTGATTTTGATGTAAAACTGCTGCGTTATTCACCTTTTAACTGGTGTTCACTTCGTCTTTTTCAAATTTTCTGATAAAAATGACGAACTATGCTCGTAAGAGCTGAGAGTTTTCTTTAAGGAGAATTTAGATTCAAATGTCATCTCATCACCTTCGAAGTGCTGCATTTCTCATCTCAACAAAAGTAAAGCCATCGTCACAAAGTGGAGAAGGAGTAGATTGCGATAAGCGTTTAAAAAATTTCTATTGTGAAATTTGCTGGCAAGTACTTGCAGTCAATAGTACATGCCAAAAGAAGGTGTTTTTCAAAAGCAAATTCTTGTTCGCAGCACGCCCTTTCCAGGTTTTCACACAAGGCAAGTTGTGATTTGTATTACAAATATTATAAAGTTTCGTTGGCCCATATCTCTAAGCAAGATGTTGTAATGTATGTTGTCACACCATGCAAGGAAAGCACTTACGGCCAAGGGGCTCAACAATTTCGATTTTGGAACTTCTCTTCTTCTAACGAACCTATGCTTCCGGAGTTGTTTCTTTAACCATAAAAAGCATTGTGTTGTGGACAGAACTCGCAGTTCGGGTGAAACAGTAGCTTCATTTCTAATTTTTTTTCCCTTATGATTTTGAATGAAAATGGAATTTTTCTCTAGTGTTTGTTCATGTTCTTGAGGCCACTCTTTGACCAAAGGCACGCGAGCAGTTTAATTACACTCCCACTGGACCACATTATTTAAAAAGAATGTCCCGCCATCTAACGTTTTTTTTTTCAACTAGTGCTTATTTCGTCAATGGTAGGATAGGTTAGGTTAAAATGGCTGTCAGGAATACAACTGACAAACTTAGACCAATATTAGGTCCGTTGCGATACTACAAAAATTGTGTGAGGGAGTACCTCACTTAACAAAACCATTTATAGCTTTTAATAAAGTGAAGCAAATGCAGGGGATCTGCGTTCACAAGATCGCGTGCATCATCAAGAAAATATTTTCCTAGATGCCGTTTTCTTTTAAAGGAGAGTGCAGGACATGAGCAGAAGAGGTGTGTGATTGTCTCCTCCTCCTCCTCATCTAAGCAACTTCTGCAGAAGTCATTAGAGGAAACGCAAAGTCTAATGGCGTGTCTTCCTATCAGACAATGTCCGGTGCTGACATTGATTACGGAGCTAACGTGCAATCTGGTTACGGATAACAAATGTCTTGTGCGTTTTGGATCTAGTCGTGGCCATATCCGTTTAGTTGCCACACACGTAGTGATATTTTTCCGAATATTATTTGTTCTTTCCATTGCCTCTTGCTTTAGCATAGGTTTACAGCGATTGGTATACCAATATTCAACCTACTGGTTGAGATCGGTAGAACGGTTCCTTTTCTAGCCAGTTCATCAGCTTTGCAGTATCCCACGATATCTCTGTGCCCCGGCACCCAAATGAGGTGAATATTGAACTGTCTCCCTAAGAGAAAGGCAACAGTTAAGGGGGGTTACTGAGTTCGCAGAAACAGCGCCGAGTGAGGAGTTGAGGATATCACGTTTTCTTTTAGCCATGATAGGACCTCTTTGATCGCCAGAATTTCCGCTTGGAACACGCTACAATAGTTTGGAAGGCGGAAAGATAGACTAACGTTAAGTCGGTTTGAGTACACCCCGCACCCTACCCTTTCTTCGACTTTTGAACCATCTGTATAGAAATGAATTGAATCATCTCTTAAAAATTCTTCGTCTTCACAGTTGGGATTGAGACTTGGAACTTATTATCAAAAACCATTTGGGGGATGGTGTAGTCGGAGTGGCAAGGGATTGATCCGAACAAATTCAGGATTGTAGCGTGGCCGATGTTATTGACGATCCATTGGGAGATAGTTCTCATACGAATGGCTGTACTGGCGGCCATTTGCTTGCTTAAGATATCTAGTGTCTTGTGAGGTTAAGGAGTGTATTTAGGGCAGCTGAGGGTTTTGATCTCAGTGCTCCGCTTATACAGAAACAGGCTGTTTGTTGGACCTTGCTTAGATTATCGCAGTAGGACCTTTCATAAAGGGCGGTCCACCATTCCACTACTCCGTATGTGAGTATTGGTCTCATGACCGCGGTTTCGTGAATGGTAACACTTAGCTCATGTCTGATTTGACAGATAATTAGTTTTATTCTTCCGCTGAACGAATATGGTTGTGTATACGCTTGAACAACGCTGGGAAATATTGCGACATTACTTTGAAAATCCGATGTCGATTTTGCCAAAAAAAAAATCATCTTTTCAGATGAAGCTCATTTTGATCTTTGCGGGTATGTAAACAAGCAAGATGGTCGCATTTGGGCACAGAAAAAAAAGTACGCATACGCCACCATAATTTCGTTAAATTGAATTATATATACGACAGGGAAAGCTGAATAAGTTTTTATCATAGCAGTTGCTTACCACTGTTTTTAACAGATGCTTTTTTCTCGCAGGTTTCTAGTTGTTTGTAGACACAATCTTTTAAATGACAACATATAAACAGTTGAAAATCGTTTGGCTTTTTATAAAGTTACAAGCCATTTTATTGAAGTTTTTTCTTAGCACAAAGGTTGTTCAATTGAAAATATCCATTCTTCTGTTCGTGTACACATGAAAGCTTTTTAAAAGAGTGTTGGAAGTTTTTAGTCAACGATTTTACATTCATTTTCAAAGTTTTAGTTTATTTTTTTACAACCTTGTTGCCAAACATGAGAAGAAAGAAGGTCAACACTCCGAGTGAGGATGCAGATTTTGAAGCAAGTATAGAAGTTTTCTTAAGGGGTTGTACCAATATGAAGTCTAAAAGACAAGGGTTTTTTCAGGATTTTTTTAAAATAGATTTTGGGAAAAGGTTTTAGTATACTCTTCGATAGGGCAACTCTTCGAAAGTACAAACAAATTTTTTTATTTGAAATTTAAAACAAAATGGCGGTTGTAGAACGTGATTCGTTAACTAGTATTTTAAAAAGATGTTCCGCGGCCGGACACATTACGCAGACCCATCACCATCAGCATGTGGAACAATAAAACATTTTCAAAGATAATTCAATATCAATTAGTCGCAATATGGCGACCATTTAAACAAAAAATTGCAACTTTTTAAAAATAAAACTAACCGCTTAAATCGTGTGTTCTTCAATAGACAATCATCTCAAAAAGCTACGATTGAAATTTCATGTCGATCGAATAAAACTGAAAAAGTTTCGTTTACGGCCAATTTCATAAACGCAGTTTTGAGATAAGTGCGTTTTAATTTTCAAAACGTTATGAATTTGCTCTTCAGAAAATTAATTCTCAAAAATTTTCTGCAGTACATTTGTGTTTAGTCCTTTTTGATGTTAATTCTAGGGATGAGTTAGAATATTTTTAGCCAAAAAGTAAAAAAAAATATCACTTAGGTATGTATAGTCCTTAAAAACGATTGAAATAGCCAAAGATGGAACGAACGTATACGAAAATAATAATCAATTGAGGTTGAGAAGAAAAAAGAAGTAACACATTGGTTAGAGATGATTAGGGTTTTGTTTGGGATAATTATCCAGCTTTAAGTCTAAAAATATAGTTTTCTTCTTCCTTTTTCGGCGTTACGAGCGTGGATTACTGAAGGGATGAATTTTTTTTTTCACTTCACTGCAATATGCGATACCAATGCTAAAGAAATTTGGAAAGGATAAGCTTGTTGCTTTTCTTGTTTGTGTTGGAATATTTTACGTAGTAGTTCCTAGTTATTCGACTTCCTTATTTCTTAAGTTTTCTTCCGAATTATTATAATCTTTGGTGCAAGTATGACTGCAAGCACCACCTGATTTTATTTCGATCATCCAATTTTAGAAAAAAGAAGCCATACATCTTTATTAAAATAAAACAGTTAACAAAATCAAACAAACTTGGATTTCATAATATAATGTCTCATTGAAAAATCAATCGCTGGTATTTCATATCCACGAAAGACCCACCGGCGAATATTTTCTAAAAGTCAACACTCCAACGACTAATATAAAAAAACCTATTTAAACAAATGGTTTGCCTTTAAGTACGCCACCTAAGCAAATTTCCCAAAGCTGTTATCAAATCAAGTGCCAATTATAATATAACATCACACGAAGTGACAAATCTTAGATAAAAAAAAAATAATCATAACAAGGACCCAAACATAAATATATCAAAAAACGCAATCCGGTTAAGACATTCACAAATTAATTTGTCATATTTATTTGTGATTGCTGAGGCTTCATCAGTGTTTGCATAAGATTTAGTTTTTTGCCCGTTCCATGTTCTTCAAAAAGTATGCGATTGGCTTATAAAGCTATCAAGTTCAATTGTTTTAAGCTATTTTTGTTTTCTTATCGCTGGCGAGGCAGCGGGCGCTGCGTTAATCATATAATCGCTGACAACTTCTATTGTTATACACCGTGTTCAATATGTTTGAAATTCCTTTGATTTTCACCTCAACCTATCTCAAGTTTAGAGAGCTCCGTGTTTAAGTTTGTTTGATAACGAATTGAAAATATTTCGTTGTTTCCAAATGTCTTTTTGGAATAGGTAGAGTAGACTTGATTCTTTTCTATCAAAAAACAAAGTGTGTCTTCAAAAGCAAATACGGCGAATTCTTTTAGAAAATTCTATTCGCTTAAGCTCTCAACTCTTCATTCCATTGAAATAAAAAATCGATAACTTTTCGCATGACCTATACAAACGTTAGTGTGTTAGCTCAGAAATCCTTCAACTTACGTTGCCTTTGCATTGCTAACACTGTGTTCTTTGTTCAGAACATGGTGTGTATTCATGATATGTTACTTTATAAAAATCAGAAAAAGAAATGAGAACAAACAGCAAAAAGAAAAGTCTTGTAATGAATATAAATTATGCAACTCTATCATGTAAACTTATTCATTCTTTATACATATACCAGACTTTTTGGAGACTTTTTTGTGTCTTTTCATTCGCCCAAAAATCAATATACAAAAAAAAAAAAAAAACCGAAGAACTTCTAACACAGTTCGCCAACCCTGTCTCTATTCCAATTTTCCAGAAGTTTTGTGTTACATAAGGACGAGGCAGGCCCACGTTTTACGTAACTTGTTCTTTGCCATATTCTCGAAGCAGTCGTTATCCTTGCCAAAAGAGGATTCATGTAGGTATATGTATAGCTATGTACATTATGAGTGAAATTTTTATTTTTTTTATTTTATAAAAGGGAAGAATGAGACATTCTCGTCGCTTTGGTGACAATTCCAATCTAAGGGTTGATATGGTGCTTGGGAATAAGTCTTTTTTTCTTCTTTTTTCCATCGTATGCATGTATTTGTGTGTGAGTTGGAATTTGTGAAGGTATATACTGAAAAGCTGTGGCAAATATAGGTTATGTCTTTTCTAGGATACTGATACACCACCATCATTATCCTGAAGTCCTTTTTTTCTTCTTCTCTGCTCTCACACAATTTCCAAAGCTTCTTATTTCGGGACTAGATGATATGCGCAATTCGAAATAAAATTATGTAATTCACCTACTGAAAGAAGAAATATTACATTCCTTTTCAGCGATAATGAAAAAGATTCCTAAATTACAAAAAGGATGAGATATTTCTTACTTAAGTCATATAACATCTTTTTTTATTCGATTGAGGAGTGGGTGAAAGCTTTTGTCGCCACTCGCACTTGTGGTGAAAAATATATAATAACACCATGGCCTAGTTCTTTTTTGAAATGCATGTATGCTTCGAATTCCAGATTCTTCAACCCTCCTTCCTTCGTATCCTTTTGGAATTTGTGACTTTTAGATAAGAATGGTGGTAATTAATAACGACTTCCTGTTTAAACAAACTAATGGTGCATTGATTGAGTAGAGACCTTGTTATGCTTGTCCAATCGGAGGGGGCACGTATATTTTCGATTTTTAAAACACATTTGACATTAAACCTATTTATAAATTGCCTTCCATTGCCAATTATGACGCATTGTGACGTCATTTTTTCAGCGCAACCGCATATTATATGCATAAGAGGTAACTACCGTGGTTTCTAAATTAATATTGTAAAGAAAAAAGACCATCACTACTTTGCCTGCAAAAGTACATATTCGAACGAATAAAATAACAAAAACAACCTTCGAAAAACATGACAATAAACAGAAGATTTAAGCTTTTTTTTAAACAAAAACTTTAACAAAATAAATGTGCCATTGCATTTGGTGTTTTTTTTTTATATTCTTTGGATGAGAATGGAGAGCCATTACACCAACCCCCCTTGGATACCATCCTTCGTAGTATACAAAAAGAAAAAAAGCTTTCTCAAATTCGCTCTACGGTATTACACAACTGGTTTTAATAAAATCTCACCCCTAAACGAATCGGAAAAAGCTCAATTTTTTTAGTACGCATGGAGCAGGGTTAGACATACTGTTATCAGCGCAGCGCCTTTCGAATACTGTACCGGCTGCGGCTCTCTACCCTACTTTTGGTCTGTTCTGTCCCTCTTTCGCGCTCTTGCCAACGCCAGCAACAAAACAAGTACCAATGCCAACCACCAGAGCAATCAATTAAAAAATGAAATACAAATGAGAAAGCTTTTTCGCGTGGTGGTGGAAAATTTTCTTGTGAGAAAGCTCGAATAGAAATTCACGGCGAAAAGCTTGGTAGGAACGGCATTTAGAACTTCAGTTAGTCGAGCGCTGATCCCGAAGTGAAAAGGTCGCGCGTTTTAGTCGTTGATACGGTTAGTTTTTTCTTGTCTCTTCTTCTACAAATATATATGTATAAAAAAAAAAAACAGAAAAAAAATTCTATTCAACATAAAAATTCTCAAGCTTTAGTTTTTTTCAAAGCTTATTGAGTATAAACTAAAAGAAAATTTTCATTTCTATTTTAGAAAGCGTCGAAAAGCAACCAAAGCAAATAAGAATTCCGCATTTCCGTGAATCGTAAGGGGTGTTTTAACCCCTATAATATAGAGAAAAAATAAAATAAATTTCTTCTGTGAACTTATTGTGTAATAGTGCAAAGTAGTATTTAAAAGGTACCTATCCTGTTTAAAACTTTTTTCTTATACAATCCTTGTTTTTTTTCTACAACATTCATGCCATTTGATGTTCTTTTATTGTTTTAATGTGAAGTGAACAGTTTTAAAAGTGCTCAGTGGTGTTACAACTTGAAAAAAAAAACCAACCAGGATTCGAACCAACAGTTTTAGAGTGTGGATTATAGAGGAGTCTTAGGGGTTTCGATCCCCGACTCGAAGACTTGAAATAAAAAAAGAACATTAGTTTGTACCTACCTACTTATTTATTAAAAGTAGATACACACAAAGCTCAACAGACATTAATTTTTCTTCTGACATACCTAGATTTGTAAAAAGTAAAAAAAAAATTGAATGCACACAAGTTGCGTAATATCGTCCCTTGGTTGTGTATTTTTCAGGACATCAAGCAAAGCTTGCAGCTATTGAAAGAAACAATTTTTCTTGTATTGTTTTAGTTCTTTCTGTTAGTACATCTCTGGTTTTTGTGTCTCACTAGAAGCTGATACGAATTTTATTTCAAATATCGGAACATGAATAACCAGGTAGGTTGTGTTTGCCTCTATAACTGTTTTGTAACAAATTGAGTTTAGAAAAATCGACAAAAACAACAACTTTTCCATCAGAAAAAAAAGAAGAAGAAGAACCTAAATCAATAAATCGGCAGTTCCCTCATTGAGCAGGCAGAGGGTTGGTTGGTTGGTAAGGTGGTGAATTTTTCATTCTACGTCCCTCTCTGGGAGGAAAAAAGTAGGTGCGGCGACGAATTTGGTAGTTTCTTTTTCTTCGTTCAATAAATGATTACGCTATCCTTTCTCTTGTTCGTCTACTATTGAGTATGAGAAGAATTTCATTTGAATCTATTTCTTTGTCAAAAAAAAAAAACTTGTACTCTTTCTTCACATGTACCTACATAATTTCTATATCTACTTCTTTTGGATTTTTCCACACTCAAATGGAAGTTGTAGGTATACTGGAAGATCCTTTGCGCATGATAGTGCGCTCTGCGGTTAACCTACAAAATACAAAAAGAGTAGAAATCTGTTTCTGAGGGTATGGTTAAGGGTGATCTTTTTTTTATAAATCGGCTCACATACCTACAAGCAAATTCTGATTTACATAATTCCATGCAGTTTCTATTTTTCATCATATCACTTCTTGATCACGACTCAATGGGTTTGAAAAGCTGTTCTTAAGAACTATTGAATCTGGGGTGAAAAACTGGACAAATCGTACCTAATGTGGCACTGGAAAACGCACGAAACTTATTCGTGTGTCGGTTGCATACATTAACCTTCCTTTAATGAGGAAGTGAAACACTTTATTGTTTGCTTTTCCAATTGAAAGACATTTTGTTTTTGCCATCTTTTCGTGGGTAACTATAGAATGTACCTATTGCGTGCGATCCCTAGATAGGTGTTGTGTCTTGTGGCTATAAACAATTGCCGATGCACAAGTCCTACCTTTCATCTGCCTTTGGCCAATTTCAGTTTCAAGTTCAATGCTGCTTGAATTTGCCAAACTGTCATGCACAACATATTACGTCAAATAATGAGAATGAGATGAGATTATGTTCAAAACACTGAACTACTGAACCATGAAAATCAAGATCGGCAACGAGCAGACAAAAAAAGAAGATAAAAAAAAAACAACTGTCGGCGCTATTGTCGGTGGTTGAATTGCAAAGAGATTGATTGTGAATAAAGAATAGATCCAGTAGGCACATATAGGTGCCTATCTACCTACCTACCTAACTACACACAGTCAGAAACTCATTGCAAGCATTAAATTAGTGTGTTCCTTTGTTACACGGGGTTGGGGTTGGCGGCGGCATTGGGGTACCAACCTACCTCTAGATCTAGAACACATTATGATGTAGGCTTTTGTAATTAGAGAGGAAGTGAGAACTTGTCCTTTACATTTGTTAATTTTGCAATCTGCCCGTTGCGATGGCCATTTGGCGGTCCCCCTATACACAACCCAAACGGCCACTTTTGTTTCGCATCACTGAGCTTGGCTTAGAAGTGGTGGCGCACAGCACACTCTTATTAGGGGGTCATGAATGGAAAAATTTAAATAGTCCAAGCTCAAACAGACAGTGGGTTTAATTAATGTGTTGTTTCCCCAACTTATTCAATCTATCAATACCTACCTAACGAATAAATTGACTGACTATCTGGCGGCTTCCCATTTAATGTGTTTTTCTGAATTGATGAGAAGAGATTGACTGTCGCTTGTGTTTTGATTTGAAGCACGTTTTTTTATCTGCGCTGGGGTTCCTCTATCAACAGAAATAAAAGAAAATAAATAACCCTACTTTTAATCGGATTGCACTTGTTTTTTTGAATTTAATTATTTATATGTATTCGTATCTTATTATTGGATTGAGTGTGTTACAGTGTGTATATTTTCTTTCGCCTATATGTACACAGGTTGTATAGAGAGAAGTCAAAATAAAATCAATTCGTGTGTTCTTCTTGCTCTCGTCGTCGTTACTATTTAATCGATCAACTGTGTATAAGTTCATCGAGGGCTAAAACTAAATAACGTAAGAAACACAGATAAAAGATTTTTTTTTTTTTTAAGAAAATGTTTAGTCATGGTCCGACATCATCATCCTGCTATCCAGGTTTGGAATTGAGAATTGAATTGTTATCGTTTTTCATCATAACCTCCTTACCTGCTCCCCTTATGCTTACTTTTGCTTTTGTTTACTCTTCAATGATTTATTTTTTAAATTGTTTTTTTTTTTTTTACAAGAAAAACAATGAGAAAGAGAAATAATGTTACATAACATAAACACTTGACATTTTTACACACACGCCATTATTTTGATGATGATGATGACGATGTTGTAAGAAAAACCCCACCGTTTTCCGGACCCACCATAAGTTCTTTCTAAATTTAGGCCGCAAGAAAAAAATTATAAAAATCGATACAAATGTTGGACGTACGACGACGACGACGACGACGGAGGAATTTCCTTTTTGCTCTCTCTCTCTCGGCAAACTTAGGAAATGGGTACACTAGAGTATGTATGGCACGCTTAAGTATAGAAATGAAGGAAGGCGTAGAGCCGTAGACTGTGGCGAGTGCAAGCAAAGAAATTAAAATTAAGGAGGAAACAAAAAAGAAAACTCACCTATTTAAATTACTTGCTCTATGCGCTCTTAATATTATTTTAATTAGAAATTTATTTTGGTTTTACAATGTCATGCCTACTTTCCATTTATTTGGCTAAGAAACTATTTGGGTGAAACATGCAGCAGGAACTGATTAAGGAGCATGCGCCAAATGTGTTTGCTGGTTCCTTTCACTCTTTCGAATGAAAGCAAAACTTTAATTGGTCGTTTGATCTTTGAAAGTTCAAATTTGCAAAGAAAAAAAATTAATGTTAACACAGATTCTTTTAATAGGATGCTTTCGGTTTTTGTTTTGCATCTACCAAACTGGCGATTTGTTTTGTTTTTTTTTTTGGTTTTTTTTTAACAATATTTTAAGTAGAGGCACTTAGAGGTGTCTAAAAAGAATAATCGGCCTTTGAAGTGTCTTCATAAATACAGAGCCTGGATTATGTAACTTTTTACATGATTATCCTCTAATTGTTGTCTATCGGCGATTGTATCATCAAAAGATTTTTTCATATAAAGCGATTGTTGGGTAGCTATACTACCGTTTTATTGGTCACCTTTTGCTCATAATCACGTTTTTAGTACGTATTGTACGACAATCAGCCCTATCGCAGATTCCACTTCCACGCGGAAAGCTGAGTTACGTACTGCGAAAATTTATTTTCACAAAATCCGAATGGAATCGAAGAAGACATTGCCTGTTACCACACTAAATACCGCCATGCTGGTTTTCGAAATCAGCTGTTTTACGCCAAATTTACAAGATATTTCACATTTTTCTGCAAACACAACTTCTTTCGTATATTAAGACGACGAATTTACATTCAATTCGGATTTGGTGATACCAAATTTACAAATTTTAAAATTCGTTCCACTCCAAATGGATTATGTGATAGTTGCATCTGCATCGGGAAACTTAGACTTTTTTCGATTACGATGGAATCTGTGATAGGGCTGAATAGTCGTTTTAAAAGTTACGGAATCAGTTCACAGTGTGATAGAAGTACATAACTATCAACACTTTGTGTAGCAGGACTTACAAAGTTAGTAAGATGATTGCTTAACGAATTCAAAAAAAAAAAAAAAAAAAAAAAAAAACTGAAGGCAACCTTAATGGTGTCATTAGGTATCAAAAGTATAACAACAAAAAAGCAAATGAAAAATTAAAAAAAATTTAATTTTTCCGAAGCAAATTGCAAATTTTAAACGCAAATCATTTGTATTCCGAAGCAAATTGCAAATTTTAAACGCAAATCATTTGTATAAGTAATAAAAGCTAATTTTATCAGTATTTCATCGAAAACTCATTGATGTTGATAAATCAAAGTAACATTCAATTGTATCACAATTCTCGAAATGGAAAATAAATTTTAATATAAACCAACACATTTTTACCTTGTAAAAATTATGAATAGTGCAGTCGTCGCAACAAGAGTCCGATATAATCGGGGCCTAACGAATTTCAGGGCTTACATTTTTGTTCCAATTCCGAATGGTAGAGGACTTGCTAATTTCTCGCGAAATGGCGATACCCATGGAATAACGACTTTGCCGTGTGCCTTGTCACATAACAAAATAAATTCCATCGCCGAGAAATACAATTTTTTCGGCGACTTATGCAATCTTTTATTTAACACTGCCTAGTCTCTGTCTACAAAGCAAATCTACCTACTCGTTTGAGATTTTGGCCATCCGGATGAGAGCAATATATAGGTTGTACTGATGGACTATTTTGAATCTCAAGGCCAGACGAATTCGTCATTGGTTTTGACTTCGACAGCCGGAAAAATACACGATGAGGGCACATTTATAAGCAAAGTTGGCGGTGACGATTGTTATTTGTTATGACGCATGTAGACGTTTTCTCTATCTCATCTATCACGTATATAAATGGACTTTGACATTTGAAAATGCTTTCATTTATTAACGTTTGAATGTTATTTTTAAATTGTTTTCCATACAAAAGAAGGAAACATCCCATTGTGTTTTTTTTTTCATCTTGAAATAGTAACACAGTTGTATTTTAGTGAACAAACTTAGATTTTATGTCAAAATGGTTGAGCGTGGAATTGAAGCGTTCATTTACACGTACACTAAATTTGATGTAAAAGGATTGACATCATAAGGTTTGCATAAAGATGTGTTCAAATATGGATCATTTGCTCCAAATGTGGAGATCTAGTTTGTGATGAATGTAAAAACCAGATTGCTGCCAGATCTTGTGCAGTCCTGAAATTTTACATCGAAATGTTAGAATATCAAAAGTTTAAGGATATCTTTGAATTGATTTCCCTTCAAATGATATTTTACTGTCAACTATTTTTAAGCTTAAGATGACAATAATAAAAATAAAATACAAAATATCCCGCCTTACAAAGTTGAATCCTTCAATCATTATCATAACTTAGTCTAGTTTGACGTTACTTTTAAAGTTAAAGTGGAGACTTAGTTCGGGGGAAAGCCATGGCGATTGCCTTACTCAGACTTTCTCCATAAGCAAACTTAAAAGATTTAGTAACTTTCATAAATCAAAGTCTGCTTAAATTGTCTGCCTTGACATCACTCTAAATTTATTAATTCATGCTTATTCAGCCTTATCGGGAATCCCTTGGGAAATATTTTTCCCAAAAAAAGTTTCCCTTCCCGGGAACAATTTCCTACTATCGGGAATTTCCCACGGATTTGTTTCCCATGGAAACAAGTCTTTTGCAAGGAAAAACACATTATATGAGTTCCGAATAGGTATTTTCCCCTAGGAATTTATATTCCCAATTTCGAGAAGAAGTTCCCGATAACAATTTTTCGAATTTGGGAAAAAATCCATGGGAAGAAAAGTTTCCGATAACCCTGATTTTGACATTCTATTTCTATAGAAAGTTGTTTGAATTAGAAAGCATTGCAATTTTGAGACTTGATCGATACGAAATCTAACACGTAAACTTTCGAATCGATCGAATCTCAGAATGCAATTTTTCCAATTCGACTAACTTTTATCGGAATAGAATGTCTAAATGAACTTGATTCAAGCTTTATTACTTCAAAATTATGAAAGTCTAATGAGTCTGACCGATTTTTTTAAATATGAATATTAGACCATATTATGAAACTTTTCGAGACAAAAATTTGAGTTTTTAGTTAGGGGAGCTTTAAGACAAAGAGTAAACAAAAAGTAGCTGCAAAAGCCCAGATTTAGTCAAAAAGGAGGACAGTTTCTAGGGCATGGGAGGCCTTTACAGAAGATATTGGGCCATATCATGAACAAAATTTTCTTTGAAGCATTACCCGTTTTCGAATAATTGATATCGAAAAGATGCTCGAAAGCGGAATTTTAAGCGATCACGTATGAATCTACCATGAAAAATTGATATGTGGTAAAGAAATTTTTTTTAGGAGATTGCAGATAGAGCACATTAAGTCATAGGACTGTCGAAGTAGACAGCTAATCAAAATGCTGTTATGCAGTTTTATAGCAAACAAATAGGAGCTTTCTAGAGTCTTATCAACAATGTTTTTTCCTTGTTTGGGTTGAAATTTTTTTTCGACAGTCTTTGAAATTAAAATATGAGCATTTCGACACAGTAAACTACCACTAAATGCTGAGAAAACTCAAATGCAAGTCTTAAATTATTATTATGACTGACAAAACTTGTTTTTGGGGTTGACTGGGGACAATATGACTTTAAACATCAATATTTGGAAGTAAAGAACTTGCAACGTTGACATTTGTCGATTTTTATATTTTTGTTTCTTCAAAATACATGATTATATTTTCAACCCGTCTGCTTTTTGTTATATCCTTTAAAAAACACAAAAAAAAACATAGCCCCTTTAAACCAAAACCCCTTCATTCGTTCGTTTCTTGTTTTGTTTGTCCTCGTCTCTAAATAAACAATGTACATCGTTTTTGTATCGACATTTTCGTTTGTCTTGTTGTTGTTGTGTCGTTTGTTATGATTTTTTTTTTGTTTTTAAAAAGTTTCGTTTTATTTTTTGTTTGTGCTTGTTTTTTATCTTTGTTTTGTTTGTTTTGTTATTTTGTTATTTTTACTTTCATTCATATTTTTCATTAGCATGGGAGAGCTGACTCTTATAGAGTCGCTACAGTCATTCCAACTGAAGATGACAATATCACAGCGGATGGTCAGTACAAGGTAATATTTTTAATTTCATTTTTTTTTTTTTTTTTTTTCATTTTTATACATACATATGTTTTATCACTAAACAAAATCATACACCATAAACACGCCATGTATATAATGCCATCGAACAGCGAAAGACAACACTGCCAATTGTACATACAAACAGAAATATTGTTATGCAATAACGATCAAAAGTGTTCTTCACAATAATCGATTGAGTAGAAAGATTAATTTTCATTCTAGCCATTAATTAATGCTAATTGCTGTTGTAGAATTAAATTTGCATTCCTGTTCCGAACGCGGGAGATGGAAGTGTAGTGTGGGCTGTTGGTGTCTCAACAGCTAGAAACTGTTGCATTTTTCTTTGCCACTCTTCTATCACTCGCTTTCTCTTTCGTTTTATTTTTGAGAACTAGAAGATCCCAGAAATGCACCCACATTTCTCTTGGGTCCGTTGAACTTTGGCCAACGCACTTTAATTTGTCTAAAAGGTAAAAAATTTTGCCAACTAAATGTCAATCAAGTTTGATTTCTTTTTTGTCTTGTAATACTCCCGGTGTTATTATAAACAAGAAGTGAAGACAAGACCACTTGATCTCTTCTCAACAGCCCTCTTTCTCACTTAGAGATTTTGATTTTCAGTTTGTATGAACTGCCCACTGTTTTTGTTTTTGATCTAAATATAGAGCAGACGGAAACCAAATGCCAACAAAATTACGTATGACGATCACAGACTACGACAACGTCTACGAAGAAATTGGAAACAAAGAAAAAATACCGATATAAATAAACAATAACTTTTCTTCTTATTCCATATATACACGATAGTGTTGTGAATGAAAATAATATTAAGGCCGTGTAAAAATTGATTTTTCTCAATCATTATTGTAAAATGTTCTTTCATCCATTCCATCATATTTGCTTGTCTATTTGTTTTTGAATTTGTTTTACGTTTGGCTTAATAATTTCCTAACAATGATGCAAACAAACAGCAGGAGTTAAAGGTAATGTACTCACTTCAAAGCGGTTAGTGGTTAATTTTAGAAAAGAAAAAAAAGAACCAATGAGAAACATTTATTTAAAAAGCTTTAACAAACATTGTATACCTCAGACTAAAAAATAAAAAAAAAGAATCAAATGGCATGATGGTGGTGAAGTATATTAGTAGTGAATAAAACAAATCAAACAAAATTACATCCGAATGTAAAACTCGTGATAAGATAACCGAATACAAGATCAAGTTTATATTTCCTCAGATAGGAATTGTTTATAATTGTTTTACGATCTTTGTTCGTGCGATTTGCTAATGGAGTTTATTACGAGTTTTACAAGAGGGCGTAGTTATTTTCTAGTCATGGAATATTAAATCTATTTGCTAATTGTTTTCCTTTTTCAAATTTCTTTCCTAAATTATATACAGTCAAAACGCAAAATGCCACCTAAAAAAGGGCCTTCCAAGAAGGAGAACTTGGATGACTTAAAACAGGAGTTAGATATTGATTATCATAAAATCTCACCGGAGGAACTGTATCAACGATTTTCAACGCACCCCGAAAATGTAAGTGTATTTCTATCGTAAATTTGATGAAACATTATTTAATCGTTCTCATATTTTCTTCTTAACGATGAGTTGTGAAGCTCTCAACCATTTGCTGATATGGTTTTGATGATTTTATTTCAATGGGTTGGTTTTAAGTTGTAACAGATCTCAATTATACAATTTTTTGGTATAGCACCTAGAAGAAAATCAATCAAAACATGTTGGTGTCATGCGTATAGGTACTGCCTATTAATATGAAAACGGATGCCTCAGTCTTGATCCACACCAGGAAAAAAGGCCTCGGAGAATACTTCTTCGACCCAAAATTAAGTTCGGATTCGGATTTAAAATTTTTGCTCGAATCTGTTGAAAAGATTTACTGTCTCCAACCTAATTTTCATTTATCTTCTCATACACAGATCGAACGTTACTCCGAAATTTGTTTGCTTTTTGGAATAAAACAGCTGAATTGTAAAATCTTCTTCACCAATGTGCTCATCACTTACAATTTACTTCAATTTGTTGTTTGTGATTGAATGGCAGCACTGATTTATAAAAAAAAAATTGTAAAATCGGGTGTATTGTTATCGCAGTTTTAAAATCATGGTCTAACTAAAATAGAGACGAAAAGTTTCTTACGCATTGTCGAAAAGTATAAATCACAATAAATGTCATTTATGTACATCCGGAGCACTGTAGCTATCAGCATTGAACAATACAATTCCGAAAATAAAGATCGCATTTTTCTGTTTGTTCAATTTGACAACGAAAAAGCTACGACCTTCCCAAAGCGATATTATTTTCTTTTCTTTATTGTAAATGATACATGCAAACCTACTTTTGATCGACATCAAAGGCAATCTACCCCTACGATCATAACAAAATAAAAATAAAAAGCTTACTCTATGTTCCAACACAATGCTGATTTGCAGTATTTAATTTCTCAGAGTTTTTTGTTTAGATGAAATATGATAGGTTCTTTGAATCGGTGACTGTATCGATGACTTGCCCGAATTAATAATGCCACACAAACCATTACCATGTGCTAAAAAAACAAATGAAAATACACAAGTTGACTTGACGTATGCTATGAGGCACAAATAACTAAACTAAACGAATCATTAGAAGTAAAGAGAAAAGTTTTGTGTATTTACTTTTCGGTTATGCTCTTTCTGTTTCCGGCGAGAATGTTGAACGTTCGTGCTACTGCAGTATACACTAACGGTGGTGACTGGAACATAATCCTTTTAGCAACACTTTAAGGTTAAAAGTAAACCCATATTCAACTACACGATGACATTGCCTTAGTTCTTACATCAATAGGACTCATCTCTCTTTATTCGTTAGGTAAGGATTTGACCTGAATTTCAAACTGAGTAGCCTTTGTTGCTACTATCACCTCGATAACATCGATCGACAAACATTCAAAGTTATAATCAATTCCTACTCAATCCGTAGAACTTCGTTCTAGTATCTATCGCTTATCACAAGATTTTATCGAGTCTCATAACTCGTGTGGTTGGCAAGATATTCCGATTTAACTCAGGGTATAGTTAAACCTACGAACGAAGCTTTTATTAATTGGATTCGTCTTAGGAGTAAATTAAATATTGAAAAAAAGCAATGGTTGGTGGCTTACACAACCCTTACTCACGACCGCGTTGCATTTCCTTTATCCTTCATCAAATATTAATGACATTGATATGGAATTCTAATTTTTTTCTTTTATTGTTATTCTTAACAGGGTCTCAGCCACGCTAAGGCCAAGGAAAATCTCGAACGAGACGGACCAAATGCTTTAACACCGCCAAAACAAACACCTGAATGGGTGAAGTTCTGTAAAAATTTGTTCGGCGGTTTCGCCATGCTGTTGTGGATTGGTGCCATTCTTTGTTTTGTTGCATATTCAATTCAAGCAAGTACGAGTGAAGAACCATCTGATGATAACTTGTACTTGGGTATTGTACTTTCTGCTGTAGTTATAGTTACTGGCATTTTCTCATACTATCAGGTAAAAAAAAACGAAATTTTTAAACAAAAAAACATTACACTTGACAAATACACTTTGTTTTTTCATTTTGTAGGAATCAAAAAGCTCCAAAATTATGGAATCTTTCAAGAACATGGTGCCGCAATTCGCTACTGTGATTCGCGAAGGCGAAAAACTAACTCTGCGTGCTGAAGATCTCGTGTTGGGTGATGTTGTTGAAGTGAAATTCGGTGATCGTATTCCTGCCGATATTCGTGTAATTGAGGCACGTAACTTTAAGGTTGACAACTCGTCATTGACTGGTGAATCTGAACCCCAGTCAAGAGGGCCCGATTTTACTCATGAAAATCCTTTGGAAACTAAGAATTTGGCCTTTTTCTCTACTAATGCCGTTGAAGGTACCGCTAAGGGTGTTGTCATCAGTTGTGGTGATCACACTGTCATGGGTCGTATTGCTGGTCTAGCTTCTGGTTTGGATACTGGAGAGACACCAATTGCTAAGGAAATTCATCATTTCATTCATTTGATTACTGGTGTTGCTGTATTCTTGGGTGTGACATTCTTCGTTATTGCCTTCATTTTGGGTTACCATTGGTTGGACGCTGTTATCTTTTTGATTGGTATCATTGTGGCTAACGTACCTGAAGGTCTATTGGCTACTGTTACAGTGTGTTTGACTTTGACTGCTAAGCGTATGGCTTCCAAGAATTGTTTGGTTAAGAATCTTGAGGCTGTAGAAACTCTGGGATCCACCTCTACTATTTGCTCTGATAAGACCGGAACTCTAACCCAAAATCGTATGACTGTTGCTCACATGTGGTTTGACAACCAGATCATTGAAGCCGATACCACTGAAGATCAGTCTGGTGTACAATATGACAGGACTAGCCCCGGATTCAAGGCTCTATCTCGCATTGCGACCCTTTGCAACCGCGCCGAATTCAAGGGAGGTCAAGATGGTGTTTCAATTTTGAAGAAGGAAGTCAGTGGTGATGCCTCTGAGGCTGCTCTATTGAAATGTATGGAATTGGCTTTGGGAGATGTAATGAACATGCGTAAGAGGAATAAGAAAATTGCCGAAATTCCATTCAACTCTACCAACAAATACCAAGTATCTGTGCATGAAACTGAAGACCCTAGTGACCCACGTTATCTTTTGGTGATGAAGGGAGCTCCAGAAAGAATTTTGGAACGTTGCTCAAGCATTTTCATCAACGGAAAGGAGAAGGTATTGGACGAAGAAATGAAGGAAGCCTTCAACAACGCTTATTTGGAATTGGGAGGTTTGGGAGAACGTGTGTTGGGTTTCTGTGACTTCATGCTGCCATCCGATAAGTATCCAACTGGATTCAAATTCAACTGCGACGAAGTGAACTTCCAAGTTGAAAATCTTCGATTTGTTGGACTTATGTCCATGATTGATCCTCCTCGTGCTGCCGTACCTGATGCTGTGGCTAAGTGCCGTTCTGCTGGTATCAAAGTCATCATGGTTACTGGTGATCATCCAATTACCGCCAAGGCTATTGCCAAGAGTGTGGGTATTATCTCCGAAGGAAACGAAACTGTTGAAGACATTGCTCAGCGTTTGAACATCCCCGTATCTGAAGTAAATCCACGTGAAGCTAAGGCTGCTGTCGTCCATGGAGGTGAATTGAGGGATGTGTCTTCCGACCAGTTGGATGAAATCTTAAGATATCACACCGAAATTGTATTTGCTCGTACCTCACCCCAGCAGAAACTGATTATTGTTGAAGGTTGCCAACGTATGGGTGCTATTGTTGCTGTGACTGGTGATGGTGTAAACGATTCGCCTGCTTTAAAGAAAGCCGATATTGGTGTTGCTATGGGTATTGCTGGTTCAGATGTGTCCAAACAGGTATGAATTGTGAATGTGACTTTTTCTTGTCATTGTTTTCTAAAAAATGTCTTTTCTGCAGGCTGCTGACATGATCTTACTTGATGATAACTTTGCCTCAATTGTCACTGGTGTCGAAGAGGGTCGTCTCATTTTCGACAACTTGAAGAAATCAATTGCCTACACTCTTACATCGAACATTCCTGAAATTTCCCCATTCTTGGCTTTCATTTTGTGTGATGTCCCATTACCTTTGGGAACTGTTACTATTCTGTGTATTGATTTGGGAACTGACATGGTAAGTTATTCATTTAGAACCGAATGATAAGTTTATTTTAGATGATTTTTATTTTGATTATCTTGGATCAAGACACACTTGAAAATTATGTATTTTTAAGAAAATATCGATTTAGAAAATATGAAAATTGTATAAAAAAATGTACGATCGATCGATAGATACCAGCTATTTCTCTTGCCTACGAAGGTCCGGAGGCTGATATTATGAAGCGAAAGCCTAGAGATTCAAGATACGATAACCTCGTAAATGAAAGGTAAACCACCACGCGCTGGTATAGTCAATCACAAACCGAAGATAAAGCTAGAACAAACGAAAAAAAAAAAATAGAAATTATGATGGGCTAATTTAAAAATATGCTAGACAAAATCATTTTCATTTAGTTGTTGACAATAAAGTAATTGAGGCGTCTAGTTAAGTAAATTGCTATGAAATAATAATTAGTCCTAAGGAACAGCCAAATTAATTGGAAACAACACACAAAAAAAATATTTGTATAAAATACAATTAATTTGAAACACACACAATTTAGGTGCCTGCCATTTCCTTGGCCTACGAAGCCGCCGAAGCCGATATCATGAAACGACCACCCAGAGATCCATTCAACGATAAATTAGTAAATTCAAGGTGCACACGAAATTCAAGATGAATTTTAGTATATTTTTTGACTATTTTTGTAAACGTACCTAACATAGTTCGTAAGGATTTAAAAACCAAAGCGCAATTCACATTATTTCTCATCTTAAGAGCGTATTAACATTTTTTCGTTTTTTTATTTCGTTTTTGGTTTAACATTTTATTATTTACATTTTCCATCAATTCATAATCCGCCCCCATACTAATTATTACATAACATTTTTATTTCCTCTCATTCACATGTACAAGTGTGCTGGAGGGAAAAATGCTTAACTAATGTTGAATGGTTTTTTTAATTTTATTTTTTGAACAGCCGACTGGCGTGTTGTGCGTTTTAACATTTTTGAAGTGGAGCTTGAATTGATTTTTTAATAAAAATGGTTTGGGGTTGGTTTTCA
The DNA here is from genome assembly GCA_914767635.1 of Melanostoma mellinum. NCBI lineage: Eukaryota > Metazoa > Arthropoda > Insecta > Diptera > Syrphidae > Melanostoma > Melanostoma mellinum. The sequence continues at coordinate 7,715,902 of OU612058.1, read as the reverse complement.
GTTGATTCACTTGTAACTGAAATGAAATAGTACCAAAAACTCACAAGTTTCTTGTTCTCTGGATTCCTAAATAATATTTTAGGATTTTTCTTCTCTCCTCCACAGTGAAACGTGATAAGAAATTCGTCAGACTTGATTAGCTTTAATTAGCCTTTCTTTTGAGCAATTTAAATTTGTGTTTAGGTTTCACTTAAAAGAGTGTCACGGTAGAACATTTTCATACAGCAAAAGGTCATCTGCTTAAATATTTTCCATTTTATTTTCCCCAGTAAAATCGACAAACTATTCGTTTTCATGTATTTATCTCTCTTGTGACGTACAAAATTCAATTTAACACAAGGTTGGCAGTTTGACTTTTGATCTTTTTTGGTCAATCGTAGAGTGGATCTTTTGTGATGCGTTGGGGAGCCCACCCTTTAAACCTTGAAGGAGAGAAAGTAAAAACAATGTTAAGGAGTTGCAAGCCCTCCTTTGGCATTAATAAACTTTAGCTTATTTGTCCCGAACATGCCGAATAATTCTTGAAGATATTCGAGATCTGTTTCTTAGGTGATAAAGTGCTGCGCAGTGACATAGAAAATGTAGTGTGTCTTCATTTACTGCAACTAAATCGAACTAGGTGGTTTAACCACACACTGTCTCACAGTTAGACACGGCACAAGAATTGGTGTTCTATCGAACGACTTTTGTAGAAACTAGACAAAGAGGAATAGGTAACAATCTCACACCTCCTTTGCTCATGTCCTGCTCTCTTCCTAGAATCGAGTTTTCTGGTACTTATTTTTTTTTTTATTTCAAGTTACGATTGATTCAAACTTTTAAACAGATCAACCCTTTCCATCACGCAATGAAAGTGTGCTGGCTCATTCTTACGACTCATCAACCATCATCATCATCATGCACTTAACCGTCATTTTTTCTGTTTATTCATTTCATTTTTTCACTGGTGTATCATACACAAACAATATGTGAAGTTTTAAGTGGTGTAATACGTGTCGTCGCATTTTGATTAAACAAATACCAATAACATAAATTGATTGAATATATTATATTCCTTTCGTTCTGCCTTTTGTTCAGTTCCATCCCCCCTTTATGAGTTTCTTTTCTATTCATTTCTATTTTCTTTTCTTTTAAACCAACCCTTCTTTATGTCGCGTTCTTTAAGAGAGATAGAGAGAGAGAAATCAATTTGTCCCGCCCCACGTATATAAATACAAACAATATTTATTTATTACTTAACAACAATATGATGTAAAATATTAAATCTCTTTCACTGGCATTTTGCAGAACACGCGTGTGTGTCGTGTATACCCTCTTTGGCATAATTATTGTATGTGTTGTTGTTTTAAATGGATATTGTGTCACATAACAACAAAAAAATCAAAGAGACCATATAATATATTTATTTTTGTGTCGTCTATAGGATTGTACTAAAACCTTTTTACCACCAATTATTATGCATATCTAATTTATATATATATAAATATTTTAAAACACAATTTTTTTTTTTAAATTCTGTTTTCGATTCTTTTATTTATTTTGACTAACATTTGAGCGTGTATAATTTTTGTCCATCCTCGCAAAAAAAAAAAAAAAAAACAATGAATATAGGTGCCAGCTATTTCATTAGCTTATGAGGAAGCTGAATCCGATATTATGAAACGTCAGCCAAGGAATCCTTTTTGCGACAAACTGGTCAATGAAAGGTAAAGTTATGGTTTTTGCTCTACGATCTTCTAAATACTACTACAAACAAAAAGTTACTTCGAACGCAAAAGGAATATCTTTAGAATTTTAGACATTTTTTGAATACATATTTTTTTACGTACATACATTTCGCTATTTCTTGATTTCTCGAATATGCTCAAGTACGAGAAAGTTTTTTTCAATATAACTTTACTGCCTACGTAAAATATAAGTTGTCTCGAAAGCAAAGTACAAACACTTTTTTTTACATTTTTTTAATCTCGTTTTCTTGTTTGATTTTCTATTTTTTAAAAGTACATAATCTCAGAACAATGATTTTATTGCCTCACTGTATATTTTATATATGCTTTGACTTTGACTTTGACTTTCCAGCAATAACAGTTTTTCTTCAAAAGATTATACCTATAACTAACTTAATAATTTATAAATCAAATACTTTAGTGTCAAAATTCAAAATTCTGTTTTTCACAAGCGAAATTCCTTTGCTGATTCGAATATACATAATTTAGTATGAAGTTTTTGTCTTCTTCTCTCCTCTATATTTTTTCTTCTGTTTTATTTTTGCGCAAAAAAAAAGCTGAATCATTTTTCTAAATTATTTGTTTGTTTTCTTTTTTCTTATAAAGTTTTCTACTACATTTGATAAACTATTTTTTGAAAGTTTTTTTTTGTTTAACTGTAGCTTACAGTGTTCTATAAAGATATAAGCAGATTGTGTGATTTTTGGTGTCTTATTATATAAAATAAAATGGAGTCTGTACCATGTTTCCTGATGTCTTAGCCCCAGATTGCATTGAGTATAAACTACTTTTTTGTTTTGTTTTTAGTTTTAGAATTTAGTTGCAAGATCTTTTTTATATTTGTTTGTTTGCGTTTGAAAAGGTGGTTAAATGTAAAATTTGCTTTTTTAGTTTGTTTTCCAATCTTTCATAAATGAAATATTTTTACAATATGAGGTTTTCACCCTCTAGGACAGCTTTTTAAGTTCGTTGAGGTTAAATACTACTTAATTTGCGATAAAAATCAGAAGCCATGTCATGTAATGGAGTACTTTTATGTTGTGGTAACCGTGGTGGCATTTGTTTGGCATGTCTGCCTGAGTGCCTGTTAACCAAGAGGCTCGTGGTTCGAATCGCAACAGAGGCAACAAGTTTTTCCACGGTTATCGCCTTTCGCGAGGAATTGGCTAGTCCTCCTTTAGTAAATTCGTTGCCATGAAAAGCGCTTTCTCGATAAGCCGTTTAGATCCGGCAGAAAATTGTAGATCCCCTCCATTCCCTCACAAGGTATTTTTTCTGATGTGGTCAATGTTAGTGTTAACTTAATTGACAAGAAATACGTTAAGCCCACGGGCTCCGATCTCTTTTGCTCCACCCTTTTTCTTTTTGACTGCATTTCAGATAATACTTTTTTCCAGAGGGGAGTAGTGACTTTCTCGAATTTGTACGAAATTTAAGATACATATTTCTATCATCTCCGGAAATAGTGAATGTGGCGCCAACAGCAGAAGAGTTGCGGACACTACAAAGAACGCACATTTTATCATTGAAGCTCCTCTCCCGTACGTTCGGCGAACACAGATCCCCTGCATCTCCTTCGCTTTATTCAAAGCTCCAAATGGTTTTGTTAAGTTATGTACTCCCTCGCACAATTTCTATGGTATCACAATCTAAAAAAATCTGGTATAAAACCTAATATTGGTCTAAGTGTGTCAGTTTGTTTTCCTGACAGCCACCTAAACCTAACCTAACCTAACCTACCGTACGTTGCCTTCTCGAATCGGTTTCGATGATAGAAGAAATTCTCTTCTTTTTTGTGCCGATGTTTGCATCCATAGCTTAGCCTTGAGTGTTTCTTATTAGTAAAGGAAAACATTACAATGCGTAATTAGGCAATTATTGCACAGGTTTGTGATAAGAATTTAGTTGCCGTCGTGCATATGGCTTTTAATCTTCAAGCTGACTTTGCATTATAAATTTTAGGTTCCATGGTATTTGTTTTAAAGGAGATAAATAAAAGGCAACTCCATGATTTTTGCACCGAACGTCTTAGTGATCGAGCGTCATCAGTAAACAGGTAGAATTGTAGATGTTCATAGTTAAAATTGGCTTTTTCAAGTCAACTTACATAAGTCAGCCATTAGTTGGCATTTAGTTATGGCAATTATTTTTTATCAATGCTATTCAAGGTTGCTGCTGAACTCAATATCGTGAGGTTTTGACACTTAACGACAGAAAAACCTGCATCACATACAGATACCTTTGTTAGCCTTGTTACCAATGGTTTTTTTATCAATTTTATTTTTTTGAGCAAACTGGCGCGCTTTTGCCATCCGATCTCAGATAACTCCTAGCTACATGCCTTGAAAGAATATGTACTCATATTGTAAAAAATAATATTTTTAGTTGCTATCTCATTACCAGCCGACTGGCTATCAGCCAACCTTTTCTTCATTTTTAAATTTCTCTCTTTAGCAAAAGCAAATATAACGACAAATAATCAGCGATGCTCCTATTTATCCTAGTTTTTCTCTCCTTTTGTTTCTTTCTTTTCAATTTTCTTCTTCTTAAACTTATACACACATAATAAACTTATTAATTTTAAAAGTAAACTTTTTCTTGCAACTATTTTATTTATATTTTTTCTTTTGTAAAATAATAAACGTCATATAATCTACCTACCTACCTACCTACCATGCACCTGTGTGTGTTGATACATAAAAAAAAATAATAGTTAGAAAATATAAGGTAAGTTCATTCAGTGTCTAAAAGCGGGACTATCAGTCCTGTTGTTATTGCATTATGGTTTCACCATACTCTCACTTACGCTCCTCCTTTAAAATAAAAATATATATCTGCCTGAACAATCTGTTTTATCCTTTGAATGTCCCAAAATAGTAACATTTGTGCTCGACTATGGTACTTGATATTTAAATAAAATATATATTTTGATACAATAATAAGTTTTTGTGTGTGTGAATTTTCTTTAATCCTACTATATACTCTTTGCTAGTGACTGAGATTGTTTTAAATTTATAAAATAAAAAAAAAATAAAAAAATAACCCCCGAGTCATTAGGAATTCTACGAAATAAATAGACGCAATTTTGAAATATTATTGAATTTGGAGTTCGAGTGGCAAAAGATGTTATTTTATGCATTGCAAACTTGATGGGATCGATTTGAACCCTATTTATTCAACATAAAGGTGGCTACAAGTCGAAATGTTGCTCATATGAACGGTAAACCCTTCGCAAAGGCTAGGAACGCTTAATGTTCTCCTTTATGGTGCCCGGTTCGTAATGATTACTATGTCCTGACACCATTTGAATAGTTTTTCGAGAGCAATTACGAAGCCTTAGACAGAGTTTTTTCACTTTGCCGTTCAGAGTTTTGAAAATTGAAGCGCCTTTTTATTCGTCAAATATGGTTGAGAGAAATGTGCTTAGCCACAGCTCTCCTCGAGCTGGCTGCCTGAATATTTTTGGAATGGTTAGAACAGATTAAAAAACATGTCATTCAAAACTGAAAAAATTTTACGATTTGATAGCACTCGTAGTCTCGTACACGAGATCTATTTGATCGACTTGTTCGATTTTTTTACCGCCTCCCTCACGCAAAAATGCAATAAAAACACAATTTAAATCTGCAAGAAAGAGTATCGTTTCCCAAAAACGAAAATAAATTGAATACATTTCTTTTAATTCTGTTTTAGTATCTTTACCGTCTCTGAACGATAGATGGTTACAAACAATTCCACTTAAAAAAGCCAAATACTCGTTCCTCTCCAAAATTTGTTGTTCAAACAGTTGTTTGTTAAGTTAAAGCAACAGATAAATTTTTTCTATGCAAACTTTGTATAGTTAAAAACAAGTTCTTTAAATTTCTGACTGCGTTTATTTTATTTCACGATAGTATTCTAATAATATATGACTCATACTCTATTAAACTAGAATTCCTTTTTTATTTAAAGTAGCTATTGTTTTGTGGTTACGTGTTGCGTAATTTGATATTAAACTACCTATTGCTACACATATATCTATAAAAAAAAAGATATTGAAGTTATCAACACTTACTCATATTAACTATCATGCAATCAATCATCATTTTTACTTCATTATATTTCGCATACTCTCAGTTTTGAGTTTCCGTCATAATATTGATCAATGATGACTTTACTCTCGACTCTCTATTTCTTTGCTCTGGAATTTCATAGAGAACAAAATAAAACACACGATTCAAAATAACATATGCATAAAACAAAACAGTTTCATGAAATACAACCTCCTCAACTAGTAATTTAATAAAACAAAAACAAATCAAAATTTATTGAGTATGATTCTGTATGCAAGAGCGTGTGTATGAGTGTCAATTTTAAAATACTCATGAATGTGCTTGAACGCCGTCTATGGTAAAAGCTAAACACAAAACAATTTTATAAATATTCTAGTTAAACTATCTATCAATTTAGTTTTAAGACTTTGAATATGAAACATATATTTTTCTATTTCAGTAATTCAATAGTTAACAATAATTTAGTGTGGATTTCTTTAAGTAGTTGTAGAAATTTAAACTAAATATAAAGACAAAATTCCAACACAATCAAACCGTCAAAATTAGTTTATCAATAAAGCAATTTGTAAATCAAAACCACTAACAATGCCCCTCCTCCTACAACAAAAGAAGTTAAGCTAAAAAAAAATATGTTAGTTTGTACTATTCTTATTTATTTGTTTTTCAATTGTTTTTGTTTTTAAAACAAAAAGCAAAACAAAACAAAAATATTTACAAAAGAAAGTGCAAAGCGTTAATGTTAATCATCATTAATCCTCTGAAAAGGTACCAGCCATTTCATTGGCATACGAAGCACCAGAGAGTGACATTATGAAACGCCAGCCCAGAGATCCATACCGCGACAACTTGGTGAATCGCAGGTCAGGAAAACAAACAAATTAGATTGCCATCATTATTATTTAAAAAAAAAAAAAAATGCATTAAAACTTTAAATGAAAAAAAAAAAAAAACATCCATTCCAAATTAATGTTCGATTTATTATACATAAAAAAAAATCTTTCGTTTTGAAAACAATATTCGATGTTGAAACAAAATTCTTTAATTTTTTTCACATTTTCTTTTTATTTTTTGAATTGATTATACATGTTTATAAACACAAACACACATTTTAACAAAATGTCTCGTTGTTGTTATTTTACATTATCGAATGTATAACACAAAATATAAAACATGTAACAAATTCAGAAAAACCCACAAAAACACACTCTTTATGAAATACTTGTTTATAGAGAAAAAAAAAACGAACAACTTTCAATTAGATATGTACCCGTTCCTAAGTTTGTTTGGTTTCATTTATGATTTTGCAGGCGTAGAATTATTTAGAATTATCAGGGTTTTTGGCTTCAACCCACGAAACCCTTAAATGGTTGTTGTTGTTGAAAAAAAGAAAATTTGTAAACCAAATTTTAATGCATGCGATTTTTCAATTCGTAAAAAATTTGTTTTTTCAACGAAAAAAAGTTTAAAAACCGAAATAGTAGATAAGCTTGCGTTTTGGATATACGTTGGCTTTAAGTGCAATTTTTTCGTAAAACAAAGCGATGAACACATGTTTCGAACACAAGGCAAAAGGAACATCCTTTTGGATTTGAATTAAGTCTTGTTTTTTTGGTCTTTTCCTCATTCTTTCGTATAAAAAACAACTAAATTATTTGTTTGGACAAGATTGTTATTATAGAGATGGAAGTTACTTACTTACTTAGGTGGGAATAACAGTTCGGCTTGAACCTGGGCCTCAACCAACATCCTTCTATACCGACTTCGATTTCGGTCAAGTTCTCTCCAGTTTTACACTCTTAGTCGGTTGAGGTCTTTTTCCACTTGATAGCGCCACCTAAGACGAGGTCTACTCCTTCCACGATTCCCCTGCAATGTGCTTTCGAAAACCCGTCGAGCGGGAGCTCCGTGTTGTATCTTCTTCTCAACACATTGTCTTCGCATACGGGACCAAAGATCATTCGAAGAATTTTTCTTTCGAAACGACCAAGGGTTTCCTCATTCGCTTTCGATAAGGAAAGAATATACAAATTCATCATGAGCGCCCACGAAAATTCGTGTTTTGATGCCCGACTAAAAAGTATCATATCATAAGTTCCGCCTAAAAAGTTTTGCTACGAAATTCTTGGTTGAAAATTTGCTTTCCCGACCATGAACGAATAATAAGATTGATAGTAATTTCTACGAACAAATATTTTCAATAGATTTTTGTGATACAAATTTTTTTGTATTCCGAACAAAGAAATTGTTCGTAAAATCATTGTTACAGGGCTGATAAACTTGCAACTTGATAAACAGTCGAAGGAGACAGTAACGAATCGATGTAATCCTTCACTTCTTCTTTTTCTTTAACCGCGGGAAAACCATTTTATTGCATCTCAAAAGGATCGCAGTTCTCCAACTTTACTGATTCACAGTAATGCTCGCTTCTGGAAGAACGTAGTCCTTTTCAGTTCTATGTCGCGTTGAACAGTGGCAACACCGAGAAAAAGACATGGTTTCCGTGATGAAGCTGGAAGTGAAGTACATATTGATCCGCTTTGTTGAAATTGTTGCCAAGCCTGTCATGATTTAGGGTCCCCGCAAACCACAAACTCTCTATCGGCCGATAGTTCGGTCGGGTTGGGCTTTTAGCGCGCACACTACTCCAACTAAGCAGTTGGGTTAGTGGTGATTTCAGAATACTCTTAAGTGATTTTTATAAAGCGCGGGTGTTTTTTCAATTTCTTCAATTAAATTTACAATTGACGTTTCTACAACCAGCGATTCAGTAGAATTGGGCAGCGCCATAATAGAAAAAAAAAATATATATATATATATGCACCACCATCCGGCACCAAAACTCGGAGCGAAATGAAGCATCGGCCGACTAAACAATCGCGCGCTTGCGAGGACCTCCATACTGATAATGCACCTGGCCGATAGTTCGCCGATAGTTAAGTTTGAATGCAGTTGAGAAGCCCATCAAACTTATTTATCGGCCGATAACAAATCGTTGTAGCATGCGGACTTGCATACATCTTCATACTGATTATGAGCCCGAAAAAACTATCGGCCGATGGAAAGTTTGTGGTTTGCGGGGACTCTTACTTGTATGTACTTCAAAGCTTCACTCAAGTGCGATTTTTTTTTCTTTTAATTTTCAAATTTATTTATTTCCTGCTACAAATCAAACAACAAAATGTTTGTACACAATTCGTATGTGTATTGAAATTACAAACGCAATGTTCAGACTGCAATGCCGGTAAGACCGTTGCCTAAAACAACCGAAACTCAGTCATGAAACTCAATGGCGGCATAACGGAATGTCAAACATGTTAAATTTCGAATCATTCTAGTCTCAAAATGCACTCCTTTCGAATTCGACTAAACTTTCATTCGAATAGAATGTCAAAATAAGCATGAAATTTTTTTCTGAAATAAAAACAAAACTCGTCAATGGTAATTATGTATTTCCTTTTCAAACTGGTTTGCCTTATACGTTTGGCCAAGCCTATGTCAATGATATGAATAACCTGTATCTTCTGTAAATTGAAAAAAATAGAAATTGATTTAGATTTCATAAAACAACAACCGTTTAAGTTAAAAGTTTGAGTTTTGCATTTTAATTTGTTATATTGAATTAGTCAATTTTAGAAACTAGAGTTACTGCATCCCCATATATGTGTCAAGCAAAACAAAACACGTCGATTGATGACTACTCAGTTCTGTTATGAAGTCGGTAGTTTAAAATTAATAAAGAAGACCGCCGCCAAAATCTCTTCAACTCTGCTGTTGAAGAACAAAACTTTACGCTGATAAAATAATAATCAAAATATACATAGAGTAAAAAAATAGTATGCATATAAGCCACCCGGCGATATTAAACAACAAGAAATTAGAAGATGAAAAACACTTGTGCCTTACCCACAAGCCACAACCGAAAAACATACACACAGAAACAAAATATATATATAAACTCATTCAAACAGACAGCTTCTAATTGTTATGTTATTATTAGTTGAATTTTACTTTGGTAGTTTGTTTGCCATCAATCTAGAATGAGTAGTTTATAGTTGTTTCAAATAAATCTTCATTTGGAAATATACACATATTTATAGTATATTATATGTCACATGGTGGGAATGTTAAACTTTCTTAAATTGGTAAATGTAAATGTACATAACTTTAAAGGAGGTAGCTAAATTTTCTTTGCAATCTATCCCATGTGACACGAACTAAAATAAGAAAAAGAAAAAACCAAGAGACCATCATCCCTGATTGATCCTGATCCCAAGACCAACTTTCCCTACCACACTGAATATTATTTTATTTTTGAAGAAAGCAACGAGACTGTTGTTTTTATTTTCCGGTAAAAAAACAAGGTGACCTATATGATGTAAAAGGAAATTCAAGGTATGATTCTTTAGTTAATATTTCTTTTTCACTCCTTTTTCTCCTCCTTAACACTTTCCTTTGCTCTATATTAAATACTATTCAAGTAAAAAAGTTCCAATTTGAGGCGAATCAAATGCAAGTAAGTATGAAATCAGGGCTTTATGAAGACGGTAGTTAGTCTGTAAATATAACATCTTTTAAGAAATAACTTTCTTGCATGCTGTGCTTCACTGTTTCTAATGTCTAATGTGCTTTGCTTTTCTGTAACATTCGTGTATAATAAATAATCTATTGACATGCAATCAATCATATGACAATTGCGTGCGCTTCATGCTTTGCGGGCTTTTCAAAACTTGCTTCATGTAAATCTCTCTCTAGATGGTTTTGTGCAATTAATAAATAAAAATGAATAAATTACTAACACTAATTGTGTAAATAACAACATAAGATTCCTTCTATTATGATGGTTGTCAATGGGACTTTGAAATGAATTATTCCATTCCATCCAAAGTGAAAAGCAGGAAAAGGAATATCGTTCAAAGTCTCAGCTGTAATCGCTTGTTTGTTACAATGTTCACTACCTTGATGTTGGTTTTACTAATGCCTTGATATTTTTATCTCTTTTTCTGAATTTGGCAAAATATAGATTGATTTCCATGGCATATGGACAGATCGGCATGATTCAGGCAGCTGCTGGATTCTTTGTGTACTTTGTTATTATGGCTGAGAATGGTTTCTTGCCAATGAAACTGTTTGGCATCCGTAAGATGTGGGATTCCAAGGCTGTCAACGATCTAACTGATTCTTATGGTCAAGAATGGGTAAGTTTTAATATAAATACATACAAAGTCAAAGTGTGTTATAAATTTGCATTGTTTTTATTACAGACTTACCGCGATCGTAAAACACTCGAGTTCACCTGCCATACCGCCTTCTTCATATCAATTGTGGTTGTACAATGGGCTGATTTGATTATTTGCAAGACCCGCCGAAACTCACTCGTACATCAAGGCATGCGGAATTGGGCTCTTAACTTTGGTCTAATATTCGAAACATTGTTAGCTGCATTCCTATCTTACTGTCCTGGCATGGACAAGGGTCTTCGTATGTACCCACTCAAGTAAGTTTTTTTTTTTTTTATTTCTTTTATTGTAACCACGTGGGATTTGGCTTTTTTGTTATATTTTTCTCCATTAAGAGGTTAAGAACTTTTTCAATGATGTTATACCTTCATCATCAGTTTCAATTTATTAACTAACAATATTCGCTGAAAATCTTATTTGACACACGAAAAACTCCGTCACACGCATTGGTACAGGCTTATACCAAGAACGTCACAACTTATTTGCGATCCAGCAATGGTTTAAACAAACATTTTTCGATTTTCGTTGGTTGGTTTTCTTTCATTCAGATTCGCTAACTACAATCATCGAACCAATTCTTTAGATGTTGCCAACTGTTTAATGTTAAAGGACGGATCTTCCTCCACGTTGTTTTTGGTCTTTCAACTCTACTTCACCCTGAGTATTGCACCACTGCTTCATTATGTTATCGTTTAAGTTTTCTAAAGTATGGACATTTGGCTAACGAGTTTATAGACTGTCTCAAAGACATTGGTTGCAGTTTGTTTGAGATCTCTATGTTTCACCCTTTGTTAAACTGAAGGACACAGAAGCGACTACTGCTGAATTCGGTTTGGTGCCATTTTCTGATGATTCCAAAAATCATGATTTCAATTTTGTATACTTTTAAAATCGCTTTGAATCATTTCAGTCTTTGGAATGGGTTACGTTTTCGTAAACATTTTGAACTATTGGAAGTCAAATGGCAATCGGTGCTTCAAGACCCGACTTCAAGAACTCGGCTGGCATGCCATCAAGCTCAGCTGCTTTTCAGTTTTCTTTAACATTTTACTAAAGTAAAATGATAGGGCGAATTCCTAAACGCAAGTCTTGCACAAATTATGCAAAGCACACAGTTCCTAAATGCCGACGAAAAAATCCCTTCGAAGCAGAATGTCCCAAAACATATCAGATTGCTTTTTTTCCCGCAATTGCAAGTGAATTTGTGCAGCTATCAAAAAACACTTGCATACTTTTAATTGCATTGCAAATTTTATTTGTGATTATTTTTGCTTAGCATTTAACTTGCTCAGCAAGACCTGCGTTTAGGAATTCGCCCATAGGTTATTTTGACACTGGCTGCTGTTTCCGACTGGAAACTTCATACCTCCGCTGAACGAAATAAGTCTTTCTACGTTTAAACAAGAATATTGAAAACTCATTTCCAAAGGTAAAAAACGCAAAAAGTGCGTTTTTTGAAAAAAAAAAGTCATGACCGAAATGTAGCATCCTCTGTACGCTGTACTCAAGTTTATGCAGAAAGTTCGTGAGATTGACAGAGTTTGAGTGAGATTGGCACAAACGAGAATGCGGTTGCTGAAACCGAGCTCAACAGCTCAACATTTCACATTTGATTATAATTCTACTCATAGATTTCGGATAATTTGCGTGGATGCTCCAATTGTCTCAGCATCTGAAGGAACACCATCCACTTCGTTATAGGTAGCTTCGGAGTTTGGCCAGCTTGAATCGAAAAGTGATTTTTATTGAAAAAATAATCGGTGGCTACGAGAAGTCCATGCATTCACAGAGCCATCATAGAATCATTTTTTTCGAAATTGAGGATGGGAACAGCTTTTGTTTCCGCGATTGATGTAACATAGACATATTAACCGACTTTTTTTTAATTTGAAATTGATGCTATGAGTTTTTGCAAATGCGAATGTCTGCTCTTACTAATAAAGCCCATAATACATGATGAAATTTAATTTCGTTCCTCGCATTTTCAAAAAGAGATTTGTTTTTGGCCCAGCCTTTAAATTCATAAGCTGAGTTGGCTCTGTATAGTAACCCAAAAGCTTGAGGATTGGCAATAGCATACATAATCTGTTGTGCCCTTCGCATTTTTACCATAACGAACATAACCCTGAACATTCTTCGTCTCTTCCACAAAAAGAACTTAACAGAAAGCATATTGGGCAATCTATCGCTAATCTACAGATAGTCACATTTGGAAACATTCAGTTCGCTCTTCCATAATATTTGTATGGACTATTCAATTCAATTCAATTCAATTTATTAACAATTCAAATGTACAAATAAGACTTAGTCTTTTATAGTACCTAACATTGGGTAGTAAATAACAATTTCACTTATTCAACAAAATTAATTATACAAAATAATACATAATGAATAATGATAAAAATAAAATATATAGAGTAGAAATATAGAAAAAGAACAGTGAAAAAAGAACGAATACAAAAAAGAGCCTGTTTAAAATTTCATGGTTGCTGTGAGAAGTGGGAAGCAAGAGCATTTTCAAAATTTTTAGCATTTATTATTTTTTTAATAGTCACTGGTAGAGAGCTCCATAGTCTTGTGGCGTGTACTAAGAAGAGCCGCGAAGAGTTCAAGTAGTTATATGTTGGTACCGAAAGCATTGATGTTCTAGATGATTGAGCAAATCTAAGTTTGTCAAACAAATAGAAAGGTGTTCTACTCTGCATAACTTTGTGTAGGAAAATTAAGCATCTAGCATCAAGATAATTTTGAAGGGAACATCCTAGGACAAGCTGATGATAATGTGATATGTGTTCGTGTCTTCGAATACCATACACGTATCTAACCATGTCATTAAAAGCGACAAGAATTTTGTGTTGCGAATGGGAATCGGGTTTACAATAAACAGTATGACCATATGTAATTAAGGGTAGAAGTAATGTTTTTATTAGCCGTAGTTTAGTGTTTACTGGAGTTAAGGCAGAAAATAGCCAGAGCTTACGCAGGCCAGCATAAATTCTTCCGACTATATAGTTGGCATGATTTACGGCAGAAAGCGATTTATTTATTTTAATACCAAGACTGGTTACAGTGTCCACGAAACTAAGCTGGGTTTCGGAGAGAAAAATTGGAGGCAAAGAAGAAGTATCAATATTCTTTTTGGAAATTGCAATGAGTTGAGACTTTGCCGGATTAAGTGTAAGACCATTTTCAAGGGACCAACTGGAAATTGCAGAGAGATCCTCATTCAGTCTACAAGCCAAATCTTCTTGCAAGCCAATTGGACGAGATATATACAGTTGTACATCGTCTGCATAAAGATGTAGGAGTACATTCGAACAGACACTTGGAAGGTCATTGATATATATGCAAAACAATATTGGTCCCAAAATAGAACCTTGAGGAACACCCATTTTCAAATTCAGAGACTGAGATTGCATCTGACCAATGTTGACTCTTTGGCTACGGTTGCAAAGATAACTCCTAAGAAGCTGCACTGCTCTCTCGTGAAAGCCGAAGTAGTATTTCAGCTTTTTGCAAAGTGTATCATGGTTAACTCTGTCAAAAGCCTTTGAGAAGTCCAGTAAGCAGAGAATAGTCACATTATTTAGATCATATTGAACCCTGATATCGTCAAGGACTTTTATCATAGCAGTTTCACAACTATGCTGTTCACGGAAACCAGATTGCACAGGTGACAGTAAATTAAACCTTTTAAGGTAACTAGAAATCTGCGACGCTAGAATTTTCTCGAAAACCTTTGACAAACACGGAAGAATACTAATGGGTCGAAAGTCTAAGCTAGAGCAAGCATTCGGTTTCTTAGCAACAGGGATGACCTTAGCTTTTTTCCAGCTCTCAGGAAACGACGAAGAAGCGATACAAAAATTAACCAAGTGTGTCAAAGCATTGGATACATGTGGCAGAATCCTTTTTAAAAAATTGATTGGAATACCATCTTCTCCGCAAGCGTCAGATTTGATAGAACGAATGCTTTCGAGAATATCATATTCTGATACCACTTCAAACTCGAATACCGTTGAAGGTTCAAACAACATTTCGTTGGAGGGGACAAAATTAAGTTCTTGGACATCACTCATAACAAAGGTGTTGTTTAGTTCATTGAGATCAAGGAAGTTGAGAAGAGTCTCCTTCTTACCGATTCCAATAGACCGTAAATTACTCCACAGCTTACGAGAGGACTGGTTTGAATCCAATTTCGACATAAAATAGCATTTCTTAGCTCTGCGAGTAATAAATGTAGCTTCATTTCGTGAACGGCAGAATAGTTCCCAGTTAGAGTTTGAGGGATTGAGCTTCCATCTGGCGTACGATTTCCTTCGATTTTTAATTGATCTATGTACGTCAGATGTAAACCAAGGACAGCTTTTGCTCCGTACAGACACAGTTTTAAGGGGAACATGTTTGTCGAACAATTCAAGCACCAACGATTGGATAAAATCCACTTTGTCATTGGGGTCAGAGAAACTACGGCATAAATGCCAGGGGAAAAGCATTGCATCGGCTTGTAGTGCAACATTATTTATAGCCTTATAGTCTCTGAACTGAAATGACAAAGGGGTTAACACACGGGAAAAATTTATGTCGTATGTACAAAAAATCAGATCATGGTCAGATATACCATCCAGGGATAATTGGTCTTGTAAGAGAACGTTCGAAATATCAGAAACAATCATGAGGTCAAGGAGACTCGGATTAGAGTTGGGGCCAAAACGCGTAGCAAAGGAGTTTGAGACATGAAGTCCATTAGCCGCAATTTGATCCAATAATTGTTTTGCCCGACTGTCTAGTAACAGAAGATCTGCATTTAAGTCACCACAAACAACAATGTGTTCATATGAAGCAGAGAACTCTTGAAGTGCAGAAAAAAAGGGTTCAGGGGAGCAGCTTCTGTTAGGATTATAACCAGCACCCAAAATAGCCTTGGTGGTCCCATCAGTTACTTCTAAAATAAGAAACTCAATTCCTTTATTATCTGACTTCCTCAAAACTCTACTTTTAAGTGATGCATTGCAGTAAACTGCAACTCCACCCCCAGTAGTGTCAGTGATTCTATCGTTACGTGTTAAGTTGAAGTTATTGATATCATATATGCCACTAGGAACATCAGGTTTAAACCATGTCTCAGTAACACATATAACATCCAACCCCGTAGAATCAAACACATACTTCATAAAATCAAGCTTATCCAAGTTAAGGCTACGAGCATTTATGCAACATATCTTGAAACCATCGCGAGCACTTGAAAGTATTTTAATAACGGATCTTACAGAAGTGCTACTAACCATACCTCAAAAATGAACCTCTCTACGAAATCAACAAAAACAAGGGCACAACAATCACCTCCACTTGACTATGGAGGTATAGTTTGATTCGCAACTTTAAAAAGTGCTTTATTATTTTTTTTTTTGTTTCATATCTTCTGAATAAAAAAATTCCGTCTGAAGGTTCCTTTCTAATTTCAAAGAAATTTCTTAACGATAGTAATATACTGAAAAGAACGTCTGCTAAAAGCAAAAGGGGTCAATAATTTTCTCTCTATCTATGTCTTTAACTAAAAAGCTTGTTTTATTTCCATTCGAGAAAATACTCAATAATTTTTGTCTTTTTTTATTTTTACAGATTCGTCTGGTGGTTGCCAGCACTTCCATTCATGTTGTCCATTTTCATCTATGATGAAACACGTCGATTCTACTTGCGTCGCAACCCAGGTGGTTGGTTGGAACAAGAAACATATTATTAAACAGACAACAAAAAAATATGTTATTTTTTATTTTTAAATATTTAATTCAAAAAAAAAAAAGATCATTATTTAAAAGTTTAAGAGAAAATACAACAAAAAAAAATTATAAACAAAGAAAAAATAAATAAACCAACCCCAAACACACAATAAGCAAAACAAAGAAAACAAAAATTAATACATTTTTAGTGAGTAAATTTAAATATTTAAAAAGAAAAGAAAAAAAAACAAATGAGCTAAATAAATAATAATTTGTGAAGAATAATGCAAGCTTAAAGAGTGCAAAAAGAACAACTTTTAATTAATAAATCATTAAACGATTTTAACATTTAAGAGAGCATGAATATAATTTTAGAAAAATTACAGAAAATAAAAATTATAGTGTAGTTAATGAAAAAAAAAGTATAAAAAATAATTGTTTATATAAAAATGAAAAAAGAGAAAAAAATGGAACAACAAGTTCACACGTTATTTTGTACTTTTGTTTGGTTCCGAAATAATATGTAATAACAAAAACAAACACTACCACCACAACCACCACCACCACCATTTTTATTTGGCTTCAGTTGCATTTTTTTTTTTTATCAAATAATTAATCGAAAAAGTGTTAATCCTATTTCTTTCTCATTGTTGATAAATAATAGCGATATATATAATTACGATGTAACGATGATATTCCGTAACTCGTTTGTTTTTTGTACAATGATCATTTTTGTTTTAAAATACATGTTAGATTTGTTTATACATATAAAAACAAAAAAGAAGAAAAAAACACAATTGTATTCCTTTGTCATTTGTCATTTTCATTTCTGTATTTTAAATACTGTTGCTAACGTTTTATTATTTTATTTTATTTTTTGTATTTATCTATCAACAACAAAAACGCAAATACTGCGGAGATAAAGTTACGCAACGGCATTATGATTTTTATTTTTATTATTTTATTTTTTCTTTGTAATTATAAAACATCTAAATGAGAGAGAGAATTAAAATAATTAATATTAATTATTTTAATTGTATTTAAAAATTAATAGAGAATACATTTTTGTTCTTTCGCCCTCCGCTGTAAATGTATTGTAGAATTAAATAAAAAGTAAATAAAAATAAGGTAAAAACAAAAAAAAAACTAAAACCAAAATATTTTTTTATTTATCCATTGTTTAGATTGTTGGTCTTTCATTTCATAACACACACGATTGCTCCTGAGATCGATTGGGCCTGTTTAATATGAAAATCTCGACGCAATTTCATTGTTTTTTCTTTTCTTTTTTCATTTGTGTGGTCATTTAACTGGTATTGATCCTTGCTCTTAGTGCCACGCACTTTCATTCCTATGTCTTCTTTGGTCATCTTTTCTTTTTGTTTCTGTTAGCTTTGATTTAGTTTTGATCATCATTATCTTCTAATAGCACATGAATAGATTCGCAAATAACATTTATAAATCAGGAAAGAAAGGAAATGCAGCCGAGAACCAAACGATTTGTTTTATTTATATATTTTGTGTCTAAGAGGAAATAAATACTACTGCCTGATGTTTACGTCTTATAAAAAAATAAACGTGTAAATAATAAGAAACAACTTTCGTACTTCTCAAACGAAATTATAAAGTTAATAAAAAATGAAATACACACTCAAATCTGGCATCAACGACAAAAAAACTAAAGATAAATAAAGAGAAATTTCATTTTATTTTTACATTCAATTCGCAAAATGATTTAAAACATACATGCTAGGGTCCGCTGGGATCAATAAAAATATCAATAGGACGAATTTGTTCAAATTTACTTTGTTCTTCAATAAAAAATATTAGTAAAAGTCTTGTGTTTTTGTGAAACAATAATTGTAGGTAAACGTTATTCGGCCCTATCGAGGTAACCGTCGGAGCGGAATTCTCTCTATGGTTCGGAGACATTTTGCTTCGTGGTAGTTCTCCGATCGCTCGATCGGACATTCTCTTGGACAATATAGAACGTTTGCCGTTTATATATGATGCTCTGTGATTGAGTGCTTTTGTTGGATTTATTTTATTTCTTATTGACAGATAAGAACAAACATTTTTCCGACGTCTTCCGATAAGTTTTTGCTGCGGAAAGTGATGTTTTGGGAATGCAATGCGTTTTCGCATATGTGAAAAATTGAATCTCCGTTCTTAGTTTGTGGCCTTTCATAAATAATTCCCGAGATGCGTTTGTCAAAAGTTGTGTTCGTTTATCTTTTGAAGAATACCATAAATTTACATTGACAAGTTTATTATGAAGATTATGTTTTGGGAATGATAGAAAAGGGCTCTGAAGAAAAATAGCTGAATTAGGCCCGTATTATGAGTTGCGAATCGAACGTTCGCTTCTAGGCGAACTGTTCAGCGAACTAAGAGCTTCGTGGTATTATGAGTAGCGAACTACAACATTCGCTTTTGATGTGATAGGTACCAACATAAAAAAGTGAATATTTCATAAAGT
The DNA here is from genome assembly GCA_914767635.1 of Melanostoma mellinum. Lineage (NCBI taxonomy): Eukaryota > Metazoa > Arthropoda > Insecta > Diptera > Syrphidae > Melanostoma > Melanostoma mellinum. The sequence goes on along the minus strand of OU612058.1, from coordinate 7,696,687 downwards.
CATATGTCAAATTGCCTTATAATTGTTGTTGATCTGTTAACACAACATCTTTCTCAATTGAATATAAAGAAAATAATTCATTAGAAGTATGATTAATAGTATTGATTTGTTTTTTGAAGATGTGGAAGAAAATGAGAGTGCACGGAACAAATTAGTGTGTTAGTTTTGCCTTTTAAAAATTTCATATTTGCATTTTCCCTTTCATTTAAACTGTCCCCTCCCCTCTTTTATAAGCTATCAGGGATCGCCGCTGACCAGATGATGGTCCTTAAACATCCTGGGTGTCTTCATAATGCAGAACTTGGGTATCTTCATTATTACTGCATAATTTTTCCTTCAGAATTGCTTCTTCCATTCTGCAGGGGATCCTTGTGTATTCATTCTTCATTAGAAGATACTTCCAGATGGATTTACTGCATGTTAAGGGATGAATAATTAGTCAACTGCCTGTTCTAAAGATAACAAAGACAGTGCCGAATATTGTCTCCTTCCAGTAGTTACAGTCACTTTTTGTTTTCTAAAAAAATTTTTTAAGTTTCCATTTGAAATCCAACCAAAACTAGAAACCTATAAGCAAACCTTATGCTTTTTTTCTCTCATGAGAAGGAGGGCCAAGTTAGGGTCAATTGAAAAACAATTACTCAATTGCTTTGCGAACTGACTGCTGCTTGTCCTTAATGAATCCAAAGAAATTAGCATCTTGTTTTAAAGTAAATAAAAATATAAAACTTTTTTCTTAATTCACTCATTTTTGCCAGAAATGCATCCAAACAGAAACAAAAACAAAAAAAAAACCCTTCGTTCGCTTGCCTTATCACCAATAACTTTCGTTCGACTGATTTTGACGCGCTGGGCGAATAGAATATCGAACGTTCGCTACTCATAATTGGTCGATAGCTCTAGTCGATAACTTTTTGACATTTGAAGCGAACTTCATTTAAGCGATTCGCTACTCATAATACGAAATTATCGAATTCGCTTGGATCTTAGTTCGATTCGCTACTCATAATACGGGCCTTAGTGTATTACCTAAAGAAAATTAAAAAAAACATGAACTGTTTTTTGATAATACCACGCTATAAGGCTTATGTCTGCTTCATAAGAGAATACGAAAAAAGCATTGAAAACTTATCAAGGTGAGTGCTGTGTAGCCCAAACAGTGTGTGTTTTGGAAAGAAGTGTTGGTGGAAATGTTTTGGCGATGTCAATTGGCCTCCTCTGATCTCCATTGGCTTCTTTGGATTATTTATTGTGGGAAACCGTGAATGACCGATGTTATTATAACAATCCGGGAATGATTTAACCATTTAGGGCCTTGCAGCCTATAATGATAGGCGTTTTAGTTTTAGTTTTTGACTTGTGAGACATCAGTGATTTTGTACAGACTAGAGGTCCTTGAAATGGGCTTCACTGCTTCTTGCTGTTCATTGGTATAGCTAGTAGAAAATTTGCTTTTCAACAGGTTGAGAAATAGTTCTCTTATTTGATCTATACTCTATATCTTCTATCTATATCTATATCTATATCTATCTATCTATACATATAATAAAAACGTAACAGTTTGTTTGTTTGTGCACGCTAATCTCAGAAACGGCTAACCCTATCTAGATGGGGTTTTCAGTTATATATTGTGGTAAGCTTCACTTAACATTTAGTTTTTATTTCATGTCAATCGGTTGATAAATAAAAAAGTTATGCCAATTCTTGCGGACGAAGTCGCTGGCACACCTTGTGAAAATAAAACAGCGAAACTTAAATTTCAATAGTAAAATTTTTCTTTGATACCAGGCGCACAGCAATGTTCAGAAAGCAGCAGAAAGCAAACGAGTAGAGACAGTGGGGGAGTTATTTCTCTATAAAAGCAACAAAGAACTGAATTCGACCAATCAGCGTACGGAACAAGTGTAAAGATCTTGCGATGACCCCATTGGCTTTCCTATTTCGAATGGGAGGCGGTCCATTTTTCATATGGTGACCAGATTACTTCTCAATGAAAAAGAGGACATCAATAGCAATCTTTACATAATCAAAGAAACAATAAGGCTTATCTAAAGATGTTTATATATTCCATTACATTAAAGCGTAAAAGGAAAAAAACCAAATATCATGGCTGTTCTGATTTTCGTACGGATTCAAAACGAAAACCGAAATTGAATCCGTACGGATTTAAAAAGAGTGTTCTTATTTTCGAACGGATTCACTACTGGTTTTTTGTCACAAAAACGTGTTGGAAATTAAATTTTTGTGTTCATTGGAACTGTTTACAGGTTAAGTACATGTAAGTGCTAATATAAGTTTATTATTTTTCATTTCTAGCAATAAATAATGTTCTACAGAATTCATTAACCGGATTCAATTCCGCTAACAAAATGATAAGCGAATTGAAAACGTACGGATTCGGAATTGAGAACCGCAAAAATTCTAAAACGGGAGGATATGGTATCCGAACGAAAATCAGAACAGGGGTGTATGTGTGTTGTTGATTCAGAAACAGTGAATTCAATTGATATGCACATACTTTTTTTTAAAGCTTTAAAACTTTTCTTTTTTAAAGAGAGCATCTGGTCACCCTCATTTCACACCAGTCAAACAGCTTTCGCTCTTTTGATTTCTGCTTGAAATGAATGCTATGCAGCTACCTGCTGCTACCTCCTGTACATTTCTGTGCGCCTGGTAGCAAAGAAAAATTTTTCAATGATTTCAATGAGTTGTGGCCTCCGGTATTTTTTGTTGAATAAAATAGGATGTATGTCCGGGGTAAACTCCTAGGCCACCCAACGGATTTTTATGAAATTTTCAGGGTAGATATAGTTTAGTCCAGAGATGCTTCCTGCCAAGGTTTGATCCCCATATTCCCACAGGAACGGGGTTGGGAACGAAAAATTAGAAACTACTCAACAGATTTCAAAAATTCTTTCAACACTAGGGTTGCTCCTATTATCTCCCTTCATCAGTAACTCAAAATATATTTCATCCCAATAATCCCACAGGAACAGAAACGGGAACGAGAACGGGAACCATAAAGTTACTTGACCGATCTCAAAAATTCTTTCTACTCTGGGATGTTACATCATATTTCAGAGACATAGACTTATATTTCATTCACTTATTTCCATGGGAACAGAAGATTCCCACAGGAACGGGGTTGGGAACGTAAACTTAGACACTACTGGATAGATTTCGAAAATTGTTTCAGCATTAGGATGCCACATAGTCCCACAGTAAGAAAGATTATATTTCATCCCCAAATCAACACAGAGCATGTCCTAACATCAAAAACAAGCCATCCATCGGTGGCTTCAAAGTGTTTTTGATTAAAGCCCTGATTGGATGCGGAGCAATATATCTGACAGCAAGCCTGGGAGTCTGGGGTGAACCTGAAGAAAGCGCGCAGATCTATAACAAAATAAAACATGCAATCATCCAAATCGACAATGAGGTTTCATCAAACATATTTGTGAAAAATTTTGACATAATGTAATGGAAATATTTTTTTTACAGAAAATTATGTCAAATAGTTTTAAAACTGATGTTGTTACTAAAATCATTAAATCTAAGGATTTACTCAAAAAACAATTGGACAACATTCCAGAAGAAGTGAAAGCGTGTTATGACAAATCAGAGAAATATATCAGCGATCTTATTAAAGGAAAGAAATTCTGACCAAATTGGTGTGTATTTTGAACCAATAAAACTAATCATATAAATATATTCATCTGTAAACATAGGGCATATGACTTTTTTTTGTATTTTTAAGCAACATGTGGAGCTATAAAGATTCTGATTAAGAGGAAGAAAGGTGACATCCTTAAAATGAGGTTTTTTCACTCTCAAATATCACTGAAATAAAAAAAAAAATCCAACATTGATTCAAAGTAACCTTCTATTTTTTATTCATTGGTTGTTGTTACTGCATGGAAAATAAATATTGCTAGACAACACTGAAGAGCTTTCCACAGACTTCACAAGTTAAGAGCGAACCTCTCTGTGGAAGACTAGGGGCAACATTTAAAAGAGGCATGGACAACATCTTATCTTCAAATGGTGAGACAATCACATTTAGCTGTAAAAACGGTAGTAAACCGATAGTTAGGTAGCAAAATTAGTGATGTTGCTTACCATTTGACAAACAGAAGCGTCCAGAAGCGTTTGATATGGCTGTCTGATGCCGTTTCATTCGAACAAAATATTGCTTCAGACTTCAGAATTCACTCAACAAGCACTAGTACATGTAACCTACATAATATGTATAAGTCGAAAGAAAAATCTTTTGAGGAATACTTTTTGTGCAGAATTTTTTTATGTGTAGGTACCTACATCGTATATCGTATTCGCATATTCTTTTGCGACCAACTGCGGGCAGTTGCGGAAAATTGTTTGCATTTCCAGACCTTAGACTGTATGAGCGGATTTTTGCGAGCGTTTCTAGACAGTTACGGACTATTGTTGAGTTTTGCGAATTTTTGAGGGCTTTGCCTAAATTTTTGAACATCTGCGGAATTTCAAAATCATATAATGGGGACTTTTGCAGGCTTCTGCATGGTTTTGCGTTGCTTAGGTTAGGTCCTAGGCAGGTTTTTTCTTTTTTGAAAAAGACAACCTTTGGCATTTGTTATAGTTAAAATTTTTTAATGACTATTCCCCTCGAAAAAGATCACATTTCACTTTTCCCTTTTTATAAGTTTATTTCACTCATTTTTGGGAGGTGAACAAGTGTACAACAAAAGCGGAAAAATTATAAGTCTGGAATTTTGTTCAGGTGAAACTCATAATAGCTTTTAAAATTCCGGGCGAACAAAAATGTTCCGGGCGAAGATCTGTTTATGTAAAACTCATAATAAGGCTGAATATAGGCTTGGAGATGAAAACAATCCATCAGCAGATATTAAAATCAGGTCACTGATACAAGAAACAACATCATTCAGTGGAAAATTGAATAGAAGAGGTTCTAGATGACTTTCCTGAGGTACACTAGAGCTGGTATTCAAATGGTAAGAAATATGATTACGCAACTTAATTTGGTAGGATCTCTTCGATGTATTAAAAAGTATTCAATCATTGAAAACATTTGGAAAGCCAATCAAGCCTTAGAAATCGTGCTCAATACCATTTGCAGGTGTTGTAGAACAAACAATTTCACAAAACAAAATAAAAATATATACTAGGTGGAAAGCCCATAACATAAAGCTTTCGCTGCGACCATCTTTTGCGAAAAAGGTGTTGCTCTGTGCAATGCAAAATACGTTTTTCAGACAAATTGTTTGGTAATGTAAAATAGTTAAGAAATTGATCCATAAATTAAATAGCACATAGGAATGATAAATAATCTGATAAAAGTAGTTTACTACAGAGAAAGTAAAATCAAATATTGTATCGGAAATGCAAAGTTCGATTTACATTTTTCTAAAGCTACGTGCAGACGGCATATAAAAAGCCGCTCATATGTGCGGTTCTGACGTCACATAAAAAGTTGTAAATTCAACGCAAATGCTAAACGTAAATCAGTGTACGCAAACTCGCATATAAGGGTGTTCAGATGATGTGCAGAATCTGTCCCAAAAGCCGCACATCAGTTTGCGTTGAATAACTCGCACATCAAATGTACGCAAATGAGTACGCAAATCTTGCGGTCGATGTGCGACATGTTCACACGGTATGCGTAAAAATCCGCACATCACCCATTTGCGTTCATATGCAGGTTTGCGTTAATTCAATAAATTGTTTGAATTTGGTGTTTAATTCATGGGTTGTGGTTGTGGACGAAGCTAATCCGTACAAAAATTTAAAAGTGCTGAAATTATTTGAAAATGTCGAAAATAAAGTTTGGTACTACTGCTGTTTTGGCATTGGATATGATTTATCTGCAATCAATTTTAATGTTTTCATAATTAATCAATAGAAAAAAAGTAACAAAATAATAAAATAAAATATTTAAGTCAACTTAATAAAAAAGAAACATAGTACTCAAGAGACCTAATAATTATTTCAGTACGTATTGTATTCATGAAAATAAAAACAGCCTACATACTACCAACATACTTCGCTTCGCTCATTTTATAATTTTTTTTTTTAATTGAAAACCGATCACAACTATGCTGTACAACCACTACTGATTTGCGTAAAATATGCACATTTGCGTTGTCCTATTTTCGTGTCACCGCACATGATTTTGAAGATCGCACATGCACGCACATGCACGCAAACTGTCACAAAAAATGTGCGAGGATGTTCAGACGATTTGCGAGAAAGCCGCACATTTATGTGCGGTTTCACCGTCGCACATCGTCCGCAAACCATTTGCGTGCATGTGCGGACTGTCCCAAAAGGGTGTTCAGACGATATGCGTCAATACTCGCAAATTATGACGTAAAAATGACGTCAGAACCGCAAACGTGTGAGGCTTTTATATGCCGTCTGCACGTAGCTTAATGCGATAAGGGGAATGCCATCAAGCCCAGTAGAAAAATCGTTTATTGAGCCAGTTTATCAATTTTTTATTTCGATGTTATTAAAATACGCGCATTACGAAACTTTCGTAATTAATGTCCACAGAAGTCCGAAACTTATCAGCAAAAACTATAACAATATCGAAGGTGTTATCATAAGAACAATAACTTACTTACTTAAGGTGGCGCTACAGTCCGGGTCGGACTAGGGTTTCAACCAACATGCTTCTCTAGCCAGCTCGGTCCCTAGCTAGCTGCCTCCAGTTTTGTACGCCAAGTTGGTTGAGGTCCTCGCCTACTTGCGTGCGCCACCTGAGTCGCGGTCTTCCTCTACTGCGCCGTCCCTCGGGATTGGATTCGAAGACTCTCCGGGCCGGAGCGTTGGTGTCCATTCGCTCTATATGACCTAGCCATCTAAGCCGCTGGACCTTGACTCGTTTGACAAGGTCAGTGTCGCTGTACAGCCCGTACAGTTCGTCGTTAAATCTTCTTCTCCACTCTCCATCTATGCAGACGGGACCAAAAATCAGCCGAAGAATTTTTCTCTCGAAGCATCCTAAAGCGTTCTCGTCTGCCTTTGACAAGGTCCATGCCTCTGCGCCATATATAAGAACCGGGATGATAAGTGTCTTATACAGGGACATTTTAGTTGCTCGAGAGAGGACTTTACTACTCAATTGCCTTCTTAGTCCGAAGAAACAGCGATTGGCAAGAATTATTCTTCGTTTTGATTTCAGCGCTGGTGTCGTTGTCTGAATTAATAGCGGCGCGGCGTCTATAGGTAGACAAAGTCCTTAACTACCTTAAAGTTATAGCTGTCAATCGTGACGTTCTGTCCAAGACGTCGGTGTTGGGTGTCCTTTCTTGATGACAGCATATATTTGATCTTGCCCTCATTTACCACTAAACCCATCCTCTTCGCTTCCCAGTCAATGCTCATAAACGCGCCATTGACATCACGATGCGTTCTTCCAATTATGTCAATATCGTCGGCATATCCGAGTAATTGAACGGATCTTTGAAAGATTAAGTGTGTTTAATGACCTGCTCTAGATCGATCTAGAGCAGAAAAAAGCAGCTTTTTGGTGTTTAATGACAATTTTTCTACTCCGAGCAAGAACTTTTTGTGTTTAATGACCTGCTCTAGAGCTTTTAGAGCAGCATTTTCTGCACTTACTTTTGAGTAATGGCACTTTCCATTGGTTTCACTCGGGGAAGCACTCATTCTGAAAACCAATGGAACACCTAAAACTGTTTTTACTCAAATTAACGTGTTGGCTTTGTGTGAGTGAAACATCTATAGCACATAAAAAATATTTCCTGTGGAAAATTTTCCTTTTGACATTTGAGTAACATGTGTTAGTGCTTCTTGAGTCAATTCTCACTTCAAATCGAGAAGCGGCTGTCACTCCTCAGAATCATGAGAAGCGATCTTTTTGCACCAATGGAACGGTTTGAGAATGCTTCTGGACGCTCCTGGACGGTTCTTTTCGTCCAATGGAAAGTGCCATAAGAGTAGAGTGGAGCAAAAGTGTCAAAATCAGCTGTTGACATTTGATTCAAAAATTTTTGTTTATATTTTGCGTTTTGCAATCTATTTGAAATCGAATTTAACTTAAAACCGATTGAATTAACATTGCATGTTAGTTTAGTTTTGATTCCAATGTTTCCGAATATAGATTTTTATTATAATAGGATACCAAACATAATTTTGCAAACTAGCTAAGGTCACAAAATGTTTGTGGCTTTCTTATCAGCTGATTTTTGGCATCAGCTGACTCTCCTCTAAGTTGCCTGACATTTTTCATATTTCTTGCTCTGCTCTGAGCTGCGCTGCTCTGCTTTTTTTTTTTCATTAAACACACTAATTGTGCCTTTTGTGTTGACTTGGTAGTTTTGCACTATTCTTTCAAGAACGATTTTGAAGAAGTCATAAGTCACAATCATAAGAACAATTGTCATTCACAAAACCATGGATAGACAAAAGAGCTTTTCCTGGAGTTAGCAAGAGAATTTTGGTTTTTAAATGAAAGAACAATCTGGTCACTGTAGTTTTTGCACAACCATTTTAGAATATGTCTAAAATTCTCCAAAAAGAAAACTTTAAGACTCATAGTCGGACAAAAAATGAGTTTTTTTGGCTCCTTTCTTTCTGCGTTGAAAAGTAAAGATTCAAAATACATCTTAGCGGACTAACAGAGGAAAGCTTTAAACACAATAAAAACACATCACCCATTTCGATTTTTGAAACAAAAACAATTACTTTAATGTTGTAGTTTCTCATTTTATGTGTGGGTACACATTTCAATACATACTTAGAAGTTAAAATATTCAAATACATACATTTTATGCAATTTACAAATCAACATGTATACATGTATATAACGACGCTAAGTATATAGATTTTACAGATCAAAAATATATATATATACGTTCTATATAATATCCTGCTTTACTATTTTGTTAGTTTACAAAAGGAAAATATATAATTATCATCTCATTTACTTTGTATGGCTGGCTTAGGACGTTTTATATTTTCACTTAATAGTTTGTTTTTATTTTCAGTGTTGCTATTGATTGATTCTCGATTTGTAACAAAATCACAAAAAAAAAAAAAACGAAAGCGCTGCATTGTACGTTGTATCTCACTGCATCTTTTTTTTACACATATTGAGATTGCTTTCAGAGTTCACAAACGAAAAATGTATCCTAAAAATCATTGTATGATTATATTAAATTGCTTCTTAGACTTCTATGTACTGTAGTTGTGTTTAAATACCAATTATGCTTTAAGGTTAGGTGTTCAGCAGTAAGAAATTTTCTGAAGGGTTTGAAGGATGAAACTATAATTGTTTTTTCAAAACAATTTTCACAATGACAATTTGGAAGCTCTATCTAAAAAGTTTTAAAATATACATATACACAATTTTGCTAGGATATATATTTTTTATTTTTTAACACTTGTATAAGTTGTATGATTTTTTTTTTTAATTTTAATTATTCTTTTACTTATGCTCGAAGACTTTAAATGATTTTTTACTTTCTTTTTTAATTTGAATTAAAATGTATAACATAAAACGAAATTAAATTCTTACTTATTGACTAGAGTAAACTTAAAGAATATATTTTAACTGTTAGTTTTAATGAAAGTAAATAATGGAGTGATCCAAAAAAAGAAAATAATCTATTAAGCTTGTCGAATGAATACATATTTTTTTATCAATATATTTGTATTTTTGAATTTTTTTTTTTTTTTTTTGCTTATGTCGAGGATGACCACGATAGGGTTGATTTGTATTGTCTTTTCCGTTTAAGTTAATGCTTTTTTTATTTTCATTATTATTATTGATTTAAATTATTTACAGAGAGACTTTATATTTCTATGTGAGTATATGTGTATGGCAAGATGAATTTTTTTTTTATTTCAAGGTTAGTACTTTGGTAAAACATTCAAATGAATCAGACTCGAATGAAGAAAATATTCGTATATAGTGACTCGTTAAAAAATTACATATAAATGATATAATTTATGTATTCTACCACATATATGTATGTCTGTTTGTATCTAGACGAAAGTGTTATGGGAAACTTTTCAAAGGTTTTTTTAGAATTATGTATACTTAAGGAACACACATACCTTGATCTGTATTTTAAAATTTTAAATAGTTAATTACAATTCAATTATATTTTACATTCTAGAAAGATTTCAAAGTTTTTTTGTTTTTCTTTTTTTGTTGTTGTTGCATGTTATAATACTATGAATGTGATCAACTTTGGCTTTTCAAATGTTCTTCGTTTCAATAAAAAAAGCAATTTTATTCATATGGCTGCTTGATTTTACTTCTGATATTAAAAATGTCAATGATAACTAAGGCCAATTTAATTGGCTATTGCGTTAAGAGGGGAGAAAGAAATTTGTAAATAAAACTCCACGAAAAATGTTTCTTGATCGTGTAAAAGCAAAAGGTTCTAGATTTCTTAGTTTGATAAGTTTATTTAGGGAAACATTTTAAACTAATTAAATTCGAATAAGCTTCTGATGGAGGTTTTAAACATATGTTGTAAAACTGTTTGTGACTCACTCTGTAAAGTGTTTTGAAAAAGGATTGGTAAACTTGTCGAATAGTTTCATATCTTAAGCTTAGCTTTTCGTTGATATACTTGTTGCACATACCTTGTTATTAAAATAATGCGTGCATGCGTGGTACTTTACATTTACCGAACCAACAAATATTTTATCCCTAAATAGCACTTAAGCTTATTAGGCGGTAGGGTGGTTCTTTATCAGAACTAATCTACACATAGATCTACTTAATGATGTGCTCAAGTGAGCTTAATAAGGTGAGTAATTGAGGCTGTAAAATGTTCATAGTTCCATAAGAAGTCGAAAATTCCCTTTTTCGAAACATTAGTAGAACCAATCCACTGAGTTTAAATTAAAAACTTACATTTCGTAAAAGAAAGCTGAAGAAATAGACAGAGGTAGAAAGAAAGAGAAAGAAAGAGGAGAGGTAGAGGAGGAAGAGATTAAAGGGAGAAAAGAGAGAGACAGATACTTAGAGATACTTGAGAGAGAGGGAGAGAGCGAAAAGAAAGATATGACAATAAGAGAAAAGAGAGAGATAGAGGGGAGTGGGTAGTGGAAAGTGGTTAGAGGTAAGAGTGAGAGAGGTAAGGTAAGAGATAAAGTAAGACCAATAGAATGAGTTTAAAACCTTACATTTCGTAAGAGAAAGATGAAGAAATAGGCGGGGGTAGAAAGAGAGAAGAAAGAAAGAGGAGAGGTAGAGGAGGGAGGGGAGGAAAGGGAGCTATACAAGTGAGAGAGGAAAAACACAAAAGAAAGAGGGAGAGAGAGAAAAAAGAGAGACGACAGTAAGAGAAGAGAGAGAGACACAAGGCAGTGGGTAGTGGAAAGTGGGGAGAGCGAGGCACGGAGAAGGAAGTGCTGGGATGGAAGTCTGGAGAGGGGAGAGGGGCGAAAGAGAAGAGGAAAAGAATTATTACAATTTCTTATTACTAGCTGATCAATCCTTTTGTCAGTTCGGAGGTTCATGTGTACACAGTTGTAATAGTGATTTTTTGTATTGCAAAAATAAAAGAGAGTGTATAATCATCTCAGCTGGAAGATATTTTAGAGCTCAGCACATAAAGCATGAACATTAGCTACGAACGGCAATGAATAGTTTGCACAAATTTCTTGTCAAATTCAACCATTCGATAATATTTTTTAAACGATGTAAGAGTGAATGAAAACACTTTGTAAAATTAGTTGAAATTGCTAAATTCTAAATTTGCGAACTATCAAACACAACTTACTCAAACCAGAAACTAACCCTGCGGCTTTACGATCAAGATATGGCAAGCCATTGGCTCACATATTGTACACAATCTTTCAAATTCCTGTAAGTGTTTCGGATGTGACGTAGTTGACTTATATAATTTGCAAGGCAATTGGCTTTCAAAAATTTTTTTTTACTATTTATTTTCAAAAAAGCCCACACGAGAAATACATTAGAGTAAGCATTTGTTTTTAGAAAAGTTTTTGCTTTCTTTCTTTCTTCAATTCATTTTAATTTTTTTAGGGTGTTTTGTAGAAACTCTCAATGGCTTCGAATATTCCATACGAGTTGGGTTCCAATTTCGAAAAAACATGATTATGTTTGTAAAAAAGTTTATTTGTATTGTAAATGGCTTGTCATATATTGTTCGTGTAGCCTATGGTTAAGGAAGCTTTTCCTAAATTAGGAGATGAAAATTTCCTCACTGTTGTTAAAAAGGACATCTAATCTAACGTCCTATGTCATATCGAACATTCTTTCAAATGGTTTATACATTACATACTCTTATTTTTGTGACATAATTTGACTTAAGGGAGCGGGAGACCTCAATTTCCAGGTAACATAAAAGTTAAATTGAAAGATAAACAAGTGATTGCAACTAAATTTTTGGAGAAGTGAAAATTCGCCCAAAAATACACTAAATTTGCTATCCAGACTGTTCATCCGCTAAAATCTAGACAAGCATTCCTTCTTTTGCCCAATAAGTCACTCTAATCGTTCTTCCATTTCCATGAACCTCAGCACAATAAACAGGATGAGGGAAATAAAATAAAATTTCTGTTCTGTTTATATTTAAAAAGCCATATTTCAGTTCATACTTCGTCATGAGACACGAAGCTGTAATGAAACTAATTGCAAAAATTAACAGTGTAAAGGAAAAAGCAAAAAATAAATCTTTTCATTCCGCAAAACAACTGATTCTTTTCGCTTCGGACTTTTCAAAAAGTGCTTAAAACATCAGCATTGACTTTCCAATCATTGAACCTAGCAGCCATTTGTTTAACTATGCAGAAGGAATATACTCCACTAAATATATTCAACCGAGTCTCGATATTTAAAAATAAATTCCATCATCGAATAAATAATGATTTTTGATAAAACTAATGAGTTCTCGAAATGCTAAAACGACATTATATAAAAATACTTGCTTTTTTTTAAATTACTTAACATATTGCATTTATCATGCGATTACATTTATACACCAACATATTATTAAAGTTTTGCTTTGTTTTGTTTTGCTTTTTTTAAATTAATTAAAATCCATCTCTAATTTTTCAGTTAAGATCGGACTTGTTTTCAATCTGTCAGTTACATGTGTACAAAATTCTTAAAAATTAATAAAACAACAAAAAAAGAACAAATTAATCAACGACAACTAAACATTTCTCATCAAAACTTGACTTATTCGAACAATAAATTAAAATATAAAAAAGGGACACAAGAGTAGGCTAAACTAAACATTAAAATTAAATAAAATCAAATTTTTAAACTTAAATTAACAATTAAATTTATGAATACAAAGTCATAGCTCTTGTAATGAGCAACAAATATATTGTTTCGTTGTTTGTTGCCTTAATTCTTTTCATTTTTTTTTTTTTTTTTTTTCTTAAAATCCTTCGATAACTCCGTATGCCTCTAAACTGCTAAGAACTACATAAATAATCCACAGAGAAAAAAGTATTCCACTGCTTATGTATTTACAAGTACTTGGTCCACCAAGTTCGCCACCAAAGTTATTATTTCGCCTTACCATGAGCACAGCAATGGCAATTAATGCTTCAGAGCAGAATAGTGTCACAGAAAATGCAAGACTGTTGGATGGTTTAAAATAAATTATTGAAAAAAATAGGTTTGTATGATTTTAATCGAATTTCTTACCTTCCAGGCTCAACATGGAAACTGTTACCGTTGGACTCATGGTAAATGGCGGCAATCGTCCACGCTACACCAATTCCAAGGAAAACATTTACAGCATTGCTTCCAGTTACATTGCCGACACTAGCATCGGCATACTTATCCTGAATGGCTGCTACTTTACTAGCAAATGTGTCTAAAAGTTAAAAAATAAAAGAATGCTCATATAAAACAAATTTTATAATCAGATCTTTTTGAGATGAGTGCCTTTTTTGACATTAAGATTGATCTAAAGCTCTGTTACGAAAGACGCAAAAAACGTGACTTTTAAAGCTGGGTCAAGACCAGAAAAGATTGGTCTAGCCATTATGACCTCTAGATAGCTGTGCTATGTGCTTGTTCCTTAAATTCAAATAAAGTTACGTAAAAATTTGAGCACTCAAGTGACAGCTAAGCAATAGAGATTATTGCCGATCATCGAACAATGAAATCAATAAACAGTTTGGTGCACAAGCAACATCTTGATTCATGCCAGAATCAAACGGCATTCCTTCTGGTGCAGGGAAATAAGTCTACAGGTACTAAGTCCACTGAGGGACTAAATTCTCATTCTCAGGGAAATAAGTCCCCAGGAACTAAGTCCACTGAGGGTCTAAGTTCTCACTTAATGGGAACGAAATCCACTTTACTAAAGTGGTTTTTTATCACATTGATCGCGGCGATTTTTTGGATTATTTTTGAAAACTGAATTTTGAAATACATAAACTGAATAGTAAAATATTTCCCAAAACTCGAAATCTGAATTTCGAAATAAACTGATGCTTTTTGATTCAATTTTCAGAAACTGAATTTTGAAATACACTAAGCAGATACCTACTTCAAGAGTATTACCTTTAATTCGAAATTTTAACAATTTTATTAATTAAATTTGGAATCTCGATAGAAGTAGAATTTTTTTATATTAATAAAACTTAAAAATACTTGAAAAACTACTTTTTTTCCAGGCTAAACATAAGAATTTATTTCACATTCAGAGGGAACTAAAACGCAAGGTTTTTTGTAAGGAATTTCCCACTGTACATGGGAACAAAGGCCACTTTAGTAAAGTGGATCTCTTTCCCATTAAATGAAAACTTAGACCCCTCAGTGGACTTATTTCCCTGTACAAATGAGAATTTAGTCCCTCAGTGGACTTAGTACCTGGGGACTTATCTCCCTTCTAGCTATGTGTGTGAGGAACAAATATCTGTCTGTTGTCAACTGTTGGGTTGAGAAAGCATTTTTGTCCTCGGAGGACCAGCCAACTCTTCGCCAGTCGTGATACCCACGAAAAAGCATTTTAGGTATCACTGAAAACTGAACCCGCTTCTCACACGTAATACTCCGATGCTCTATCCGATGTTATAACCGAGACCTTTTTCACTTTCATTCAAACTATTTGGCATTCAACTATATTTGTTCCTCATATTTAACTTACCAGGTATACTTGTTCCTAAAGCAACAAAGCATATGGCAGTGACTGCGTCCTTTATTCCCAAAGTACAGCCAAAATGTGACGCTACATCACCAATAACGGCTGTAACCATTCCTATGCACGTAATTGATATGACAAAGCATAAATAGCCTCCGGCAATATCTAAAAAATTAAGAAAAAAAAATTAAAAATTAAAAATACTTATTCTCAACAAAGTGACACAAACACGCAACACACAAAAACTTAAAGTCACGAATGTTGTCCATGAAAGAGAAATGCTATAAAGCATAATCGTCCTGGCAAAGTTTCAAGTTCATAAATAATTTTTTTGTTTTTGTATTCTAGAGTAGCTACACTTAAGGCGATACAAGTGTTATCTTACCTGTTGGTGGGATGAATGCAAAAAGTACCTTCCAGAAGACCGTAAGAATGTGCATAACATAATCGCCGCATGTCGGAACGGGCTCTTCTTCACCCTCCTCGCCTCCTTCGCCATCGTCGTCTCCTGAATTTTATTGAAAATTATTTCTTGTGTAGTGTTTGTTGTGGCATGAAAATAACAAAAGTTAAAACTTTCTTACCCGCTGCGACAGTGAGTGCCTCCGTAAATTGTTCCTTCCAAGACGAGGTTCCCAAGAGAAGCGACGCATTAGCCTTCTGGACAAGTTTATCTACGGTATTCTAAAAAAAAAGGCAAAACACAATGAAAATCCAGTGTTATGTAGAAGGTGCCCACAACAGAATAAAACACATAAACACGTAACCCCTGAGAAGAAAGAACTTAGTTGAAAATCCCCAAAGAACCATAACTGAACCGTGAATAGAACACTGAAAGTGAATGCATACAACCTTTTTCGTTTAGGTGTAGGTATACATACGAGTATGTGGCCCAACTTTTGGGAAATATTAAAGTTGTATACACTTAAAACAGTAAGGACGATTGTGAGAATAATCTTATATACCTTGAGCTCTGGATGTTAGTGTTAGATGTTAGCTGATTAAGAAAATCAATTTTCAACAAAGTGATATCTTAATATGCTAAAAGTTTCCCAACTATCCCATGTTCCATCATCATGACTACGCACATAACCTACGAGAACACCTTTGAATTTTTTTTATTCTCCGTGCTATGAATGGAAGAGTGAACTTGTTGGTTGATGCTTGATGTTGGCCAGAAGACCATTTGAAACCTCTTTCACAAGTTGTTTTGTTTGTAACACAAAATTTTAACTAGAATTTTAAAGCTTAAATATTTTTTACGTCCAGAGAAGAAGGACTTTCGTGTAAGACTGGAGTGTAGAAGATGTTGTTAAATGAGTGACTTAGACATTGATGACATTAGATGAACAGCAAAAATTGAAATTCAAGTAGATTCAGGGAGGTTCTGAAAGTGATGCTAATGAGTTGGTAGGTAGTTAAGTCTTGAGTGTTTGTTGAGCAATTCAGTGAGGGTAAAATTTTAGAAAGAAGTCCTTTTGATGAACACTTTTAATGGCAGTTAAGGAGTTGAGATAAACATGACGTTCTTGAATTGACCTTTCATTTGAAATTCTTAAACAAATGAGAAATAATATCCTTTAAAGAATGCCCAATGATGAATATTTTAAAATATCTGAACGGTGCCGGTGGTAGGCGGCACCACAACTTTTTCTGTTGTGTGAAAAAGATTGTCGGTCTGTCACGTAGAGGATGAAAGAAAAAATCCCCAATGAAAGGTAGGTACACTTTTTCTTTTCACCAGGATAAGGTAAAATCTTTTGAAATTGTTGTGAGGACATGGTAGGTATGAGTTTTCTCTAAAAGGAAAACATTAAATATCTAAACACATCTGAAACTATAAATTCGCTTTTAATAGGTTTTGCAATGGTATGCGTGAAGCACTCCCCAAATATTTTCAACTCTTTATTGTTTCAGTTTATACTTCTCGTAACATAAAAAGGATATTTTATAATTTGTGGAGGGTTGCAGATGAGTGTATTCTTTCCGGCATACATTTTTAACTACAGATTTGTGGCTGAGAATGAATTTTAAACTAATTTAATACGTATGCCAAAAGCTCACTACAACCGTTGAACTTGTGAAGAAGGAAAAACAATAGAAGTAGTGACAAAACAGGAAACAGTGTGTGTAAATTGAACAAAAACGTAAAATTTTTCTTTTAATTTTTATGAATTGATTTAGTTTTAGTTGAATTAAAAAAAAAAAACGCGTTCACCGCAATCAGGAACTTTTTCTTTGGAAAGCAATGGTCAACTAATGTAGTTCTGTGTTTGTATATGAGTGCATATCAGAACCTCGGGAACGAATTTTTAAAAATATTTCGCTTACAGGTCGCTTTGTTTT
Organism: Melanostoma mellinum; assembly: GCA_914767635.1. Lineage (NCBI taxonomy): Eukaryota > Metazoa > Arthropoda > Insecta > Diptera > Syrphidae > Melanostoma > Melanostoma mellinum. Next base: position 7,679,228 of record OU612058.1, on the reverse strand, counting down.
CCGATTGTAAGTAAATTTTAAATGAAATGGGGTGGCGTAACAAAACGGAGAGCCTCGGAAACTATTTCTCTTTCAAGCATAGCTCTGACAAAATTGGAGGGACCTAAAATTTTCGAACGACTAATCGAAAAAGAGCTTTTCATTGCATGACATAACTTTCGGAGAAATTGCCAAGTCTCAGCGAAAGACAATACCGTGGAAAGCCCTTTTGTTCTTCGATATTTCTGGTGTTTCGAACCTCGAACCTCCCACGTAAAAGGCATATACGCTAGCCATAACGCCACGGGCAAGGTTAGGTTAGGTGGTCAGCTAATAAGTGCGTACGTATACATGCATTACCTAACACACTTAGACCATGAGGGTCCATTGTGATACCGCAGAGATCAGCAAATTAATCAGCTACTAATCCCAAAAACCCGATATGAGATTAACGAGTTGATCACCCATCAAACTGTGGATTCGTGACTAGCTGGTTAGTCACCTGCTAATCAAACCAAGCGGAACTTTTAATGCATTTCGAAAGACTTTTAGGGTCTATGTAAGCTAAGTCGCTAGTATCATCGAAGAAGAATTCACCAAGATGAGTTTTCCTCCTATGAAGTAGTGCAGGGCATGAACAAAGAAGGCGTTGAACGGTTTCTTCCTCCTCTTCATCCATGCAGCCTCTGCGGAAATCATTAAAGTGCACACCAAGTCTTTTGGCGTGTTTTCCTATTTGACAGTGTCCTGTAAGAACATATATGGTAGAGCCTAGATACAGGTGGCTTAAAGTTTACAAACTCTTCTTTTTTGGTTGCAAGGCAGTTGCTACTCTCAGTCCATCTAGTGTTTGTTAAAGCGTCTTGTTTAAGTAGGAGTTTACATGCAGCGAAAGGTAAACCTATATTGTTTCATTCTAAGCGTATAGGAGTGGTGATGTTCCTTTTGGTTAGTTTATCCGCCATACAGATGACCTGGCATTCATAAAAGGTGAATGTTGAACTGATTTGACCCAACTCGCAGAGACATTTGACAGTTTTGGGCCGTGATGCATTTTGTAGAGACAGAGACAAAAGATTTAAGGGCAGCTAGGCTGTCCGAGAAGATTCGAATATCCGTGGAGGATATGACGTTTTCTTTGAGCCAAGACAGCACTTCCTTAATCGCCAGAATTTCCACTTGGAACACACTGTAATGATCGGGTAAGCGGAAGAAAAGACTGATATTCAGTCTTTCTGAGTAGATTTCACTTACTACACCATCGCTGGTTTTTGAACCATCGGTGTAGAAGTGCATTGCTTAATTTTCCAGGATTTTACGATCCTCCCATACAGATCTCGAGGAGATGGTGATTTGGAAATTGTTATAAAACACCAGTTTGAATGGGGTGTAATCGGATCGATTCGGTAGAAATCTAAAGTTATTTTTTTTTTTTTTTTTTTTTTTATAATTAACGCGCACATCAAGGGGTTATGACTACCCTTATAATGTTGTTAAACACAGTGCGAGCATTTAGGAAAATAGGAGAGGATTTGAAAGGAGACACCGATGCACGTTGCTTTTGAACTTTTGTGAATCGCAATGTTGGGGAAATACAGAGCCAGGTAAAGTATTCCACATTCGGGTGGTGCGGCTGAAATACGAATCTCTATACTTGACTGTACGTCCGAAGTTGGGCTCAAGGTAGAACTGATGAACATTCCTAGCGAGGCGGGTATTGCGGCTAAATTGTTTCAGGGGAGGAATGCAACTGGCTACTTCACTAGAGCACTGCTTGTGAAAAAAGCGATAAAAGAGAGTGAGACAGGCAACGTTTCGACGATGTTCAAGAGAATCAATCGATTCTGCGATTGAACTATCACCTATCAATTTTAAAGCTCTATTTTGTACCCTATCAAGTAGGCGCAAAGATGTTTGAGAAGCACCTGACCAGATATGGGAGTTATATTCCAGTTTTGGGCGGATGAATGCCTTATAAATGGTAGCCAGATCAGAGGGGGTGAAGAACTTCCTGCATCGTCTCAAGAAACCTAAGCATTTAGCAGCATTTTTGGCGACTTCAAATATGTGGTCATTCCAACGAAGATCATCGTTTACACACATACCAAGTACTGACAGCTTTTCGGTTTCTTCGATGCAGGTACCATTCATGGATAATGGCAATGGGGGAATGTTAAGCTTCAACGACAAGAGACAGCATTGAGTTTTCGAAGCATTGAGTTCTACTCGGTTCATAAGACCCCATGCAACAATGCTGTCAAGGTCAGAATTCAATGAGCTTATCATACGCAACCGTTCCAGTTCCACATCCGAAGAGCAGGGACGTGAATTCGGAAACGAATATGAGAAGCTGAGGGTCGAGTCGTCAGCAAAACAGTTAAGTGGATTAGAAGTTTCAGACAAGAGATCATTAATGAAAATGAGGAAGAGAGTCGGAGACAAAACGGAGCCCTGGGGCACACCAGCATTTATGAAATGGGTATCAGACTTGAAGCCATCCAATACAACTTGTATTGAACGGTCGGAAAGGTAATTTCTAATCCAACGAAGAAGAGACTCATCGATACCAAAAGCACGCATTTTCGATAAAAGAGCCTGATGCCAAACTCTATCAAATGCTTTAGAAATATCAAGCGCAATAATCTTACTTTCTCCAAAACAATGTAAAGATTGGTTCCACTTTTCGGTGAGATATGCCATCAAATCACCAGTGGACCGTTTGCTACGAAAGCCGTACTGACAGTCATTAAGGAGCTTTCGTTCTTCAAGATATTTCATAAGTTGACGGTTTATCAACGTTTCCATGACCTTGGAAAGAAGGGACGTAAGTGCAATTGGACGGTAATTGGAAAGGGAGGAAGATTCGCCTTTTTTAGGGACCGGCTGGACAAATGCAGTTTTCCATCTGCTCGGAAAAATCCCAGCAGAATAGGAAAGATGGAAAAGTTTACGCAGTGGTTTTGCCAGCGTAGAAGAACACCTCTTCAGAATAACGGCGGCGATACCATCTGGACCAGCGGATTTATGAATATTGAGATCTTTGAGGACTCTCGCAACCGAGCGAGTTCGAAAAAATATCTGCTTCATCACAGAATCTACAGACTCGAGCTCAGGTGGAGCCAATATGCTATCAGGTAGTGTTGAGTTTGCAGCAAATTGAGCTGCAAGCAAATTGGCTTTATCGATGGAACTGACATACGGAGAGTCATTGAAAACGAGCGTAGGGACCGATGACGTGGTCGAGTTCTTAACGTTCTTATCAAAAGACCAAAAATTTTTGCTTCCTTTTGGCCACAACAGTATTTTTTGCCTTACTTTTTGGTCATGCAAAAACTTGGTCTTCTGTATATGAGCGTTACAGATATTTCTGGCCCGTTTGAACAAATTTCGGGTTTCTACAGTAGGGTTATCTTTAAATTTTCGAAAACTACTTTCTCTATCCCTTATCGCCTCCTTACAGCTTGAATCAAACCACGAATTCTCTTTGGGGATGATACTTTTTGTTCTGTGAGGAACAAAATTTCTCATGCCGTTAAGAATAACGTTAGATATCATATCAGCTGATGCATCAACGTTTCCGTCGAGAAAGCACAATGCCCAATTAAAATTTCGAAAGAAATTATTCAGGCCGTCCCAATTGGCTTTTTCATATTGCCACACAGTTCTTTTGGGGACTTTATCTTTTTTTACCGTGACGGAAAACGAAAAATCTACCGATATGACACAATGGTCCGATTTGCCTAAAGGAGATGATACTGTAACCCTATATTTTTCGGGATGAGAAGTGAGAAATAAGTCAAGAGTGTTGGCCGCATGGCCTTCAATATCTGGAACCCGAGTGGGCTCATCAACAAGTTGAGTTAATTGGTTTAACTCAGCAAAGATCTCAACATATTCTCCTTCGGGTGTTGTCTGGCCAGAATGTCGAAGCCAATGAGAATTGTGTACATTAACATTAACATTAGAATGGTAGTGTGGCCGATTTGATTATTGGTCCACTGTGATATAGCTCTGAATCGAGTAGCTGAGCTAGCTGCGATTTGCTTGCTGAAGATATCAAGGGGTGTGAGATCTAGTAGTACATTGAGGGCGTCCCACGGGATTGTCCTCAGTGCGCAACTGATACATAAATTAGCCGTTCTTTGAACTTTGGCCAGCTTCTTGTAGTCAATCATCTTGTCTAATGCGGTCCACCATACAATCACCCGTAAGTGAGTATCGGTCTTATCACAGAAGTAAACTACGGGCCGGGAAAACGCCATTAATATCTGTTCAACTGCTAATGTAATTATATTGATTGGCATCATCGGCAAAGCAAAGCGATCTGAAAGCGAAATGTTTTCGAAGAAAAGGTAATGAAAGTTGGCCTGGATGTCAATGAGAAAAAAAAAACAAGTAACTGCGCGTTGTCATCAAGAGAAAAAGCTCTACATATAGGTTGACAAAAGAACAACGCTTGCAAAAGCTCCGTCCACTTTATGGCCCACATAATCGTCCATCAGAGTAATTAATTCGGTTAACTTTATGGACCGTTTACGCACTACGTTTACTTTAACTGATAATACGCATCCGCAGAGACGTTGAACAGTGCCCACCGAAGAAACAATTGACGCTGTAGAACAAAAGTGTTGAAAAGGACCCGTACCTAGAGACGCCATTACATCCACAAAAACTGACTGTTTGGTGTGCTCTATGAACTGGTGGAGTCATTGGGCCATACTTCTTCCGAAATGATGCTGCGGAGCCAGTTACGGTTAATGGAGACCGGCATAGAGCCATGCTAACCACTACTTTGTTCAAGAATTGGATGGCATGAATGTGGGTGAGTTGTGGTTCTACGAAGACGGCGCGGCGCTACATGCCTTACAGCGCATGTCACAATCGATTTCGAATGAAACATTCGATGTGCGCATAATTTCGATGAATGGATCTGTCAATTGGCCACCAAGTTCGTGTGATTTGACACCATTGGAATATTTTCTCTGGGGATATGTGAAGTCGCTCCTCTACGTCAACAAACCAGAAACCTTAAGGAACTTGGAAGCCAACATTCGTGACGTTCGTTATTGCCAACATACGGCCACAAACGAAAAAGTGGTAGAAAATTGGACCTCTAGAGTTGGCTTTATTCGAGCCAACCGCAGCGTTCACACTTTCGATTTCATTAATGGCATCAAATTATCCTTCCAATTGATGGACATTAAAACGATTTTCTTTTGTTTTATTTCAATTTGAAGTTCAATACCTTTAAAAAACAACCTTTTATATGCCTAGCCCATGCAGCTGTCGATTCTACGCGGGAATATCCTGTTCTTAATAAGTGGTGAATAAACGTAATTTATATGGTTGCATATCTAATGGAATCTATAAAATAAATGAAATGAAATGACAAAAATTAGAAGAGTACTTATAAATCAGAATTGTCACTTCAGAACTTGAAATGTAAGCATATTTCGGTCTAAATTTTACATCTCATCTCGAAATTTATCCCGCATCATACTTACTCAAAAAAGCATTTTATTCATCTTCCGGTTTTGAAGATATATTGTTTTCTGATGTGAAATTGTCGTCTACATGGAGGAAATGAGTTTTATTTTCGAAAATCAAATTAAGTTTCTTTTTACTCGAATAGCAAAACCGATGTTTTCACTCCAGATATTTTGAAACTAAAATTATTAGTTGCTGTTTATTTCTCAATATGTTGTTAGTTTTCCTTATTCGCTGAAAGCTAAAAAACAAAAACTGTGCGTGACGTTTGTTTGTACGAGAGAATCAATCAGAACTTCAAAACTTCCATCAATTGTCATGTGAGATCAACCCCACACTTTTAGCTTCCACATGATTAAGGACTATGCAATGTGGGTGACACTATCACTGATCGATGAACAATAAATATATTAAATCAAAAGTACGACAAACTACAAAGTGCAATTGCTTATATTGCTTTTCGTGGATACATGGAACAATTTATTCCTTGCTACATAGTACAGAACCATTTTGAAACAATGTAAATTTGTGCTTTAAATTTCAACAAGTCATTGATTTAAAATATCTCAGCTACATTTTGCGAAAAAATAAAATAAAATATAAATATAAGCTTTTAGTAACTGTTGGAATGTGCTTTCAAATTTTAATACACTTAATTCTGCTCCCAAATCCCGACACTAAAACTCAAACACTATTCATTTCGCTCACCCTTTTTCGCTTCGTCCACTTTTTACTAATTAAAACCTTAAAGCTCAAAGAACAGAGAGCTCTTAAATGAAACTATATTAAAAATATATTATGTCTCTATCACTTACCTTGAACTCCTTACTTTCTTTGATCCGCAATTGGGCGCGAGTAACATCGCCTGGCTTCGGACGTCCTAGCAAAGCCAATTTATCTTCCTCCGTCAACTCCTCGGGGGGTTTGGCTTCTGCTGCTTGAATAAGTCCTGCCAGTTCATCGTCTTTTGATATTTTTTTTTGTTTGTTTGTTCGTTTGTTTTTCATCGTGTGATTTAAATTTAAAAAGTTTGTTTTCAAATAATAATGAGAAAAATAGAAACAATTCAAATTGTTTATTAGCTTTTGAGAAACAATTCAAAATTAATGTTTTTTTTTGTGTGTGAAAAGAAAACATCATGTGATGCTAAGTAAAAAAGCTGTGGGTTGCACTAATGCCGGAAGCAAAGGTGATACACAGGACATCCGCTCTGTGAGGATAGTTTCATTCCATTCATTTTTAAATGAGATTTTAATATGGAAATTGTGCATCACAAATGTGCGTGCCGCTTCAACAATTTTCAAGCAATTCATCAAAACACAATCATAACAATACAATAAAGCCTTTTAATTATTCTAACAAGAACCAAACATCATGCCATATAAATGGTATGCACTAACACCTTGATGAGTTTCGTGTGTGTTAGGAGGGAAATGAGTTGTTTGATTGCATGCGGCGGACATAAAAGCATTCAACAAGATAAAAAAAGTGAGTGGGTGATTCGAGTGACTCTTAATTCTAAGGACTAAAGGCAGAGTACAAAGAACATACTTCTGCCACAAGTTGTGTGCGTGATTTACCAGAACCTTTTGAAATATAAATCACTTGTGATAAAATGAGAACACTTAAGGATTCTCAAGAAAGATGTGTAAACAAAAATAATTGAGATTATAACAATAATAAGTACCTACGGTGTTGAAATTTACCACACATTACTCAAAGAAGTGACAATTTATTTTTCTCAAGTGGGCCAGTAGCCATTGCTGACTTAACACTAGTGCATTCTTTCAAACTCAATAGAGATGTCATGGCGATTTGAGGAAACGAGGCAGGGGCATGTTTTGTAGCTAGTAACTATACCATCATATTCTAGATAGTTCATTTCAAACGCTTCTAATTACAGTATAAGAACAAGGACATTCATGTTAAGTTAAAATCTCTATGTGGGGTATGTGCGGTGTAATGGTAAAGATGCCTGCATGTTTCCGGTGATGTGGAGATTATTATTGCTTTCCACGTAGCATTAGCTACAACAGTGTGTCCGACTTGCAACTCGAGTTTGTGAACTCAAACAGCACACATTGAGTTGCTATTACCTTTTGACTAAAAGTTTCAATAATAGGTTAGATCGTTGAAGCCCTGGGTTCGTCCTGTGGTCGCCACAAAACGTTTTTTTTTTTTAACTTAAACTCGCCCTGAATGTCAAACTGATTGTTTTTTGAGCCCTGGGTTTTTCCATCAACTCGCCCTAGGTTTTGTTCGGGCAAATTTGGGTAATGAACTGGGCTATCAAGTGACATGCATTTTTGTTCAAATGACAGAGATGTGGTGATTTTGTAGTTTAACGTTTTTCAGTACTGGAAACCACAGGTCTTTTTGACAACTCTTGGGGCTGTCAAGGAAATCTGGGTCAGCCCTGGGTAAAATTCAACGAACGAACCTAATATTAATAAATTTGGGGGCACAATACAGCTCAGCGACCCCTGGTCGGATTTAGCACATTTCTTTTACCGTACTTATTACTTTCGAACATTATCCACTCGTCCAGAAAAGTGATATTCGCGAAAAAAAAAACATTTGGGAACGATTTAATCCCAAAAAAAAGTTATTATAAGTGAATACTCAATGTTTTGTCTGATTTGTAAGCATTTTAGCATCTGTGGTGAGGAAACTGGATGTGGACACAAGATTTTGAAAATGTTCACGACGGCTGTAGTTGGAAATTAATAATTAATTAAATTATAACTAAAATTTTCCTTATAAAAATTGTCTTCAGAACCTTGAAAAAAATCGAATGCCTTCTTTTTTTCTTCAGAGTTAATAATAAGACATTGTTATGTTGAAGAGTTTTTCCACAAATTTTTCAAATTACGCATCCAACAGTCCAGTTCATAGATAATACTCAAGTTGTGTTTGTCTGCAGCAGTTCATAACATTGTGACTTGTAATTTTTAGGTAAAATCGGGCAGTGGATATTTTCAAATAAAGAGTTTTTAAATAGTTTAAAATCATTCTTCTCTAGATAATATTCAAAACCAACTGACCACCAACTATTCAAAAGTTTTTTGAAGACTTCAAAACGCTTTCTCAAAATCTGTACTCTAGCTATGTCACTTAAATGAGGTGTTCTCTAAAAAAAAAAAAAATTAAACGGCTATTCTGTCAACTTTATCAATAATAGCATTTCTTTACAAAATACTCCTGCGATGCTTTTGCAAATCATTTTTGTAACTCTGTGTGTGGTCTTTTTAGAACCAACCTCAAATATAATGAACACATCAACTTCATTATTAACAAAGCAAATTCAATGCTTGGCTTTATTACCCTTGTTACCCTCTGTTTATACAACTGTTATGTTCGTCCTCATCTAAAATATGCATCTCTGGTGTGGTCACCATTTTATGATATTTCTAAATCTCGAATCGAAGCAATACAACACAGGCTCATACGTTTCGCTCTCAAAGGTCTTCCTTGGAAAAATCCTTTCAATCTTCCTGCTTATGAAAAATCGTATTTGCCTATGAAATCTTCAAACTATCTTACAGAGACGAATCAGCAATGATTTAGTATTTTTTCATCAATTAATAACCGATTCAACTGATACTCCGACTTAATCTCCCACATTAGATTCAACTATCGTATGGGATCTCATCAACTTCGTAATTTAGAGTTTTAACATTGCTCCCACCACAGAACTAACAATGGCATGCATGAGCCGCTGCATGAGTAGGTTATTCAACTCCTATCTTTTTCCAATTTCAAGTAAAAATACTTTAAAATTAAAACTAGGAACCAGTGTTCCCCTGTATGACTACTATTTGGTAATCTATTACTGTAATCTAATTTCTGTTTTTAATTATAGTTTTTGTTTAATAATGTTTCCGTAGTTTATTTTGTTCTATTCATGTACTATCTTTTGTTAATAATTATAACGTTTTTTTTCTCGTATACGTTCTCTTTATGCTTGTGTTGGTGTGTTTTACTAACCACTAACACTTGCACTAATGATGAAAAGCGTAGACAAGTGTGTACAAACGAGCTTGCTATAAGTTCAGTACCGCTTAAGTCTCTGAGATGCAAAAAAAAAACAATTTGATTCAACAAATCGATTAGGAATTTAAAATATTAAATTTTGCACAACGACTTCTTTTTGAGAATGTATGGCAGCCAAAGGGACTTTACCATTTTTGGTCACGTAAAAATATGCAAAATCACTGCAAAAAGAAAGGAAATTTATAATTACCTATCGAACCTGTTCTGTGTGACATCCCCGTAAAGAGGCTTTATGTAGGCAAGCCATACCCATCACCAAAATCTTGAAGTGCTTCTCTCAAAAATTTTATCAAAAATAAACGCTTTGCATCTCAAATTAATGTTATGTAAATGAAATTGCTCCATTTAGACTCAAATATAAAGCCACCCCAAATTTTTACTAGGATGTCTCTGTCGCCATTCGTTATTTTCAATACATTCAAAATCAGACTTAAAGTACTTGGAAACAAAATGCGTGTCGGCCTGGGCTATACTTTTAATTGAGCAATGTAATATGACAATAATTAATTGCAGGATACAGTCTTTCCTCCTTCGTAGGGCTTTTGGTGAGAAAATCGATTTTTATTGTCATGACGGCTTCTCTTCTTTTAGAGAAAGTTTCGATAAGTAAATAGGTACACGTGTCAAAGTGATACTGAAGAATCAATTTTCATCTTGTCTCATCACAAAAAAGGAATACATAATCGTATGAGAAAAGAACGTGTGTTACCTCAAAGTAAACAATATTTAATTTGTTTGATTTGTTAAAGTCAGTTTCATTTCACTATCGCAATACAATTATGTTCTTAATTGGTTTTGGCTCTGGGCACTTCTGGATATCTTATTTTCTTGAACCTCATATAGTTAAGCTGGATCTATTTTGGTAAACACAATGAGATAATCAGGATTTAGTTTTTAGAGACACAAGCAGTAAAGATAGAGCAGTTTCCAATTAACTTGTTTGTCCTACAAATTATATTTATGCTTCATAAAACTAAATGGATTATTACGTGGCGGTTCATCGTGTATCAACGTGTATTCATTTAGGTCAAATAAACTAACTCAATGAGTCCCAACTTGATAATCTTCCTATAGGCAAAGTTAAGAACATATACTGCAATAGAATATAGGGCTATAAAGAACACAATTTACTCGTCATGGGACAGATTTTTAGGCTGAATACAAAATTTTTAAGAGCAAAAAAGTGTTTTTCAACTGTAAATTGAAGACAAAATGTTTATGCTCACTATGCGAATGCTACTGGAATTGTTTTGCAAAAGGATTACGGGTTGTTATTTGTGAATATATGGGGACGAAGCACTTGAACAAAAACAGTATCTTTTACTTTTTATTCTTGTATCTTGTTTCTTGTGTCACTTAGGAATAAGACATAACAAATTGAATTTCTGTTTACATTCTGGCGAAAAGGTGGCAACAATCCTGAGCTCCGCAAAAACAAATTGGTCTAAGCCATCACTCAAATAAACTCAAAAATGAAAGAAATTGAGACCTCGGTAAACTTTTGAAGAGCTAAGCATAAAGAAAAGCCGAGAAAGGATAAATTCTAGATATTGAAATGGTTCCCAAGCGAGCGACGAATGTTTATAAAACAAGCAATTTAATTGAAAAAATGTTTAGAGGTAGATGAGTTTTGTAGTAGAGATATTCCACGTGTTTTTTAATCTAATAAATAAAAAGATTAATATAATTTTTTAACAGTTAAAAACACTTATTTTATTTCCTCAAATGCACATTTCAGAAGCAATGCTTCCATCGTCAGTGAGATTTATAAATTAGATTAAATTAAATTATTTGTCAAAAAACTAACAAAAAACAAAAATGTTTCTAAACAAAATTACAATTGAGTTGAGTTGAATCTATTGAAAAATTTTTTGAATATTGAATCTTTGATTGGAGGTAGAAAGAAAACACATTATTCTTTTACGAAAAGGAACTGAATACGAAATTGAAATATATAAGTCCTGGTTTTTTACACGGAAGCGCTCTCAAAGTCTTGTTCGTTCATTGCATTAGAGTTTCACATCAAAAAGAGGACACTGAAAAGCAAAATTTACGAGTTTGACAGCTTTACTTTGAAGCTCTGATAAGGACGATATTTCAAGCTAAGTGTTAGACAAACTTTGCAGTCTTACGAAAACAAAGGTCTAAGAGAAAGATTGTGGACGCCTTTTGCTATATCAAACACGATCATTTCCTCTGAGATTTGCGCATAAGTATTGTGTTGCGAAATGAGATGTTTATGATTTAAAAAGATTTATCAGAAAGGAAACAAATCTCAACTGCCGTTTACTTTATTCATGATGTAATTCCTTCACAAATTTTATGCTTCTCATGTCCTTTTAATTTCTTTGGTATGAAGGACTACAATGTTTCCTCACTAGATTCTTTCATTTAATTCCAAAAATAAATCGTTTCATCGAAATCGGGATAGGATTAAGTGAGAACTTAGTCTTTTTTCTTAAAAAAAAAAGATAAGGCTTATACTGAGCTTAAGCTATTAGATAAATTGCCGGTCTACTACCAGACTGAACGAGTTAGCAGCACATCTTTTGACTCACTAATGGATATGACGTCCGACACAAGGCTCAAATTGCGTCAAAAATACACATTCAACTTTCCTTCGGTTCGGAACTGGTCCACTCTAGAATCTAAGCCATGAAAGAATTGTTATCAAATCTTCACAGACGGTTCCAAAACAGATGATGGATCTGGCACTGGTGCCTTTGAGGAGAACGATGACATACGACTGCACGACTTTTTAGGCTCATACGCATCCGTCTTCCAAACGGAGGCATATGCTATCCAACGTTACGAACAATGGCTGGATGGGGAGAAGTATATGTGCTTACAACGACAGCCAAGTTGTGGTTAAGGCCCTTTTCAACCCTCTAACTACTTCCAAAGTGATCCAGGAATGCAAGAGCTCTCTAAATGCGGTCGGAACACTAAATTCTCTAAGTCTCGATTGGGTTCCAGGTTATCACGCCACGACTGGAAATGAGATCGTCGACGAACTTGCTAGACAAGGTCCTCAGACATCTTTTCAGGACCAGAACCGTCACGTCACTAGTTCTGCCAGGATCCTCAGTGAGGGCTTCAATCAACGATTGGATCTGTCAAGAGCATAACCGTGGATGGCATGCCTCCATTGGATGCAGACAGATCAAACGTATGCTCCCCAACGTAAATAAGATTTCTCCGAACATCTGGAAGGCTAACAAAAAGAAGGTGTGCTATCTGGTAGTACAATGGACCGGTATTTAGGTCTGATTGCTCCAGCTGGTACTTTAAAAACCTCAAAAAAAAAAAAAAAAAACTAGACTGGCAAGGTTTCCCTTTGGATAAAAAATTTGGCCAAGGGTGGTGTCTATTGTGCCATTGTTCTATGTTTCTCTGTCTGTCTCTCACTTTCTCTCTCCCCCCCCCCCCCCCGCTTTGTCTGTCTGTCTGTTTGTTTGTTTGTCTGTCACCCCTCAATCTCCCTCTATTTTCCTGTTTTTTCTTTATTTTGATTTGTTCAGTTCATTCTCCCGACTCCCGACGATTGCAATACCACTTCATCAATTGAGCTTCTGAAATAGAAAAACGCATCCTGACTGCCAGTCAGATTCAGGGGCAAAAGTGCCGAAGACGGACCACTTACAAGTATGGCCAACATCATCAGACTAATGGTCAAAACTTGTCCCAAAACTGAGAGTTTGATGACAGGAAACCGAACACATGTACCTAGTTAAAGTCGGAGCAAAGGAGGTGTCCGTTTTGTTATAACAGCACGTTTTTCGGCTACAATTTAGCTCATCGTGTTAATGGTGTGATTAGGTATCAAGTCAGCAGTACCCACACCGCCTATATCAAGTTTATCACTGCTTGGTGTTTACCATCCCGAGCTTAAAAAACAAAAGGCGCGAGACAATAGCCAATAGCAACGCAATCACATTGCCAGTGCCCATCAGCACCAGCAACACTTTTATCCCAAACAAAAAAAAGTTTGCAGAACACCGACATCAGCAAATTAACAAGTTAATTCTTACGACACTGTAGACGTTGGAGAGGGGGTATAATCTAAAATACGCTTCTGCAAAGCAATCGCTTCTAAAATGAAGGCAGCCGCTTTCGCCGTGGTTAATTCTATCTGCTCTGTGATTAAACCTGCAATTTTACTTATTTGTTCTATTTTTTTTTTCATGCATTTCTACGTGTTCTAAAGTGTTGTAGTAGCTATGCTTACTAAATTTTGTTTGCTAAAACTTAAAAATTTTGCCTTTTCAATTTGATTTGGTTGGTGTTTCTTGTCTAACAATTAAAGCGCTTGTTGAGCTCTTTTGCGGTTCGGTTTTAAAAGCATGTTGTGCTGAGTTTGAAAGAATTTTTTTTACCTCATTTGCATTATTTATCACTTACGAAGAAAATAATTATTTTTATCTTACCATTAAAAAATTGAGTGTGTATATTCTTAAATGAAATTTTAAAAATATTCTAGTAACAACCAATGTTCCAAAACGATAATTTTTCCGTTATCGACATATAATAGATTTTATCTAAAATGCTTAGAATATATCAATCACTAAACAGATTTTAATCCTGTTGTAAGAACGTCGATGTATTGTTAATTTGATGAGAAGAATCAAACAAAACTAAGCCATTAACATTCAACAAAACTGTTAAGTCAATATCTATAGTTTTATTAGTAATTTTTTTATTTTAGTTTAGAATGAGTGTTGAACTGTCGATGAAGCGTATATCAATAACATAAACTATATAATTGTAATATGTAACGATCAACAAACTAAATCTTATTGAAATCTCTTTGCATGAAATTTACTTACAAATCGATATAGAAGCGTAGACATGGAACATGGAATTGCGTATTTTTTATAATTTATTTGTGATACGAGTTGAAATACAAAATACATATTATGTTGAGACGCAATTATTACATAGTGCCAAATAGATAGAGATCAATACAATATACCATGAGTATATTTATTTTATTTTTTATATGTAGGTATGTATACGAATAGAGTTGGAAGGCCATAGTGAAACAAGCGCAACAAGCATTCACAGTCCGAAAATGTTCCAAAAATGTTAATTTCAGTTATAAAATTAAATGTTTTTTGTTTTATAGAAAGAATAAGAATAATAAATAAAATCTTTTTAAATTTTTTAATGTTTTCCTTAAATTTTTAAAATAAATTTTGTAACTTTTTTTTATTCAAGACGAAAAAGCGCAATGCAATCGAGAATGTAATGAAAAGAATTTAGATAAAGAAATAATTAAAAAATGTTTTGTATGAAATAAAATAAATATAAAACTTTAATACGAACGAGAATACATACAAAGCGACTGATTGAGTTTATTCTTTTGATTGTTTGTGAGTGGAAATAGTAGTTTGTTTAAATAGTCTTTTGAAATTCTTAAATTGGTTCTGTGGTAAACGACCGTCTCCATAGACACTGTTTAAGTGGATAAACGTAAACACACAAATACGACACAGGAATTTATTTAAAACACCACCAAGTGACTGACGCTACGTACCGAAATATCTAGTCAAAAATTTAAATGGATCCGATTTTTTGTTCGTGTCTGTGGGTTTAGAAATGTATATCTGTTTTTTTTAATTTGAATATAAATGCATAGTCTTATTTATTAATTTTTTTGTTTTTAAAATTAAATTTACCGCCACCAAAATTGTTAGGGAAAATTAATTGGAAGTCGTGAAAAAAGAAATTATATTTAAATTGAATTGAATATTTTAAGAGTGAGGGGGGCTTGAAATAAATATTTTGCCAGAAAAAGCGAAAGCCTATTGTGCATTTGATGCTAACTGACAATTGTAAATCTTTAAAACAAACAAGTGTCACTGCTGATAAGTTTGGTTTTAATTTAGTTATTTTCAACTTATGGGTGTTTTTTACCCGCCGCGGAAAAATTATATTATTTATTATATTGTATGCATATACTATAGTATCCACTAATAGTATAATTTTAAGTAATTTTTTGATATAAACGCTCAGACAATTAGCTTGACAGGTATTAAGGCAACAAGAGCTCAAATTCCTTCGAACTTTTTAATTTTATTTACTTAAGTTCAACAACATAAGTTTTTACCAGATCTACACTTCCAACAAAGCCTAAAGGTTCTAACTTATGAAACTAAAATTTAAATGATCGGATACAAGGAGCATATTGGAGCAAACCCTAGAAACTCAATCTGTAAAGAAATTGAAGCAAAGTCTAAAAGGCAAATCCAATAACCCAAAAACTGCACACCATAGTGCAGTTCTTCAAAAATTGCAAGGTTGTCCAACAGCGGCTTTAGAAGTTTGACTGAACCTGACATTTATGCACCTGGTTATAAGAAGCATCACAAATGCAATGATGGCTATTTCCCAAAGAGACAGAATGAGTGCTGAAATCTAGCGAAAAAATATGATATCGAATGAGTTACCACTCATTGACATCCCGATCAACGTTGAGCTTAGTAACAAAAAAAATGGCAGAGTGAGAAAGGCTCCTACTCAATAAAGACCCATGTAATAAAATGGTATCGATATGGCTCAAAAACAACTCAAGTAACTGGAGCAGGATTCTTTGGGCCAAGAACAAAAATTTCAGTATCAATGGGAAAGATGTCACACATATTCCAAGCAGACGAACTGAAGCCGATTCACCTCTTATGGGACCGGAACCTTTTTGTGGAGTAACGGAGAGGCAGCATAAGACCCCAAACCATTCATTCATTCATGTATATAGAAGATGCCAAGACGATGAGGAAGGATCATTTCACTTCCTCTGTGATTGCCCAAGCTTTGCCAACACAAGGAAAAAAGCCCAAGCAAAGTACTTTGTCGACAAACTGGGCGACATCTCTCACCTTCCACTGAACAGCATCCAAATCACCGGTGCTCCAATTGGTTCAGTGAAGTTTCGCACCTAGTTCCTAGTCACCAACACAACTCATACTCCCTCCCATCTTCACACCTTCTGTTACCACATGGAGCACAATGGGTCTTTGAGATGCGAGTGAGTTGTTGACGTTTGCAAAAGCTAAAATAGTTTCTTCGTTGAAAGTGATTTGATGGACAAGCAAAAGTCCCTGTCATAGATATGCCAAGTGTGGCAATACGGCTGCCATGGCATTCAAATACAAAAAGCGTTACTTTTTTTGTTTTTTACTAGCTGTGCCCTCGACTTCGTCCGCGCGGAATAGTGACTTTCAGCAGCATTTTTAACTTTTTAGGAAATAAAACTTCTAGCCTTAAAAATGGAGGTACATATTTCCAAAAAAAACATTCAACCCCTATTTCAACACCTTGTAGCCCTGTTAAAAATACTTTTGAGACCGTAGTTTTTGAATTCCCATTTCCGTTCCCGTGGGAATATAAGGATAGATATATGTTTAGTCTTTATCCTTCCGCATGTTCTAGACCATCTCTGTAGCTAATTTAATAAAATCTGTTTAGCAGTTTGAACGGGAGGCATACGAAAAACATACCGACTTAGCTACATTCGCATTTTCAATATTAGTAAAGACTCCCGTTCCCGTGGGAATATGGCGACCGTTTTCGTGGAAATATGTGGATAAGTTTAAGTTAATGTTACTTCGGGATTATGGAGCATTCCAACGGTGGAAGAATTTTTGAGATCGGTGCTGTAGTGTCAAAGTTCCCGTATACGTTCCTGCTCCCGTGGGAATATAGGGAAAAAATATATAGTCTATGTCCTTCCTCTTAGAACGACGGAGAGAGATAGTGTAGCATTCTAACGGTGGAAGAATTTTTGAAATCGGTGCTGTAGTGTCAAAGTTCCCGTATACGTTCCTGCTCCCGTGGGAATATAGGGAACCGTAGGAATAAGGGGATGAATTAGTTTTTATGTTACTCGGGGATAATGAAGCATTCTAACAGTGGAAAATTTTTTTAAATCGGTGTTGTAGTTTCTAAGTTCCCGTATACGTTCCCGTTCCCGAGGGAATTTAGGGATAAATTGTAGCCTATGTGTTATTCTGATGTATAAGCTATATTATTGGAAAGTGTAATTGAAATCCATTCAGCAGTTTTTGCGTGAAAGAGTAACAAACATCCACACATACAAACTTTCACGTTTATAATATTAGTAGGATAACCACCTATAATGTGCTACTGATGCTCTGTACTCTGGAGACTTTGAGAGCTTATTTCATATTTACAGTCTAAGTATCCAGATGTAATTCATATTTACGAGTAAGTCTCTTGATTACGCAAGTTAACACATGGCTTGCAAAGATTATTTAAGCAGAAAAAAAGAACTGATTGCAGTTTTCTTTTGGTAGTTTCGAGTATGGAACTAGTTTTGTAACAAATTAGATACTGTAGTTGACAATGTTGACAATAGCCGTGTTTTATTGGGAGTTTTAAAGTCATCTTCACTAATACGTTCAATAAAACGCTGTACTCATTAATGCAACTTTATTCCATAAACTCCATTTACCAGCCATCCATGTTGTTCACTTCTGAACACTGACTTATTTTTGTTCACTAATCGTTGTTGATTTCCCATGTGCGATGTTTTGCAAACGTGAGTATAGATTCCCAATAAAACACGGCTAATGTATATAGACAAATAGGTAGAAAAAATATGTCATGCAACAAATGTAAGGGCTCAAAGTCAAACATTGGTTCAGAGCTCTTTGACTAATAACCTCTATGTTAAAGTGAGGGAAACAAACGACCTGTGCTAACGTTGAATTTTGAACCGTGATTTTAGTTTTGTATATCGATCTAGCGTTATCGTTCCTTCTATTCTAGGGACGGACAGTTTTGTGGTTGGTGCCAAACTTTGTAAGTGTTGAAGAGCTTTTAAATCAGGTGGAACGAAACTAAGGCCGAGGCGCAAGTTTTTTCGTTCCTCAAATGTTGCAGTTAAAAACGAAAAATTTTGATCCTCATGTGTGTGAATTGTATTGGAAAGATTTCATACGCCTCAGTTCCGGCAACCAGTTTTTTTTTTTTTTAATTGGCGTTCATGGGTTTCCATATAGATATTGAATATGCACCTGTGTGAATGCTTTTGTCAAGAACTATCATTCAAACATCCCTAACGGTAATATTGAATGCCTAAAGTCTGAGCGTTTTTATCAAGAAATTTAATTTAAAAAACTCCATAGGCTTCATCTTTTGAGTGAAAAAAAGTAATGGAAAAATGTTTTAAACTAAAACAAAAAAAAAATCTTCTAGTCTAATCGAAAAGAAAACTCGAATTAGTGACAAAGAATCAACCAAAAATTAACTAATCTATCCTACGTCCAACTACATAAAAATACATTGAAGTTATAAAACAAATTATTTAAAAAAAAAAACTCAAACTTAAACTTAAAACACTATAATCAAACAAAATTTTGCACTTTTTGGTCGCCACTCTATTTATAGTTCATAAATAGTTTTGTGTGACTGTGTTAGAAGAAATTATTTTCTTTCAAAAAACAATTGAACAAAATAATAATTTTATTTAATTGTTAAATTTTAAAAAATTTTGTGTTGGTAAGTAATTTATAAAAATTTAATTTTTACTGAAATTTGTGGTAGAGACTAGAAGCAAAATATAAGAATAATTGTTTTTACTTTAGATAAGAAAGTTATCGAAATTTATTCTTCAAATTTTACAAAAAATAATAAAAACTATTGAAAAATATGAAATTAAATGATTTACCTGCTGCAATCTGGGGTTCGCCGATGTTCACATAGAAAAGAACATCCTTCTCATAGCTGCCCTCTTCAATGATATTTAGGTTTAGAAATTTTCTGCAAATAAAAATAAAGAACACATACAACAACCACTCAAAAAGTAATAAATACAATTTGCGTTTATTTAAAAATTTGTTGCAAAAAAACTTGATTCTTTACTTGACTTGACTTTATTCAAATTACGTCAGAAAATTAGCGTTTAGAAAGAACGCGAATCTATCAGCTTCTACTTTAATCAACGCCACCCAAACTTTAGTCGATGTTTTATGACAAAATTGACGACATTTGTCATTTTGAATCTAAATATGGGGCATCCCTAAGCAAACTAATATTTTGCTAACCAACAAAATATACAAATAGACCCAACCAACCTTCATTATGGGTTCATAATTAATGATTATTATTAAATTTCCTCCTGACTCACTGACTGAATTTGATTAATTGAAATCATTACCTAATAATGGAAAGGGCTAAAGGTTAATACCATTCCTGGGCATGTAGTGGTTATTCTTCCTTTTGGGCACTCATCTAAACGGAGCATGTGTTAAGACAAAACAAAAAATGTAAATAAGGTTGTTGCGTGTCGGGAATCATTTACAAAGAATTTAGTTTTGCTTTGTCAGATTTTCAAAAGGCTTTCGACACGCTGACTTGCAAAGGCATAAATAAATCAATTAAAATTATGTTGTGTTTGCATGGGCTTTTCAACACTAGTTATTTTCACACTTGTGAAAATTTGAAGAATAACAAATTCTAATTGAGTGATTCCTGGGTTTCGTGTCGGTCTGTCACTTCAGTTTTTCCGTTGTTGACAAGTACTGTTGACTTCAAAATTAAATGATGTAAAAAGTCAAGTGGGTTCATGGTTTATTCATCCAATCGAAGCTCGTTTAATGGAAACATTCTTTTAATTAGTTCCCCTAAATTAAAACAAAACACATATACACATATGTATGCACCTATTACCAGACACACACAGGTTTTGTCTATTTTTTGCTTAGATAATAAATCATGTAAAACACATAAATATAACAAATAAAAATAATGTTTGGGCATGTGTCCAATTGCAATGTTAGAAGATTCTGTTTTGTGTTGCAATGAATTCGTTTGAGAATTTTTTTGAAATAATTTCATTTTGAGCAGTACAAATTTAGAAGTATAATTTTTCAAATAAGCAACAAGGCTCCAATAAACGTATCCTTGATTATTAAAGTCTTACTGTCTGTGTATTGTGGTGGTTGGCCGTGAACTATTTGGAAGGCTCTTGTTGGTGTAAGGTTGGCTGTGGCGTCCAGACTTTGCAACTAATAAAACTCGTCGATTGCGCTTACTATACCTCTTTATCGTAGCCACTGGATAGGCTACTGGTATCGCTCAACCAGAGTTGGCCTGCCAATTAGGTGATCTTCTAGTCATGACTGACTGCCTAAATCTGGTGGTCTGCCAGAGTTTATAGGAAATGTCACAGCAGATGAGTTCGACTCACAAAGCCAACACTGGACTTCAGCCGTCAAAACACAGAAACTCTTAAATGGGCCAATAAGGCACATTCTGTCAGATACGTTTCAATATTGGGACCGGGTTTTGAAATAAAGATGGTGGCGGATGAGTTCCTGGCAAGCCAACGATAGCTCTCAAACTCTTGCAGAGAGCTAATTATCCAACCCTTTATGTCATAGGGGGTACAAAAAAGGGCTGTCCCTCTAGGTGAGGGATTGTATCTGGGGTGATCTACCCAACCACGTAAAAGATTTACGGCTTCGAAACAACTAACAGCCTCGGACAACAATAATGATTTCACAGTTCACGACCCCAGCAAATACAAATCTCCTTGCTGACTACGTACACCTTGAAAATTCACGGAAGCCTTAGACTGTGGTTACGCAAATATTACCTTCATCCAACGAGACGAAAAACTGCGACATCTACTACACTGACTGCTTCACACAATAGAAAAGCGCTTACTTGTTTGAGGGTTAGTCGTTAGAGCTAGACTCAGGGATAGGGCAACCAACTGAAATCCAGCAAATCAGTGCTTCATATTAATCCGCATTAGGAATCTTCGCCAACAAAAGACTAATATCTGCCCAAGCGCCCTCAGAAGAGAACTACGATAATTCCAAAAAATGCTTCCAGAAACTTCTGCAAGAAACAAAGGATCATGGTGTCCTAGACATTACAACTTTTAAAGTTCTCGCGGTTGTTTGTATGAGACATTTGTTTTAAGCTTTCAGATAAACCGCGCCACATAAAGTGAGATTAGTTTCGGGGTGAGATCATAACTAATCTCACTTTATATTTGTAGCGCGGCTTATCCGAAAACTTAAAACAAATGTCCTAGACGTTATGTTGAAATCGTTCCTGATAATTTTAATGCAAATTTATGGAAAAAAGTTATCTTTGGAAACCCAATTGGTATTCAAAGCCTGCATGACAAAACCTGCGAAAACGAACTCAGCTCCATCGATTTTGCTGTGGGGCTAAGTCCTATTGTAAGTAGAACACGCTTCTCTCATCTCAAAATTAATAAAGGTACATGGCGATCTCCAGATCAATGTTAAAGCTTTTTTTACTTGAGGCTGGATCTGGATATACGAGCCCCGTTCTTTTCTTTCGGAATACCTACTTTTGGAGAGCACTCCATGTGCTCTAAATAAAATGGCAGATTAAATGAAAAATAAAATGAGGATAGCCAACCTAACACACTTCAAACTGCTCCATGTTCTTAGTCTCAGGTTATCGTTCTGTTCGGAAACAAAGAAAAAAAATCTTTGTATTATGAATGAAACTATAACAGAACAGTCCTTATCCCTATTTTTCTGTACTTGTTAATTCGATGAATCCTTACAGCTTAATGCTTATGAATAGGATTGAGTGGTGGTATACTGTCATGTTTCTTGATTAGCAATCACCCTTTATCAGGCGTTTCAATCCCTTCAAAATAATTTTGCCACCCAGCGTACTCGAAGAACTGAACAGATCTGTAGGTCAATCAGGCTATCAATTCGAGGACTTCAATTATGAAACTGACAATGCAAACATCCCTGTTCATACACTTAGGTATTTGTTTTGAGTGAAGCTTGGGTTAATCAAAACCAAAGAACATCGAATAGCAGAAGAGGCAATAAGTTAGTAAAAATCCAATTACTGTTCTTTTTTTCTTATTTGCTTTCTTGCCTTTGATCAGGATTTACTCAGGTCTATTGGAAAAGCAACACCATCACAATAAAAAGAAACCCAACCCAAATAATAATAATCTCTCCATAGAATCTGTTAATCTGTAGAGCCTTAACATTTCCTAGCGACGGCGACGTAAAAAATCAATCAACTCTACAATGCAAACACAGCGCTTTGTTAAGAGGAAAATATATCAAACGCAACCACATATTGAATGCTTTTTGTATTCGAAAATTGTATCCTTCTATGAGTTTATTGGCCACTTAAAAAGCATAAAGGCAGTTGTTCGCTTTGCCCTTGGTCTCGGCCTTGTTTGCAACAAAGAAAACACATCCACAAAATATATCCTTACCAACCACCAAAGAAAAACCACACCACCAATGAAGTGCCGAAAAAAAGCACAACCAAACGTAGGGAAATATTAAAATAGAAAGGAGTTAGGTATTATAACGTTTAACTTAACCATGTATGAATTATAATTTACAAAGTTGTCGCAATTCCAAGCCTACTCAACGAGTCACCTGCATCGCCACAAATCATCCCACTAAGCCAGCCTTTTCACGTTCCACTTCAACATTGTGGTGGACGGTCGCACTCACCACCGACTCAAAGATGATTTAAAGGCTCTATGTGTGTTCATGCATTCATTCGTAGCTCTGAAAAGGCTTTTTTCCGTTTGTATAAAACCCATTTCTTTACGGTGTCATAGACATTCCATTAGGGTGGGTTTTATGTTTTGAAAATGGTTTTCTACAGACAACTAGATGACAAGACTTTTTTTTTATTTATTATAACATACCACTGTGATGAGCATAAAATACCCATAATATACTACACTACACACCACACACACACAAAAAAAACGCTGAGCAAATTGACGCAGATGAATTTATCTGCTATAAAGGAAAAAAAAGGAAGAACTCTTATACTTTATCCACTCATCGTTAATTTGTTGTTGCTCCTTCAGCTCGTTTCCTTTTTTTTCCTTTCCCTGGCAATGCCTTGTTAACAAGAGTATTATTGAAAAGAAAAACTCCGTTTAGTCTGTGAAATGTTGTGGATTACTAATGCTTTTGTGTTGTAATTTTCTGAGAATTGATATCTTTTGTCTATGCAAGGTTCAGCGATGCGAAATTGATAAGAGAAGAGAGGAGACAGAAATGATACTCTTTTCGTATTTTTGTGCCTATTTGAATTTTTTCGGCATTATCTCGCCTTAATGGGGTGACGGCTAGATTCGAAAGTGCTCAGTGCCATGACGGTTGAATTAAATGGGTGGAACACCCAACAGCGACTTAAGATAACAACATTTGTTATTTATTCATATACGTTGAGCTGTTCCTGTAGGGACGACTGACGCGACGCAACGTGACGGCTGCCAACGCGAGTGACGTGTAAAATAGAGAAATTGTTTACTTCTAATGACTTCCTCATCGCTCTTCTGTTTCATGCTTAACTCAATGGATCCTCATCAGTATTTTTGATGTCAAATCAATTGTTTTTCTTGCTTTCAGGAAATGGGATTATATTGAAAATCAATTAGACATTTGTTCAGAAAATACTTGATCCTTTGTTGTTAAGGATATATCGTTATTTTTCTGGTATGGGTGGTGTTGTGGGAATGTTTTTATATGGGTTGTTGCTTCTCAAAGTAATGAAGATGAAGATTAAGTGAGTAATCTTTTTAAAATATGTGGCATATCGATTTTGTCTTGAAACTTGAAATCTAATTTCGATGAGACTGTAGCAGTCAAGGGTACTTGTTTTCCTTAATATTCATTCATAAATTCTTCAATTGTTGACATCAATAACAAATACTTAGTTAGTAATATAAATTAAGAAAATTCATTTAGAATCAGATTTCGGTATTTTAGTGAAGATTTCAAAAACTTAATAGATTAGAGTAGCAGCTGCCATTCAAAACATTGAAAAATTGTGTTCGGTAGAGTACGTCGTTACCAAGAAATGTTCTTCTATAACTTCTAAAGATCGGGCATACTCCAACGAAGTGAAAAGTATTTTCAGAGGCATCCAAGTTACAGAGTGTGCATAAGCCATTGGTGTTTCTTTGGAAAGCTCTTCCATTCAGATTGAGGAGACCACAGCGAGTTTTTAATATAAGGCAGATCATATCACCTGGGTTGGCGTCATTGAAGTAGTTTGGAACATCATGAAATTGTGATTGCTTTGCATTGCTGACAAATTCATTCCAATGTTTTTCCTTAAGCTTTGACAAAAGTATGTTATGCAATCCTTTCTACTCATTTACATTTATGGTGAACGCAGAGTCAATTGACGTTTCGTGGAAAAGATCTAACCATTCTTTTGCCCAGAAGATTTTCTTTCTAATAATTGCTTCCGACAGTATTCCGGATAGCCTACCGTTGGAATGATGCAGTGTTTTCCGTATATAAGAAAAATGTAACTCCAGGGTTGTTAGGAACGCTTTAGGAAGTCCAATCTCAATATGTAAGGCATAGTTGGGCGTTGTATCTGGTAGGAGAAAACATCTTTTGATAAAAAATCTTTGTAACTTTTCAACTTGTATATGTTCGCTATATCCCCGCACACTTGAGCGCAGTACAGCATAATTGATCGCGTAGCAGCATCGTGAATTTTAAATTTTGCTGAGTGTTGAGCTGATTTATTTCTGAGCAGCTTGGACCAAGTAGCGTTTATGGAGCTTTTGGATGATGCGAGCCTGTTATTTAAATGTTCATTCCAAGACATGTTGTAGTTGAACAAATCACCGAGATATTTACATTGGTTCGATACCGTTACTTCTGTGTCATTAAAAAACCATTTCTCGCAAGCAGCTCTGCATCCTCCGTTTCGAAAAATAACTATTTCGGACTTGCCAAGATTGACTGAAAGGTCTCATTTGCTGCAATATACTGTAAAACCGTCAATGAGCTCTTGTAACTTCGAAGAACTGTCTGATAGGAGTACAATGTCGTCAGCATCGTCAGGAGAGCGGTGATACCAGTATTATCTATAGATAAACCCAGTGGTAGATTATCATGCAGGTCATTCAAATAAAGAACAAAGAGCAGAGCACTCAGGACGCATCCTTGTTTGACTCCTTTTTTATTAGTAGTAAAAAAATCGGACAAAACTTTCCCATCCCAGACAGCAGCTGAAGTATCCAAGTAAAGTGCTTTGATTATAGATACCATTTTTGTAGAGATTCCTAGTGCAAAAAACTTGTAAAATAACGCTTCTCTGTTGATATTATCAAAGGCAGCTTTGAGATCGATAAAAAACGCATAGAGTTTCTTCTTTTGACTAAGTTGAAGTTGTATTAGACAAGATAGATTATAAACTTGATCGACAGTAGAGTAGTTTGATCTAAATGCAGCATGAAAATCGTTAATTATCTTATTTTCTTTTAACCATGTTGTTAGTTTACTAAGAAGAACAGCGGTAAATAATTTATAGAGCAGGTCGAGGAAAGACAGTCCTCTATAATTAGACACCACATTTGTATCTCCTCTCTTAAACAGTGGATATATGATCGATTTTTTAAACGAGTTTGGAACAATTGCAGTTTCAAAAATTTCCATGAATAGCTTATGAATTACTATGACAAGAGACGGGCTTGCATTCTTATAGAGTTCAAAAGGTATTCCATCCATACCTGGGGCCTTATGATCCTTCGAAGACGATATTGAAGAAAAAACTTCACTAAGCTCAATGCTGCAGTCTAACTGAGGCGTATGGATTAGAGGTGAACAGGAACTGATGGAGCTATAGTTTGGCAATGAGGACAACAGATTTTGGAAATAGATTTTGAATTCAGCGGCTGATAATTGAGCTGGCGTATTAAAAGTGACTCCGCGTATTTCTCTGGCAATCTTCCACCACTCTCTGGCTGTGTTTACATTTTTTAAACTGTTTGCTTCACTTTTTCACCTTCAAATTGCTTGTTAAGTTAAGATAAGTTATTTACGAACTTTTAAGGATTACAAAAAAAAAAAAGTTTGTAAAAAAGTTAAAAAGAAAATAAGTGCTGGAGAAATGGTGAATCTCAAAAAAAATGGTACGTGACCATACCCACGATTACAACATCTTTTTGGTTTTCTTTAAATGTTGACAAAAAACTCATGGATACTGAAAATATTGATTGCTTTTTTTACGACACTTCAAAAATTGCCTGAAATTCATGACTCAGCACCAGAATATAGGGAACTGGTCTAAATTTTTGGCGTTTTTATGTATCAACAGTTACATTAATGGTGTTTCTACATTTTCACAAAATTCATTTGAAATATTAAAATTTTTGAAGCTCCATCCATGTGATTTTATTAAATGTTCACAATTGATGAGCAGTTGGCAACCCTGCATCACCAAGTAGTTACTACATTACTTACATTTTTAATACAGGGTGGGCCAAAAGGTTATTTACATTTTCAAACGCTTGGCAAAAAAAAACAAAACGGTGAGAGCTAAAACTATGAAACCAAAATGAAAATAAACCAAAAAAATGTGCCATTTAATAAAAAGTTTAATTTTTTATATAAAACATCCAGTTGCCATGACATGGCAGCGGGAAACATTCGTGCAAGCTTTTCTTAAAATTTACCCGAAATCTAGCCAACATCATGTGCGGAACCGCTGCAATTTCAGTTCCGATAGCTTATTCTAATGCTTCCGTGTCTGGAGGAAGCATTATCATACGCCCCGCTCTTCAAGAAACCCCACAGGAAAAAATCCGGTGGCGTCAGATCCGGGCTACGAGGCGGCCAAGCGAGATCACAATTACGCGAAATCAAGCGGTCACTGAATTTTTTTCTCAACAAGGTCAACACATCAGTAGTGATATGCGAAATCGCTCCGTTTTGTTGAAACCTTACCGTCGTTCGAGGAATTTTCAAGGAGGCAGAATGACGGCGCACAGACCGACGAGGACTTTTGCCCAAGGCGTCGTTGACAGTTTTTATTGTTTGCGGAGTCCTTGTTGTAAGCGGACAGCCAATTTGGGGACGGTAAATGACATTACCCGATTCGCTGAAGTTTTTCATCCATCTATTGAAAGAATGACAACTCGGGGGTTTTCCTGAAGTTTTAAATTAAAATGCTTTTAGAAAGTGCGCTAGGTAGCAGTTGCAGTCTCCCCGTTTTTTGAATAACACTCCACAGCTAAAGAACGTTGCTTTCGCGTCTTGTCATAGTTTCATTAAATGGGATAGTTTTATGCTATAGATGGTGTTGTAGTCGTCGCGCTAAACCAGTTGGGTGATTATTGCGAAACGTTTGAAATTGTGAATAACCATTTGCCCCACCCTGTACATTAAAAAATTTAAAAAAAGATAAGCAAATGATCTTAAAAATGACAACGCTATGATTTTGTACTTAGCACAATCGCAAGTTCATGCGACACACTCGTGTTCATTTTTGATTAAAGCATTAAAGTAAGGACTTTTATTTGGTAATTCTGAATTGCTTTGAGGCGAATACAAAAACGAACTTCTAATTTATCGAATATTTGACTGACATTTACGTTGTTGAATATTCTATGCACACAGATTGATTTCATATGTGTTATACCTACGCAAGCAAAGCTTGATAATCAGCAAGGTCACTGTCATATTGTGGAACAGGGTGCTGTTTTCAAAATTATTGGCCTTGGTGGTATCTATGATCTCGATAAGGAATGTCGCTGTCGTTGGGAAATTATGTTATACGCCGCTCACTTAATCAAAATGAGGTTCGGAGTGAGTGTCTTACCTGTTGTCAAATATTATCATTCGTGATTATTAGGGGATGTTGATGGTTTTGGAAGTGGACAAGGAAACATAATAAATGACGCACTTGGTACAAGCATTTTTATTTTCCCGTTGCGCAGTAACCGTAGAAATGCGATCAGCCTTTGTATATCTGATACGCTGTAAACAATTTCAGAAATTGAGTGACACTTTTAAATTTTAAATCGAAGCTTCAAAGTAATTGAAATGTTCCAATTGAATAAGACAATTTTTTTTTATCTTATTTGCGTCAATTTTTTATCTAAATAAAAGGATATCGACAAGCACACTCGTTCGTTGTGACTTGTGACATCTGAGATGGATTCATTGATGTTTGCAAATGGCAAACAGGATACGTACATACACAAACACACCTACAACAAAGAAATAATGAAAATGTAGATAAAGGTAAAGGTATACTCTGCTAATATTTTGTTAGAAGTGTGTAAGTAAAATAATGGCATGGTGATGACTGATTCCTTCACGGCCTTGAGATTAGGGTAAACAAGTTTCAAGTTCTAATTTTCTATGCATTTTAAAGCAGTTCCAGTGAAATTATTGAATTAGGTTGACAGATTAAGTTGAATATTTACTGTGCTGAAAATGTACAAGTGTTTTCAATACAAGTGATGCTAAAAACTTTTTTCCTTCGTCATTGATTGAAGATCAGGTACATAGGTAAGGGTAAATTGGAAGCATACAAACGTTTACGTAGAAAAAGGGTAAAAATACTGTAAACAGAATCGATGATACTTGACGACGACTAAGCAAAAACCTTTGAACTTTGTCACACCACCTTACTCATTGTCGGAATAGAAAAAAAAATATTTTTTTGTATTTGTATAAGCATGGACACGAAAAACAATTTTTATGACATTTCTCGGAGAAAATGCGGCTTCGTTTGTTCAAAATTTTGTTTCAGCTCGCAACTCTTGCTACATCATTACTAATACGCTTCTTCTTCTTCTTCATTTTCGGCGTTACGAGTAGTGATCTTGAAGCGATCACAACTCTCCCACTTTGCTGCTTCACACTAGTGATCCGCCTGTGGGGTACGCCGCGTTGACCTCAGAAAGCATCGGCAAGCCTCCCGGTTTTGGATTGTTCCATGTCTGAGGCCAACCAAATGCTGCTGTTTTTGCATTTGCTTGTACCAGGAGTGTTTTGGCCTGCCTTTTCTTTTTCGTCGCGAATTTGTTGAAACGTTGTACGATATTGCCTTTTTGACGGGGTTCTGCGGATCTCTCCTTTGAACATGACAATACCAACTGAGCCGGTCGTGCTGAATTTTGTCCAAGATGGTACTTTTGACATGAAGGCTTCCACGGATCTTAGTACTTCTAATTCGATCAAGCTTCATTATTCATTATCATTACTAATACGCTTATAACAGCATTTTCCAAGGCAATATTGGCTTTGTTTGTAACCTTGCAAAATACACGGTATCAAAATAAGAAAGTTAGTGCACTGGTATTCCCCCACCAGTGGTATGGTAGGCAACATTCGATAGGTCTGGCAGCGTCCTCATTGAGGACTTCAACCAACGATTGGATCTGCCAAAGCACAGCCGTAGATAGGATAGGACCGACCAAACGTATCCTCCCCAATAAATAAGAACACTGCAACTTTTTTGCTATTTCGTAGCAGATAAGACTGTAGAAAGCTTTTTGACGTTGCCAGCGGGCACTTCATTTTCGCCAAGCATTTAAATGTGTTAGGCTTGAGTGGAACCACGGTTTGTGAATCTTGTGGAAAAGATGAGGACACCTCAGAGCACTTCCTATATGAATGTCCTTCCTTTTCTCGCATGAGGTCACAGATACTAGGCCGAGACATGGTGAGACCTGGTAGCTTAGGCTCCTTATCATGGCAGCGTCTTTTGGCATTTCTCCGAACATCTTGAAAGCTATATCAAAAGAAAGTTGGTGTCTGGTAGTACAATGGACCGGTATTTAGGTCCGAGTGCTCCAGCTTGTATTTAAAAAATCTCCAACAGAAATAAATAATTCAATCTTTTTGATATCGGGACTTCAATTACTTACCTACACTTTTAGTTTCTTAAGGTATGTCCACACCAAAGAAACATTTTTGAAACATTTCAGAAACATTTCAGAAACATTCCAAAAACATTTCAGAAACATTTCAGAAACAAAAAAACATTTCTGAAATGTTTCAGAAATGTTTCTGAAATGTTTCAAAAATGTTTCTATAAAGTTGTTTTGGTCTGGACGCTTCTTGAAACATTTCTGAAATGTTTCTTAAATGTTTTTTGTTTCCCATTCTGAATGGAAAACTTTATTTGTTTTTCTGAAACATTTGCCAATGAAGAAATGGATCCAAAAGATGAAGGTTATAAAAATAGAAACATAAAAGCCGATGCCTTAAGTGAAATTTGTGAAAGCCTAAATTGTAAAAAGGTTAAAATAGAAAAAAAAAATTCCAAAAATTTTTTTAATATGTTTCATGCCACTACCATGGTTTTTTTTTATTTTTTTCATGATTATAATAATATATAATTGCTACTTCTTTACAATCCATATACAAGCATTAAACTGTAGGGTAAACTGTCCCACAGTGAGCCAGCAGATACAGTGAACCATTCCAATTTTCTCCCACCCATTCCAAGATAGAAAAGAAAAAAAGATAGAGAAACACCCGCATTTTAATCCTTTTTGAGTACATCCTGAAGTTGAAGTTGTGTTCTAGCCGGTGCGGTGTCGGTTGTGCGCATGGAAAAGTGAATTTAGCAGGTGAGCAAACTAGAAATTGTGGTTTTTGTTTGTTTTTTAATTTAAAAAGTGGTTTATGAAGTGATGTGGTTTCATTACATATGTTTTGTTGGTTATTTTCATATATAGAAAACAGCATAAAAGTTGAATATGTGCAATAGTTTTTTTTATTTTAATATTTTTTTTGAAAAAGTCACTATGTCCACAAGTGAACCAGTGCATCAAGTCCCACAGTGAACCATAATTTCATGGTTCAGGATTCCATATCCATAATAATAGTTTAAATCCATCGATATATTTATGTACCTACCTACATTTTCCTATGTTTATTTTACTTTAAGTGCTTTTTTGGTTTTTTTTGATTATTTTGTTATTTTAGTTTGCAAGAACAATACGTGAAGGATTGTGTTTGTTTTCTTTTTTTCTGTTGTTCCTTTTTACTTTTTAATGTACTAATTTTTTTCATAGTTTTTGGAGTAAAAGTAGAAAAAAAAGTCCTTTAATTTTTTTTTTTTTTTTCAAAAAAATTTTTTTTTTCTAAAAATCAATAAATGTTCGTAAAACGAAATAAAAATGTCTAATAAATCAAATGATTTCGGTTTTAATTTTTCAGAGAAAGTCTTTACGTTTTCTTCTTTTTGAAATATTTTTTGAAAATATTTTTTGAATATATTGTAATGGCTCACTGTGTAATACCCCTTGGTTCACTGTGTACACCCCCTGGTACACACTGAACCAATTTTGGCGTACTTTTGAAAGCTCAAAATGAAGTATTTTGCTTGATGTATTCTAACATTTCTATGGTGAAATACAAAGTCAAAATATTAAACTTTAAGCACATTGAAGATTTCCTGTTCATAGACCAGTAGTTCAAATGCTACATCAAGTTAAGCGGAAATTGGTTCACTGTGGGACAGTTTACCCTACTCGAGAAACAAAAAAAGTTCCCACTTAAAATGGGAAACAAAAAACATTTCAGAAGCATTTCAGAAATGTTTCACGAAACGTTCACACCAAAAAAACATTTCAGAAACATTTCTAAAATGTTTCTGAAACGTTTCTGAAATGTTTTAGAAATGTTTTTTATACAAATGGGAAACAATTTAGAAACGTTTTTGAAACAATGTTTCCTGAAATGTTTCTCTGGTGTGGACACACCTTTACAAGCACTTTACTGATATTAGCACTCTACTCTAGTGTATCAGTTCTATACACCAAAGATTTTAAGACCCACTTCAGACTCACACCTGCCTTTGTTAGAAGAGGTACCTTAAGCCCAAGCTCAACAATTCAACATAAAATGAACGCAAATGCCTGAAAACCCAATACCAAAAATATCAAAGGAAAGGATTCAATATTCTCTTTATGTTTCAACTCCATAAGATCTATTCTAAAGGAAGACCACAATTTTATGTAAAAATGCTAATTGAACGAATTATTCACTAAAAAATGCAAATACAAATGAATCCTTCCCTGAATAAAACTAATCAAATAATCTAAACTAACACAAAACTTGATCCTTTATTTTTTATGTAAATCATGGACTGCTTGATGTTTTCGCTTTCCATAGCAACTGAGCTCAACAGATATGAAAGGAATCATTTTTGAATGCATAATGCCACTGAATATTTATTTCTGATGTGCAAAAAATCTTCAAAGTTTTGGTGTTATCACATTTGTAGAAAAATCTTGAAAACCTTTCCGTCTTACCCAGTTATTGGGTCTCGTTGTAGTTAAGTCCACAACTTCTATAAACAAACCAATCAACTAATTAACTCTTGCTGTTTTTTTTTTTTTGTGGGATAAGATTACGTTAGTAGCGGCCATTCATTTGTGAGGCGTTGTTTAAAGAAAACAAAGAATCAAAAGGAATCAAAACAAGTCTATGGACATAGCCAGCTGTTTATGGTGTTTCCGAAAGTTTCATTATCTCTTCTACTTTCTGCGAATATCAATTTCGACGTATCCTTGAATTATTTACCAACTGAAAGCCTACTTCAATGTCAGCAGCCCATACCCGACCCAAAGAAATTTCACAGTTTTCTCTTTATATATCCCAAGGTATGTTAAGTCTTTTTATTATGTGGACTAACCCCGCTCCACCTCCTCTATCAAAATATAAATCATAATCATATAAGCAGAAGCATCCTTCGCCATATTCCATTTCAACAAAAATAAAAAAAAACCTCCCTTGCGTGTACGCATTAATATTTTGTAGGCCTCATAACAAGAGTAAACGAACAAAAAAAAGAAAAAAACATTGTTTGCAAAAACTCCCCGAGGAATAATTAAAGTGGAAAGGCGAATAAGCTTACGATGAACACTGGGATTTACTTGTCTTGTTCATCTTATTAGCATTTCAATTTGGTTTTGTGGTACGAAGGAGGGTATATTATTGCTATCCCTTATAGTAGGGACTTAAAAAAAAAGTATTTAATTAAGCCGGTTACGTTTCTTGCGCGGAAAATAAAATTATTTTGTAATAATGATACTAGGTTGGGAAACACCCAATAAAGTAGTTAATAAAAATGTAACAGCATTTGAAAATATGCCTTTGGTGTTTTTAATTACATATAAAGCGAAACAACGAGAGCTTTGGTAGACGCACAGCAGGATTAACATATACGTCGTCCTCTACCCAAAAATACGTAATTGTTTGAGTACTTATCTTGTAATACAACAGCTAAGTGCAAAATAGACGAAGGAAAAACTTAAATTATGAATTCAAATTGGCGTCTAGGAAGGCGCGTTTGTGTGTTTATTTTTCATTGATGGATGTTGTTAAAATGAGTTCTTGCCTAAGATAAAAATATTTTTCTTGGTAATTTTCGAAAGCATTCTATGGTAAATAACTTTGCTGATGACCAGCAGTTTTGCAAGAAGACGTTAGTGAGTCAGTTGATTAGGTTGATACTTGTGCAAATTTGTTGTTTTTGCATTTGTTGTAAGTCATCCAAAATCATCAGCTGTCATCAGTATGAAACCCGATTATCAATGAATAGTGCAAACAATACAGGTCCCAAGACCTATCCTTGTACAAGCACATGCAAGTATTGCGTAAGATGCTACAGCGAATCCACCAAAGGGAACTCAACACGACCAATGTCAGCTACCGAACAGTTTGGAGCGAAAGTCAATACAATGTTACGGAATGCGATCCGTCACTACAATGATGGTCGCATCAAAGCTGCCATCTCCGCCCACCAGAAGTTTGAAGAGATTTAAATTAGTTTCATTTGCCCATCATAATTTTTGGTTTACTTTTTATGTTTTTTTCAAAATGTACAAAATTAACATAATTCATCATAATGAATAATTGCGACAACAACAGCTACTTTCCCGGGAAATGGAAAACGGCCAAGATAGTGGCGATTCCGAAAAAAGGCGATCGGAATCTCATTGTCAACTACAGGCCCACCTCCCTACTGAACAACCTAAGCAAGATTCTGGAGGAGCTTTTACTTAGGAAATTAAAGAAGTTCTGCCGGGAAAATAACATCATCCCAGACATGCAGTTCGGCTTCCGGGAAAAGCATTCAACCCTACATCCGTTGACGAAACTGCATAAAGTCGTCACCGCAACCCTCAACAGCCATCGGGTCACCGTCGCTTGCTTTTTGGATGTCGAAAAAGCATTCGACAGCGTGCGGATTGATGCTCTCATCCATAAACTCCACCTACTCGATTTTCCAGCTCCGCTAATAAAAATAATTTTTTCCTTTCACTCCCACAAAATCAGCCACCAAAAGTATCAGAACAGGAGTTGCTCAAGGATCGAAGCTAGGGCCATTCCTCTTCAACATAATGACTTCGGACCAACCTACCCCAAGGGACTGCGAAAACTTGATTTACGCTGACGCCTCCTTAACATACTGCACATCTTTTTCGCCATCCATAGCTGCACGGAGAGTGGAAACTCACATCCACAGATTATATGCCTATTATAGTAAGTGGGGTATACGGGTCTTCTCAACCAAATCTGAACTCGTCTGCTTCAGAAGGCCTGGAGCTTATAGCGGCTGCCGTACTGCTGGAAGATGCATAGCAACATTACTATCGCTACTCGATGGAACCAGACTGACTGCCCAACTGAACGCGAAGTATTTAGGTATCAACTTTAATGAGGTGCTTAGATTTAACCCGCACTCACGCGCTGCACTGAAGAAGGCCAACTTCGCTTTCCACCGACTTTACCCTTTCATGAGAAGAAAAACAGGACTAAGTCAGTCAACAAAATTTCTGATGTACAAGCAACTGCTGAGACCCGTAATCAACTACGGCAGCCCAGTCTGGTTTGCCATCTCCAAGACAGCGATGAAGGAGCTCCTTCTTTTCGAAAGGAAAATTCTGAGACTCTGCACCGGCCTCACTTTCAACCACCAGCACCAAAGACACTAAAGCAACCAGCTTGTGTACGAGAAAGCCAAAGTGATGCCCTTAGATCAATACGTGCTATTGACAGTAAGGAAAACGCCTGGAGATATCAACAACCACTCGAATCATTTGGTGAGAAGGATGACCAGTGATTACCAACACCCCGAGCCAAGATACCTAGGCGTGATGAACACTTTGAACGAAGAAATAATACCAGCCAACGACGAAGCCACCAATTTCTACGCTGACCCTGGGTCAGCATATTTCCGTGGCTAATGCCACCCCCTACCACCTCCCATGCAGAGGGACGCCAGTGACAACCGAGACGGAACATCCCGAGATCACCCAAGTCAACCGACTTATAATTAAGATTTTTCTTTTCTTTCAGCTATATAATATTAAGTTATTATTTCAATTCTAGACAATGTATTTGGTTAGACGCCCTCGGAATTTGAGATACCCAGCTGTAAATTTGTATGAACTTCTATTTTGACACCCTAAAAGTTGTCTCAAAACCTACATACTGTAGGGTGTGAGCGTCCATTCAAAACCAAAGGTCAGAGGTAACAAAAATCCTTTATGGGCATATATCTCGTTTACTATGGGTTTTGTACAGTATGTAGGTTTTGAGACAACTTTTAGGGTGTCAAAATAGAAGTTCATACAAATTTACAGCTGGGTATCTCAAATTCCGAGGTGAACTTACTATAATGACTGGGCTATTATCATTTTTTAATTCTAAAATTATAATTCTATAATTATATTATTATTTATCCTTGTGGAACCCCTGTGCAGGTATAAAAAATGCAGAAGCTATCCGAAAATTCTCATAAATGATATAAGATGCGTGTTTGTCAGCTGTCTATAATCAAAACAGCGATGCATCTTCCTTTGAATACGATTTTCAAATTAAAAGAAATTCAATAAAATTTGTCTTCTAACATGGTCTACATCTTCAATCCAATGCCTTAGCCCTTCCGCATATATGTCATGTGGTACGTAATATTTTTTATTATTCATTTTGCTCTCATTATTGCAAAATCACAAGTAAAAGCGGCCAAGACTCTATAAACAATAAGGGCTTGAATTTTCGTTTTTATGATGTGAAAGTAAACTAAAATTTGAGATCAACTCTTGTTAATTGTACTATCAAACCAAGAAAATGAAGTTGAAATAATCATATCAACCATATCCTTTTCTGGTCCACAACCTCGATTCTTATGTGTTTATGGTCATAACTCAATTTCCGCCAACCACACGAGAACATCAACCGAAATTGTATCACATTTCCTTTTATATCTGCCAATGCGTGAGACCGAGATAAATGAAAAAAAAAAAAGAAGAAAAAACTCCATAATGAATCAAACAACAAAAGCTCTCCCTATATATTCAGTTCTTCTCCGTTTCACAGTAGAATATACTAAGTCCTTTCATAATCCTTCATTATTAAAATGCCAAACATCAAAGCCAGAGCAATATAACTCAAACTACAACCATAAGCGCGCTGATTGTCCATCGCGTCGCGTCGTGGCATAAAAACATCCTTATTACTTCCAAAAAGTAATGTTGTTTCCAATTACATCGTTAAACATTATGAGGAACCCAAAACCACACTGAACGACGATGTACAATACAACCACTGGAGGCCAATACCCATCAGCGATATCCTATCCTTTTTCACACTTGCATACGCTAGAAAAGCTTAGCGTTGTGAAAGGTGCACTATTAATAATACTAAATATTTATTTATAGCCCTGCGATTCAAGGGTTGACTAGATATGGAAGCACAACATTGACAACATGACATCCCTTCCACTGTTCGTGCGAACACGTGAACACAAAACGTGATACACGACGATACGTATCTTCGGCTAAACTTTATATGCATCGTTTATTGTGGACAAATGGCACACAGGCATTCGCGTAGCCGTGTCAGTTTACTACCGAGAAGTAATTGAGCTGATAATCGATTAATTAGAAAAACACACGCATGCAGCTACTTTCTCGCTGGATATGGATACCCAATTATGTATTGTTATTTTTTTTCCCTGTGATTTGTTCTTTGGAATCCTCTTTGTGGTCATTTATTTTGTATCCACTTGCACACTGATGCAAAAGCACTATCGGGATGACGTTAGTTAAACTTATAATGCCAGCAATCGATCTCGAGCTATGGCTTCGGAATTGCAAATAATAATAAAATGCAATTACCAAACGATTCCACATTGGGAATACCCTATTACATCAACTGTTGCAGCTTTTAGGTAAGTATACTATTTTTGATTCAATCCAAATCGATTTCCACCGGAACATACCCACAGCCTGACTCTGTGGGAGTCTTTTAATCTCCGGTGCTCCGGTGCCGGGGAGGTGGTTCCATGCCACTCTAACCATACTGTAAAGTTTAAGGTAAATATACACACTGACACTGACTCATACCTCCTACTCTTCGGTTCTTAACCACGCATTGTTGGTTCGCATTCACACCTCATCGGAATTTATTTTCAATATTCCTCCTCATTACCTCAAATATCTCTTAGCCATTCTCCCCTGGGCTTGTTTAAAAGTTGCTGAGTATTCCGCGCGGAAAGTGTAGTCTGTAGTGTTATTAATGGGAGCATAATATCAGGCCATGGGCAGGACAAGCCATTAAGTTTTCTCATATTCCTCACTCACACATTTCGATCGATAAAAGAGAACATTGGTGCAAATTAATTAATTGCCATTGACACCACATGGGTGATTTAAGGAAGTTTATATTTCGAGGAGCGAACGGATTTATGGTAGCCAAAATTACCACCCACCGCCAAACACATCGCCGAGTGCAGCAATAAATTGAAGAGGCACAGCCACATGCGAAATAAACAGGAAAGAATTAAAGTTCTCAGTTTTGGTTTTAGCTGTGTTTCTGTTTATATGACTATAAACGATGATGTTCTTTCTGGAAATTGCTTAGGTTTCGTATTTTCTAAATAATAAAAAAAAATAATTCGTGGCTTTATGACCATAATTTCTGTTGTGGTATCTTTTGGGGGGAACTTAGGCGTTAGGCGCAAGGAAAAAAGTTTCTAATGGAAGGAAGCAAATAAATTGAATTTACTGGCGAATGAAAAGATATAGACAATGAAGGAATACAAAAAAAAAATTCTATATTGCCTCATGTACGTTACTTGGTAAACTTCAAACAACTTGGGGGCTATTACCGCTAATAGCTTCCGTCTACTAAAATCACTTAGCCTGCTTACAGTGATTTTGTAACAAAAAAAAAACAACATTTTTTGTTCCATAATGACTTGTTCACTGGAAGTAAACCTTTTTTCAATTTTAATTTTAAGATAAAAAAGACCATAAAAAGGCTCTTAATGTATCCGGATAGTTACGAAAATAGCGAACAATCAATTACCTATATTGTCTTTGTGAAAGTAGCAGGCTTCTAGTTCAGTGGTTAGAAGTAATTAGTTTATTAATTTGTATTGTCTTTGGGAAAAAGTTGTCAAAAAGATACGGGAAATCTAAAAATGTTGAAAAAGGAAAAAATATCAAATAATTCTTTAAGTTTTAGCAACGTTGAAAAAATGGAGGTCACGTTTAGATTTGCTTTTTTGTGCTGAGTGAAATTTAATTTAAGATTTCAATTAAAAGTTTTGCCGTGATGACGAATTTGTTGGGCAGTTTGTCCTTTATTGGGATTTTGTGTATTCATTTGTGGCCTTCATATGGTTGCCCAACGCTTGAAATGTTGAAATAAGGACACAACCTTACACATTTCTTCTTTAAAATGATTCTTCTGCCATTTTTTTGCTGGAGCAACTCTTATCAAATACCCCACTTTTTTTTTTACTGTTCATTTGATTGCTTCGTTAATAATTAAAATTAATTAAATAATTAAAATTATTGTAATTATTTTAACCATATTCAATAAGCTAAGTTGTTCTTAATACCATCTCATTATATTCATACTCAATGGATTTACTCTCTCTCTCTCTTTAAGATAAAATAAGAGTTCTTAACAAGCTTTAATTTGAATACCAAGTCTTCATTGGAAATTTGTAGACACCACTGATACGGTGGTTAGCATATGTGCCTGTCAATTGGTTAAGTTCAAAAATCGAGCCCCACGAACATCCACTCATCTTACTACGAGTATTACCTTTCATGAGGAATAAGTGAGTTCGTTTATAATAATTTCCCTGACATGAAATGCGACTTCTCAATTAGCCGTTCGGAATCGGCAAAAAACCGAAGACTGCAAAGACGATCAAGGGAACATCGTGGTGGGAGGGATATGGAAAGACCACTTCTCCAAGCTCTATAACGGCGATGATGAACCCAATTCTGCTGTTAGAGAGATAGAACCATTCAATTTAGGCGACGTAGACCAACAATTCCGCCAACCCAACCTGAACGAAGTGAAGACAGCTGTATCCAAGCTAAAGTCCAACAAAGCTGCTGGAACTGATGGCCTCACTGCTGAATTGTTTAAAGCAGCTGGCGATGACCTGGAGGAGTATGCAACAGCTCATTTGCAAAATGTGGTCGGAAGAAAGCATGCCCGATGAATGGAACCTCCGCATTGCTTCCCCGGTTCTCAAGAAAGGAGACCCTCTGAACTGCGCCAACTACAGAGGTATTAGTCTTCTTAACATCGCGTACAAGATCCTCTCTACCGTATTGTGTGAGCGTCTGAAGCCATTCGTCAACAACCTGATAGGTCCTTATCAGTGCGGCTTTGAACCAGGAAAGTCCACTAAAGACCAAATCTTCACACTACGGCAGATCTTGGAAAAAACCCAGGAGCTTCAAATCGATACTTACCACCTTTTTATCGACTTTAAGGCCGCGTATGACAGCATCTATAGAGAGGAGTTATATAGAGCCATGTCTATTCTAGTTTTGGCATCCCTACCAAACTTGTCCGATTGTGTAAGATGACGATGGAGAACACATGCTGCTCCATCAGGGTCGCAAAAGATCTCACCGATACATTCGATGTCAAAAAAGGTTTCAGGCAAGGTGATGCACTGTCATGCGACTTCGTTCTTGAAAGAATAGTACAAAACTCCCACGTCAACACAAGAGGCACAATCTTTCAAAGATCCGTCCAATTGCTCGGATATGCCGACGATATTGACATAATTGGAAGAACGCAGCGTAATGTCAATGGCGCATTTATGAGCATTGAGCATTGAGACGAAAGCGAAGAAGATGGGTTTAGTGGTAAATGAGGGCAAGACCAAGTAAGTATATGCTGTCATCAAGAAAGGACACCCAACACCGACGTCTTGGACAGAACGTCACGATAGACAGCTATAACTTTGAGGTATGTATTTAAGGACTTTGTCTACTTAGGCGCCGCTATGAATTCAGACAAAGTTACCATCAGCGCTGAAATCAAACGAAGAATAACTCCGCTGTTTCTTCGGACTTAGCAGGCAATTGTGTAGTAAAGGCCTCTCTCGAGCAACTTAAGTGTCCCTGTATAAGACACTTATCATCCCGGCTCTTATATATGGCGCAGGGGCATGGATCTGTCAATGGTAGACGAGAACGCTTTACGATGCTGCGAGAGAAAAATTCTTCATGTGATTTTTAGTCCCGTCTGCATAGATGGAGAGTGGAAAAGAAGATTTAACGACGAACTGTACGGGCTGTACGTGTACAGCGACAATAACCTTGTCAAACGAGTCAAGCCAGCGGCTTAGATGGCTGGGTCATGTAGAGCAAATGGACACCATCGCTCCAGCCCGGAAAGTCTTCGAATCCAATCCCGAGGGACGGCGCAGTAAAGGAAGACCGCGGCTCAGGTGGCGCACGCAAGTAAGAGAGGACCTCAACTAACTTGGCGTGCAAAACTGGAGGCAGCTAGCTAGGGACCGAGCTGGCTGGAGAAGCATGTTGGTTGAGGCCCTAGTCCGACCCGGACTGTAACTCCACCTTAAGTAAGTAAGTCGGTAATCAAGGACTGTAATAAGAAACACAGAACTCTGAAGCCTTTCCTGTGTAGTGAGTCTCCATCTATTGTGACTCAGATCTTTGGAGCTCCTCCTCGCTGTCTAAGGGTCACTCATATCAGTGGCCCAATCACCGCACACGTGATCGAGTAATACGTGACTGAATTATTTGTGTTTGGCATTACTTCTCACGTTATCGAGTACTTTAGTACCACAATTTGACATTCTTTAATCAGCATTTGAACGAATTGAAATCAATAAATGGACAGCAGACTGATAATCTGTAAATTGAAGCGAATTTTTAAAGAAAAATGGCACTCATTCACTCGATCACTGAAGCGGTAATTCGGCCCCAAATATCGCGGTTTACGAACGAATACTTTATCAAAGTCAACCAGCATATCATACAAATCTGAATTACGACGCTCTTCCATTAAAACCCTAATGCTTTGGATGGAATCTGTTGTTGAAGTGGCAGTGCAATAAGCACAATAACACCGTTGGGTCTTTTTTCCTTTTTGTTCCAAGCCGTGAACCTTACTAAATTTTTTTTTTTTAGTGGGACCAAATACCTCTAAGCAATGGAAATAAAACCCACTGTTTACTATTTGAAGCATTTTTAATGCAAATAAAGTGGCGTAGGAATTTTTTATGTTCAACCACCTTAAGGCAAAATTTTCATAGCTTATCTTTTTACTTGCGATTAAACATATTCCCGAGAATTGACCAGGATAAAGTAACCAAGAACAAAATGGAAAAAGAAATTACTTTAACTAGGCTGATTTTGTTACTTTTTGTGAATGAGAAGTTGGACTAAGTTCCCACCATCCTATGTCATGAATTTATGTCCATGAATTTCTGAAATATGTGCTCAAGCCTTAAAACTTTGCTTGTTTTGTGGAATCTCAACGTGAAGTTCCTTCAAATAGAAAGAAACCAGATGTATACATATATGCACCAAGCACATTCATATTATTTAAGGGGCTTTCTATAAGTGAAAATAGTTTTTTGATTTGGTGGGCCTTATTTCATCTTGGAAATGGAAATTGAGCCCGTCGGTGTTATTTCTTCCTTTTTTTTTGAGAAATGAGACCCACTTATTCTTATTGCTGGCTCATTCGCTAAAAATCCTCATTGATTTATCAGGTACCTAGTCTTAATATTTTTCATTTTTGTAATTGTAAAGTGGTGGAAGTGATCACAGAAGATAGCGGAGTTTTCTCGCCACTTCATCCACCCTACGCTTACTCGATGATTGATGTCGTCATCACAAGTTGCTTCATTATTGATCATAGATCCCAGAAAAGTTTAAATATCTGGGATCTACTAGTGTGAAGCAGAAAAGTGGGAGAGTTGTGATCGCTTCAAGATCACTACTCGTAACGCCGGAAATGAAAAAAAAAAAGAAGAAGTAAAGTGGTGGAAGATGTCTTTTTCTTATTCTCTGCTTAAACAAAACTTAGAAATAACAATCATGAGTCACTTAAGCTCGATGTATCCCGTCGCTTTCAAAAACTCATATGGTATCTCCTTATTCATTAATGACATGGCATTCCAATCCAAAATTTGAATTTCGTTCAATGAACTCATTCCTCACGTTACAGAACGGAGCGCGGCGAGGCATGCGGTGCCTTTCCACATTTACAAAGTCAATGTCCTTCTTAAGTTATTACAACAA
Source organism: Melanostoma mellinum (assembly GCA_914767635.1). Lineage (NCBI taxonomy): Eukaryota > Metazoa > Arthropoda > Insecta > Diptera > Syrphidae > Melanostoma > Melanostoma mellinum. The sequence continues at coordinate 7,636,333 of OU612058.1, read as the reverse complement.
ATCTCCTTCTCCACTTCAGCGATAGTGTTGAATTTATTTTAGAAGCACGTCTAACGATCTACAGTAAAGTTCAATTAAGTAAACAGTTTCTATTATAAAATCTCCATCGATTTCTGATTAAATAACGCAGAACAGCAAGAGCCGTTGCCATTTTCCGCACTAACCCTTCACATTTTCCATCAGTTTTATTCATTTCCACTCTTCCGATTCGTTTTGCTTTAATCGGGGCGCACTTTGCCACTAGAATAAAGTATAGGAAAAATAAATCGAAAAAATAAGTAAAAAAAAAGCAACTGAGAAAACCTTCTTCGTTAGAACAATTTCTTTGATTGTGCGTTTACTCAGCTATATATCTCCTTTATGCTATAAAAATCTGAACCTGAACTACTAACACTGTTAACCATCACCCTCTGTGCCAATATCTATGACCAACCCTAACCTTAAGTTAACGAAGGAAAAAAAAGAAACCAAAAAGAAAAATCGTTCCTTTTTAACTTTCCTCGTTTGGGGCCTGGGGGATGGAGGTTATGTAAAAAGTGGCTCATCGAAAACTAAAATCGATGTCTTTCGTTCGCATGGTGAGATTAGCTGATGGTATTGGTTGGTGGTGTTGTAGTTGGCCATGGAAGTGGTTTTGGTATTGATAGTCACACCCCGGAAATTTTGCAAATATTGCAAAAAGTCATCCAATGCGGCTGACGTCTTCGACACCGCTCTTGGTCGATGTAATACGTGAAGCATTTTTAAACACCAAAAATCATGAACCACACCTTAAAAACGAGGCAATCTTTCTTCGATAACACGATAAATAAAAACTTGAAAATTCTCTAACTGATTTCGAAACAATAGTGGAAGGGATTATTAAGCAAGTTATACTGCAATTTGAAAAGCCCAATTACCAAACAGGGTGGGCAGAGGTTGGGGATCGCTTAATGAACTAGGCGAATAAATATTTATTCAACAACATTGTGAAAAGGGGTGAATAAAATCAATATCAATGGCTCGACGTTGAGGAGCACAACGGTTCATAAGTTTTACTTCTTGTTTGTTTGTCTTCCATACCCCTGCCTGACACTCTGCACCGCTCCACACCGACCGGCTGCGCCAGGCTCGAGGATAATTTCCTGTGATATAAAAGTCAGACAGTAGATGGGGTATTGGCACGTTCTTCATAAACATTCTACAGGTTGAAAATAAACATCTCTCGTTGTTTGCATGCCATTCGACTAACGGGCGAATGTTCATTTTAATTTCGTTTCCTTCAAATCCTATCAAAAAAAAGGAAGAAAAAAAAAGATTGGGTTATTGTTGTTTGGCTTACCAGTTGTGTCTTCGATAAAGACATTGCCATTTAACCTGAGGCAGCCAAATTTTAAGAGAAGGACCTTTACTTAAAGATAAAGTCATCACTTTTTGATTTGTGGGAGATTAAGACATGAAGTAATTGAGGAACTTGGTTTATTGTATTTCAACTGCGAAAAGTGCACAATCCATAAAAGCGAATTGGTATACAACGTGCAAGGTATTGTTCAAATCAAATTCTCTTTACGATGTTTATCTTTCTTTTAAGTACAGAGATCTTTAGTACTTAACAACAACGTCGGTTTCGGTCGTTTGGTTGCTCTGTATTTCAGTTACATATTAAAACTTTTAGAGTCGGTAAATTATTAAAAGCAAGACTACATCAATTGCAAATTATTGGGGTCTATAAAGATGACGACATTTATTAAGAATTGTGGAAAGACAAGCTCTTTGAAGTAAACTTATATAAGAGCACTATTTTTTTTAATAAGTCGCGAAAGAGGGCTAGCAACTAGCAATAACAACTACCTACGTTGTCGTCAACGAAATTAAAAGAAAACACAATAAACTTTTCAAATAGTGCAATGTAAGGCATTTACAGACTGTGAAAATTGACAAACGGCTTAATTCAGTTCAAACAAAATTTTGAATCATAAATGCAGTGTTTTCTCGAAACGTGTTTAGTAGAGCTTTTATAAATGAGAAGCAAACACTCAACTCTACATTATTTAAATAAGCAGAAAATATGCAGGTGTTTTTCTATTTTATTTGAATAAAATAAAAAATCCAAGGTTGCCGTCTGCTTTTTTAAATTGTTTCAGTCAGGAAACATTTGACCTATCAAAGAAAAAGTTTGAAAGATTTCCGTACGGATCTTCTGGAATACTTATTACATTTTAGCAACACAATAAACTGGGAGACCTGCGTAGTCCTCTACAGGTCCCAATCCTCATATTCTATTGCAAATGCGAAACACTGTATTTGAATTTTAGCCTGTCACGTTTTTCGATGTACATACTCACATTTATGAACACATTCATAGATAAATAGTAAAACATCTGATTGAATGCAAGCTTTTCAATCCTCATCACTGAAGAATGGTTTAACATCAAAAGGTTTACGGTTCATTTTATTTTTTGAATGCCAAATATATCAAAACTTTTCCAGAGCTTCATCATCAAAACTATGTTAATGCAATGAATAAATTGTCACGACCCTAAATGAATTCAAAACGAAAATTTGATTTACACACAACCCTAAAATACAACGACATGCCTCCTCCCCTGCAGCATTGGATAGTTCGAAACGTGTCTGTTGACTTAAATTGTATTTGTGTCCGGTCTCTCTGGTATAGTTTTCCTTCGATCAAAGAACTCCTTGGGGCATCGGCTTGACTGATTTTCAGGATTCAATTACCGATATGAATTGAATTTTAAATTGATGTTATTGATTTGTTCCCCAAAACAAGATCTTCTACGTAGTTTTTTGGCCACTGGGAGAAAAAAGGATATTCCCAAATGCTATATGACTATAATAAAGTCATATTGTAAATTAAACCAATAAAACTTTGGAAAAATTGAGAGGAGCGGATATTTAGATATTAAAGCTTACTGATGAAAATATCGAAAGCTCCCGTAGTAGAGCAGCGCTAACAATTCCACAGGGGGTCAAAATTTCATATCAACACTTTTTCAAGGACATCTCGATTAGATTGTTTCTTTTTTTTACAAAAAATTCAATCAATGAATTGATTGCTTAGATTCTTTTCTGCAAAAATATTCAGTAAATGTCTTTTTTTATAAAAGTAACCATGTTCAAAATATGAACCGATAGTTAGTTCTTAAAAACGGCTCAAATTCTCACAATGAAATGGGTCTGTGTCTCCAATTTAGGAGCAAAGAAACAGCGGCAACACTTACTGAAAATTATTGTAAAGGGCTTTGATGGAGTATTTTTCATCAATTAAATACATATGACGAAATCTTAGAAAAACTTTAGTAATTTTATTTTATTTAAGTAAAATACTTATTCAAAAAGCAATTAGTTTAGTTTAGTTTAGAAAAAACTAAAATTTTCGTTTTTTTGTTGAAATATGAAATCGAAATGACATCTTGGTTTCCCTCGTGTTCCCTTTTATAGGTTTATACCTTTGTTGCCAAGTCTTTGGTTGGATTTTCTGTCTCAAAAGCATTGCCAGGTTTGTTAACAGAGCTATTCTTCTATTTTTCTGCTATTTTTCGGTTTCGTAAGTAAAGCTAAATAAAGCATACGTAGCGGTATATTTTGATGAATATTTAATTTCATTCTAAAGGGAAAGTCTTTGCCATTAAGTGTGAAGAACAATAAATACTAAAATACTAAATACTAAATACTAAAAAAAAAAAAAAAAAAATACTTTATCACGATCTCTGGTGTACCCCCACAGAACAAAATTTTAAGGTGGGCGTAAGCCTCGTGGTCTTTGAAGCCAATAGACTTGATCAAAACGTGAAGTTACGCGACTAGTAAACTTCTCACGCAATACAACTGTAGCTCAGAACCACAATTTCGTAACTTCTTAGACGATTATCGTCCAAGCGAGTTTTGTATCATCAAAACATTGCTTCATATAACTTCTCTTCCAGCGATTGAAGGATGACCCATTTTCTATCGCTTTAAAAAGTGCTGGTAACTTTTCCAACAATTGTTGGATAATTTACACTTTATAAGGAAAGAGATGCAAAACCCAAATGTCTTGAGATGTACAACACATTGAATTGCTACAATCGCCCGCCGGCGAATCGATAAATTCGGATCACCAGCAATACTTCCACTTGCACGATGCACAGGTCTTTCGATGTACGACATCGTTCAATTTCTTAACAATTTTGACGGTTTCTGGCGGCGTAGCGTCGGTCGATTATGACAACCTTAGTCATCGCGTTATGCGCGAAAGGTGGCTACGTTTTACTCAACACTTTCGTATCGTTTGGTTTTTCAGTGATAAATGGCAAACATTTAATGATCTGGGGGTCAATTCCCGATCTGTGAAGCTGTGAAGTGAAAACATTTATCACAGCTTCACCGAAAATTCGATTCTCGATTAGTGAAAATCCAACCTCAAATGTCACATTTTTTTCATATGATAAATTTCTTTTCATTGCCGTATGAGTCGGTGAATTCAATTATGAAAAATGGCAGCAAAACTCAAACGCCGAAAAATCCAGTTGGAATCCAATTGGAAAATGAGAGACAACAACTGTCAGAATTTTTCATTTAGAACGTTTTAGTACTTTTTAGATCCGGAATTAGAGTGGGTTTGTGAAGTGATAAAATGAAAAAACTGTGTGAAAACTGAAATGATATTTTTTTTTTTTTCACTTCACAGCTTCACAGATCGGGAATTGACCCCCTGGTGCACTAGTCGTGTAACATTGTAAAGAGTAAGACTCTCTACACCCAAACAACAGATATTAGTAGTTACAATTTTCTACACGTTGAGACTACCCTGACCCTAACAAAATAACAATGGTTTAAGATTTGTCTATTACCGTTAACAGTTTGACAGCAGTTGTCATCTTCAATACAAAACACACATTTTTAAAACAGTGTAGCTACATATAACTCAAAAAAGGTGCTCACGATCAAACTACAATAGTACAATTTTACAATCTTACACCTTCTATATCGGATCGTTTATAACCCTTGAAAACAGATGTTCTTGATGAAAAACTCTAAAGTAAGACGTTTGATCAGTGTTGGATTTACCAAACGGATGAGTAGGCTGGAACCAAAGTCGGCAGATTTCAAGGGGCGGCAAATGTGTTCCAGCATTTATTTTATCTTACAGAAGTAAAAGAAAAAACAATATTATAATAGAAAGAAATGAGTGACAACAATTTTAGTATTTTAATAAAGCACATTTTACTGAACACTCTTACGTCCGTAATCCGTAAGTATTAAACGCACTGTAAAATATTTGTAAGTCCCAATAGTGTTTCAATAACAATTACAATTAAAATTTTGTAACTTTTACCAATTTTTAAAATAAATGGACACTACTTTAAACTATAAAAATGATATCTAACCCTGAAGAATGTTAATCTGACACGTTGGTCAACTGATAGGACGCGTGTTGACCTTTGAGAGATTCTTGGCACGAAGTTCTTAAGACTATAAAATCAACGTATGATGATTTTACCGAAAAGCCTGTATCTCAACAAAAAGTGGCTGGAAATTATTTTGTATTTTTTTCGGAAAAACCGGAAACGATAGTAATGGTTGTTGTGGGGAATGTTTTATTGGAAAGAATAAAGAAAGTAAATTTAAAAATTCAGGTTTCCGGTTCAGATTTGATCACCGTTACCGATCTTTACGAATCACTCCGTTAGTTCTTCGTAACTGAACTATAAAATTTCAAGTATTTCAAAAAATAAGTGAAAAGATTAGTAAAATTTTTTAACAGTTAAAACACTTTTTATATTTCGTCAAATGCACATTTCGGAATCAATGCTTTCATCGTCAGTGAGAAAATTAAATGGAACTAGGCGTATCGGAGCAATATACTACAGATATCAAAAAAACACAACAGACATTCTTGTCTGACATCAAAACGACTTCATAAAATATCTTAAGAAGTTGTTATAATGACTGCGAAACTTTCAGTATTAACATGTTCTTGTACTCATAGACAGACTCGCGTCCCAGTAAGAAAAACGGAGAAGAGCTTACAACGGATTCAACGAGAAGTTTTTGTTTCTTACCAATAACGAGTGAGTTGTTACCTTTAACTCTCGATCGTTCTGGATGGTAAAAGCCACTTCATTGGAAAAATTTATTTTTATGATTTAGCAAATTATTAAGTTGATGAATGCTAACACTTTCAATGCCACATTTCTTCTCAAAGAATTTTGATAAGACCACAAAAAGTCAAGACACTAAAAAGTCTATCTTTGTTTTTGCGAAAATGAAATTTGGAGAACAATTATCCAAACTTGGATAAATACTTTGAAGACCAGATCTTCATACAACTATCTACGATTTACTTTAAGTTGCAAGAAAAGCTTAATGCCTCATCTCTGCTGTGCATTGATAAAACAAGATTTGAAATCTCGTAAAATGATTTTATGAAAGTTGATTGATTTTATTATTTATTACATGATTGTTAACAAATTATTTAATAGAAGCTGTACAGAAGATAGAACACAAATTATGAAGTAGCAAAGTTCAGAGTAAATGTATTAAGATTGCGAACTAAACTAGCGTACTGAATTTCAAAGGTTAGCTGGGGCAGCGAAAATTGAATAGCCTACTAGCGGCAAGTTTGTAAATCCGCCACTTCGTCTGATTCTCTGTTGAATTGCCCATTTTGATGAATACTTCTTGCAGTTTCTTAAGAACAACATTAGGAAGCTATATCCCTAGATTCATCTTTCTCGTTTTTTCACAACCTGAACGTCTGCAATGCTTGCGGGATTTAGGCTCTGTAAAAAGGGTTTATGTATTTATTAGAAAAAGTAGCATAAACAACATTAAACTTAAGCCTGAAAAACAGTCAAACTCCCTAAAGAAATAAATATAAAATTACATTGGTGCTTCGATCCAATATACAAAAAAGATGTTCAGGTAATTCGTCATTTAATGGAAGTTGAATTCTCAGAAAACAAATCACCGAAAGACTTCAGCGGATTATTCTTCTAATATGTTCAAAACATATCTGACATTTCAAACAATCCATTTCAAACGATATCCTTAAACAAATTTAAGAAATTATAATACTTTGATTAATTCAATTGGTGCGACTCACTACATCACACCACACACGAATAATCTCCACGTAATAAGAAGCTCTTGGCAAAAGATTCCTTTGTCTTCGTCCAAATTCAGATTAACGTCAAGAGCATGATTGATGATTTTGATAAATAAAAGAAACCGAACTCTGACAGTGATTAAAGAGGAATAATAACGTAAGCACTTGGCTTACCAGCAGCCTAACACAAAGAAATAAATTTCATCACCCTGGGGAAAACGTGACTTATGCAGATTCTTCTTATATCTAAAAAAAAGCAGTTATTATTTGTTAAGAGCATCCCAGCCCTTGTGTTGTGTTGTTGGCATATTATTTTTTCCTTACCAAAATTTTTAAGCAAAGAGAAGCTGGCAGTGATTTTAGCTTGAATTATTTTTTTGTCTTTTCGCAAAATCGTTTCATGTCCCTAGTTCTACCTGAATTGCCATAACAGCCGATGGTTCTGAGAAAAAAAGTTGCCATCAAATGAGGTCTGGTGTATGTGTAGAGGGAATTGCGCCTGCCATTTCGAAGACAAAATGACAGGATGTTGATAAGTTCTCTGTCGGCTGCAGAAACTGAAACCGTTCGTTTACATATTTTTTTTTGCGCAATAAACTTCAAATCGTTGCCTTATCAACGTTTGAATGAGAGAAGCTTGCAAATTGTCTCACGTTTATGACAGAATGGTTGCCTGGTGGCCTTAAAAGGATCTGATGGCTCTTAACTCAACATAAGGAAACCTGATGTTGGAAAGAATATGATGAACATTACTGATGCTTCTTTCGTTTTGTAGTGAAATGGAGATTGTTTTTGCAACTTTCTGCGTGCAAGGTCATAGTAGAGAACGACTTTTGAAAAAACAAAGGCAAATAGAGCTCAAGCAATTCATACGTGCATAGATTAGTCGAACAACGGTTTAGAATTGAGACAAATCAGAAGACTTTGGCGTATGGGTTGGGTTATTTATGAATTTAAAGGAGAGGGGAGGTATCATACACACAAGGTAAACATTTGCGCAAGCTTTTGAGCCTATTAAGCAAGTTCAAGCAAAATAACCAGAAATTTGTCTCCATTGAATGAAATTTAAGCACGAGAAAAACTAAATTTTTACATATTAAATATTAATTTTAAATTGTTTCAACAGAGGGATAAGAAATTAGACAACCTTTATAGCAACCAGGCAGTGACATAGGTTAGGTTTCTCGTATCTCAAAGATCCATTGTGCTCCGCGGATAACAGAGGATGTAGAGTTAAAGGAGAGGAGTGAGTGGCAGAGGATTGGATTTGGGACTGGGTTATTGGGTTTTTTTTTATTTAATTTTAGTTTTTCTCTCTTTCAAGGAAGATGCCTTACAATTGATACACAAATTTTGAGGATTAAAAGAAAGAAAAAAAGGTGTCATTCTGTAAACTGGCAAGGACACTCACAGAGGAAGCCTCTTCGTCTTGTTATCCCCAAACCCCAACATAATGCATCATGTGGGAACCCAATGAGTTGTGACCCGTTAGAAAGCCAATCAACAGAGAGAGTCAAAACCTGCTGAGGTGGAGCAAAAAATCAGTTTTTTTTCTTGGAAGTATATGGCGGTAGGTTTCTGAAAACCCGTCATGTTTCTAAATAAAGATGGCGGGTTTTAGAAAGTTTTATTGGATTCTGTTTTTTTCTCGTTCTAGTGGCTTGAGAACTGTGTTGTTCGCTTCACTGGATTTTCGAGTGCTGATCCGATTTTAGCCAGCTTATCCGCCATTTTGCTTCCTCTTATGCCGCGATGTCCTGGAACCGAAATTAAATTTACAATGTTCGTTGAGCTGAGCAGTCTTAGATTGCTGCGACAGCTCTCTACTAATTTGGATTTTGTGACAATAGATGAGATAGCTTTAATCACCGCTTGGATGTCTATGAAGATGTCAATATTTTTGTGCGGCTTCACAGACTGCAAGTACTTCTGCTTGGAAGACACTGCCAAAGACGGGGAGCTTTATTAATCTGTTCATCGGAGGGATTTCTGAGAAGATGCCTGACACTACCCCCTCGCCCGTTTTGGAACCGTCTGTGAAAACCGAGACGTGATTGTCTTTTATAACCCAAAGACTTGCAGTTGATGCACTCTGCTCATATTTTCAAAGGAAAAAATACAAAACAGTTTCTAACCTTTGAAAGTAGAATAAAATTAGATAGTAAAAGTCTCGACAAAAAGATCCGGTGCCATTCTAACCTCACCTGCAAGCTGCAACACACCACTGCTACCTGCGTTCATATGTCATCATCTACGATTTACTTCACCATTTACAACTGGTTCAGTTTTTACCGAAAATTGGACAAATAAACACGAGAATTTTCATACAAATCGAGGTTCCATGACAAAATTGTTTGGACCATCATCAGGTTGATTTTCTTTTTCTTGCATCTCAGAGACTTGAACGGTACTGAGCTTTGATCAAGCTCATAATGTATGCTCGCTCTTTTCTAGACTTTTCATCATGAATGCAAGTGTCAGTGGTATACGACAAAAAGACTATACAATTAACACAAATTGGTGGTGTCCGTGGCGTAAATGTTAGCATGTCTGCCTGTTAACCCGTCAGAGGTTCGTGGCTCGAACCCCTACAGAGGTAAAATGTTTTTCCACGGATATCGCCTTTCGCGAGGCATTGGCAGTCCTCTGTTAGTAAATTCATTGCCATGAAAAGAACTTTCTCAATTAGCCGTTCGGAACCGAAAAAAAAAATGGTAGGTCACCTCCATTCCCTAACAAGGCATGGTTTTGAGAAATGCGCTAGGCCCTGGGACTCCTCACTCTGTTGTGCCACCCTTTTTAATCATATTATATACACAATTTGGTGGTGCCCGTAGCTTAGTGGTTAGCATGTCTGCCTGTTACGTGGAAGGTTTGAGGTTCGAATCCCAACAGAAAACAAAACTGTGTTTCCCATGGGTATCTCCTTTTATGAGGGAGTCCCTCGATATATGTAAATATCAATTAATGCTTTCTCGACTAGTCGCTCGGAATCGGTAAAAAAGTTTTACTTCCCTGCATTCCTCACAAGGCATAAAACTGAAATAAAAGGGTTGAAGCTATACAACCTACTCATTCAAACTGACGGCTCATGGATTCCATTTTAGTTCTGTGTTGGGAGCAAAACGAATTATTGTATGCTGCAGCTTAATTCCTCAAGACTTTAAGAGCTCTTATTAAGCATCTCCAAAAAGCAGTTCCCATCCCACCAACATCATGAACGTAGGAATTATGAAAACTAAGACAGAAATCCATCAGATTTTACTTTTCCCAACCAAATTTATTCATAACAGCTCATGAAAAAAATCACTGTGATTTCTGCTGAACTCAGATGTCCAATTTGCTTTTCCGCTAGAATCATCAAAAGTCTTTCCAATGAAATATGTACTCAAACATATAAAAAAAATAATATTTACGATATTTACGATCCAACCAAATAAACTGGCAATTAAATCATACATTTTGGAGGCAGATACGGAAAACGGAAAAAGCACATAAAAGCCGCTCCTTCAATGATACCCGTGCCACATGCAATCGGAAATAATAGTAAAGCTATTCATAAAATATTCCTCCATTTTATTTCATTTGCTTAATTATATCAACACAGTAAATATGTATACGGTCCACTTATGTGCGCAAATGGAAATTAAATATTTCTTTTCTCTTTTAAAAAAACTTCAGATAAAAGAATTAAATTCACAAAAATGAAAACACTTAACTTGTGTATTAATTAAGAGCAAAAATAATTTAAGGTACTGGCCGGTATACGAGTACACACACAACGAACCATCACTAAAGAGCTCCCGCCCACTCGAAAAGGACTTCGACACGACCAAAAAATATATAAATTTAAAATGCACTGCACACTTTTTGTTTCCCTTGCACGAGCATTTTCTGAGAAACGAATTTGCATTTACCTTCACCTTGCAATTAATAAAATTTATAATTCGTTTTACTCGATATTTGAGGGTCAGAGAGAAACAAACATCCCCATGTGCATAAGGAAAATTTCAAAGAGTTTATTTTCATTTGCAATGCAACAACAGCAATAGCATCCGAAATATTGAATACAAATGTGTGTTGAATAGACAGTGAGATAATTTATTTTTCCAAATTGTTCCCAACATTGATTTACCTATCGACCCAGAGATCCAATAAACATATCCGATTAGCCTCTATCGACTTTCTATATGTTTGTCTTCCCAAGTTAATAAATTTGTCCAAGCATAACAAACAGTACGACGCGACGTACAGTACAGACGAGGTGTACGAGTTTGCACGAACAGAATTTATACATCGCCCGCCGAGATTGAGTTAGATTTAAGAATGCTGCCAACAACGTGACGTGGAGACTTTAGATATGTGAAAAGCAAGAGCAACCCCAACCCACCTGGGTCTGGCTCTCAGATATATTCGAACGGCGAAATTACCTCACAGCTTAACAGCAACAGAGTAATAAATTGCATTTTATTTATAACGCGTTCAAGATGTTCGCACACTGAGAAATCATCCGTGCTCTGTACACTGGTTCTTTAATTTCGAAATCCCATAGCACGTGATATGGGATTCACATGACATCAATGCAGCACGATTTGCGGTCAAATGATGAGTCGTTCCTTTACCTGCACAAAGCCAATCCAATTGGGACATTATCCAATCGCTTGAATTGGCGCTAAAACGACGCATTATGATTTCATTAACACTTCATTTGACCACAGAGTCAGGAGTGTTCAAAGCGTTTAACCCTGCCGGACCTCCAAATAGCTAAGGTGACACGAATGCATTGCTTGTTGTTTTGATAACAATGATAAATTGCAAAACAAATATATGTAAACAGTAAATCGAAACAGAGAATTCAATTTGTAAATGTATTAAGTATTTAAAAAAAATAAGCAAACAACTTAAAATAAACACACACTTAGAGTGTTTCAAGTCAAGGGGAGGTTCTATTTTAAAACTCAATTAGACAGTAGAGGTGTCAAAATGCTTTACTGGCTCTGACAATCGATTGTTTTCGATTTGCTTTTGTGTCTTCAGTGTCTGGTATTTCGAAAATGGAAGCAAAGTAAACGATTGTTTATCCCACATCAAAGCAAAAAAGTTATTTTAGTTTAATTTCTCTATTCGATAACCCTGGTCTACATAAATATTTTGAGATAATGTTACTTGTTTTTTGGGGTAGTTATGTGAAAATTTGTATTTGAAGTAGATATAGAGATACCTTATCTACCTCAGTACTTCGATTCCATCGAATAAACATGGTTTCGTTTTCAAGGAGGAAATAGATATGATACGGTACTTCAATATTCAAGGGTTTGTATGTTTGATTGGGTACGAGTAAGTAGAAATGTTTGTTTTTGAATTAAATTTACATGGGCTTACTTGTTTTGATTTATGTATGTATCTACGTCATTTCCTTTTGATATCATCTTTGCATTGTGTTGTAAAGATTTTAGAAAGTGTTAGTTCTTAATGTACCAATAAAAGTCAAATGAAGAAGATATTTTCGTACACAGAAGCAAATAAAATTCAAATGAATGAAACAATTCACTCACTGTACTTTCCATTATATTTAACTATTACCGAATGCACAAGATGGTACAGTTTTGAAAGTTGTAGACAATTTGGTACGGCGGCGTATCTTTCAAAAAGTTATAAATTGTAGCACACCGGGCTTGTTTTTTATCATACTAATGGAAATTGTGGTACCCGTGGTGTGATGGATAGCATCTGCGCCTGTTTATCCAGAGGTTCGAATCCCAACAGAGTCGGAAATGTTTTTTCACGGGTATCGCCTTTCGCTAGGAATTGGCAAGTCCTCCGTTAGTATTCATTGACATGAAAAGCGTTTTCTCGATTAGCCGTTCGGAACCGGGAAAAAAATGTAGGTCCCCTCCATTTCCTCATGGTTGTGAGAAACACGCTAGGCCCTGGGGCTCCTCGCTCTGTTGCGCCACCCTATTTGTTTATTTTTATTTAATAGAAATGAGGGTTTCATAAAGTTTTAGGCATTAGAGGAGGTCTTACACTTTCTCTCATAATGAAAAATATTTTCTAAAAAAAAATTGCAACTTGCTTGTTATTAACATAACGTACTTTTAATAGCAATGTAGCTGAAATTTGTATTTAAAGTCTTTCTATGTGCACAAGAATTACTTCACGTTGAACAATAACATCTCCTTTTATTTTAAAGCCTGTAATCTTGAACAACATCCTCGTATAGAATACAAAACAAGATCAAAAGACCTCAGCTTCAATATGATCAGTTAGATGATATTATACCCTTCCAATTTATTTAGGTAGAATATTAGAAACTGCTCTGACTAAAAACTGTTCTTTTTTTTATATTAAAAAAGAAGAGGCTTATATGCTAACCTGGAGAACTCAGACTTAATTACCGGTCCATTGTACTACCAGGGTAGCAGCCTTCCCTTTTTTCTGTGTTGCAGTAGTGGAAATAAGGTGTTAGTTATTTCACATATAACCTCAAGGGCGGCGAAACTAGGAGGCTGAAAGAAAAGTAGATGCCCAGAGCGGGATTCGAACCCACGCATCCGGCCTACCTACTGAACACTCTACCACTGCACCACGGCCGCCCTCTGTACTGTTCTTACGATATACCCAAAAATTAAAATACGGTCTATTTTCTGTCACATGGCGAAGGTAGAGTATTCACCCTTCACTTGTACAGGTAAAGTATTCACCACCTTTCTTTCGTACAGGAAAATAAAATAAAATAAATAAAAAGGGTGGCAACACAGCTCACAGCAATGCTTTGTGAATAAATGGAGGGGACCTACAATTTTCTTTATGATTCAGAAGGGCTAATTGAGAAAGCGCTTTTCATGGCAATGAATTTAGAATCTGAAGACTTGCCAATTCCTCGCAGCGCCTCCTGCCTGTACCTGTCGAAAAACAATTTGGTTTTCATAACAGGCAGACATGCTTACCTTTACACCATGGGCTACATACTTAACGGTAACGGATTTTTATTAAGTTCTCACAAGACTAACATAGTTTGTACGATAAATCGTTTAACACCATCTGAACATAAAACAAAAAAAATTGATTATTACACGAAAATAATTGCAAACGTCTAATTAAGTCAAATTATATATCCTTAAAACAAAACTCACAGAAGAAGACACATACATTCGACAATTGGTAGACGGCCACAGAGGCCATATTAATTAGACTTAAGAACTTTTCTTTCAATCACAAAATTGTTATTATGCAAAGAAGTAAACGAGTCATTACAACTTAACTAACAACTTACTAACTAACATTCGACAACAATAACTATACTTGGATGAGTACATTTTCAAAACCCACATCGAGTGAGCAAGGTTGTTTAGTAAAAGATAGTCGAAGGCGAAACCATAAGTGTTATCCACGGCTATATTCGCTGTTTTTCCGGAACCATTACTTTTCCTATGGAATTGAAAAGCTAACCCCATATCCATTACTCCCTATCTGGAGAATCTATAATGGCTGTTAAATGTAGAACAGATGGACATCAAAGCTCCGGCTCGAAGAGTTTTTAAAGGCTCACTAAAGGGTATATTCCTTAAGGAATGGCTTGGGTTTCACGTCTTCGTAAAATCGAATATTTTTATTATACAACCCTAAGAAGTCACACACTCGAAATCAGTTAGACTTAGCGATCGAAAACAAGTTCTTCTCGAACTTAGGTTTTAAGAATGTGTTGTTAAGATTCCTCGCGAACTACTCAACCGATCTTGATGAAATTTAACACTGGCCTTAGATACGCAATCCACAAGCATTTAGCTTAGACGAATGAATTTTTTTCGATTACAATAACTATTTTCACAAAAAACGGAGAGATATTAAAACCGGAAATACAAGTTTTTTCGCAGAAATGTCTGCCGAAGGAACAGTTTTCATTTTTATTATTTTCCTTGATCCAAGCTCTAGTTTATGGCCTTGACTAAACTTTTTGTTAAATTTATATGATCCTGTAAAAAGATCTTCTGTCGACGGGTCGAATGGGTCGTCGGAAATGACGTCACAAAGACGGAATTTTGAATATTTTCTCCGTAGCTTTTAGACTAATAAAATATTTTAATTTTTATATAAACAAGAATTTTTGAAATTCGATTTTCCCCCTTTTGAAACTTAAATAACCCCTAAAGATGTGACGTGGGAAACTGGAGACAGCCTCATAATTCGTTATGTTGATTGTTGATAAGCAGGAAGATATTGCTTCAATCGCAACCCTAAACAAAATTCCATGTATGCCCACACTTTTAAACTGCTACCGATTTTATCCCTTGCCTTCAATATTCAATCCGAGCAAGCAGATCTCCAAATTCACAACGCTCCGCTCATCGCCTTCAGTGGGCCGAAATTATTCTCTCGACAAACTAGACAATCAAAAAGGAAGCAAAAAAATCTAACCCTCGAAAATTTAGACAGTGCTCCTTTTAACGTAGCAGTTGCTAGATATTTTGTACAGTGTCCTGGCAGTATAAAGATCGGGTGGCTGGACTGGCTATTCAACAACAAAAAGGAATTGAAAATAGTGTTATTGTCAGCAAGTTAAAACTATGTTTTTTGACATCAGAATATAATCGTGTCATCGCCGCTCTGAGGTCTTGACCGAAATATAATTAATGAAGCAAATATCATGGCGCTCAGTCTGGTTCCCAGATGTAGACAACAGATGAAGAAATTAGGAGTCGACTTTATGTAATCGGAAGAAAAAATACGATGAAAATTTTTTTATCACGTATTAAGATTTTTGCACGTTGTCGCTACTATGCAACCACTGGAAAATGTGGCAAATATTGCGTTGGTCCGACCTTCTTCAAACATCTCATCTGAGGCTCTCACCAAATCAAAAAAATAAAAGTGATTGTACCAAAAAAATTCTTTGAAATATAACTTATACTGATTTATAAGAAGATATATGCACATCAATGAAAAAAGGCATCAAAAAGTTTTAGCTCAGGACAAACTCAATCTACCTCTGAGGCTTAAAATTCCAAATATACTTCTATATACTTATTCAAACCCAATTTAATACTGACCTTCTCTAGCGTGCCACACAATCTATTTAAGTACTTATTTTTGCTGTCACCTCTTATAAATGTGTAGAAGCAGGTATGTATGTCTCATTATCATAATATCAACTTTATAATGACTGAAACTATTTCCTTGGAAGTAATTTTCGTCTCTTTTCCAGAATTAATAAACTTGAAGATATCTTATTGAGTTTTATCGACTCTATTCAAATCATTTCAAGCGTAAACTTAAACTTTTTGAATTACACTACACAAATTTGATTGTATTTACCAACAAGAATGAATATCCTGAAATCGAAGAACCAAGTCAGAAGGAAGGAATTCCTTTTTAATTGTTAATGCATCAACAGTTTTTATGAATGAAATATTTTGTGAATAGACGATAGAATGACTCATCGGTTATTGATTTACTTTGTCTTCAAACAGAGTTTACTTTCATTATACAGGGTGGTCAGACCAATTGCAATTTTAATCATTGAAAGATTAAGACTATGAAAAATTTCAAATGGGTAAGACGCGTAAAAACTGGAGATTATGAGTGCTTCGTTTAACACTTTGGGAAGGCACGCGTGCCGTGTGTTTAGTCTTCTTCAAGATGAACGTTAAAAAATTCTGGAAGTACTACGAATAGTTGTATTCCACGGTAGGCAAACAAAATGCTCCACGCCGCGCCGCTCCAGTTTTCCATCAAAAATTCCCAATGTTGGCTACAAATTGAACAAATCGAAAACCTTTAATGTGCTACTTGTTGTTCAAAGCACAGTATAAATTCTTTAAAAATTCAACCCGACTAAATTAACCGCATTACATGTTAAATGATAGTTCCTAGTTTTGATGCCAATAATAAACATCAAGGCCTTACTACTAAATTATTGAAGAACTCTCCTCTATTCCCAGATAAGCCTTGTGAGTCAACACATGTTTGTGGATCATTAGTTTAAAGGCTCGTAACTCAATGATTGAGTTCTCCATTTTACGAGAGAAGTTGTGTTTCGAACCCTTGAATTGACAAAGGCACGTTGTGCTTTGACGAAGGTTAAATGGCATGGTAAAATATTTACGATTCAAAATTATCTCTATCCGATAGAGCAGCCACGTAACACAACACAAGCTGCTACTACTATCCTACTACCTACTGCAAAACCAAGTTAAATCTCAATTAGTGCTCCTAATGAAATGTTAAGATGCCTATAGCTTTGCTCTTTCTTAATTTCAATTTGTACCTACCGCTCCCTAGACTCGAATACATGCTGACATTTGCTTATTATTATCTAACAGTGGCACGCATACACCGTAGCAAAGTAAAACTATAAAGCATTCCATCAGGCAGGCATTAGAAATAATCATAAAAAAGGAGAGGTACACATTCTGTGTGTAGTGTAGATATTAATGAAATTCGCAAATTCGTCTGGCGGATAGTGGCTGCTGGCTGTTAGCTGGTGGCTGGTGGAAAGGCAAAGTGATGTTTATCTACCACTCAAAACATTTGACTAAAATTAGAAACCCTTAAAATTAGCAGCGCTTGCCTTCATCATCATCATCAGAGTCGTCTAGTTATAATAAGTTCGCGCACTCGTTCCTTAATGATGCACGAAGTTATGCACACAAAATTAAATTTTCTATTTTCTACTCGCAAATCCAAAGAAAATTGGCGGGCCAACGCTCGCTCATCTGCCTGCACTCTTACGTCTCATCCACTCGGATTGTGTTTATTTTTCGACTTAATTGTGTAATTGTAGATGTTAGCAATTACTCAATTGACAGCACACAAATACTATACATATACATCTTCGTTGTATGGGTAAGTAGGTACACTGTACAGCTCCTGTCTGATATTATTAGAGAAATTGCTGTCGTGGCAAAGAAATATAAATTCTAAAATAACAATCAGCCTTCGCAGAAGACATGCGAAAAATTATTGTGACATAATTATTTTTGAATTCTTGCGCCAAAAGCTTCGATACATATTCAGATAAAGGCTCCGATCGAATGTATTCGGTGGAAACAGGGAGAGTACCTATACCTACTCTTCCAAAGGCTTGTTTTGCACAAAGTGGCCATTATCCTAGGTAAATAATTTTTCAGCCATTCAAAATGAGTAGCACTTGTGCTTGGAAATTAAAAACTTTACAAACAAATACAGTTGAATGTTAAATGTCGTCGCTTGCGCCACATTCACAATCCATGACGACACTAGGAGCAAGAAACTGCATTTCTCTTCCTCGAAGTGGTTTTGGAGATGGTCCCGGTTGTCAAAAGTAGCTCTTAAATGAAAAAAACTAAAAGTCCAGTGAGCACCGACAGCCGACTGGGTCAAAGTCCCCTGGAATTTGGCATGGCTGCCAAGTAGGAGAGATTTCGAGAAGGTTTGAGGTGGTTTCCATATAGAAAAAGGTATATAAGTAGGTGAACCCAATGAAAGGGAGGGTTTTGCATCCACTTTAAGGTTTGAATGTTTTTTTTATTTCTTTAAGTTGAGAGAGAAAATACTGTTTATGAGACTGCGTTCTCACTCAAGTTGATACGTGTCCCGGTCCTGTGTCCTACCCATACTAATTCGGTCTATAAAACCACACTGATGGTATTGATTTTTGGCTGCAATGCAATTGCAGTTGCGTTTATGCAGGACTACAGCATAACATTTTTTGAACTCCAATTAAGGTAATTGGAAAAGGAAAACTCCCCGAGTCTTCCTGTATGGGCTGTTTCATCTATTGCACTCATGAATAAGCTTGGAACGTGCGTCGAAACAAAACAGGTATTTCACATGCTGGGCATTTGAAAAGTATCTGCTGCGCCAGAGTAGCTAAAAATCCTAGGACTCTTTTTTTTAAGAGGGATTTTATGCTAATCTGGAGCAATCAGACCTAAGTGCCGGTATATTGTGCTACCAAGGTAACAATCTTTTAGTGGTGCAGTAGATGGAAATAAGGTGGTTGTAATATCACATATAACCTCAAAGGTGGCGTCGATATGAAACTGGGAGGCTGAAAGAAAGCTAGCAGCCCAGAAAAGGATGCGAACCCACACGTCCGGGCTATCTACTGGACACTTTACCACTGCATCACGGCTGCCCTTTACAACTCTTTGAGCTCTTTCAATGTAGACTCAATAAGTTTTACATTGTGTAATAGGACGCTTATTTAATTTTACTCACAAGTCAGAACTAACCTTTATTTGGTGGTACCCGTGGCGTGATGATTTCCACTAATCCAGAAGTTCGAGGTTCGAATCCCAGCAGAGGCAAAAATGCTTTTCCACGGGTATCGCCTTTCGCGAGGAATTGGCAAGTCCTCCGTTAGTAAATCCATTGCCCTATTTATTTTTATTTATTTTTATTTGAATCTTTGAATTGAAGTTAAGTTTATTGTATAAAACTCAAGCAAAATAATAACACACTTTTGTGACGAGAGTGACAGAGTCATACACAGCTTTGCTCGCATTCCAGCTATAAGTGAACTATCAATGACATGATATGAAGGAGAAAAGTTGCAAAATTAAGCTGATTGCAGTCACAATGTTAGCCTTAGACAAGATTAGATTAAGGGCGGGTTGAGCTTGCGCAGCTCTGGGCACTGCGGTGTCTGGATAATAAATCTCGAACTCGAACGACCAAATATCTGAAATCATTTTGGTGGCAACATAATCTAATGGGTGTTATTTTGTAACTACTCAATTTTTTACTCATTCATTCCATAAATCAACTCAATTTTACTCTTGAAACAAAAAATATTACGAGGGTGGATCAATAAGTCCGCGACTTTTTGTGCTTCCCGCCTCTTAATTAAAATGGCAACACTGACTGCTCCCGTCACCATTCATCTGTCAGCTGAGTCTTGCCAACAAACATCGACATTTAGGGTTTTTTGACAGACAGCCGTTAATATCAGACTACTGTATTGACTGACAAGAAAATGGAAAGAATGTGATTCACCCTGAGAAACCCACTGAAAGTTTTTTGACTGTTTCAAAAAAACCTTCGGGCCAATTCTGAAGTTTGACTGAAAATGTGAGCTGAATTAGTTCGGAAGATTCGAACTCACAGAAACGGGTAATTCGAGCTTCATATGCATCAATTATTTCAATTACGTTACCGCCACGCCACCGCACCGCCGAGCTGAAAATGCGTCTCCCAACGTTGTTCAAGCGTTAAGTGATTCATTTCGTTCTGACTCTCTGTCTAGATTTCGAGAAGAAAACAGCTGTCAGTGTCAAAATAACATAAGATTTGTAAAGAAATCCCTATTTGACACAACCTGTACATATACCGTGACAAAATACCACGTCTACCGATAGATAGATGAAGTTTACGGAGGTGATTTGGTATAAGAGCAAACACTTAAGCTTTTAATGTGTTGGATCGAGCTAGAAAAAAACTGTGGGTCCCACTGGTAGTGTCTTCCAAGCAACAAAAATAAAATTGTCTAACAAACACTGTTGTAATGTAAATGTTGTAATGGCTCCCAGAACACAGCAGTGATGTAAACAGGAACCAAATGATTTGTAAACAGGCAAAGCCTGGACTTCATTCAAATCCAGCTTGACTGAAACTTCAAAGCTTGTGTCACTAGAGCTGAATTCATCAATTTTTATCTTTTAAGCATGCACATGTTTGGATTGGTCATTAGGGCATGTGGTTTTAGTAAAAGAGGCTAAAAGTATGGGGAGAAGAAGTCATTCCACTACCTTTCATGTCATTAAAGCTGCGTTAGGAGAATACTTTTTCCATACACTGGATGACGCAACGTATCAATATTTGGTACTAAACAAAATTCTGAAGCTCATTTCGAACCTCAGATGGTCTCAGCTATTTGGAATTCTTTTCCCTTTTTCTACACCCATACCCTCTCATATCTAAGGGAGTGCAAAGTAAAATGGATTAGTTGACATCTGAGTGAGGTGTTTAACCAAAAATCAATAACCTTCCACCTCCTCCTAGCTTCTTTGGGCAGAAAGAGCAATTCTTTCAAAAATTTAATCTTATTTAATTTTTTTTAAATCAAATTTAAAATATAATTTTATTCGATTTTTGTTTAAGACTGAAAAAAGTTACAATATTTTATATTGATGTTTTTATTATAAATTATAATCTATCTAAAAAGTTAAACTATAATAATCAATTATCCAATTATGGATATAGAAAAAGAATTTAGTCTCGTTCCATGAATTTTGTAGAATAATGACAATTTATCACGTAACCATCTGTTTTTGGTGTATATCAAAATCAAGCGTCAGTAAATGTAGGAAGTACTATAAATAAGTACATTTGTAAAGTGTACTGCAAATGTGATCAAATATCCATTTGTTTGCTGAGAAGGAAGAAAGCTGGCTTTTGTGAGTTGTGGGTCATTTCTTATCGTCTCTTTATAAAGCACGTCCCTACTTCGTTGCCATACAAATCTGCAATCTTATCTAATAATTGAAAACAAATAATCCTTAATCACATTAAGATTTCAACACTACGAACTGATAAAGTTTCTCACTCAATAACAGGAAATGTCCATTGGTCATGCATGGCACGTAAACAAACTTATCTCAATATTGCTTAATATTGAACATTACTGATATTTATTCTTTTTATTGAATGATCAAGCTTAGCTAAATAAATCCAATCGATTTATTTGTTCCTCTGTCAGGAAAACAAATAGGCTAACTTTTAATGAATGTATCATCCCCACAGGCACATTTCCATTCGGAGAAAATCATAAAATATTTCCACCATCAAAATGTCGCCCAACTTATCTTTTATCCTAATGTTATCACAAAATGTTCGTATAATTTTTCACAAATAACATGACACACTATATTGATTAGATGAAAATGTACCTATTCAACCATAAAGGATTTATATATTCCCTTCGAATGGAAACAACGAAAATACCTTGGAAACCAGTTGATATGTCAGGGATGCGTCTCATCGTCCTTCTGTCGACTGTGATCGTTGAATAAAAATGAACAGGATATGCAGAGCTACCCAAAAGATTCATGAAATCACCCTATCTCAATAAAATAGCTTTTCAAGACATGGCACTGGCACGTTATCATCGATTTTTACTTTGATGGAATTTTCTCGGGCAAAACATCTTCAATATACGATACGAATGTGCGACACGATGAGAAGTATACACCATCATACAACACATGAACCTTGGAATAAAATTCTAGTATTCCTTAGGAAAATCCTTTAATCAAATTCAAATGAACATGGCCACGACGTATCACTGTCTATCGTTTTGTTCCTCCTCATTCCATATGCATTAAGTTTTGTTTTCTCTTTGGAAGACCGCAGAAGATTGAAGGCATGACGCAATCTTACAAGAAAACGCAAGACGTTGAAGTTGTTCTGCGAGAGTCGAAGCAGAAGCTGACGCTGACGCTTAGTCATGTTCCAGGGAATGCGAATCAAATCGAATCTGAGAGTGTGGGTGGACGAAAGAAAAGAGATAAACATGAATAGACATCTTGTATGCGCGCAGAGATGACGATGACGGAATCCAACTTAGACGGTCGATTAATGTGCTTGTGCTGTGATAGCTCGTTATTTCTTAGGAATGTGTCTACCAACGGTTTTGTATACTAATTTCTCGAACACAATCGGGGATAACAAGCCTCGAAGAGTGAACACTGACCACTCGGACTATGACTACAGATTGCTATGTTAATTGTTTCATGCATATTCGGTGTTCTGATAAATTAATTGAACCCGACCCATAACACGAGCTTCACCACGTACGTACCTACTACCTACACCAGAACAGAGAACTCTTTATGTAATTACAGCCCTTATGTGTTGTGTCAGCACTTAGTTAACTGAATTATCATCATGTTAATATTAGATTTTTTTTTTTCTCTCTTCTTGTGCTTGCTTTTTGTCTTGAATGGCACAAGACGCGCAGTGTATTAGACAGAGGCCTCTTTGATTTATTTTCTCAGTTAATGGAATCACTGTGATGAGGGAAGCTTTGGGGTGGTTACACAATGCGAACACAGGTTTTTGTTGAAAGCCAGAAAATATTGTTGTCATTATTTATCCTGTCCTGTTTAAGAAAGAATTTTTTTTTCAGTTAGAATAAGCAAAGCTTAACGGCTTTGCAGATATCTTTGTTAAATAATTTGTTTACTATTTCCAACAAAAAAAAGTACATGAAATATGAATCCATGAAATGCTATGTCAAACTTTATTACTCATCAATTATATCAAACCCTTTTTTGGAAAGTTACGTCGTTGTGCCTTTTTTGAATGCCCAAGGCAATTAGCTAGCGTCATCAGGGCCGATCAGGAAACACCAATAGCAGTAGTCACCCTTAATTCTTGCAGACTTTATGTTAATCCTTGAAGTGACTGCGTGGCAATTCAGAATATTTTATCACCCTTAAAATTTTTATTGAATGAAAAAAGCGGATATTGAAAGCAGGGATAGAAAACGATTCAAATTTTCCTTATAATTTACTTCATCCGCTAATTGTTGGGGTACTTAGTAAAGAAAGTGTTGAAAGGGTTTTCTTTTTTTGGGGTTTGTGTTCTATGGAAACTTCTTCTTTCTAATTTGAATACAGTAAGTTGGTCCCAATTATATATATGAAAAGAGCAAGTAAAGGTGAAGTTAGTTAACGTAAATCAAAAGTAGTGATTAGTCAATTATAGAACCCTGAGTGACACCTGTAACATTCGGGGGGATATTAGACAATTTGTCATCAACTTAAACCGCTTGTTTTCTATTAATCAAATAAGAATAGATAGACTTTTAGCACTTGACGAAAGTTTTAATTTGTTGCTAGGATTTTAATATAAATTGATGTCGTTTACTTGTGTCAAACGGCTTTGAAAAATCGAGTAGACCCAAAAACGAGGACTCATCTCTATCCAACGATTTTCTTATATCTATGCTGTGTTTTATGCGAAACACAAAACTATACAAACTATTTAGCTAGATTCTTATGAAAACTTCTTTACAACATAAACCTCGTAAGTCGTAACCATCTCTTCAAATACACATATATTAAAGTCCATAACTAAGCATCTTTTCTTACACAAATCCGTTTTCAATTTTCTTGATTATTATTAAGTTCAGGAAGCAAAAAAAAATCAGCTTATATCAAAATGTTCTCAAAACGCAACGTTTTCAATATAGTGCACTGGGGCGTATGAGTAATAAAAAAAATCTTAATTAACTAGTAGGTATTTACAGACTCCAGACTTTCTTTTAACTTTGGAACCTCACAGTTAATACTGCTAAATCGAAAATAATGATCTTTCGGAATGGAACAGGCAGATACGTCAGAGAGGAGAAATCAACGTTTGAAAATAAGGACTTGGAGCTAGTAAAAGAGTATAAGTACCTTGGAGTTTTAATTACCTTCAAGCTATTTTTCAAAAAACATCTTAAGGAAAAATTGGCAGAATCCAAAAAAAACATTAACTGTAACTGGAAAAAAGTCAAAAAAAGCTATTTGAAGCAGTGATGAAGTCGATCATGTGCTACGCTGAGTAAGTATGGGGTTTTTTGCAGTATGAGGAGGTAGAAAAACTGCTACGATACTTCATCAAAAAATGTTCCGGCTCCCCTATATAAATGCTGCATTTAGAGACTGGCATGCGTTGCTCTCCTTCATACATTTTCGCTCAAACTGCATCTCAGGTATATCAAAAAAGTTATGTCTCTTGAAATTCACCGGCTGCCCAACATAATTGCGAGACAACTACTTCAACAAAAAACACAGTTTTTTATAGAATGGTAGCGACTGGAGCTGTTACACAACGTTCAATTGGTTGAGAGAAGATGGGAAACTTGTGAAGAAAGTTGTCGAGAATTACTGAGAAGGATTTCGCAGACAAGTTTCTCAAATTTTATGTAGCTGGTCCAACAAAGTGAGACTCGAAACACTTATTAGCTTCTGCAACACAATCCTGGCGTTAACAACTAGATACTTTGACGATCGATAGGGTATAGACACAGTCTCTACTACTTTCAAAGCGAGAGGAGAGCTACTTCGCTTGAACTACTGACCATAGCTGGAGTGCTCCCTTTGCTAACTCAGAGAAACGGAAAACTTAATTCATAAATGTAATTCAATGTAATGTCCCCTATCCTTGCGTCAATTCGAAAAGCCTTAACGGGGAGAAAGCGTACTTGCTCTTAACAA
Organism: Melanostoma mellinum; assembly: GCA_914767635.1. Classification (NCBI taxonomy): domain Eukaryota; kingdom Metazoa; phylum Arthropoda; class Insecta; order Diptera; family Syrphidae; genus Melanostoma; species Melanostoma mellinum. The sequence continues at coordinate 7,611,055 of OU612058.1, read as the reverse complement.
AGTAGTAGACGGGGAGAATTGGAACGCGTTATATATGTAGCTTTGTAAAAACTGCAATGAGATATTGAGACGAAATTATAAACGAAGCTTTTTACACAAATGCAATACCAATTTCATCAAAAATTTACAAGTGATCTAGTAATGATCTAGAATTGTAAATGAGCCTTTACCTTAAATATTAACCGATTAATATTTGTAGTCTTATTTTGTTCAGAGTACATATACTCTTTGTTTTGGGCTGATGGCATAAGCCAATGCTTTCTATTGTGAAATATTGTAAAACGAATCAACATTCAAGTTAATTAAAAACACATATTACTACTAAATTACAACTATAGACTATTGTGTACTAGAGTTAAAGATTACCCAATTAAAGGCCCCTCATATATTTCAATGTATATCAGGCATTTTTATTCAAAAATGGTACTGATTTGTTTTCGTGCCTCAAATGCCAGACTCAAGACTGAAATTGTTAAAAATATTCTTTGTAAAGGGTTTTTCAACAGGGACGCTACAAAAAGTAGAGCAAGAGGGACAGCAAACGACGCCATATTTCTTTCCGTTTTTTTAACATTACTCTTTAGTAAGGTTTGCCATTTTACAATGAAAAGATACACGATCCAACAATGAGTCGAAATTATAAAAATTTACTACCAAAATTCGGAGTCAATGGGACTCAACGCAAAGAGCTCTACGTCCAATTTATGGTCGTCATAATCGTCCTAGCTGATCAACAATTGAGCGTCTAGTGGAAAAATTTGAATCCACAGGCACATGTTCCCGTGCCAATGAGACAAAGAAGTGCACGTTTTGTCGAGAATATTGCTGCCGCCGTTCTTCTTCCACGATGATCAAGACCGGCACGTTACTGTGAATGAAGTTGGCTACCGTTCAATGATAACCAAATATTTTTGGCTCCAATTGGATGATATGGAGTTGGAGGATATGTAGTTCCAACAGGACGGCGACAAACCACACAGCGAATGTCACAATCGTTTGGAGAACGTGCTATCTCACGAAATGGTTCAGTCGCTTGGCCCCCTCGGTCGTGCGATTTAACGCCGTTAGACTATTGTGGGGCTACGTCAAGTTTATGGTCTATGCCAACAAGCCAGTACGTAAAATTACACCAGTATCGGGCGATTTATGCTTGAAAGCCGTCGAAAATCGGGTTTAACGTCTGGACTTCTGCAAGCGCATCCGTGGTGGCCATGCATTCCATACATAATGGCATCACACGCACTTTTAGAGGAATAAAGAATTTTATTGATATCCAAAACCGTTTTTGTTTAATTTAAAAAAAAAACTTTTGTAGCTTATTGAAAAACCCGATAGCTGTTCCCTTTCATTTATTTCAATTTAACGTTTAAAACCTCATAACATGCCTAAAATCGTAAATTTTTTGTTTATATAGTCAAAACAAATGTACACTTCTCAAGCTTATTCAATAAAACTAGGCAAAAAGTTTCTTTCTCTGATTTTCAATACCTACCCTAAGAAAGCTTTTTAGTTTAAGTACAACAGTAAGGAACAAACTTCAAAAAGTGCGAAAAAATATTATGTTCAGGTTTTTAAATGATGCGGACAGGACCGCACCAATCTAAGAAGGCAATTGGGAAGCTAAGCCCTCTCCAGAAAAACCAAGGTAACCTTGAATAATCCCTTGATCATCCCAGTCCTGCTTTACGGCGCGGAAGCATGGACCTTATCGAAAGCGGATGAGGAAATCCTTAGTAGTTTCGAAAGAAAAATTCTCCGAATGATTTTTGGTCCCGTATTCGAAGACAATGTGTGGAGAAGAAGATACAATACGACCTGTATGAGCTGTACCGCGACATGGGCTCGACTACGGCTCGACGGGTTTTCCAAAGCACATTGCAGGGAAATCGCGGAAAGAGAGGACCTCGTCTTAGGTGGAGCAATCAAGTGGAAGAGCTTCAACCGACTTAGAGTACAAATTTGGAGAGAGTTCGCCGAAAATCGAATCCGTTATAGAAGTATGTTGGTTGAGGCCCAGGTTCACCCCGAACTGTAATGCCCACCTCAGTAAGAAGTAAACAACAAAGAAAAAAGCCGGAAAATTAAGATTAAGCGGTCGAGCTATTAAGTTATCGAGAGTAGGTTCTGCAAAGTAAAGGTAAAGATAATAGTAAGGCAAAGTGGTGGAATGAAAATAAGATAGACAGAAAGGTATCCTCCCATGGGTTTTTTTTGTTTTTGTTTTTGTTGTTCAGTTCTTTGGTGTCAATGATCCTTTGTGCTCGTTGGCAGGTTGTCAATACAGTTATTAAAAGTCCAATTCTATGAACTAACTTCTGAACTAACAAATAAAGGCTTGTGATTTACTTAGGACACACAGAAGTAGATTTCAATTTCATTGCATTTTATGACCGTCCTTCAATAAAGAGAGTGAGACAAAGTAAAGTTTTATCTACGACCTTCAGATAAAAACGAACTATTTTTGATGTGCATATATTTCAAAATTTCAAAACTAAACGAAAACTGTGAGAGTAGTAATTTTCTAGACAACTCTCATCCCACTCTTTGCTCATTTACTTACATACCTTAACTTTTTGGCTTTGATAGTGCGTGCTTTATGATTTATTATAGTTTTTGGAAATATTACCCAAACTTCTTTAACACAGCGTTTCAATGCCTTTGCTTTATTTTGATGGTAGGTACCACATGCGGTCTCTACAAGTGCATAAAGTTTCTTTATACCTACGAAACCCATTTGTAGTGCACCATACGGACTAATCCCCGGCTTAGGGTATGCCATATTCTTCCGTCACACCATTTGAGATATGTTTACTTATAAAACAATTCCTCGAAGCTTCGCAAAACATAAGGTACACGTAGATACGGACAGGCATATGTGTGCAATTCGTAGAAACACAAGGACATAGCACAATTCTCAGCACGAGACCATGCCACGACCACCCATAGTTAGCTTGGTAAGTCCTCACCTTGAAAACGGTTTTATTCGATTTAAACGAAGCGTGTTTGCTTAGAGAAGAAGAACCATACAAAAGGAAAGCGCTTGCTAAATGAACATTATTTGTCAGTGGGCTATACAAGTTCTGTAGTTTTTTAATGCATAGCTTCAGCTGTGTTTAGTATTTCCAATGCACATACATGTGTTGTTCCTATCATTCACCTTTTGTCTTCAACGTACCTGTGTTTGTTCCATCACAAGAGGAGACAACACAACAACTGCTTTGATATCTAAATTTTGTGTTTACTCCTACTGAAGGAATTGTTCTCATCAATCAAATGCAAATAAGTAAATATTTAAATTGAAAAAAAAGGAACAAAATGGAAAAACACACTCACGCTAGAGACGGATAGATGAATCTTGATCCCAAAATCCACTTCGGTCGTTAACGGTTAACTACAATACCACAGATAGATACAAAGAATTTTCTTCTTTTTTTTTCATTTCTCATACACATGAGCTTGTGTTAGAAGCAGGAGTGTTTCTGTATTGTGGCATTTGTTTGCAGTTCAACCAGCAGGATTTGTCTGTTATTTTGTGTGCTCTGCTGTGGGTCCCACGGGGACACACTTTGAAATTTGTTTTCAAAAGTTCCCACAGAGAATTAAGGAGAAGTGTTGTATCTACAAGTTTTGAATATGGGTTCCGATTAGAAAAAGCATACAGCAAAAGTTTATATCGTGCAACTAAAAAGTTTTTAATATCTGCGGAAGTGGTTTTCAATATATATTTACTGTTGCTTCGGATGAAACATCAAGTGCAGGGGTCTCGTCTTTGTTTTCCATACTTGGCATGTATGTAAGGGGTTGGCGTTAAGGCTGCCATTGCAGTTATGAAGAAGCTAATTAAAGTAACTTTTGTCACAATATACACAGGTCTTTGTGTACTCATGCAGCTTAAGTTGGGCTATAGCTCAAATGGATTTATATTCTTCTTATTTTCGTTCTCTTAACACAGGAAAACTGCTACAAAGGAGTGACAACAAGGATTTTGGAATGGATGTTTAGTTTTCGTTTGAGAAAAGTGCACAACCAGAATTTGGTTTGAATGGTTCTTCTTAAAAAAAGCTTTTGTTAAGACTTTGTGCAATTTTGAAACATAAATTGAACACTGAAGATAAGTTAGACAAAGACATACAAACAATCAGTATAATTCATACACAAATAGTCAAATTCTCAGAAAGAAAAAACGATAGTTCATAAGTAGTACTGAGAATTTGTTCATAGTGTCTTTTGTGTAGCCACCATTTAGAGGACAAGAAAATTTTACCTACATATAAGGTGACCGAGCTCACAAAATGAAATTCCGGACTTGGATCGTCCCGATGAGGGTACAATGTGTTTTATGAAGCACACATAAAGCGCTTTGCAGGCAGTTTCATTTTGAAATTCATTCGTTGCATCGTGCATTCCCTACTTTAGGGTCCGTTGAATGCGCTGCGTTAACGTAACTACCAGCTGCTTATGAAATGTGGCTCATAAAACACAAGCAACGGCTAATATGGATGTAATTGATACAGCCGTTGGATCCAATGTCACACAAAAGATAAAACTGTTGTATCCAAAAAACAATAACAATTAGTTTCTCAAAATAAAAATGTTAATGTTTCTTATATTGCATAAGTGGTCTTAAGACAATTTTCTTTTCGTTATACAACATCTCAAAAATAAAAAAGGACAGACTGTCAATTTGGAAAATAGAACTAAGAGCTCTAATTAAAAAAATTCCCAAAACAACATGGCTTTTACGTTTTCCCCCACCCGCGGTACGGTGTATATAATGATTTTACAACATGGCATTGAAACCTTTTGACTCTGAGTCCTTGGAACTGAGTAATCACAATCAATGGTGACATACTAGTGACGCGAAAGAACGTCTATTAGCTTTTCTGTAAAGGATTCTATGCCTATAAAAAAATCTTGCTTGTACGAGTATAATCTTTAGTACTCTTAGAGCAAGTATGTGCGACCCAGTCGTGCATTTTATGTCACATATTTTCTATTCCAATACGACTGAAATGGCCCCTTTCAACCACTAAGCGAGTCAATGTTGAATATATTCGCAACACGTTCGATGTGACGTTTAATCCACGTTTTCCTTTTTTTTAGAAATCAGTCGAAGAGTTCAATAAAGCAGACAATCAAACGTTCATTGGTGACAAAACAAGAAGCATGGCACTTTTCATGCTGTTGTTGCTGTTTACGGATTTTTGGACACATAGTGTCATTCATAGGTTGACATGGAGGTTATGTGTTTGAATTTTTAAGTTTTGGGGATAGCTTTTCTTGTACAAAAAAGGGAAATGTAAATTGTGAACAAATAATAATAAATTAAGAAAAAATGTGAGTAGAACATTCAAAATGTAGCTCTTGGCTACTTTTGTTAGCTGAAGGGAAAAAAGTTGTCTTGGTACAGAAAAGAGATGTAAAAAAGAGCATTTTTTATCTTTAAACTATAAACTGTTTTCTTACAAAATACTGTATATACGAGTGTATATAGCAAATAACTTGTTCATTGGCCCCTTTATGTTCTAAAACACCTTATGCCGCTTTTAAACATCATATTTTTAACTGCTTGACTAATCACGGCGGAGTGTCTGCGGCGTAATGATTAGCACGTCTGCCTAGTATGTGGAAAGTTCGATTCTCAGAAAGCAATAACACACAGCTATGAACAAGGCTGAACTTAGCCGTTTGGAATCGGCATAAAATTACAGGTCCTTGAAGTGAGTTGCAACCCGAGGTTTCTAAATCTTTGTTGTGCCAAACTTTTTATTTCTATTCAACTTTTCTTTATGAGCTGATGAAAAGAGGAAAAATATAAGCTGTGATCAAAGAGTGGCTTTCACCAAACATTGGACTTCTTTTGAACCGTAGAATAATAAAACAAACAAATAGGGTGGCGCAACAGAGCGAGGAGCTCCAGGGCCTAACGCATTTCTCGCAACCATGCCTTGTGAGGGAATGGAAGAGATTAACAATTTTTTGCCGATTATAAGCGGCTTATCAAGAAATCGCTTTTCATGAGTTTACTAACGGAGTACTTCCCAGTTCCTCGTGAAAAGCAATATCCATGGAAAAACATTTTTGTCTCTGTTGAGAATCGAAATACAAATCTGTGGGTTAGCAGCAGACATGCTAACCATCATGCCACGGGTACATTTGAATTATAGCATCCCAAATTAACAGATTAAGTAGGATAGATGCATCGAGCTTAAATTTAAAAGGACTAATATCTGCACTACTATTCCATTTCGATATATACCTACCAAGAACATTGAAAGACAATGACTTTCTGAAATTGCACTGACACCAGCTCGCACATTTAAAATCAAATCAGAAATTGCAATAAAAATCAGCCTCATGGTAATTTGACGGTCCTTCATTATCCTTCAATAGACGAGCCACTATAGACAAAAAATATTACAAACATAGCAAAAGTGAAAAAAAAAGAACTTTTCAATTTGACTGAAAGCAGATCCAAATTCAATTATTTATTATTTAAATCAATTTGTATCTATTGTTACTGATTGCTTCTCATATTCCACAACTGTGACTTTCAAATCAAACATCGACATATACGTGCACACAGAATATAAACCTTGAATAGGAAGTGTTTTCTTTTCAATAAAATGAATGAGTGAAGACACTCGGAGTTTTTTTCATTTCCCTTTATCCAAGTACCCCATCCGATTGGATTGTGCTTAGATCTCATATGAAATTCAACAAAAGTAACAATTTCTAAAAGGTACTCCGATTTTTCAATATGCCTTTGCTGTACTCCTTTCTAAAACCAAAATTTGGAAAGAGAGGCAAACAAAAAAAAACTCGCTCAAGGAATCGAAATGAGCTCTGAATGTAGATTTCTATCAAATGAATTCTAAATTGCAAATTTAATCCCATAGAAGATTATTGCAAGCGCTATTTACTTTTATACCTCAGCACTTATGATAAGGGCAAAGTGTTATATGTGTCGATGCCGAGAACGGTAATGGTAAGGTTCTTTAAAGAAAAGAGCTTTAAATTCTTTTAAAAATAAAAAATAAAGATGTGAACCTACTTGTTGCATACTTTTATCTTCTAAGCGTGACAAGGGTCACAAAACACAGCAGTGCGAATAAAAACAAGTATCTGTGGGTTTGAATGTCTTTAAATAAGATATCCCTGCATTCCTTTTTTTTCTTTTTTTTTTTTAAATAACTCCCACAGATTCTTTAAGATCACGCCATTCAAATATTCAGAAAGGATTTTCCGTCTGACGGTTAAATACATTTTGGTAAGCCGAACAAATTCCGTGGAAATAAGGGCTTGGGCTACCCAAAGGAATTTGCATAGGCTTTGGAGGGAAAAAAAGTTTCGGAATGACAAATTTCTTTCTGAGTTCGAGTAATAGAGATATGTTGCTATGGAATCAGTGAAAGAGTAGTTATACCACTTTCGACCGGACCACACCTTTTCCGAATATTCAACTATGTTGGCTGGTTTACATTATATACAAACTGTTGTGTATAGATACCAAGAAAACTTTTAATGAATTGGTTGCCTTAGGCAAGGAATAACAGTCCTGGCTTTTGATGTTTGTTTATTCCCTACAGAGTGGAATGTGTTTCTTTTTTACCCAGTGTACAGCTAAATAGCCTTTGAACTTCTCATTGAATAAAAACTAATCCAATCTGGATGCCACGTTGTTTCTCAAACACGGAAAATAGGTGCACGTTCTTATTTAAAAACCTTATTTTCGTTTGTGGTTAATGTCGGTTGGTTATACGGATAAGTTTTAAGCCATATGTAGTAGTACATACTTGATTCTATGATTTAATTAACTAATTTTATTGCAAACATGTGTTACTGCATGCGATTTCTTTGCATCGTTGCTTTGCAGATATGTTAACTATGAAAACACGAATGGCTCGTTTACATTTTAGTGAGATTTAGGTGAAAGATTGCCTTAGGATCGCAATAAAGGTATTTTTAAAAAGTTTCATGAAGAGGAGTGTGTCTAATAGAAAATATTTTGTGGTTGTCTTGGTTGTATGACCAAGCACATAAGCACTTAATGAATTTTCCACTACATTACTTCTTATTTTACTCTTTTGATGTAATGCAATGTATTTTAACATTACGAAAAATTCATTAACATACTTTAACTGCTTCTCCTTTCCAAGACTTCTTCAAAAGGTGAATTGATGAATAATTCTTAAAGTGTTCTAGCAGATGTCTAAAATCATGGAAAATTATTTCACTATTTCATTTATAACAAAGACTTGTTATGCGCTGTAGCTAATACAACATTTAGTACTTTTCGCTGCAAACAATTGTGTCAAACCCCCCTTTTATCCCTCAAGAACGTTTAGGCAATGCAAAATACTTTAAGAACTTTGAGAGTGACGCCTTTTAGAAAATTGACTCTTCAAGATAGCTTGTGTAGCTGGGGCAGACTATTCTACCTTTATAAATACAATCCGAGACAAATTCTACTTCCTTATGGCTATCAGCTTTTGTGATGATCTTATGGCAATTTGGTCTGGTGGAAGGCGCCTGAAAAATTAACGCATTTAAAAACCCTAACCAAATTACAAAGATCAGCTTGTATTTATGTAACTGGTGCAATGAGAACTACACCAACCGCGAGCTTGGAAGTAATCCTCCATCTCACACCTCTTGATATCTATGTTCAAGAAGCGGCAGCAAACAGCGCACTTAGACTAAATCAGTGTAATGTCTGGAAAACCAGCCAAACAGGACACGCACAGATTCTTTCACGATACGCAGATAACAATATCTGCACGGATTACATAACTCCATACCTGGACTTTAAAAATCCTTCACAACCATCTTCCCCAAAAGACAGGATTGGGAAAATGAAACACCTTACCTGAACGAGACGTCTATATCAATCTATACCGACGGCTCAAAAATGGAAGTTGGAACAGGTGCAGGATTCTTTTCAGAAAGCCTAAACTTAGCCAGTTCATTCAGACTTCCAAATCACAGCAGCGTCTTTCAAGCCGAGATATTGGCAGTTACAAACGCTGCAAAACAGGTGTTCATGATGGCGCTTTCACATGCTGATATCACTTTTTTCATTGATAGCCAAGCAGCAATAAAAGCAATTTCTGCACTCTTGTCAAATCAAAGCTTGTTTCTTGCTGTCGCGAAAAGCTAAGGGTTTTTGGCACACAGCATAACGTTACACTCTGCTGGGTTCCTGGTCATAGTGGTAAAATGGGAAACGAAAAAGCAGACGAACTAGCGAGAAAAGGATCAGCACTTGAACCTTCTCTCATTGATCAATTAATCAGGATTCCACCCTGTGAAATTAAACAGATCATTGGTAACAAAATAACGCGAAAATCCAATGAAAGATGGGAATGCCAAGATTCTTGTGTTATTTCCAGGAAACTATGGCCGAAATACGATAAGAACTGATCTGAATAGCTGCTATCATTGAATAGACCTTCATTACGAATGCTTATCAGTATCATAACTGGAGACAACCTACTAGGTTACCACAAAAAGAAAATGGGTCTTTGCACCGATGACCTGTCCAGAGGATTTAATGACGAAATTATTTTTCAATGAACTAGAAGAATTATCAGACACTTCAAGAAGCAGCCTGTTAAACTTCATTAAGGCCACAAAATGGTTAAATCTGACCAAACATAAACTCATAGGTTTTTAGGACGTTACAATACTCCAGGGTATCACAATGGATCTACATTGATCTAAGTGTGGCGGAAATAAGATCAACCGTCAGCCCATTCTACCTAACCTAACCATCACCTCTTGTGAGGAATTGGCAAGGAATTTGAGAGTTATTTCATACTAAGCAGTTCGGAATCTGAAAAAAATTATAAGTCCCTTAAATGCGTATCGCGTACGTCTTGAGGCTCGTATATATTTTTATATATTTGAACAGTTATTCAGCAATAAAACTCATAAGTAACTGGGAGTTTAAGATCCTGCTTTACTACATATCCAGAAAAAAATCGCAGCATTATCAAACCAACTTACTAATGATATTCAATTGCATTAATTTTTTTTGTTGCTCATACGCCCGAGTGTTCCTTTCTTGGAATTTTTTTCTACTTTAGCTGATGTGCTTAAATAAGTTAAAAAAAAAAAGGTCTTAGCCTTAGCTTCGTATCATGGCTTCTTTCCGACTGCTCCCACAATGCATATCACACCACCACCGCTAACATGGAGAAGACATCTTTTGTCCAAATGTTAGTCTTTCCAGATTCAAAAAAGAAAACACAAGTAATTATTGTTCTCATCGAAAAGTTTTTCAAGAACTTCTCTAAAACATCCACCCAACAAGGACACTAAACACACAGATGGCTCATATAAAAAAAATAATTCAACTCAAAAATGCTATTGTAGAACTGAAATACAACGAAACAATTCACAGCTCCCAAGGTATATTACCAGCCGCAACTGGAAGTTTTTTAGCTGAAATTACAGCTTTACTAAAGGCGCTTACATTAGCAAAATCAAAACCTGAAAAACACTTATACTGATCGACAGCCTTTATGCCCTAAATGGCTTAAAAACCAAAGATAACCACTGCTTCACCTTTGAATGTATGCGAAGTATCCTCTACAACAGCAAGAGTGCGTAACGCTTTTTCAACTACTTCAAAAAGGAACCACCCTAGGAACAGGAATGCAAAAATTGTCAGGAACCTTTAACAATCTGGCAATTTTTACTTATCTCCCGGCAAATACCGGACATGACCTCAATTGAAGAAATTCAAAATAAACTTTCGATCATCCTCAACCCTTCTGTTCTCTCTCACCATGCAACGAATTAAGAAAGCCCCAGATCAGTACAGTAAATAAAAGGGATGTAGAACTGAAACTTAAACTTGCTTGTCAATTCCTCTTTAAAAATTTTGTTTAAACTCAATCATTTTTTTTTTCCTTTTCCTCTCTCATGACATCTATGGTTAAATTGCCCTGAAGTCTTAAATTTATAGATAAAACTAGATGACCCACCCGGCGTTGCTCTGGTCTAACTTATTTAAAGCGTTGTTCACACCAAACTGTCTAGAAACGAAAACTAAGAAGACTAAGTTTAAGAATGCCCGAAAACTTCTAGTTTCCCCATTTCCGTAGGAATTTGGTCATGAAATATAGACTTTGTAGGCGATAACGTAAGTTTTAGAGCTCCCGTTCCCGTTACGGTTCCCTTTCCATTTCCCGACCCATTGAAATTATGTGGAAGTTAGAGCTCTTATAAGTGAACCCAAAAATTAAATTACCCAAATCTAATAAAAATGTAGCTTACACCGAACTTTTTTATCACCCCAACAATATTTTCTATCAAATGAATAAGAATCTAATACCTTTGTATATAAAATTTCCATTTCACAATGTTATAAAATAAATTAATAATAAATTTACTTTAGAATATAGTTCATATGACATTTACACTGAGACTGAAAAATCTAATATATTAAATTCTCGTGTCACAGTGTAAATTAAAGAAAAAATGTTAAGGGTAGATGGCCCCTATCACTTAGAGGTATGGAAAATAATTAGTAGCTGATTCTCAGACCTACTGAATATGCGTATAAAATTTGGTAAAAATCGGTCAAGCCGTTTCGGAGGAGTACGGTAACTAACATTGTGACATCGAAATTTTATATACAGTCAAACCTGGATAAGCGAGAGTTCAAGGGAGCACAATCTCACTCTCCCTTATAGAGGTTTCTCACTAACCCGAGTTTCTCGCTAATTAAGGTACATGGGTAGCGTTTCTCACTTATAGAGGTACGCAGCAATATCAAGTGACAGCAAGAACGAATGTAGTTAATATGTAATAATGATAAATTTACATAAACACAGGGAAACGTGTCCATTCGAAAAGAATGCGACAAAATAACAAAATCTTTTTAGTTCCACGAAATAGAATGGGTTCAATATTGACGAGAAAACAATACAAAAACAATGGTAGAAAGTTCCACAAAAGTTAAGAACGAGTCAAAAAATAGCAGATGTTAAATTTGTTTGCTCGACTGTCGCTTAAAGAGGTATAGTTAAGTAGCAGTCTCACTTACGGAGGTCAATGAGGGAAAAACGAATCTCTCTTACAGAGGTTTCTGTTTCTCGCTAATAGAGGTTTAGGGAGTTTAAAATGTCGGGGCCTGGCTATTACTCTCACTAATAGAGTTTTCTCACTTATCCAGTTCTCACTTATCCAGGTTTGACTGTATATATAAAGAAAGATAAATAAAAATAAATAGGGTGGCGCAACAGAGCGAGGGGCCTTTGGGCCTAGCGCATTTCTCACAACCATGCCTTGTGAGGGAATGGAGGGGACCTACAATTTTCTGCCGGTTCCGAACGGCTTTTTGAGAAAGCGCTTTTCATGGCAGTGAATTTACTCACGGAGGACTTGCCAATTCCTTGCGAAAGGCGATACCCGTGGAAAAACATTTTTGCCTCTGCTAGGGTCCGAACCTCAAACCTCTGGAATAGCAGGTGGACATGCTATCTATCGCACCACGGGTTCCACAAATTTATAAATACCTTATTAAATTTACAATATGGGTTACTTTTTGTAAAAAAAAAAATATATTAATAAACAAATAAATAAAAAGTGCGGTTCAAGAAGGCTATTGAAACTTTGTGGCCTAACGCATTTCGAAAGCCAACAATTGTATGCTGATTCTGAACGGCTAATTTTGAAACCGCTGTTTATAGCCATACGTAATTATTCTCGAAGGGCTTTTCAATTCCTCGATCACAAGTCTCTCACTTATTTGCTTCAAATTTTATGACTGTTAGGTGGTTGGCACAAATTCTAGCTGAAGAAGTTTCATTTTAAAATTTAAAGGAATGAGCTAAGCTTCTTGACGTTAGAACACTTCAAAGCGAGTTTAGATTTCTACTGAGCCACCTAAGCAAGCTTTCGGAAAGCTGACACTAAAGCCACTACTGAAGTTCCAGCATGTGATCATAATTGCCTTCTACAGCGATCGCGTAGTCGAGCTCCTAGAATTCGAAAAAGATTTCAGTAGTAAACAGATAGAATCCTTTATTCATACAAATACTTAACTTTTTTAGTTTCCCATCCCCATATTCCATTATTTTCAAACTTTCAGAAAATCGAATGTAAGAATATGAAAATGTGAATCAACAGGCGAGAACATAAGATGTTTCCTTACCAATGGTTCAGAGTTTTGACTATGGCTCTAGATGTCTAGATCATCTTGTCGCCTATTGAAAAACACTACAACAAGATGGTTATTATTAATTGAAATGGTTAAGTTTTCAAACTTTGTTCTGGTCCCTTATTAATTGAAGTATCTTGAAAATGACTTGCGAAGAAAAGTTAAACTTGCAGACACAATCGCAATCATCAGATAATCGGAGCCAAACTGCCACAGTAAAGTATAAACAACTATTAGAAACTCTAAGTGTTCGAGAAGAATAAGCTAAGGCTTAACAAAGAAAAAAACACTCTAGGAACGAAAACCTTTGCAATTAATATCTTTGAAAAAGTACTTATTAGGCGTGTTTTTCACAAGACTGTTATATACATAACATCATTTTACAAAAAACAACATCCCCGACAACCGATGTTATGGATAAAAGGATGGTTAAGATTTGGTCGGGGATAGATTTTTGACGTTTAGTCGAGTGTCGGATGAGTTTTTCGACTCTTAATTTTTAAATGTTGGTGCGTCTAGAGACTTTCATGTGTCTCGAACAAAAGCAAAATGGTTGTCAGAAGGTCTGTTCACAAATGTTTAACTGAATAAAATCGTATGCCCAATCTTACACTTCTCAATTCTGTTGCTTAAAATTTTTGATTCTTAGAATTACATTGATCTCAAGTGATAGATTTGTAGATTTATATAAAGATACATAAAACAAGGTAATGGCAAAAAGGTCTGTCTAGTGATTGAAAACACTTTTTGCATATTTAGTTTCACATTTTTCTGTGAATATCTCTATTTTTTTCAAAGGAAATTGTTAAGTATTCCATAAAAATGGTTTTATTTTTTATTATTAACAGTTTAATTCGTTCGAAACAAGTAACAAAATAATTTTTCCTTTCATATGAATTCAACCCCAGCATGTAAACAGAGTCAAAAACACCCAAGAGAAATTCCTTGTTACCTTTGTAAACGGACCTATTTTTGACATTTCTAAACTTACAAAAAACAGACAAAAAATTGTTTATCTGAATTAATTTCACTAAGGAACATTTTTAATTTCCACTCTTTACAATTACTTTAAGTTTTTAACAAACATTTGTCGCGTTTTTGTGTGAATTTGGCAAAATAAATTCATTTGTTGAGTTTTACTGGTTTGACAACTGATCAAGAAAACCAACCATCAAATAAAAAAAGCGTCGCTGTCCGGGAAGCGTATTTTTTTTTTTTTTTTGATATCATGTTATGTATATAACAGTCTCGTGGAAAAAACACGCCTATTGATGGCCGTAAAGAAGGGAATATTGTAAGCCATCATAACCATCTGAAATAAAAGGCTGACTAGTCAATAAAGACGTCCCGAGCCAAAAAGCAGCTCAGAACCTATAAAACTCTGAATAAAGAAAATTCTAACTGCTATACTCTTCTATACACTTTCCAAAACAATAGGATGGCAACTATTTTTAAAAATGCAACTGAAATATATCCGCATGTATAACTCTTAGTAAGAAATAAATCTTAAATCTTAAATCTTACTAAAAAATTTGTCTTATATTAAAACCATTACAACACATAGCACATAGTCGTATGAGTGCAATCTAACCTTCGCTTTGCAAAATCCAAGGTATGTCAACATGCTATATGCCAAATCCCTTACCTCAAAATGAAAAGCATACCTTGAATTTTAGCATCAATCAACGCAATTCATCAAAATGCCATAGGTCAATATGCCAAGGCATAAATCACATATTTCACCATTACACCGAATTCCCATAAAAGCTCCCTCACTCAACCTTAAACGAATCGATACAAAAGATTTCCAATTCAACGCCAAACGCTTTAAATATTCAAAATCAATTCAGTCTCCTCTACATCTGCATAATGAATTTAAAGATTTATGAAATCTGGGGATCGATCCTATCATTTTATTTTCAAAACCAATCAAGTGTTTTGAACGATTTTTACTTCTATTGAATATTTTGTAATTGCATTTCGAAAAACGAGTCACACCTGACGCAGCGAATCTCAAAATTCCTTTTCGAAACCTACTTGCAACCCAACTACTGCACCTCATCACACAGTACCTACACTGGAAACAACAACGGTTGGCGTTGCTTGACCACCAACAACAGTGCACACCAACGATTCCCACAGACTATGGAAACACCCTTGCTATTGTATAGGAGAGGTAGGTACGCTTTCGCATATGTGCATATGGAAGCCGTAAAGCTTGGGTTATGTAGGTGCGAGGGGAAATTCCCATGAAATTACACAATTTGCATGCAAATTTGATTTGATTTCATTTTATAAAGCGAACGGATGAGATATGGCGCCCAGGTATGGAAACTGGAACTGGGAATTAGAAAAAAGGGTGCAAGCAACCTCCAACGTGTACACTACCAAACATATTGCCACTTTCCTCAATAAATAAAGGATACTCTTTTGGGTTGACACAGGCCCGGACAGGAAACGAGTTTGTGTAGAGTTGATCAAAATCAATTTTATTCATATTTCCAAAACGGCTCTTTGTGAACTGTTAGCTCAATGTCAGCCATCCTGAATTCTGCGTTGCGTATGATTGTGTGTAGTGTGTATGCACAACGATTCCTCCAATGTTCAAAAGCAATTCAAAATGAGCCCGCGAGCTTAAATTGACTAGTCATTAAGTCTCTCGTCATCGATACACACGACTTCGATCAGAGGTCTGTCGTGAAGCTATCCGCACATACATTCACTTGAATCATAAGATTTTCAGTACGGTACGTAACGTATTTGATCGCTTCAATTGTTTTCAATTGAAAATCTCGCGAGCAATGAACGTTGTTTGCGATGTGCTTTGTTGCTAAATAATAACTTTCACTCTCAAATCGTTTTGTATGATGATAAATGTAAACACTTCCATGGAAGCCGGAAGTATTTTTATTTTTTTTTTTACTTAAAGGCAATGAATAGTGAAGCATAAAGTATTACTCGGTGTAGCAGTAAGATTCAAATTACCCCCAACCAGCAGGGTGAACAAAAAGTCCCAACTACAGCCTTAATGTCTGTGGCACATTTTATACGATAACGTGTGCTTGTTATGTTGCACAGTTGTGGAAACAAAGTTAGGTAATTGAGGTAGGCAACAAATAAGTCCGTCAAGGTTAGGTTCGCTGTTTAAGAAATTAAATGCAAATTCGACGAGGCTTAATTGCTGGTAATATCGAATCGGCATTTTCATAAATATGAGTATCAAGTGTGAGGCTTTTTGTTTTTCTGATTCAACTGCTACGCTATTCTTGTTGTAGTGAAATTTTCGGGAAAAGCAAATAACTCTATATCCCACAGAAGTATTCAAATTTCTTATCAATTATTTTTCCTTCTCTTTCTTCGTTAGCTATCGAATTTCCAAAGTTCTTGCTAATTACTGAAATGAGATTTTGTATTCCAGTCCATTACAAGTAAATGAGTATTGTGAAACAATTAAGTTAGGAGAGACTAGGAGCTAGCGCATTCCTATCGATGGAAGAATGAAGGGGACTTACACAGTCTGTCGATGCCGAAAAGAATAGTGCAAAATTGCACTTTTCAATGTCGGTGTAATTACTTTCGAATGGATTGTCAATTCCTTGTAAGGGAAAATAGAAGTGAAAAAACTTTTAATTTTTTCTTGGGATTCAAACCTCGAACTTGCATGTGAGACATGACATTACGTCATGGGCACCATTAATGACGCACATACAAATTTCCGCAAAAAGATTTTCGAATATACAAGCGATGTTGTCATGTTCAAAACACAATACTTATGCATTGAGACCATATACAACTGAGAAGATAGAGCGTCCTGAAACGAAAAAACATGCGCATTTGATTTTTGGTCTCGTTTTGCTCTATTTACTACGTCAGACTTTCATAAAAGCCCTCTGAGGTTTGGAGAACCACGAAGAGAGTTCTCAATCGATATAGGTGAAAAAATTGAAAGTCTCTTTGGTATGGTCTGGTTTTTTTTGCTATTTTCTGACAAGCAATTTTGGCTTTCTATTGACAAAAGACGGTACGGTGAAAGGTTCACGCAGGGAGCAGCAGTGAATGTCTCGATTTGTGGAAGCATTCACTTATTCATTGCCTTACACAACATTCAGACACCATTCATCTTAATCCAAAGCAATACACACTCTACACTCTCTTTTAGTCAACAAGACAGGTTCTCACTCTCATTCACTTAACTGAAACAATGGAAGGCAAATGTGCGGATAGTGTCTAAGGCAACGAATCATCTACAATGCAACGAATACTTTATAAGGCAACGAATACTTCACAGTGCAACGAATACTTGACAGTGCAATACTGTGATGAAGAACACAACAACAACAAAAAACCTAAAAAAAACATAAATAACGCCCAAGTCAGGTCACAAAATGTGTATTCAAACCTTTCTATGGACATGAAAAAATATTCGTTGTCATTCCTCATCATTCGTAAACATTCGTTTTTTTCGAATACAAGCGAATGGTGTACCTGTTGGAGTTTGAATGGTCCATTCATTCATCATTCATGGCCACAAGCAGTATGAAGGCTCGTATTCACGAGTCTTCAGTACTTTTTCTACAAGCATCACACTTGTTTCATCATTGTGAGTGTGAGACTGTATACGGCTTGTTTTTCGGGGGATGATTCGAAATTGCAAGTGATTGCACTCATGCAGTTCTCTGGTTCATAGCTCGCGTTCAGAATATGGAAATATGTAACATTATTTCAAGGAACAGTTGATGTCAAACAAAGTCAATCAACCATTTTCAAGCAAAAGGAGCACCTCAGAATAGAAGAGGATTTTGAAATCTTTCCTGGGAATTGGAATATTAAACTAAATGCTAAAGGCCTAATGCCAAAGATATTCAAAGGCATTCACCTCGAAATACCTTGTCATATTTTCTAAAAATAAGAGATATTTTCAAACATAATGAATTTACTTAGACTTAAACAGAAGCTCTCATCCTTTTTATGAGTTCGCACATGTCTACGTTTAGGTTGGCTCACACAGCTCTCTGAGTGAAGTTCAGATATTCAATATTTGCGTCGTAATCTAACAAATTTGAACTCATTTTTAATAACTTAAGACCACCAACAATGTACCTGCCCTTCAACTTATAAACTACGATTTACAAGAATAGTGTGCAGTGCAATAGGTTCGAACTTAAACTATAATCCACAATTTTATGTTTTTTAATTAATTTCGCCTTCAATTGTAGTGCATGTGCAGAACGTCACCCTATTCTTTTTCAAATCCTTTTTTTATTTTTCCCTTCCTTAAATGCGGAAATCTATTAAATTTCTTATATTGATTTTTAAAGAAAATAGAATGAACCACGATAAAATAAAAAAAGAAAAAACTTCTTCATGGTTTCGGTTTTTTATTTCAATTTTGTTGACATTAGAAACACTCTATGGTTTCCGAAAGAGGTTGAAATAGGTGGGAAAAGGTAAACAAACTGAAAAAGAGTGAGAAAATAGACAAGAATGACATGTGGCTAGAATTATGCCTTGCATGATATGTTTTTCTTTCTTTTATTTCTTCTTTTTCAGGAAATCGGGGAAAAAAGAAGTCAACGTTAAGCTTCGGTCAGTTAATATCTATTCGTACTCAAGAGGGTTTTTCATTTTTATTAGAATATATAATCCGTGAAATCATAACTCTTGGACTGTGACAGTGTAAACGAAACAAATAAACTTTTTTTCAAATTTTTCTTGTCTCTATTTGCCATACAACTTATGATATTGTGCTATGGAAGTTTTTATTACACCTTCAATGGGAGAAAAACAGTTACATATCTTGACTACGGTTCCTTAATAGTCCTTATTTGTTTCCATTCAAAGAAAATGTATCTTTCTGGCGCCTCAGTAAATGGATAGTAAAGATTTCAATATAAGGCTTTTCATTCTTATAGGAATTCAAAGTGGGTGGGAAGGTACAAAAGTGTGTCACAACGTTCAATTTGATACAACGGCATGGCAAAGATCAATAAAATTTTTCTTTTGGAAATTTTGTAACTTTCTGACTTGACTATATGCATGGTAGTATAAAACATTTAAAATATTAAACAAACGGTTATAAATTTAACCCTTCGTGGGAGATGCGACAAAACGGACACAGGGGGGCCAGAAAGAAAGACAAATCAATCGATTCTGCTATCTAAACGCTCTGTTTTATACCCTATCAAGTAGGCGCAAAGATGAACCAGATATGGGAATCATACTCTAGTTTTGGGCAGATGAATCTCTTATAAATAGTAGCCAGATCAGAAGGGCTGAAGAATTTCCTGCATCGTCTTAGGAAACCTAAGCATTTAGCATTGTTGGCGACTTCAAATATGTGGTCGTTCCAACAAAGATCGTCGTTTACACACATACCAAGTACTGACAGCTTTTCGGTTTCTTGGATGCAGGTACCATTCATGGATAATGGCAACGGGGGGATGTTAAGCTTCAACGACAAGAGACAGCATTGAGTTTTTGAAGCATTGAATTCTACACGGTTTTTACTACCCCACGCAACAACACTGTTGTTCTTTTCATACGCAACTTTTCCAGTTCCAAATCCGAAGAGCAGGGACTTGAATTTGGAAACAAATATTTAAAGCTGAGAGTTGAGTCGTCAGCAAAACAATTGAGAGGACTAGAAATTTCGGATAAGAGATCAATAATGAAGATAATGAAGAGAGACCGAGGCAAAACGGAGCGGTGGGGCACATCAGCATTTATAAGGCGAGCACCAGACTTGAAACCATCCAACACAACTTGTATTGAACGGTTTGAAAGGCAATTTTTAATCCAACGAAGAAGAGACTCATCGATACCAAAAGCATGCATTTTTGATAAGAGAGAGCCTAATGTCAAACTCTATCAAATGCCTTAGAAACATTTTGCTACGAAAGTTGTACTGTCGATCATTAAAAAGCTTTCGTTCTTCAAGACATTTCATGAGTGGAAGGTTTACTGCTGGATCAAACTAATTGAAAATATTCAAAGACCATTTTATTCAAAAAAATTCTGTAGTCGAGATGGAATGGGTTCACAACATACAGTTTTGTAGTCAGGCATCATCATCAAACGTTAGTCGATCAAACCAAGTCTCTCCGACAAGCCGTTTAGTCTGAACCCTTTTATCTTGACTACAGTATTTTTTAAAATCTAATTTAATTGAATTGGTGTGAAAGAAGGTTGCTCTTTGAACAAACTTTAAATATCAAAGGGGTTAATCCTAATGGGAAGTAAGCAGGAGTGGTTGACAGACGTCAATAGTTAATAGTGATTAGAAAAAAGACCAATAGACTGAATAAAAATACGGAGCAGTCAATTACTTTCACATTTCAGATAAGGAATTTTGAATCTTATCAAAGGTTCTCCCAAACTAAAGGGTTTTTGAAGTTGCGGTAGTGGTGTTGCCATCCATTTTGCAGCCGCGAAAATACAAATGTATGAAAACCTTGTTTTTTTCTTCGCGTCGGTATGGATATTCTCATATGCCGCTGTATAACTTAACTTTTTGGCGAAGCTACAAAACGCTTTGGTTTGACGTGAGTGTAAAAAGTCCATTGTATTGATAAATAAGCGATCTGTTTAACTAAAACATAGCCTCACGATAGGAAGAGAGAAGTTTTTGAAATTATTACTGCTATAAAAAAAAAGTTCACACTTAGTCGGTATGAACCGATGAGAAGTTTATGGTATAATATTTTCCATCCTCACAGGAATGAGAGAAATATGTGCACAAGTCCGTGGCTCACCCCGCTGCTGTCTTCAAATAGCAGGCCAGTGAACATATCTTCCTCGACCGAGTTTGTTATTGCCCCAAATACTCACTTGATATAGCAAAATTTTTTTTCAATATTTAAAAAAGCACGTTTTTGAAAATGGCAGCGCCATCTTTTCTCTATACTCTATATCAATCTATTCCAATGGCAAAATGGCTTTGGCTCTACCGAATTGACAAAAAACTCAAATCGAAAAAGTCATTTTCAGCAATTTAAAACAATGCTCAGTTATAAAAAATGAATGAAATAAAAAAAGATTCTACTCACTCGCTTTCATTATTTTCGAATACCAGCTCTCCTTGCAGCGGCTCGTAATCCTTGCCCGCTTTTGCAGTACCGTCCTCTGTCCAATATGGCACAATAACTTTGCCACGTGCCCCGGAATATCTTTGCACTTTCATCTCGTAGGTTCCAATTGACTCAACAACTTCATGTTCTTTACTCGAGAACGCAAATATACCGCAATGATCGTCATCGAGAATCATAACTGTTGCTACTTTCGGTGTCACCAATACCGCAGGATCAGATGGATTACTAAGTCTCACATAGAAATGTTCATCTTGTTCGAACACTTCATCATCAATGACTTCGATGCGGAAGCGCTGTTCATCCACACCCGGCATAAAATTCAAAACTCCCTTCTTGCCAATGTAGTCGGAGCCAGCTTCGGCGGAGCCATCTTCTGTCTCATATTCAACTGTCATGTAAGAAGAAATATCTCCACGACGTACCACACGTACCTCAAATGAGCCACAGCTTTCCATAACGGTGTAGTGTCCCGGTTCGAAGAAGAATCTACACACTGAATCTTCTGAATCTTCCTGAACATCGACTTTGTGTAGTTCGGCCTTAACTTCGCTCAGATCACTCTGCGCACGCTCTTGAATCTTTCTTACTATATTTCCACTGCCCATCATTTTACGGGTGGCTTGCACCCTATAAAAGGCCCTCGTCTTGGGACCTCGATTTATTAATTGCTCTTGAGCCATCAGTTCTAATTGTTCCAGATCACTTTGTGGGTGCTTCTTGCGCAGGTCTCTAAGCGTTGAAATGTATTCACGTCGTGCTTCTTCAAATTCCTTCGTCTCCTCGTTGACCACACCACCGTTTTCTTCTAAAATCTTTATACTACTCGCACGATTATTCATCTCCAGGACGGCATCACCCTCAGCACTGACAATAACGCCGCGTTTATTCATTCTATAATTTTTATCCAAATACTTGTATATGAGCATACGTCTGTCGGCGATGTAGGCGGTGGCAACAGTGGCAGGGAAGAACATGAACGTCAACAGGCCTTCCCATACCTCAACCCGTCCTGGTGAGATCTGTGATAGTATTAAGTACAACCAAATGTAGGCAAATACCGACCAAGTAGCCGTAACAAAGAACACTCGCAAATGCTTGATCTTTCGGACCTCTCCATTCGGGATCACAGCAACGCACAATGCAATGATCACAAATAAATTATAGGCAGCCGATCCAACAATTGTCCCAGGCCCTAAGTCACCAGCTTCGAATTTTTTCGCAAACATTTCGATGACTGACAGTAAAATTTCTGGCGCACTCGAACCCAGTGCCATCAATGTCAAATTGGCCACCGTCTCGTTCCACACTCGCACCACGATCACTTGGGTCTCCCCGGTGGGCTTTTTGATGATAACTTCTTTTTCTTTAGACGTGATCACTTCAATCGCTGCCATAAAGCGATCGGAGACAATTGAAACTCCGATAAACAAGTAGATCAGAGCCAAGGCATACACTACCCCTCTACCAAACCGATCGGCGAATGTCAAATTATGCTGTGGTTGCCAAACGCTCAACATTAAGCCATCTTGGCATTGTATGGAAGTTCCGCTGCTCTCTTGTCGTTCAGCTATGGTTGTATTGGCTAATGACGTTTCTGTTGACGATTCTGTAGTGTTGTACTCTTCAGATTGACAGTAGCCATGTGGGGCATGAACGGCCATTAGGATTGCGACCATACCCAATGCCATGGCTGTAGATGAAAACGTGAACTTTCTAATTCTTCTACTTGAGTTACGGTATATTGATCCCATTTTGGTGGTGTCGGTTTTAGTGCACTGAGCTTTCGTTGTTTTCATTGTGGTTGTGGAAAGCATATCCTGTATGCTTGACTTTTTGTTTTTTTAGTATTTCGAAAATGGTGATGACATTCAGTCAGTGTTGTTTGCAGTCAGCTGTTGCTGTTGTTGAGGTTTCGTTAAGTTCCACTAATCTAGGCTCTGAGGGGACGACAGATAGAGACAATGACTTAGATGACAGTTACTTTCGTTAAGTTCGCAAGCTTTTTGCTATCTCATCTTTGATTCAAAAAGAATTTGTATATTTTTTAGTGAAAAAGTTCAATTCGCCCGAATCGGGTATTTACAGATCTAAAAGAAAAAGAAAATTTACCAAATTTTATTTCAAAATTTAATTTTGATTCTAATCGCGCGTCATATTGGTTCACAACGACTAAGAATTCAACAACGAAAGATATTGGCCAGGTACAAAGTCATGTATGTTCAACGAAAAACAGTGCCAAATGGTCCATATTTAGTTTGCAGCAGAATTTACGTGGTTTACAAAAATAGATTTTTCAGATGATCTCGCGTCGAAGTCGGCTAAAATATTTGACGTTCGGTTGTTGCGAATCGTTCCTCCGGCGCGGCGCGGCACGGCAAAGACAAGTTTACACAACACCCCGTCTGACTGGTCACTGAAACAGATGAGCGCACCGTTGCAACCCCTCAACACGTAACGGTTTTTATATTTTTATTTCATAATTTCATAATATTAATTTTGCACTGAAGTTTTTTTTATTGTATTTTCACTTAGACTGACGTTTGAGGATCGCTCACTATTGAAATAAAAAAAATTAACTAACCACCCTGACTCTCTACAGTGAGCATAACAATTTTTTATCTTTTTTTTATTCATTAGAGAAAAACGATCTTTAATTATGTTTCATTTGGTCCGCACGGAAGTACACAGCAAAAAATAAAAAAACACGCGGACACTTTTCGTGGTCGTCGTGACAATGTCGATTCGCAGTACACTACTGCCCGGTACATACTACACTAATCGATCGCTTCTGGGTTTCTAGCAATGCGCGGTGGAATCTAATCATCGCCATATGCACTTGTATTGTTGGCTGTTGCTGTTGCTGCTTCTGCTCTTAGTACGCGTCAACGATAAATGACATAGACGCTGAATATCCGTAGGCCGTGTAGCAGGTAACCCCGACAATAGTATCTCACATAACGCTAGCGGTGTTTTTGCAATTTTGAAATAAAATATTTAAAAATGGGGAAACATTGTGTTTCATGTCTTTTTATGATGATCAATGCAATCGGCTTAGCAAAAGGTGTGCGAATGCGATACAACGATCAATGCGTCATGCTTCAACGGATATTGGTATGGGTGGAGGGTGGATGACACTGACACTGTAGTGGGTTTTGGAAATTTTTAGTGTAGCGAAGTTTTCTCCATCAGATTGTGCTGTTGTTTATATTTTGTTTAAAGTAAGTGCGGTTAATTGGTGACGTACCTATACAGCACTCTGTGAACATTTTTCAATCTGCGTTTCGTTTGACAGTGTGGACAGCTCATTGAGTCACAAAATAAAACAGATGACGATATGATCAACGCCAAGCCAATGAAATTCTAGAGTAAAGTTTTTCTATTAAATTTGTTTTCCCCACTTTTGTTGCCCAAACGTTGCGATACGTTCATGAGACGGGCATTTTAGTGGACAGCACTCATGGTCGCCGTCTTGGTACAGACGAAAATATGGCTTCTGTAGCCGAAAGCGGGAGACTCAATCCACGAACCTAAATTCGTCATCCATCTCTGTAGCTTAACTTTTCACAGAATTCTGCACAAAGATCTCGAATTAATGGCTTACATAGTCCAATTGACTTAGCAGTTGAAATTGCACGACTATATCCGCACGTCCTACGACGCAGGCTTGCCAGGTGTTCGGTATTTTACCGAACTGTTCAGTATTTTAGCTTTGTGTTCGGTGTTCGGTACAACAAAAATACCGAAGTATGGAAGGTTCGGTATTTTTTTCTGATAAAATTTTCTTCGCAATCGGCTTTTGATGTTGCCGCTTTCCGCACATCGCGAATCGTTGCATTTGTTTTCTACTTTCAAAAATTAAAATTAAAATAATATTTTTAGGAACTATGTCCCATGAAATGCAAAAATTAAATGAAGTGGACCATGATAAATTCAGAAACGAAGCTCTAGCTGCGTATGAAAGAGCAGAATATTATTTGAAAAAGTGATTTGCCACTAAAACTCCCAATTTAAGGCATTTGAAAACGTCAACGTAGATAAGATAGCTCCAATATATCAATATTTTGTAGAAGCAGCAATAGCTGTTGGTGTTGAAAACGAAATTGATAAAGATGCTTTATATGACAGATTCAAATTCTCAACAAAACCTTGGAATCAATAAAAAACCAAGCTTTTCATCGAGTGCAACGTTTTCGTGGAAAAAATTTTTTAAGAATTTAAAAATAATTAAAACTATAATGGCAGTACCATGAGTATTCGGCCGTATGAACCATTTGTGGGAAAGTAGCCGTAATAAATTAAGTGTGGACACTGGACATGGTAAAGGCTGAATTATGCATACGCTGCAATTTCAGTCTTTCATGTAGCCAAATGCACGAGGCCGTTAAACCAAATAAGGCATTGCTTGCAACCGTTTCAAAATACATGTGTGTGCTGGTTTGTAATGTTTTTTTTTTACTCCATGTTCGGTATTTTTTTCAAAAAATTCTGGCAACCCTGCCTACGAGTATTATGATTTGTCATCTTATGTTTGACAAAGTATTGAAATCTCAAAACAAAAGTTGGGACTGCAAAGTTTTAAATAGCTAACAAAAATATAAAAAATATATAAACGCAATGGTTCTTTAGAGAGCGAAGTTGGTAATGAAATTGAATCAAAATGACTTTTGTGGAGTAACCCTATCCAAATGACTTTTGTGTTTTAGGCATAAGAGTTTATTGTCGTAACCCTACCCAGTTGATGGGACAATTTTGTATGATACGAGTATCATTAAACTAATGCCGAAACATAAATCTCTTAAGCATCATTTACGGGTGATATATCCAATGCAATTTCGCTATCATAAAACCAGTTTTATAGAAAAGTTAATCAACAAAGGTATTGCAGAGTATCAGATTTTACTACCTCATTTTTTGAGGAGATTGGTAATGAAATGATCGAATTTCCATAACTTGGTGGCTAGTATTACCTTATATGACTATTGCTTTTTTTTCCTATCCATGTTCTAGAAACGTTCTTATGTGAGTAATGCTCGCAAACAGAAGGTTCTGTAAAACGGTTCAACCTCCACGTTAATTGAATCTCTCAGCGGTTTCCCGCTTTTTTTGTATGTTTTAAGTTTCCCCCTAAAACGTAAATTTACATAGCTGATAAGGAAGGTGACAAGAACCCATGTTTTCATTCCCTTGGTGGGCCTTGACTGACAGACAGTCTCACAGAAGGACGAACAACGAAAAGGTGTACGTGGACTATGGGGTAAGGAACCCAAAAGTAAGAAAAGTTTCCATTGCAAACTGGTATACTTCGCAAATTATTATTAATCTGAGATGTCAAATAGGTCTTCACCCTTCCGATTCGCGCCGAGACACATTTGTGTAATTATAAATTTATATCAATCACTTAAATCTTAAGAGATGAAAGATGAAACTACCTGAGTTTCCTTAACAACCCAAAATTCCTTGTGGTAAACACAAACCTGTTGACATATGCTAAGAAGTTCATGCGGCAGGCGACACTGTACAGCGTACACTAAGAGGAAAAAATTAATGATTGTTTAAGCACGAAGGTTTATCAGGCCTTGCACATCTATTTACTATAGTGATTATAACAGCTTAAATTGTCATTAATCATTATAGTGTGATTTATAATATGTAAGGCATAGCAGGATGAAGATGTCACGTTATTTTAATTTGTTAAAATCCTAACCTCGGGGCTACACGAATATATGGCAAGCTATTTACAATACAGTTAAACTTTTTACATACACAATCAAATCTTTCGAAATTGATAGTCAACTGGTATGGCATATTCCAAGCCAACTGAGAAGCAATTTGAGTAGCCATTAAATTGGCAACTCCATCAAATTACTCTAAAAAATGAAAATGAATCGAAGAAAGAAAACAAAAAGTGGTTTGAAAAGCAAAAAGATTGGTGAAAAGATTACTTCTAATAATAATAAACAGCAAAAAGAATTTATTGAAAGCCAAATGCCTGGCAAATTGTAAGTCACCTACGCCATATCCGAAACACGGACAGAAATTTTGAAAGATTGTGTCTGTGAGACGATGCCTTGCCATGTGTTGATCGTGTAGACGGACTTCGTCCGCAAAAATTGGCATCATATTTATCAACCGATTGACATGAAATAAAAACTAAATGTTAAGTGAAGCTTACCAATATATTACTGAAATCCTCATCTAGATAGGATAAGCCGTTTCTGAGATTAACGTGGACAAACAAACAGACAAAATTTACAGAAGTCCTTGTTTCTGGTTCTATTGCCCTAATAAAAATCTCCTATAATATTTTTTATCATATATCTTCCATGTACAGACAGCGACCTGTTATGTTTTTATTATATGTATTGATGATGATGTACATTTTCTATTTCATTTAATTTTATATGTGTTTCCTTGCGGTGCATGTGGCGCAATAGTTCGTGTCTGACTGGAACATATTAGTTTCAAGGTTCGAATCCCAGAAACGTCAAGAAAAAATAAAGCTTTTCGACGGGTGTAGCCTTTCGCGAAGAGTTGGCTATTATCCGATAGTAATTTCATGGCATCAAATGCGTTTTCCACATTCCGTCACAAGTTATGTCTAAGAAAAAATCTTAGACCCCGGGGCTGCCCAATCTGTCGAGTCACCCCATTTATTTATTTATTTCCAAGAAGAAAGGATCCCAATAAACATTTTCTTCGAGTGAGTCAAAGCACTTGTAAGAATTTCAGATAGCTAATTTGATTATTATTAAGAACATGGATAGCTAACAAAGCTTGAAGTTCGATATAATTGAACTTTAATTTTTTAAAGCCCTCTGATCGCCTATCCCGGGTAAGTTTTGAAAAACTGTGGAGCACAAAGCTTTGAATTTTACGCAAATATTTCGATTCTATTTCGATTACTGACAGTCAACGACATCTGTGTCTGAATGGTCAAAGTTTCATAGCTTCGTTTGACTGATAAAATTACCCTTTTGATTTGGACCCAAAGGTCCATTTAGACGGTCAGTTCTCAGTTCAGTTTTCAGTTCAGTTCAGTTTTCAGTTCAGTGTGTTAGAAAGAAAACTGAGAACTGAACAGATAAATGATGGGAACTTTATCAGTTGTCAGTTCAGTCAAAAATAAAAATAAATAGGTTGGCGCAACAGAGCGAGGAGCCCATGGGCCTAGCGCATTTCCCTTAACCATTCCTTGTGAGGGATCGGAGGGGACCTACAGTTTTCTGCCGGTTCCGAACGGCTAATTGAGAGAGTGCTTTTCATGGCATTTAACATTGACTTGCCAATTCCTCGCGAAAGACTATACCCGTGAAAAAACATTTCTGCCTCTGCCTCTGTCAGTTCAGTTATCTGTTCATTTTTAAGCGTTTAGCCATGAGTTTAACTGAAAGTTCAACTGAAGGCTCAACTGAAGTGAAAACTGGAATGATCGTCTAAAAGGGCCTTTTTATAGTGATCACTGATCAGGAAAAACTTAGTCAAATGGAAACAGATATCTCTATTTGATGAGCGAACAAAGAAAATATATCAGGCCAGGCTCTCAGTTCTTCAAAACCACATCCATAAATTTCGCAATTATGTATTGGAAAGAAAAAACTTCTGTCAAGGGAAATAGAACCCAAATAACTTGAATGATTAGTTCCATTTTGGCTGAAGTTGCAATCAGCTGACACGACATTGCACCAGGAAATTGAAAAAATACTATTTTAACAAGAAATGCATAAATTTGTTTAATTAAACATTTCCATTGCAATAGAAATTTCTTGAGTTATTTGCCATGGGTTGCTGTAGCACGTATTTGATCTTCAATTCGAAAGATAACATATGTAGTTTTCCTGATTCGTTTTCCTATAATCACTACAAGAAACCCCATAGACATGATCACTGCAATCCAACCTCCGCAAAAAAGTGCTTCAGAGCTAAGACTTATATTAAAATTCCCCTAAACCAATTGCCGAATTTCAAGAATAAAATTGTTGTTGTAACACACTCAACTCTTAGCAATTTTTAACATTTCTCTCGAGAGCAAGATTCTTTCTTTTTAGTTTCATTTGCATCTCATTTAGTTCGGAAGACTTTCAAAGGCTCAACCACAGAGAATTAAAATTGAAAAGATACTGGCCTTGTGTACTCTTCATATTCAGGTATAAAGTCATGTATGTGCAACGAAAAGCAGGGCAAACTGGTCCATATTTAGTTGGCAGCAGAGTATACAAGATTTACAAAAATAGATTTTTCAGATGATCACGCATCGAAGTCGGCTAGAGGATTTGACGTTTAGCATTTAGATTCGTTCCTCCTCCTCCGACAAGTTTACACAACAGTGTCCGTCTGAGTGGTCACTAAAGCAAATGAGAACAGCGTTATATAGTGCGCATGTTTAGGGTTTTGTATATTCTCATTATTAACACTTGAGTTTTTATGTATTCTCACTATGAAAACATAGACTACTAAACGATTGAGATGACTGACAAAGTTTGAAATAAATAAATAGGGTGGCGCAACAGAGCGGGGAGCCCCGGGGCCTAGCGCATTTCTCACAACTATTGCCTTGTGAGGGAATGGAGTCGGCCTACAATTTTTCTACCGGTTCCGAACGGCTTATTGGGAAGGCGCTTTTCATGGCAATGGCTTTACTAATGGAGGACTAACCAATTCCTCGCGAAAGCCGATAACCGTGGAAAAACAATTTTGTCTTTGTTGGGATTCGAACCACGAACCTCTGGGTTAACAGCCGGACAAGCTAACCATCACGCTACAAATACCACAACGTTTGGAGCCACCTCCACCTCTGTTTGTGCTTAGCTGAGTATTTGACTATGCTCCGAGAAGTTTGTTGAAAGTCCTTCTAAGTTGACACGACATTTTTCTTTGCGAACGCTTAGTTGGTTACAAATTGTAAAAATTTTCCATAGTTTGAAAACCGATCGCCTGACCTGCATGAGTCTTAATGTGAGCTACCCCTCTTACATTTAAGTGTACATTGGGGCAGGACTCGGTTAGAAAGGACGTTGTTCATCCTCTAATTTTATCCCTTAATTCTATCCGTCGACGTACTCATTTTAACACAATTAGGTGGTTCTACCACCTCCACTCTCCAATCTCAATATTGCACTTTCACCAAAAATTGATTAATTAAATTCAGAGAGGGATGCTACGAGCAACTCAAAAAAAATTACCATAAACAGATTGTTGTTTTTGTTTTGGGTTTAACATATTTATATTAATAAACAAATCCCCCAATATGAAAACTGACCCTCCTCCTTCCGTGAAAAATAACAAAAAAATTTTAACTTGCAGCGGGATATAGCAGGAATCAGAGCAACAAGGAGTACGAGCCAATTCCGATTTCTATTTTCGTTCGCAGACATGGAGTCTATTTAAACATTCAATTATCACTGAACAGGTTTATTCCATTAACCAGTAAAAGTTCTTAAGTGAAAAGGTATGTGCCTATAAGCCATGAAAAGTCAATTTCTCTATTTTCATTGAAAAAATGTAAACTTTTCCAAAAACGATAACCGATAAGTCCTCTCATAGATGTAAGTGCTCTGTGACGTGAGGGAATGTTGTAAACTCGGCATTCTCAATCTTCATTTTATTAAAACTTATTTGATGGTACATAATTGAATTTGCTTTCATTATAAAACACTTCAATTAGCCCAGAGAATTACAATTTAACGCATGTATGCTCTCTCCAAGGGAAGCCAAACAATGTTAAAACAAAATTAATTCTTACAATGGCTTTGGCTATGTCGTCTGTTAGAAGTAACTTGATTAAACTTTACTGGTTGACTTTGAAATATCCAGCTCATCAATCTTACATTCAGTTAAGCACAATAAAATTGTATTTTATTTTACTTATTCCAAGGGTGTGCAACAAACAACAAGGAAATATACATTTTTCTTGTACGAATTTGGAAACATCAAAGGGTTTGATTATTGATTTAAGATACAAACACCAACCATTACAACTGATGACCTCGTAAAAATGAAACGATAGTAAATTGCTCTCTGAACAATTGATGACAGAACGGAATATATGTTCCTTTAAAGATTGGATTGAGATGAAGTTTTTGAAAAAAAGGGCATATCAAAAGGCAAGAAATAAATAAAATCATCTACAACAATAAGAGTTTCAGACAAAAAGAAATTTATGGGCTTTGGATTCTTTGTACAAGCAGAAAGTATTCTCATATATTTCTTTTGGGGTTGTTTTGTATTTTGAAGTACGTTCTTTATTGATTTCAATTATGTATCTGTATAAATAAAAAGACAATATTGGTTTGCACCTGACTAATAGTCTCATAAACTAAGATATTGCTGTACTTTTTACAGGATGTTGTGCTATGTAGGTTTTGTGAAAGATACAACGAAAGTTTTAATTACAATCTGGAGAAAACCAAAGGACAGCAATTCATTTCGTATATGCAAAGTCAGCTGTGTAATACCATCGACGCAGTTTCAAATGCAATCACGGCACAAAATATGTGGGATCGCCTACAACGAACCTGCTTAGAGAGAGCCAAATCACTGTTAGGAGTCTCAAAAGGACACTACCAACAAGCTAAAGAAACCTGGTGGTGGGATGATGAAGCTAAAGCAGTGATTAGAAAGAAGAAAGCAGCTTTCCAAGCTTGGTCGAAGTGCCCCTCAAGAAATACAAATGAAAAAGCGCGTTTCAAAATGGAATACAAGAGCTGCAGAAAAGAAGCGAAGAAAAAGTGCGCCCAACTTCAAGCAAAAAGCACGGAGGGCCTGTATCGAGAGCTGGAAGAGATTTCTGCCCCAGCTGCTGAAGCAAATCAGACAATCCAAGAGCTAAGACAAAGCAACTTGAATAAGGGAGCAACCATTTTCAAAATAGCCGCTCAGAGAAGGAGAAATGCGCAGGAGATTCGTTCGCCGAAGTTCATCAATGATGCTCAAGGAGTGCTACTTGTGGATGACGACAAAATTCTTCACAGGTGGCGACAGTATTGTGATGATCTTTTGAATGAACAGTTTCCTCGGCGCCACTTTCCAACAGCTGCACCTAACTTTACGGAAGTATCCGACGTCACAGTCGAAGAAGTTAGGGAGGCAGTTAAGAACTCCAAAAAAGGCAAAGCGATTGGGCCAGACGAGGTACCATATGAGTTTTGGAAAAATATGGGAGACATCGGGTTAAGATGGCTCACGATTCTCATCTCCAAACTTGTAAGAGGTGACAGTTTGCCTAATCAATGGAGGGAAAGTTTTCTTCTTCCAATGTACAAGGGAAAGGGAGATACCAGAAGCTGTGACAACTATCGTTCGATCAAGTTGATGTCCCACACTATGAAGATCGTTGAGCGGGTTTTGGATAGCCGACTGCGGAAAATAATAAGGCTGTCTGATGACCAATGCGGGTTTGTCGCGGGTAAGTCAACTACAGACGCAATCCAAAGCATAAGGATCATTATGGAAAAACACCGAGATGCCTTAGAGGATTTGCATATTGTGTTGGTTGACTTCGAAAAGGCATTCGATCGACAACCACGAGATCTGATATGGGTGGCCCTCAGACACCGAGGAGTTCCTGAAGCCTATGTGCAAATAATTATGGACATGTACGAGGGAGCAGTTACAAAAGTGAGATGCCCAGCTGGAGTCACCGAAGAATTCCAAATAACAGTAGGTGTACATCAGGGAAGTGTCTTGAGTCCACTGCTCTTTATTGCTGTTCTGGATTATTTGCTCGAAGGAAAAGTAACGGACAATAAAGTACAACAATTATTCTTTGCTGACGATGGAGCCATCATAAGCGAGGATCCTACATCCCTGCAACGAGCACTTGACGTTTGGATTGATGTTCTGGAAGGAAATGGGTACCGTATTAGCGCTAAAAAGACTGAATACCTGTGCTGCCCTTTTTCTGATCCAGACAAGCCTATTCCAGACATTTATTTGAATGGAAATGTGCTTCCCAAGTGTGAAAAGTTTAAATATCTGGGATCTATGATCAATAGTGAAGCATCTTGTGATGACGACATCAATCATCGAGTAAGCGTAGGGTGGATGAAGTGGCGAGAAAACTCCGCTATCTTCTGTGATCGAAAAATGCCCCCTAAGCTGAAGGGAAGACTCTACACAGCAGTTGTCCGTCCAGCTCTGACATACGGTTCACAATGTTGGACAATGTACAAAAAGTATGAGAGCAAATTGACGGCAGCCGAAATGAAGATGCTTCGGATGACAGCAGGAGTAACAAAGCTTGATCGAATTAGAAGTACTAAGATCCGTGGAAGCCTTCATGTCAAAAGTACCATCTTGGACAAAATTCAGCACGACCGGCTCAGTTGGTATTGTCATGTTCAAAGGAGAGATCCGCAGAACCCCGTCAAAAAGGCAATATCGTACAACGTTTCAACAAATTCGCGACGAAAAAGAAAAGGCAGGCCAAAACACTCCTGGTACAAGCAAATGCAAAAACAGCAGCATTTGGTTGGCCTCAGACATGGAACAATCCAAAACCGGGAGGCTTGCCGACGATTTCTGAGGTCAACGCGGCGTACCCCACAGGCGGATCACTAGTGTGAAGCAGCAAAGTGGGAGAGTTGTGATCGCTTCAAGATCACTACTCGTAACGCCGAAAATGAAGAAGAAGAAGACAACGAAAGTTTTAAACATGCCAAACATACTCAACTAAAAAAATAACTTTATCGAATCTCGAAGCCTATGAGGACGAAATTGCTTTTAAAATCCAATAACGAGAGTGTTTCTAGAAGAAGAATCATTTAAAAAAAAAGGTTTTTATGAATGGTTAAGGGTGGAATATTTTTCCACGGGTATCGACTTTCGTGAGGAATTGGCAAGTCCTCCGTTAGTACTTCCATTGCCAAATACTACCATTCTAGATAACTTTAGATTCTTACCGAATCGATCCGACTACACCACCCCCAAGTTGGTGTTTGACAATAATTTCCAAGTAACCATACGTTTAAGAGAAGCTTGGGAAAATGGCACTCTTTTGGAAAATGAAGCAATGCACTTTTACACCGTTGGCGTTGGTTCAAAAACCAGCGAAGGTGTGGGAAGTGGAATCTACTCAGAAAAACTAAACCTCAGTCTTTTCTTCCGCCTACCCGATCATTGTAGTGTGTTCCAAGCGGAAGTTCTGGTGATTAAGGAGGTGCTGTCTTGGCTCAAAGAAAACGTCATATCCTCCACGGATATATGAATCTTCTCAGACAATCAAGCTGCCCTTAAATCTCTTGCCTCTGTCTCTACAAAATCCATCACAGTCCAAAATTGTCAGATGTCTCTGAGGGAGATGTCAAATCAGTTCAACATTCACCTTTCATGGGTGCCAGGGCACAGAGACATACCAGGCAACTGTATGGCAGACGAACTAGCCAGAAAGGGTACGACCACTTTCCTACGCTCAGAATGGCACAACATAGGTATACCTATCGCTACATGTAAACTCCTGCTTAGACAAGACGCTTCAAGGATAACAAACACTAGATGGACTGAGAGTAACAACTGCCTTGCAAACAAAATAGTTTGGCCGTGTGTAGACTCAAAACGCTCGAAAAGTTTCTAAGCCCTGAACCGCCTGTATCTAGGTTCTACCATAGGTGTTCTTACTGGACACTGTCTAATAGGGAGACACGCCAAAAGACTTGGTGTTTTTTCCAATGATTTCTGCAGAAGCTGTATGGACGAGGAGGAGGAAGAAACCGTTCAACACCTTCTTTGCTCATGCCCTGCACTGCTTCATAGGAGGAAAACTGATCTCGGTGAATTCTTCTTCGATGATACTAGCGACTTAGCTTACATAGACCCTAAAAGTCTTTCGAAATACATTAAAAGTTCAGCGTGGTTCGCCTAGCAGGTGATTAACCGGCTAGTCCCGTAATGGAAAATTAATAAGTGATCAACTCGTTAATCTTACATCAGGTTTCTGAGATCAGTAAGTGATTAACTTGCTGAAAAGCCCTTTTTTGATTAACCGTTCGGAACCGGCAACAAATTGTAGGTCTTTCCATTCCCTCACAAGACATGGTGGTGAGAAACGCACTAGGCTCTGGGGCTCCTCAATCTGTTGCGCCACCTTATCTTTTCGCAAGCTTAACTTGGTATTGAACTCTGTCTGATTTTTTTAAGCTTCAAATTTTTAAAGAAAACTTTGAGATGTGACCCCCGGTGCTGTCATATGTCACTTTCTACTGGACGCAGAAAAACGTCGAAAAACAAAGTGACAATAACTTCCCGAATTGAAGTGAGAATCCACTCAAGATGCACTTAGTTCGATCCGTGAGCTTTGCCCAGGATTGACCCAGAGTTCCTTGACAACCCTATGAATAGCAAAAAAGAAAACTCAGTTTTCGGTTCTCAAAAAAACTAAAAACAACGAAATCACGGGATGTGTGTCCCCGTAATTTGAAGAAAAATACAAGCCATTTAACAGATTAACAGCCCTGATGTTCTCGCCTCATCCAGCTTTGTTATTCATTCTTTGCATTTGATGGTTGCAGAAGTTGGCAATGAAATGCATATCCATTTTTAATTAATTCCTTTAGTTATTGACATTGTCAAAAATATTGACAGTGGCAACGCGACGAAGCATTTGGAGATATACGAGTATGTATATTCAAAGTTCATTTGAAAAATACCAACCTTAAAGGTGAAAATAAAGTTCACTGACCACTCCTGTAAGGTCATTATATTCCGATGGGAGTAATAAAAGTTGAATGACGATATTTCCTCACAGAACATTTGTAAACTCAATCGCGTGTAAGAAAGTTCTGAACTTACTACAACACATTATTTGAAAAAACTTTTGTCATATGATAACTACTTTTCTGATAACTAATAACGCCCTTTTTAATTGTTACACTTTTTGTGGATTGCAATGGTATAAAAACAGCAGAATTTACTATTCCAGGTACCAAGGCAATGCTAGTGGTAAGACTTGCTGAAAAGCTGCCCAAATCATAGCCCTGCGGCTATACCAAAGTTGTGTTTGATTCTTGCTTTGAAACCACCTGTCTTAAACATGGTTTGGTTTGTTCTCAAAAATTTGCTTAACGCGTCTGCTTCAAATTAACGTGTTAAGCTTAGCTTTAGCTTAGAAGATTCAGCCCTATCACAGATTCCATCGTAGAAAACTTCCACGCGGAAAGCTAAGTTACGAACTACGAAAACTTGTGATCACAAAATCCGAATGGAATCGAAGAAAGCATTTCTAGTTGCCACTCTAAATACCGCCATATTGGTTATCGAAATCAGCTGTTTTACGCCAAATGAGCAAGATCATTCACATTTTTCTGCAAAACACAACTTTTTTCGTAAATAAAGTCGACAATTTTACATTCCACTTGGATTTGGTGATACCGAATCAACGAATTTCGAAACTCGTTCCACTCCGAATGGGAAACTTAGACTTTTTTCGATTACGATGGAATTTGTGATAGGGCTGATTATTAAAAAGAAATAAATTAACAGGGTGGCGCAACAGAGCGAAGAGCCCTAGAGCCTAGCTAATTTCTCATAATCATTCCTTGTGAGGGAGTGAAAGGGACCTACTTTTTTTTGCCGGTTGCAAACGGCTAAAAGAGGTCGTTTGTTTCTGTCCGCTGAAATTGCGAAGTTTCCATAGTACCTTATAGAACTGAAACTTAGAATGTAACTTTTCTTAATGATTTCCATCTAACCACAAGAGAACTTAATCAGCCCTGAAAAGCTTCCAAAATCAAAAACATTTCGCTTCACTAACTTTACTTTATATAAAAAATTCAAAGTAGAAGCCAACCTCTTCCTGAGTTTTCAAGTTTCGTTTCTCTTTTGCTTTCCACTTTTATAAGAAGTAAATTCAATAGATAAGCTCCACAGGAAAGAACCTTATTGCCTTAATTAATTGAAATCCAGGTGATTACGTTTTGCGGATTGCTATTCAATTGAACTAACTCCTCTGTGAGCATCTTCAGATGCATTGCATACATCTATTTTGACTACGTGGTTTCTTTTCCCTATTACTTAGAAATACCATTTAGTTTAACCCGAACTCCAAACCCTGATTGCAATAACAATTCACTTAAGGGAGGTGGCTGCTTGTAATTGAAGTCATGTACGGGTGGTGAGCTTTGCGAAACTCCTCCATGCGAGTGCCTTTTGTGACGCTGATAACACATCACGAAAAAGAATTACATTTTAGAAAGGATTTCTCTCACAAAGTAAGGATACCAGCATCCCAAGTGGCGTCCCACACGATTTGACATCTGAAAAGTTTTCATTTTGTATGAAGCTGAGTCACACACAATCGCATCTAATGTTCCAATTGTTTAAGAAATTTTATCTAGTTTTACTTTTTTGGCTTTTAAGAATATTAAACAATTCTGCACCCAAAGAATGCATCGGAGAGGAGCACATCATTTGATGCACATCACCAATGGCTGGCTTTGGTATAGCGGAATACTAAAGTAGTGAAATCTAATTTAGAGAAAAATATGTCATCATCAACATTGGAATGTAATCGCCTGCACTTTATGTGTTTATATTCATTCAATTTTTTGTCCCTTGTCTTTCGCCGCCATGCTCAGAATAATCGATTTGAAAAAGGCACTTGAATAGAAAATAGATAAAAGTATAATTTTTTTTTCTCTTAATAATCATATTTCTACACCGGAGTTCCACTCGAGTATTGTCCAACCGAAACAAGTGATTATTTCACGGAAATCCATAAAGTATCTGGTTATCTCATTACGCCTCGAAATGACGACTATAACGTCGATTTAAGGCAGCACGAGGCAAAGCCCTCGAAAAAGGGGGTTTAAAAGTGGTAATGAGTAGGTAGTATCGTCACTGTTGTTTTGTTGCACAACTTCATACGTCTTATGTATGTAGAGTGTCTGTATGTGTATATAATAACCTAGAATTATACTATCTGACGTTCAAGAAACCACCTCGGCTAACAATTGTTTCGGCTGTGATAAGGCAGAAAGGAACACACATATTTATTAGGGTACGTGGCTTGGGTAGTAAATAATAACTTTTCGGGAAGTTAACGTTTCATCCATCTATTTATTCTGATTGTTTTATATAAATAGGATGGGTTCGAAGGTAAATTGAATTTTGGCATGTCGTTTGGCGAATAAGACACGAGCTTTCGTTCGCATATCTTCTTCACAAGTCAATGGTTTTCTAGGAGACACAACTATTTAGGTGCCCTTTTTTCTATTCGCAATTACATTCGGCACGCATATAAGCAAGAACACAATATAGGGTACACGAGTAACAGCCAACAAAAATTCTGTCGATAGATTAGGAACCACACCGAAAGGGGCTTCTTTTCCCTTGCACAACGTCCTTCAAGGAATTTATTTGTTTTCTTTCTTTTTTTTTTTGCATAAACATATGTTTGGGGCCACGATGGGAAAGTTATTCTTGCATTTTATATTCACATTTTTAAATGAAGCACTGTTTCGATTTTCTTTTTCTTTTTTTATATAATTCAAACAACGGTCTTGAACGATATTCTCACTCGAATTTCAAAGCTACCGAACAGGATTAGCGGCTCGAATCATCTTACGGATGAACGATCGGACATACTGCATGGTGTTAATCCGGGTTGTTGTGTGTTTTATTTTTAATTACGAGTACTTTTTTAATTAAAGAAAAAAAACTTGCTCTTCATTAATGCTTGTGTCTTCATGTAGACAGAGAGAAATAGAATGTAAAAAGAGAACTGAAAATAGTAAGTATTTATTTTTTGCCAAAAAAAAAATAAATTCCACCGAACCGCGCGCGATACGTGCTCAACGACTGAGGAAGGATATACTAAACTCTAGTCGTATGGTACCACAAGCTGAAGTTGTTATCCATCAGACACACTACACTGTACAAGACTATACCATAACCAACCCCGAACAAAGAACAAGAGTGGAATAGACAAGAAAAAGACACACATTCAAAGTAAAATAAAAATAAAATAGAAAATTGCCACAAAAGAATCGCAGGAAAATATGAACGGTGCAAAAGTGCGGACTAAAATTCGCTCTAATATAGAACACGTTAACAACAACATCAACACAAAAAAAAAAGACAACAACCAACCAACAACAGCTATTGCAAATTGTTAACAAGCGATTCAGTTGAATGATAAAGGAAACTTGGGAAAAGTTTGCAAGAAGTAGAATTTTCTTTATCACCATCGCTCAGAGACCAGAGAGTGCAATTATACTCTTTTGGGCTTCTCTGAGTAGCAAAAAAAACATATGCGCATGTACCCTACTCATTTAGTAAATTTTAAAGAGGAGATAGCAAAGTTTTCGAACTTGATGTCGTTGGCGGCAAGTGCAGTTCTATTTAGTATCATTTTTACTGCTATCTGCACATATATGTGTTTTCGTGTTGGCGGAAATTAATTTTGAGAGTGTACATCCCAATTAAATGAGTATAAAAATAATACACCCGCCAACGCATTTTGTTTGGGCTGAAGTATGAAAACAATTTGGCATACTGCGTTGCTATCATCAGCTGCGGCATAGATAGTAAAACCGTAGCCAGACATAGGTACATATATGTTGATGCAACCAAAGGTCAACATTATTGTTTGAGATACATATGGAGGGAGAGGCATCAATGCTTTCGAGTGAGATTGAAGCTTTTACGAATTAATAAGCTTTTACACACCGTGGGAGTGTTGTCACTCTTGGTGTGTCATCAACAAAATTAAAAGTGCACTTAGGCTTCGGAGATGTAGGTACTTGATTTCGATGAATAAATGGGATAACGGTTTTTTTTAAATTCTTATATGGCTTGTTATAGGTTAATACCTAAGTTGTTATGGTTTTATTCACTTTTACCATTTTTAATCAACCGTTTTTCTTACCCTATCGAGTAGGCGCAAAGATGTTTGGGGGCACCTGACCAGATATGGGAGTTAAACTCCAGTTTTGGGCAAATTAAGGCCTTATAAATTGTAGCCAGATCAGAAGGGGTGAAGAAATTCCTGCATGGTCTCAAGAAGCCTAAGCATTTAGCAGCATTTTTGGCGATTTTAAATATGTGGTCGTTCTAACGAAGATCGTCGTTTACACACATACCGAGTATTGACAGCTTTTCGGTTTCTTGGATGAGTGGTACTCATAGCTAATCACCAGATGGGAGAATGTTAAGTTTTAACGACAAGTTACAGCATTGAGTTTTCGAAGCATTGCATTTTACTGCATAATATGGGCATCAAAGATAATGTATTTTTTGACAGCTTATATCTAAAAGTCATGAAGTTATTTCCCCAAAAAACTTTACTCAAAAAGTTTTGATTTGCTGAAAATCACATCATAATTTTAGTATTGACAGAAAAGTTGTGACTTCTAAAAATTGTAAAAAGTCAGGTTCAGTCCCCACTCAATAATTATTTTTCTCCTCACATTGTGTTTCAAGCAAAACAAAATTTACGCCTGTTCTTCAGCTCACATTATGTGCCATGTGCTCTATTGATTAATTAATTCGTTAATTCGTTAAAAAAGGCATGTTTTTGCTAATTTTTTGTGAGGAACCAGTTCAAATTTCTTTATGAAAACCAATAACACTTTAAATAGTGACATTTCAAAAACGTTGTATAAAATTTTCACAAAGAAATATTTTAAAATACGGCAATGACAGCAATTATTCGAACGTGCCTTGAATAAAAGCCGAGTTGCTATTGCGGTGCCCCTCATAACTTGGTGCTGGATCATCGGAAATCAAAAAATCGAACTTCATTTGTTAGATAGTAGTTTTCACCAGAAAATGTAGAGGGTTTTTTCGAAATTTTAGTTTTTGACTTTTTTGGAACACTTTGAAGGGATTGTAAAATAACAATTAGGGTAAACGCACTAGTAGCCGGACAGTGTTAGTACCCGGACACATTGACCTTTTTTTGCGATTAATAGATACATTACACAAAAAAATCCACAAACAACAACATACATGGGTCCTTCAATGTGTCCTATACCTGCATGCAAAGTTTCAGGTACTCTAAATGCGTACTTTAGGAACTACGCATCATTTTATTGTTTAAGGTTTGAAGATG
Organism: Melanostoma mellinum; assembly: GCA_914767635.1. Taxonomy (NCBI): domain Eukaryota; kingdom Metazoa; phylum Arthropoda; class Insecta; order Diptera; family Syrphidae; genus Melanostoma; species Melanostoma mellinum. Next base: position 7,569,756 of record OU612058.1, on the reverse strand, counting down.
CGGTCTCGTTGTCGATTTAGGTAAGAAAAAAATAGTGGGAACAGTTTTTAGTAGTAAGCAATTTAACAAGTAATCGTTAATTTATTGTAATGGAAAGACATTGGTTTCGTTGGAAATATGATTAACTAAAACAATTTGCAAAAAAACACCAAATTTAATAAAATCTTTGCCATTATTTGTGGTGTCCGGGAACTAACACCAAAATTGAATATGTTTTTCAGTACCCAGCCATGCTGTCCGGGTACTAACACAGTGCGATTATCATGCATATTCAGTACCCGGACAGGGGTTGTTTCTTAAAATAATTGTGTATGGATACTGAAACAAAAGCGTTCGGATACTAGATCAGCCATTTTAAGAGACTTAATCATTGAGAGATTTAATCATTTTAAGAGACAAGCCCTGTATGGATACAAAAAAATGTGTGCTTGTCTTATATTTTCAGTACGCAGACATGGCTTGTCTCTTAAAATGATTGTGTCTGGGTACTAAAACAAAGGCGTCCGGGTACTAAACTTTGCTGTCCGGGTACTAACGCAAATGGAACTTTTCTGAATTGTTATTTTATTTATTTTAACAATGATCTCTTTGCAATTTACTTGAACGCCATATTATTGAGAAATGTCTATATTCTTACAATCAATAAAAGTTTTCGCTGTAGCATTTATGGTTACAAAATGGTTTGAAGTCAAAGTTGAGAAAAAAGTTAAGTGTCCGGGTACTAGTGCGTTTACCCTATCAACAAATTTGAAAAAAAAAAACTCTTTATCACTACCTCGTAAATTATGGACAGAAATACTGTTCAAAATTTCAAAAGGTTCGGTGTAGTTGTTTTGAAGTTATGGCACCGACTATAAAAAAGTAAGTTATCGGAAAAACACTCTAAAGTTTTGAACACTAAAAAAAAACATAAAGAAAACACAATACCGACAGGTATAAAAATATTTGTAACTTTGTCAATTTTGCTCCAACCCTCTTGAAATTTTTGCACAATATTGTAAAAAAATATTAAGAATATTAAGTGTTAATTTAAAAAAATTTAAAAAATTAAAAAAAAAATTTGTAGTACCCTTCCCCCCCCCCCCCTTCTAACTTTAAATTTTAGGAACTGATTTTCACAAAAAAAAAAGTAAAGTAAAGCGGGTTAATCTTGTCACTATCAACCATTGAAAAACCAAAATAAGAGATTTTCCTTATGATTTTGACATAAGGTATGAGTAACTGCGATTTGGGAAAAAAGGATTAAAAATAAGGGTCTATTGTTCACTAAATAATGTCTGAGGTAGTTCTTATTCACTGCATAACTACTATGCGTTTTTTGTGAAATCTAATAAATACGGCTGCAGGTATGTAACTGGGTCTATGAAATAACTCCCACGAAATAAGTCCCACTTTTAAAAACGAAATAAGTCCCACCAAAAATTGCTATTTTGAAAGTGGGAGTTATTTCGTTTTTAAAAGTGGGACTTATTTCGTCAATTGGTGGGACTTATTTCGTTACGCGTTTTTATTTTAAGTGGAACTTATTTCGTTTTGAGTGGGAATAAATTCGTTTTGTAAAGTGGGAGTTATTTCAAACCCCCAAATTTATATTTTTTCTTATGCAAAAAGTTATGGTTGTCCCTTTTACGAAATGTCCAATATTTCGTAAAAGGGACAGCCATAATTTTTTGTCCTTATCTCTCATGGCTCTTCTTGCTTGTATACGATTTTTCTTTATTATTCCTCTGCTTTGATTATTCATATTATTCGACGTGTATTCTTTTCGAAGAGCCAAATAGGTACTTCTTATTTAAAATCGCATTAAAATATGAAAAAGTGGGACTTATTTCGTTTATGAAAGTGGGACTTAATTCATTTAAGAAATATATTATTCAAGGGGGAGTTATTTCATTTTGAGTGGGAGTTATTTCATTTCAAGTAAATTTTTAAATCATTTCATTTTGGTGGGACTTATTTCGTTTTCAAAAGTGGGACTTATTTCGTGGGAGTTATTTCATTTTTTTAAGCAATTTTTGGTGGGACTTATTTCGTTTTTAAAAGTGGGACTTATTTCGTGGGAGTTATTTCATAGACCCATGTAACTACCTATACAAGAATTGTCTTCATACTTTTTTATGTAAGATTTGCCATTTTTGAGAAAAAACCATTCGAAAGAAACTGGAAATATATTCTCCCTAAAGTGCACACGTTTCTACTCCACCCATAAGTTAGTGCACCAGTCGCCTTTTTTAACTCGGCTTACCCATATGCCGACCTTTTGCAACGCCATCTTGAAAAATATCAGAAAAACATCAAGATTTTTAAGTTCGTACGTTGCTAGGCAAATTCAGATTTTACAGTAAACTAAATATATTAAATTTTAGTGAAATCAAACACTCAAACTTGTTTAAACTTCTTATTCTCCTTCCCCCTTTACTTTACCACGAGCATCGAGACCCGAAAGATCAAAACTCCCTCATTTATCTTCTTCCATCTATTTAGCATACCTCATACCTTGCAATGTCACTGTAACCTAAAAAAAATAATTCCTTAAATTAAGTCTGAGAGCCTACATAAATTTTTTTTGTACGTATGTATCTCAACGTATGTTTAAAAAAAGTTAACCATGTAAACTTGATCTTTCAATCATAATGTTAAGCTGCCCATAACAACATATCCAGGTCCTGAATGAGTTGCCCCTCATCAAACTCACAAACTTTTGCAATATTTTCTTAGTTTGAATACTTCAGGAAACAAGTCATCACATAAAAGAAGAATCAGTAGAAAAAAAAACTTTGACTATTCATCTTCTGAAACAAGACACATCTAAATCTCATTCAGCATCCTTGTAATAGCAAAAAAATTAAAAACCAAACAATCATAGAATCACTCACAGTAAGATTGCAATCACTGGTCACTGCACTTGTAATTATGTATATTGAAAATCTCGTGAGGCCAAGTTGTATTGATTTTCATAATCACATACCTTAGAAAATCTAATAAAAAAACAAGAAACTCTCCTCCAACTAATTTGCATATTCTATACGAGTTCGAGAAATGTGCGAAGTGTAGTCAATGAAGTAAACGCATACGTACTTCCTATAGCTTCACGTATTTCAGAGCTAGCTGCTGTTGTTTCTATATTCAGGCTCTTTACTTTCCCTTTATTGTAAATTTCCCGGTATGGAAATTCGAACACGCCATCAAAATAATCAGTCCTAATCAAATGTGCACATGAGGTATTCAAACGTACAAAGTTACATTACGTACTCTGCTCTGCACTACTCCTCAGTATAACCCTTCCTAAGTTTTTGTAATTGAAGAAGCCTTCTTTATCATAACAAGTTATCTCTAAAAATACAACGTTAGTGCGTAGTTCCTGGGAATCTCAAGTGTTCCCAAGAATGAAATAAGAATGCGAGAAAAATAATGATAAATCTGCTACGGAGAAAGTTTAGGACTTAATGCCAGATGAATAAATCAACGACCTTGGGGAGAAATCAGCTTAAATGCCTTCGTTTTGCTTAGGTTCTTATTCACACAAGAAAAATATCCACAACAACGATAAAGTAAACAGCTCTCATTAAGAAGTCAAAGGGAACGTACGTGGCAATCAAAACGGATGAAATTGATATTTTTTTTATGCATACTAAAAAGGTGTAGGATTGGTCGTAAGGTAGAGTCCCTTTTGTTGGTTGTCTGGTCTGTAAGAAAGTAATTAAACGGTAAACTATTGGATATGGTATGCGTCTCTGAAAAGTTTTTGATGATAGTCTTTTTGCAATCCAAATTAAGTGTAAGCAATTATAGAAGATCTAGTATCATCTCTAAGTTTTTATACCAACTTGACTTGAGTTAGAGTCGTTAAAAAAATTCCCTTTGTGAAGTAAAATTAGTTTCGAGTTAATACTTAAAAAGTTCCCTTTTTTGTGCACTGATAAAGTGTGAAGTCAACCATGGGGATTGCCTCTATTGAAGTATTTGTGTAGGGTGGCAAAACGACGCGAAGCGACGTAGTTTTCTTTACTGTGAAAAGGGTTGAGACATGGCCATTAACGTTTCAAGTTGGTGGCAATAAAGCGGCTTAAAGTGTTTCACTAAAAGGGATATCGAATAATAAATTGGCCAACTGGCTGCTGGAAAATCCACTTAAGAAAGTTTCAATTCATTGACAAGTGCGTACAAAATGTATTCAAGTTTCTTGCAAAACATAAAAAATTTTGGATAAACCAACGCTCTCGGTAGAATATTAAAAAAAACAAAGCAGTTTAGAAATACGAATGTATTGAAATAATTTGTTTGAATTTCATTTTTAAGCTGACAAAGTAAAATTACCCGCACAGAAACCAAAGTTTAATTTAATCCGATCGACGCAAGATGTCTAATTCGCTTAAATTCTTAGACGATTACCTTCTATACTAACTTATAGTTGATTATAATGTCGTGTTTTACGTGACTTCTCATAAGTTTTGATAACTTTTTTTAAACTTCTGACACGTTTTTCCTTATCTAGCTTTTCTGCGATAGTCGTCATAAAAGTAAAATTACCCGCACAGAAACCAAAGTTTAATTTAATCTGATCGACGCAAGATGTCTAATTCGCTTAAATACTTAGACGATTACCTTCTATACTAACTTATAGTTGATTATAATGTCGTTTTATGTGACTCCTCATAAGTTTTGATAACTTTTTTTAAACTTCTAACACGTTTTTCCGTATCTAGCTTTTCTGAGATAGTCGTTATGTAAGGAATAAATTGTGGACACTGGACAATCTTCCTTCGCACTCGATCTCCTAACCGACTATTCAGCTTATCTACACTTCTGTGAGCTTTTCAACACCCTTTACCAACGCTACTTAACCGAAGTGAAATCTAACGTTATTAATGCCCCTAAGTCTTTTTATAAATTTGTCAACCACAAAAGAAAATCTGAAGGGTAGCCTTCCTCGCTTTCCTTCAAAAACGAAACCTCAGCCGATGCACTCGCCATAGCAAACTATTTCGCAAATAACTTCAAACAATCTCTTAGGGATGACTCTAATGTTCCTGAATCAGCTAATTTCTTCTTTCCATGTTTTTTGATTCCTATTTTGTTGAAGAAAAGTTAAATTATCTAAATAATCAGTATATTACTGGCTCCGATGTATACGAGGTATACCTGCCATATTTCTTAAGAAATGCTCCTCCACTCTTTCCTATCCCCTCTCAAAAATCTTTAGCTTGTCCATATCCCAAGGAGATTTCCCTCAAGCTTGGAAAACGGCGTTTATAAGCCCTACACAAAAGCGGTCGTAGGTACGACGTGAAAAATTATCGTCCCATCGCTAAACTATCACATATCCCCAAAATTTTCGAAAGGATCTTGTATGAAAACTTAAGTTTTCGTTGCAAATCTGTTATTTCCTTTAGACAACACGGTTTGCTCAAAGGTAGGCCAACAACAACAAACCTTGTTGACTTTGTCTCATTTTCCCTCTCAGCCTTGGAGAATGGAAAGGAGGGCGATGTTATTTCAACAGAATTTAGTAAGGCTTTCGATAAAATCTCCCACAAACTCATTCTCCTGAAACATTCTACCCTCGGCCTTGAACCCATTATGTCGAGATGGATTTCTATTTATTTAGAAAACCGTTTTTACATCGTTCGGCTCAGATCCACCATATCAAGCCGTTTTTAGCTACATCCGGTGTTCCCCAAGGCAGCCATTTAGGTCCTCTCTTCTTCATTCTTAGTATTGACGGCATTGAAACGATCATCAAACACTCATCTTTCTCTCTCTTTGCGGACGATACTATGTTGTATCAGGTCGTTTCTTCTTCTGAAGACTCTTCCTACTTCCAACAGGATCTCGACAATTTTTCAATATGGTGCTCCAAAAATAGCTTGGAGCTTAATATTTCCAAGTGCCAATCAATTACCTTCTCACGTATACGCATCAAATCTCCTCCCCGTCTCTATTTCTAAACAGTAAAATCATTTCCCCCGTTCAGGTGATCCGTGACCTTGGGATTATTTGCGACCGTGAGCTGAATTTTCTCAAGCATATTGCCGATATTTTAAAATAAATAAATAGGGTGGCGCAACAGAGCGAGGAGCCCCAGGGGCCTAGCGCATTTCTCACAACCATGCCTTGTCAGGGAATGGAGGGGACCTACAATTTTCTGCCGGTTCCGAATGGCTAATTGAGAAAGCGTTTTTCATGGCACTGAATTTACTAACGGAGGACTTGCCAATTCCTCGCGAAAGGCGATACCCGTGGAAAAACATTTTTGCCTCTGCTGGGTTAGCAAGTGGACATGCAAACCATCGCGCCACGGGTACCACATTACCGATATAGTCCATAAGGCGAATTCAGCACTTGGCTTGGTGAAACGTTGGTCCAAAGAATTTGCAGACCCTTACGTAACCCGATCCCTTTACATTTCATTTGTTCGTCCGCTTCTTGAATACGCTTGTCAAGTCAGGTCGCCTTTCAAACAACTGCACATTGGCAAAATCGAGAGCATAAAACGCATTTTCCTCCGAATCGCCCTTCGATGTCTTAATTAGAGTAGTCCTTTAATATTACCTCCTTATGAAGACCGAATCAGTATCCTCAACCTCAATACGCTGAAAGATCGAAGAGAAATATTTAACAATCCTCTTCATTCACAGAATCTTTACAGGTACCATTGACTGCTCAGCCCTTAACGAATCCATCTTTCTAAATACTAGCCCTCGAAATTTTGTCGAATAGAGCAGTTGCTGCGAGTTTTTCTTACAAAAACTGTTCATAGAGAGTGCATCAAGTGAAATTCCGCAAACGTGGATTTTTAATAAAAATAAAAAATTGATTCAAAAGGGACAACGATGTGTTTAAACTGAAAAAAAGCATTTTATTACCTTTAGCCTCTTCAGACACATCTCAGTTCATATAGAAAGAGGTTGGCAATTTTCTCAAATCTTCTCCTACGAAGGGCATACCGTAATCATCCACAGGGAATTTCATAACAACAGCTAATCGTTTTCAGGAAACTGACTACCTTCTCTGTTTTAGCTACCAATCTGGTGTTGCAAAGCCTTTGATTTTCTTATGAGAAAATTATACAAATGTCTTCCCTCCATCCATCAATATTATTCTTGGAAAACTAAATAAAGTAGCAAAACTTAACTTACATCCTTATCGTATCGTAATCATCAAGCCAAACAAACTTTTACACCGAGTGAACACCCCAACATGTCTGGTGTTGGTGTCTGTATTCATTAAACTTAAAACTAATTTCAATAAAGCATAACCAATGAAGCCGCAAAATAAACCGCAATGAAATAACCCACAACGTGATAATCCTTTTATATTGTTCAAACATCATTCCATCTTTTTCTCCACCAGCCTTCGACTAATTGTCAACATTTACATTCGCACACCCCCTTTTTCTACATAATCATCATCGTTACCATCATCCATATGCTGCACTGTAAGGACATCGCAAATGGAAATGTTTCCAAATATGTAACTGCTTTATAATATAGGGACTGTTGTGACATAAGGAAAAAGGAATTCGCTGGTGCTGATGCTATAGTGATACAATTGAAGGAGTCAGTGCTTTCAATTACCATTCTGGTGAAGATGGTCGGTGCCTGCCGCTGCCGGTGGTGGGAAACTTTATAAACATGAGTGTTCACTGTCATATATCTCATGGGAACTCTTGTCAAAAGTTACGTCTTCACTTCTTCCTCTGCTCGTAATCACATAGGGGTTTCAGTCAATCTAAGGATTTAGTCGTTTGTTCATAGACAAATTATCAAGTACACGTAGCACAAGAAGTATCCTAGTCACATTATTTGTTCCACAGCTCTTTCTGATACAGCCATGAGGTAACATATGTTCGAGACTGTTTGTGTTTGTTTCATTAAGAGTGTTCAATGGCCTGTTCTAGAACAGTTTCAGACAGAAAAGATCAGACTTTTGGTGTTCAATGAGAAATTTTCTGTTCTTTTCTGATCTTTTTTGTGTTCAATGAGCTGTTCTAGAACAGTTTAGCACAGCATTTTCTGCACCTCCTTTTGAGCAAGTGCAAGTTTGGTGAAAACTGTCAAAAGCAGCTGTTGACTTTTTGCTCGTAGTTTTTTAAGCGAATTGTAATTTTAATTTGTTGTGAAAAATTCAGAAAAATTTTAAAAAATCAGGAAAATAACACCTAGCCTTGTGCTGAAAATAAAATTACTTATTCGTGACGAAAATACGCAAAATTAAATTGATATCAGAAAAAGGAAAATTGGTGGTTGTTTTTTTTTTCGTTTTTGTTGTTGGTTATTTTGACAAGTTTGCTTGTTCTAACTTGCCTGACGTTTTTCACTGCTTCTGTGCTGTGCTGTGCTGTTCTGATCTAAAAAAAAGCCATTGAACACATCTATTGATTGTATGCTCACAGTGTCGGTAAAGTGCTGAGCTCTTAATTGTCTACACATATTCAGAGACATGCAGAGATAACGTTGTTTACAAGAATTTAAATCTTCAACCAACATTTCAACCAACCGAAACTAAGCTAAACGACAGACACTCGCTGCCACCAGCATCTTTCTCGTTTCCCTACCCTTATACGATTGAGTATTTAGAAAGCAGCGATGATGATCGCCTCGCCTTGTGAAAAGTGTAACCGTAGCTGATTGTAAGATATACCTTTTAAAAGTGTTATCTTGTTGTGTTTTGAGAGCAAATAGAGTGATTTTTAAATTTTATAATGTGATAATGAAACACAATCTGCCACAGAGATCGTCACATCAAAAAGATCGTAAATCATAAAAAGAAACATCCCCTTTACGTTTAGTGAAAATATATTCTACAGCTGTGAGTCCAAGGATTTAACAGAAAGGGTAAAACCAAATGGCAGATGAGAGAAGTAGACTTTTGTCAGGATGTGTTATAGACATACCAAAAGGAAAAGACGAATATAAAGAGTTTGGTGATAGTCAGTAAGTATGCCGTATTTAAAAACATTTAACATTTATTTGAAAACCTTAGGAATTCTTGAAATTTGACTTCCTGCAGCACTCATTTTAGAATTTCTTTTTTTTTTAATTTTTTTAATGAGAATTTCAATGTTGTTGAACTGACTCAGCTCAGTACATTATTTTCTCTTTAGAGTGAATTCGAGGCATCGTTAGAACTCACGGCTTTTTTAAAATGTGTATATTTTTTAAGGGCATAGCCGTTAAATTAGTTACTGCAACCTTGCAAGTTATTTAGTTGATTTTATTCTATAACTCACTCTATAGGTTTGTTCTTTGAAGTTCTGTGCTTGCTCTCAACTCGATCAGGAGTAGCCCTAGGTTTTTTGGGGAGAGTTCAGGTACCCAACGAACAAGGTTGTCAAATGGCATGCGTTCAAATAGCAGGAATATGTGCTGATTTCGTGGTTTAACGTTTTCTAAGAACTAAAAACCCAGGTTTTTTGAAAAATCAAAGGGTAGTTATAAAAACCTGGGTCAACTTTAGCTAAAGTTCAACGAACGAACCTATTCTAAGTTGAATACTTGATACTTCTTATTCGCTCGCTGGGTGTATTCGAAATTTAGTTAAGGTTTTGAAAAGTTGATCATTGTCTTGAAAAATATGCTTTTTCCTAACTTTTATTTGTTTATATTAATTTCAAACTTTATTTTTAGCTTTAACAAAACAATGAGCTTGAGTATTGAAGAGCTGATGCCATTCCAAGACGACCCCTGGTGGCAAAACCTTCGACGAACATTTTTCCTTTCGTTTTGGATAACTGTGATTGTGATCTTTGTCAGTGCTTGTATACTTTCTGTTTTACAACATGGATCTTGTGCAATTATGAACAACAAAACTCCATCAACAACAATGATGGTCCCAGTCATTAGCATTTCAACTTTGACTTCTTCAATTATTGTTACACAATGAACTGTTTAAAGTTGAGGATTGTGGATTTTTTATTTAAGGTTGTATACAAAAAATAAAGTATTCCTTTTAAATGTACTTAAAGTGTATTCAATACGTTTTCTTTTTGTGAAATAAAAGATATGTGTAATCTATTCAATTGTGGACTTATCACATTATATATTCATGAACTCGGGATCGCAAGTAACTAAAATGTCTCAATTGTGAAAATTATTGCATCATAATTGCATTATCAGTCTTTTATTTGAAAAATACCAAGGCAATTATTTATTGATGCACTGTTTCAATAAATTTGTAAACATACGAGAGCAGAGATTAAACATCAAAAGTAAATCAAAAATATACAAAACGAAAGGTGAAAGAATAATTGGGTTTGTTTGATAAACCTGTGTACATTTTTGAGGACAAAAAAATCAGAGGTCATCAATTATAAATAAAGAATTAGAAACTTTGTTTGATCGGAAATAAAGCCATGTGAGGATTCATGTATGCTTTGATTTTTAAAGGGTGCTGCAAAACGACATTCCGAAATTAGACAATTGATAACGGCCATCTTGTCGAAACTTTATTGGTCAAACTAGTTGTCATTTAGTGAACGGTTATATTTTTCGACTTCGGCGGACGTTAGAACGATGTGACATTTCACACATAATAATATCGATACTTGATAGGTAAGAAACAATTGACTCGATAGATAAGAAGCAATTGAGAAACAAATCGCTCTCCAGAAAAACCAAGGCAACCCTGTATAAGACCTTGATCATCCCAGCTTTACGGCGCGGAGGCATTTTTTTTTTTTTTTTTTTTTTTTGAGGTTTTTAAAATACCAACTGGAGCACTCAGACCTAAACACCGGTCGATTGTACTACCAGTTAGCAACCTTCTATTTGTTATAGCTTTCCAGATGTTCGGAGAAAAGCCAAATAAGGAGCCTAAGTTACCAACTCGCACCATGTCTGCGCCGAGTATCTGTAACCTTATGCGAGAAAAAGCAGGACATTCACAGAGGAAGTGCTCTGCGGTGTCCTCATCTTCTCCACAAGATTCATAGAGTGTGGTATCACTTAAGCTTAACACATTTAAATGCTTGGCAAAAGAGAAGTGCCCGATGGCAACGCCAATAAGCTTTCTACAGTCTTTTCTGCTACGAGCTAGCAAAAATGTTGCAGTCTTCTTATTAACGTTGGGGAGCATACGCTTGGTTTGTCTGCATCCAATGGGGGCATGTCATCTACGGTTGTGCTCTTCACAGATCCAATTGTTGATTGAAGCCCTCACTGAGGACGCTGGCAGGAATATCGACTGTTCAGGTCCTGAGAAAGCTGTCTGAGATCCCTGCCTATCAAGTTCATCGGCGATTTCATTTCCAGTTATGCCGTGATGGCCCAGAACCCAAATGAGACTCAAGGAAATTAAACTTCCGACTGCATTCAGAGAGCTCTTGCATTCCTGGATCACTTTCGACGTGGTTAGAGGGTTGAGAAGGGCCTTAAGCACAGCTTGGCTGTCGCTGCAAACAAAGATACTTCTCCCCGTCCGTCCATTGTTCGTTATGTGGCTCAAGGCCATTGGGATAGCATGAGCCTCCGCTTGGAAAACGGATGCGTATGATCCCAAAGATGAGTGCAGTCGTATGTCGTCGTTCTCCACAAAGGCACCAGTACCAGAACCCTCGTCGGTTTTGGAGCCATCTGTGAAGATACGATAACAGTTTTCCCAGGCTCAGATTCTGGAGCGAACTAGTCCTGAACCGAAGGAAAGTTGACTAAATAATTTTGACGCAGTTTGAGCCTTGGGATCATCGTGTCAGACGGCATATCATTAGACGTGAGTCAAAAGATATGCTGCTAGCGAGTTCCTCAAAGCTCCAGTGTGAATTGTGCTAGAGACCACATCGCTTTAAACGAGAAATGGTCTTGAGAGTACTTTTTTTTTTTAAAAAGAGGAAGCTTTTATGCTAATCTGGAGAACTCAGACCTAATTACCGGTCCATTGTACTACCAGGGTAGCAGCCTTCCCTTTTTTCTGTGTTGCAGTAGTTGGAAATAATGTGTTAGTTATTTCACATATAACCTCAAGGGCGGCGTCCATACGAAACTGGGAGGCTGAAAGAAAAGCAGATGCCCATCAGAGCGGGATTCGAACCCACGCGTCCGGCCTATCTACTGAACACTCTACCACGGCCGCCCTCACCCCATGATGTAGGTATCAAGGGGAGGAAGACTCAACAGTACGTCGAGAGCAGCCCAGCCGGTATGCTGGGGAAGGCTCCAGTAACGCCAAGACAAACTGTTCTTTGAAGTTTGGCAAACGAGGCAATAACGTATTTAGGCGAGAGCTTATTCCACCAAACAACTGACGCATCGGAAATGATTGGTCTTATCATAGCCGTATAGATCCACAGAACCCTTTTCGGTGAAAGACCCTATGTCTTGCCAAAGGCTTCTTTACATTGCCAGCAGACTGACGGTGCTTTAGTAAAGTAGCTTTAGTTGGATCGGAGGCATGGATCTTATCGAAAGTGGATGGGGAAACCCTTGGTCGTTTCGAAAGAAAAATTCTCCGAATGATTTTTGGTCCCGTATTCGAAGACAATGTGTGGAGAAGAAGATACAAACAACGAATTGCGCCGCGTCATGGAGATAGCCAGAAGAATACGCATCGCGAGGCTACGATGGTTGGGCCATGTAGAGCGGATGGAGTGGGTTTTAGAAAGCAGGGAATCGCGGAAGGGAAAAACCTCGTCTTAGGTGGCGCAATCAAGTGGAAGAAGACATTAACCGACTTAGTTAGAGTGCAAAACTGGAAAGAGGTCGCCTGAAATCGAACTCGTTATATAAGGATGTTCGTTGAGGCCCAGGTTTACCCCGAACAGTAATGCCCACCTAAGTAAGTAAGTAGCTTACGTAGTTAGTCAAACTCAATTTCAAAATGATAAAAAAAAAGTTGGGTTCTGATTGTATGTTGTGTTTTATTCTATACCAACTCAAAGAACTTAGTATGTATCGTGTCATCAGCTTTGAAGTTCTTATTCAATAACGGCTCAACCATGAATTGCTCGCAGTGATTTGAAATATTGTCTGAAAACGTTTTACTATACTGCACATTATAAGATTGTTTTTGAGCCGAAAAATAATATAATATAATATATTTTTTTGGGATGAAAATCGGCATAAAGAAGCAACTCTATTAAATTTTACAAAGTTCTGTCCTTGCTTCAACTTTCTTGGCAAATTTTACTTTTTATTGAAGGTAAAAAAAGTGATGAAAAGGCAAAGTATTTTTTCTTGGATGTCTTCATTTCAACTTACATTTGAATAGGTACTTTATTTTATTTGTTTGAACAAAAATGAACATAAAAGATCTGCTGGCTAAAAGGAAACAAAAAGTACATTCAACTATAACCGGAAGTTGGGTGGCATCGTCGTATTGGTAAAAGGCATCACCCTCACTGATGTTTCAGTGTTGCCCAAAGCTACGCTTGTCATATTCTTAGCTCTGATCTTCTCTTTCCAAGGCGAAAAGTTAAAATGTTTTATCTTCTCGCAAGGCTCGAATATATTCAGATCTTCATTTTGACGTTCCATAACAAATCTCTGAGTCCGATCTATAGCGTCTGAATTTCGACAAATTATTCCACCGAGGGTTGTTTTGTATATTTCCTTCAATTGACCTTGAACATTTTTTTTTATGAAAGAAAAAAACAAAAATGTAGTTGCTTTACTTACGAGGAGAGAAAATTTGCACTCCTGATTTTCGCTCATACCAATATGAATCACCCCTCTTAATACGGAGAAACTGATCAGACACAATGCAAGTCAGAACTGGTCCAAATATTGCACCTTCAAGTGGGGGTTCGCTAAGGGCACCAGTATACAAGTCAACATCATCTGGAGAGCTTGAAGAAACAAGATTTAAAATTTTAAATAAAAAAAAACAAAATGGATTCTTTCTGAAAGAGAGCATACTCATAAATGTCTTTTATGGATTTCAATGATTCTGGCTCGATAGCCATTTCCATTTGTTCCCATGTTTTTATTGCTGGAAATCCACAATGCTTTCGGAATACAGTATAACCTGGAAGTCCGTGATCACGACCCCTTTGAATATTCAAAGAGACCAGGTCCAAGCCACATATAGGAAGATGATCTTCTGCAGTGTTTTCGAAAAGCTTTTGCGTCAGCTCTTCGGTAAAAAAGCGATCTACTCGAGATACAGAGTTATTGACGCTCAACTCGATAGCTTGGTCGATGCCACGTGCCAACCACAGGGAGTACGGATTAAAGAGCATTTTGTGCAGTTCGATTGCCCCTTTAGTGGTGTTATCTTTTGTCAATTGAAATAGACCCTTAAAAAGTTAAGAAGTGTTTGTATTTAAAAACTTGCTCCTGCAAAAATACTTGAAACAGTGCATTTTACTTTAAGTCAGTCATCAGATATCAAATGTTTTGCAAGTCAATAGACCAGACCTTACAACCTCTTTCATTAGTTATTTCTCAGTTTACTTAAAAACTTCATGCTCTAGGTCTACTGCTTCCTTTTTATTTGAAAACTAAACATTCATCTAAAAAGGTTAAAAGAAAAGCTTGTTTGGGAAATGAAGAAGTCAAAAGCTCGATTTATCTTGATGACTGGATTAAGTAGAATGGGAATAAAAACTATTGACTTACCGGGAGAAGAGTGTGTGCGAAACGAAAAGCTGCACTTGCAAAGTTATTAGCAATACTTGCATCAACCTTGGGATCGTAGGTATCACTCTTCGAGTGCGGATCTGATGTTATGCCAATTTTACTAGCCAAGTTCTTTCCCAAAAGAATTGGAAGAAACTCATTATAAGCGATTTGTTGCATTTGTGCGCCTAGAATTTTACGAGCTTCTTGGAAAACAGTCTCATCGTCCCAATGTGGATTTGCAACTTGAAGCCCATGAGCTAAGTAGTTGTGATGCCTCGCAAACAACAGATGCATTGAAGTCAGCAAAAGATTCTCATTTGAACGATCATCGCCCGACTCAAAACAGTACTTACCTTGGGCATTCATCTCCTCTTGATTGCATCCGTCGTCTGGATTGGTCGAGAGTGGAAGTAGTTCCCTTCCATCGCTGGTTATGTACATCCGTAGGGTTCCGTTTTTTCTTGTGCGAAGTGACATTTGCCTCTGATGGGTGTTGCCATAAACCACCGATCCATCAATGAAGGCTGTTGCTTGATTTAGTTGCTGACGAGGACCATAAATGCCTGTTGGAGCTGCTGCTGACCTAACAAAGTTCATACAAGTCGCATTGTACTGATTAAAGTACGGATCGCCCGATCCAAGAAGCACGGGAAAACATTCTGGATGAGTACTCAAAGGCTTTGCACAGCAATCGATTGATTCCCCATCTTGCGATGTTGTTAAGGCAGTCGCTGTTATATCATGATCTAGAAATTGTCCAAAAACTGCCAACATTACAGTGAAGTTGGAATCTGTTGGATATGAAGCTCGGTGCACTTGAAGGGATACCTGACGAGCTGATGGAAGTTCTTTCCCGGATTGCGACTTTCTCGGCGCAGAGATACCATCACTATAATCTGGAGCTACTGCTCGACGATAGGGTATCATTGCAGCACCATAAGTCCTTGGGTTGTATTGGTTGTTACACGTTCCATTGGCTCTGCGGTATTGTTCCTTAGGATTACACTTTACATCGTGCGTGGGGTCTGGAAGGTGCATTAAAGGGCCATTGCCTATATTGCTCCTCCCCGGCTTCTTTGTGTAATTGAACTTTTTCGCAACGAGGATTGTAGCCTGGAATTCGACGTAGCCACGTCGAGAAATCTTTCTTGATTCCGGAGTTGTACTGATAGAACGATAATGACGATATGATGGACTATGGACGGGTGTGATAGAAAGGCTTTCCTCGAAGAGTTCTCGATCTCCAAGAGCTTTCACTGCGTATTGTTCTGCTTCAGCTGATATCGATGCATTTATTGATGGAAGTGTCCACACATTAGGTTTTTCATCAACAATAGGACCAGCAACTTCCATTAGTTGTAAAAGTATATCAGTGATATTGATTGGCTCGTCCGAAGGGTTCACACTAAAGTGGGTCGTAGTCGTATTCGTTTCACCATTAAAATTACCGAAATTCGCTGCAATTATCAGTGCAAGAATGATAATTCCTCTGAAAGCAAAAAGTTTTAATAAGGTGACCATTGAAAAAGGATTTTTGGATTTTGTATACAGAAAAACAGTCCACATGAGACACTGAAATCTTCTCATTTTACTTCGACGAGAACGTGGCGGAACTCCTGGAAAGACGTAAGATGGACCTGCTGGAGGTGCCGCTGCCATAGCAGCAGCGGCTGTCAAAGGTGTTGTTTCAGTGGACATTGGTTTTGACTACGATAAAGATGTAATAGTCTACTGGAATAAGTTAACACATTTATTTATTAATTTATTTATTTATTTATTTCAGTGAAGCTTAACACAGTAAGATACATATCTTATAAAATAGCGATAAGCTTCATTATAGAAGTACAAATAAAAAAAGATAAATGAAAGCTACATGAGTTTACTTACTTACGAAAAAAAAGGAAAAATTAAAAAAAAATTAAATTTACAAGATTAAGAATAATTTGAAAGAAGCATTAAGATATAATAAAGGAAGATTATTTCAAATTTACATTGGTTTTTCATTTATAAGAATGTAAAAGAGAAAGCAGAGAAAGAAAGAATAGGAGAGAAAAAATATTATAATAGAGGGAAAGAAATACATATTTAGTAGTATTTTGAGCTTGCTTTTGAATATTGTAGTGCTATTAGTTCTTCTAATATCCCGAGGCAAGGAATTCCACAACCGAATAGATTTAATAAAAAATTGAAGCTCCGAAGTCAAACAAGAGCAACGGGGATGAATAAGCTGAGCTGATCTGGTTGAGGTGGTAAAACTTAATTGTTGATAAAGATATGAAGGTTCACGTGATAAGAGTATGTTAAACAAGAGGCTCAATGCACGAAATTGAAGAAGGTTGTTGAATGACATATTGTATAAATAATTAACGTAATTTGAAACGCTAGCATAACGACGTAGTCCAAATACATATCGCACAATACTGTTGAAAGCAATATTGAGTTTGCGTTTCGATGCATAGCTACAGTTGAAATATATTTCACAACCGTATGTAAGACTAGGCATTGCAAATAGTTTTGAAGACATCTGGTTTTGAAAGGGGTAATGTAATGAGTGGCCCATAAAGTGCGTAGTACTCCATAAGCCTTTCCAACAGATGCATTAATGTGGTCATCCCATGTTAATTTCCTAATAAAGATCACGCTAAGATTTTTGGTAGTTTCCACGTATTCAATTATGTCATTGTTGATAAAAGTAGAAGGAAACTAAGACAAATCCAGAAGTTTTTTTGATATTACTATGCAGTTAAATTTCTAAGGATTCAAAATAAGCTTTGATCGACGGACCAGCTAGCTATTTCAGCAAGGTCAACATTTAAGCAATAAGCAACGTGTTCTATCAAACCCAATGGACAACTGAACATCATCAGTATACATGTTATACATGTTAATGGAAGTGCTTAATAAGGGTTGGAAGCTCATTAATATATAATGAAAACAAGATGGGCCCAATATTGATCCTTGAGGGACACCAGTCTTTACAGGAAGAAACTCAGATAAATTATCCTTTATTGCCACTGCTTCCTATCTGTAAGATAGGATGAAATTAACTTTACTGCAAAGGGTGAAAAATTGTTTAAAACGGAAAGCTTATGAGATAGCAGAGAATAATCAACAAGATCAAAGGGCTTTGAAAAGTCTAATAGGACCAAAAATGAGATTTCATCTGCATCATGAGCCTGACGTATTTCCTCCGTACAACCCAATACAGCAGTAGTAAAGCTGTGTTTTTGTCGGAATCCGGACTGTTTGGGTGATAAAAGGCGATGTCTATACAGATGGTGATTGATTTGCTTTTGTAAAACTTTTTCAAATACCTTATATAAAAAGGAGAGAATAGAAATAGGTAATAGGTCTGAACATTACCTCTAGAAGTTTTCGGAAAGGGAATTATTTTAGCTGACCTCCAAAGTGAGGGAAAAACACCTGTGGTCAGTATTCAGTATTGGGTTAAAAATATAGGTAATATATGGAAGAATTATAGGTAAAACTATTTTCAAAAAAGTAGGATGAATTTCATCAAGACCAACCGCGTTGGATTTAATACATAATATACTTTCAAGTACATCAAATGAGTTTAACGCGGAAAAACAAAAGATGGGACAGCGAGGAGGAGAGGAATGAGTTTCAATTTCTTGATAAATCAGTCGGGTGCTATTAGCAGAATGTGAAGACGTAAACTTACGATTAAGAACATTGGGGTCCTGTGTGTCATGATTGATATTCTTTGTTTTACCAATGCCTATATTTCTCACATTCTGCCACAGAGTTTTACCATCGAAGGATGTATTGAATCTGTTAGAATACGTCTGTATTATTATTTGAAATAGTTTTGCACAATCGTCATTTGAAGACAAATTGAAAATTTAAAGCTAACGTTTATTTGTGGTACCCGTGGCGTAATGGTTAGCATGTCCACCTGCTAACCCAGAGGTGCGAGGTTCGAATCCCAGCAGAGGCAAAATACAAAAATGTTTTTCCACGGGTATCGCCTTTCGCGAGGAATTGGCAAGTCCTTCGTTAGTAAATTCTTGCCATGAAAAGCGCATTCTCAATTAGCCGTTCGGAACCGGCGAAAAATTGTAGGTCCCTTCCATTCCCTCATTCCCTCACAAGGCATGGTTGTGAGAAATGCGCTAGGCCCAGGGGCTCCTCGCTCTGTTGCGCCACCCTATTTATTTATTTTTTATTTTATTTTGTTTATTTGTAAAGTGAATTTAAATTTTCAACTTGCCTAGACCTTTTGTCAATATGAAAAGAAGTAGAAAATTCCTGGAACAGGGCTTGTGCGTTGTGCCTCATGTAGTCCTAGTCAAAATTTAAATTTAGATCTTGAGAAAAATTACAGTGAGAACCTAAAACAATATTTCTAATGGTGTTCTTGGTAACTGCCAACCACATACGGCCTGGGAGTATTTCTAAGAAACCTAAACAAAAATAAACGCACCACCCCTCCTCTTTTTACCTTTTAACAAAATAAAATTTCACGGTAGAATCAAATTCAACCATAAACAAAATTAAAAACGAGCTTCACTACAAAGTAGAAGTACTAAGATTCGAAGAAGAAGCAAAGAAGAAAATGTTAAGCCAGATCTTGAGAAACGTCAACGAAATTTATTGAGATCACTTCTAATCTTATTTTATGATCACGAAATTTGCTTTTCTTTAGCTTTGACTTTTCTTCAAAGGAAAAAACTGATAAAGAAGAAAACAAAATAGACCAAAAATGGCATTTGATCAATTGTATTCATGAGTATCAACGAGATTGGATAGTAATCCCGCCTGTTATTTCAAGTCATTTGAAACAATAAATCAGCGGAGGTCATAAATGAGGCTTAGTATTTATTTGAAGGTCATGTAAAACTTGATATAGGATCTATGCAAATGAATAAACTCACAACCGTTTGTAGTAACTAATAACATTCAATGCTCTAGTTGCTGAAATTCTCAACATAAGAAACCTACTTGAAACAAGAATACTTATTTCATAGCCAGAGACATTAGTAAGAATTAGAATTTACGGATTTTGGATAAACCTTTAGTGGTAAAAGAAGAAAATAAAAACGAACAGGGAATGGTTATGATTTCTCGGGTCGTTTTGAAGTGATTTACAAAGGAATTAGGCAAAAAGATTAAATTTAAACGTTTTTCTTTACAAAAAGAGTTGTTAAATTAGAATTTTCACTGTATGGTCATTCAAAAATAAACACTTAAGAATAATGAAACAGATTAAACACTAAGAATAAACTGTTTAATGCCCTAAAATCCGTCACATTTAGCGATAATTATGCAGAAAAACGTTTTTCCATTGACAATTGATTGACAAAAGATTGATTCTTCTCGATCTTCAACATATCTTTTTTAGAAATTCATTTCTCTTTTAGATTTTTTGTATTCACTTAATTCACAGTTCCGTTTTCCGAAAATATCACTAAATTTAACAAACCACTAAAAAATCTTTCACACACCAAACGACTTCGCATCAAAATGAGAACTCGATTAAGAGGACAACAACGACCGTATCAAGCGAAGTAACTATCGTCAATACATCAAAAGTGCATTAAACAAAGTAAACCACTGTTTGCATCAGCTTCGTAGCACTTCAAAGGCTTCATCTCATCCAAAGGTGATGTGTAGAGATGAATATAAAAATTGACTATTGTATTACTCTCATATAAGCAGTGCATAGCTACCCAAAGAAGAAAAAGAAAAAGGAGAATTCGAACCAAAATATTGAAAATAAATATGTGAATACGTTTTTCTAGTGCACATTCTATCATAATTATAAAGTCATTGACTTTGGTGGTTGAAGAATAAAGCATTCAATTCATTTGAACTTAAGGGTAGCAATAGAAACTTTTTCCTGGTTCAAATGAGGTTACCATGAAATATCAAAAGACACCGACAATTTGATTGACTTTTTAGTTTTAATTTAAAAAAATAAAAACACAAATACATAACAAATTATAATAGCTCAAGTTGTTATTCATTCTTGATCCATGCTTTTCTGAAAGGCTTCTGATATATGCTCGTAGGCTAATTTCATGAGATATTGGAATGATTTTTGTTGTGTTAAATCTCCCAGGTCAGGACTGTTGAGGAAGTCATCAATCGGTGGTAAGAACTCTTCAAAGTCGCCATCTAAGATTTAAGTAAAAAAAATGTGAATTCTGATACGCTAGACTCTATCAAATAATATTTACCCATCAGATAGCAAACTTCTATCAGCTTAAAGAAAATTGTATTTTGAAGATGATCCAATGCGGAATTCATATCGTAACCAGTCCATGAATCTCTTAGAATCGCCGCACACCATATCTTGTGGCGAACTTCAAATGGATCATCTACGTAGTTTAGCAACTCAATTGCTTTCCGAAAGTCGAACTCATTAGCAGCTTCGTTTTCTTCAGATATAAAGAGCTGAAATTCAAATGATAAATCACATTGGTTTACGGACGTTTGAAAGATTTATAACTTACGTTGATTATTTCTTCTGCTTTCAATACTTTTGGGTTTTCGATGTCGTAGCCGAATGATAACATGAGTTGTTCATTCAATTGCTCCTGATAATCCACTAAATTTAGCTCCGCATTAATTTCTGTAACTTGGTTGGATAAATCTGAATCAGCAGCCAATGATGCTAGCTTCGCCAGTGATAATATGGACTACGTAGACATTTGTCAAAGGTTAGTTAATAAAATTGTATAATTGAGTTAAACAGTTGTAGATGGTTGTGATAAAAAAAAGTCTTTTGTTAATCAGGATTGGTCTGGCAATACCTTTGCAGTAAACTTCATGGTTCCGAGTAAAACTCGACTCACATATTTAATTTCATATCTCCAAAAGACTTTTTAGGCCAAAAAAGTAAAGTGGTAATGCGTTACAATAAGCTGTTACCATTCTGAGTTCATTGATATTCATAATTATCTAAAATCTTTGCTTGAACAAAATATGTATTAACCTACCCCTTATAAAAAAATCACAAAATTTGAATTGAAATCTACAGAGAAATGAAAGTGAAAACTTAAATCAATGTTTCTAATGATGTTCTGGATAACTTTCAACCGCATACGAGTAGGCCCTGGTTAACTTAACACATCATGTGTAAACAACTACACCAGTCTTCATCTTTGTATTGAAATATCAACTTTAAATTTAAAGTTCAAAACTATACTTTTGATCCAAGACCACTACTAACTTAAAAGAGGAAGCATTTTTCAACAAGGATTTACCTTTTTCCGTTGAACAAACTCAGTTTCGTCTTGTCCTAATTGAAATAGAATGACCGCAGCTCTATCAAAGTCTCCATTGAATATCAATTGAATCCATCCAAGCGATGGATGGTCGCGCAAAAATTGCGACAATGCCGCTTGATTGCCCTTAAAGCGTTCAAATACATCGCCCTGTCTATTCTGTCTCAGATGATAGTTGATAGCAAATTGTGAAAAGTCGTATTCCTGATACTTCTCAATATAACCATCCAAACGATCTTGGTTTTCCGTTTGATCACATATCACAACTAGACTGTGGAAGTCAAGATACTTCTCTGCCAATTTAGCCGCCAATTCGTACTGCTCTTCTTCGACTGAAAGAAAAGACAACATGTTATGAAACTGAGAATTGAAAAAACTAAAAATAATCTACTCAATATTTGAATAAAATCCCTTCTCTGAGACTCATATTGCTGCAACAGCACTCCGTATTTCTCACTGTCCTTTATGGTCTCCAGATAGTTTTTTCTTCCATCGAGTACAAAGTCGATTAGTTCCATTATTTGTTGGTACAATTTGTGTTTTACTTCTGGCTCTCCTGTAGATTTAGCTCCATATTTGACAGATATCGAGATTAAATGAGTTAGTGAATCACGCAATCCATTCTTGCCAGACATAGCGGTCCATGGTAAATATTGAACATAGTGTTTGTCAAATACTTTGTCCGCAGGTACTATGTACTTAGCCATATTTTGTTCTCGGAAAGAGATCACTTCGTTCAATATTGACAGTACTACCTTGTTCAAATCACACAGAAACGCAGCAATGACGGACGATTGATGGTGCGATTCGATTTTCCTATCTGCTACAGTACATAAAGCGTCGATGACATCTTGAAAGCGTGTCAATTTCACATAGAAAAGGTCTTGTGAAGTAAGATTTCCTGACGGAAACTCCTTCCATTGAGATATTACTGTTTCCAAGGCTTCGTCTATGAGCTTGTTGTGTCTGTGGAGTTACGTTAAGTTCGTATGTTCAGAGTAATTATAAAACACTTACTTGTTATGGGCCAATTTTAGGGCAATTCCAGCGATTATCTTCTCATTGATGTCCGACACAACGTAGCAGGTGGGCTTCACTACACCGCGGTACGTTACAGCGTTTAACTAAATACAATTTATAGTCTTATGTCTATTCTTTGTTTAACAGCATTTCTTACCTTGTCCCACAGACCAGTAGAGTGAAGGAAATCAACAAAGTGACTAAGTGCCAGGTTCTTCTCCTTGAGTTGACTTATGATTTGAAGGGACGAAGAGCTGCCCAACGAGTGCTTGAGATTTCTTTCAACCTGTTCCCAACGAGGATCGGCAGCGGGTATATCCTCAGCCAAATCTTCAGCTATAGCAACAACAGTTCTGAAAACAAAACACAGACGTTTATAAATCTTTGAAGGATATTCACAAGTTGACAGTATTTACTTATCAAGTTGACCATCCACTTCATCTAGGCCTATGTCCGCTGGTACGAGATCCCTCAATATCGAGGTACACATTGCGTTGTTTCGCTTAATGTGATAGATAAACGCTGCCTTCAGTTGGTTTACTTCATCTTTGTTATCATTTAAAATCTCATCTGGATCCAATTCGTACATTGAAAGACTGTTCAAGTTAACACTTTGATTGATCGCAGTGTTGTTCAAAGAATCGGAAAACGGGGGGGTGAAGACATCGGGAGAGTACGAAGAGTTGAGGAAATCGCTGTTATCAAAGTCAGATGGTGACACACAAACCAATCCATGATTTCGACTGAAGAACAGCGGGATGTTGCCACAAACAGCTGCACTTAAAATCCGGTCTTCTGGTAGTTGGAATTCAATTTTTTCAGCCTCTAAATCACCACCAGATGGATTGTGCAGATTGACGGGATAAATGGTTTTGTCTCCGTAAAGATAGGCATACGATCGGCAAATAATGAAGCGTAGCTGCAAACAATTCACTTCCGTTCCAATACTGAAGAACTGGGAAAGTTTAAGTGGGATGAATGTCGCCAGACGGAGATACTCAGGCTCTTGCTCTAGAATAACTAAAAATACAAAGAAAAATAAAATTATCACATCTAAACCGTTTTACTACAATTCATTCAATTCATTACTATATTCATTTATTTATTTAATAGTTTCAGCTCGTGGCAAGTCAGAGGAATCTACACTCACCAGGGACATGTCTCTTTAATTTCTTTACCTTTCCGGGGGGCTTATGCTAAGGCATAGGAAAGAAGAAACACGATAGTTCACCAAATTCGGCAAAGACATCAGGTAAAGGAATCAAATGTGATAACATTCCAGAGAATAGTTTGAATGATTAGATTTAAGAAAGGATGATGGGTTTGCCGCCAGAATCAAGCATTGAAGACCTGTGGCAGCAATGCCAAGAAGCCATCAGAAACCCTGCCTTTGAGGTTCTGGGTTTTTCTTTGCTCCCAAAACGAATGCAGGCAGGCAAATGCAGCCAAACAAAAAGCACGATAAATGTTGATGCATAAGCGAACAAGGGCTGCTTACGGTCAGTATAACGAGATCTACAGGGAGAAAAGAAGGGAAGAACACCGAATTCTCAAAAAGAAAAAGAAGCAGCATGAGAAGCGCTCGTTTGAGGAAAGAAAGGTTTGGAAGTTTTGCCAAAAGGTAAAAAGATCCTGCCAGGTGCAGAATGACTTTGGAAATTCACGCTGCTCCGTCAAGGTTGGTAGAGAACTTATCGAGACCTTTGATGTCGTTGAAAGATTGACTAAAACTTCAACACCAGAGGAACAATCTTTCAAAAGTCTGTACAATTATTCGCCTACGCAGACGATATTGACGTAATGGGAAGAAAAAAGCGTGATATCAAAGGTGCTTTTGCGAGTATTGAAAAAGAAGCCGCAAAAACGGGTTTGATGGTTAATGAAGCCAAAACGTAGTATATGTTGTCATCAAACAAGGACACAGAACATCGACGAATTGGAAAAAACGTCACAATAGACAGACATAACTTCGGGGTAGTACAGGACTTCGTCTACCTAGGATCCGCTATAGACACGGAAAACAACATCAGTGCGGAGATCAAACGGAGAATAACTCTTGCCAACCGTTGCTTCTTTGGGTTAAGAAGGCAATTAAGAAACAAAACCCGCCCCACAAAAACCAATGTAACCATGTGTAAGACCTTGATTATCGCAGTCCTGCTTTACAGCGCGGAGGCATATGGACCTCATTGAAAGCGGACGAGGAAACCCTTGGTCGTTTCGAGAGAAAAACTATCCGAATGATCTTTGGTCCCGTCAGCGAAGACAATGAATGTGTGGAGAAGAAGATATAACAACGAACTGTATGAGCTGTACCGCGACATGGGCATAGCTAGAAGAGTACGCATCGCAAGACTACGATGGTTGAGCCCTGTAGAGCGGATGGACATCAAAACGGCTCAACGGGTTTTCGAAAGCACATTGCAGGGAAATCGCGGAAGTGGAAGACCTCGTCTCAGGTGGCTCAATCAAGTGAAAAAAGACCTCAACCGACTTAGAGTGCATAACGAAATCAAAGTCGTTATAGAAGGATGTTGGGTGAGGCCCAGGTTCACCCCGAACTGTAATGCCCACCTAAGTAAGTAAGGAGACCGCCTACTCTGCGTCAACTATAGAGGCATTAAGCCTTGCGCGAACCAATGCGGTGAGATCGTGATCGTGATCGAGAACGTCCATAAACGTTTGACTTAATGCATAGGGATTTGACTTATCGCAATCGCATCGTACGATCTCACCGCGTTGGTTTGGCCAAGGCTTTAGTTTTCTAAACATCGCCTATAAGATCATTTCGAGCGTGTTATGTGAACGTCTCAAGCCGTTTGCTGATGAGGTCCTTATCAATGCGGCTTCAGACCTGGAAAATCTACCACCGACCAAATATTCACATTGCGCCAAATCCTGGGGAAAACCCAAGAGTACAACATCGACACCCACCACCTGTTCGTCGACTTTAAAGCAGCGTACGATAGTGTTAACAGAGTTGAAATGTATCGTGCTATGTCTAACTTTAGAATCCCTGCTAAACTGATATGCCTATCAGGATGACTTTGGAGAACGCTAGTTGTTCCGTCAAAGTTGGTACAGACTCTACTGAAACCTTCGAAACCAGAGGGCTAAGACAAGGCGACGCACTGTCATGCAGCTGTTTTAACATTGTGCTTGAAAATGTAATACGTAGCACCCATGCCAGTACATCGGGCACCATTTCAATAAATCAACACAATTACTTGGGTTGGTGGTGTCGACATAGACGTGATAGGAAGAACAAAGCGAGCAGTAACTGGTGCATTCACTACTATGGAGTCAGCAGCAAGCCAAATGGGGCTGAAAATAAACGAGGACAAGACGAAGTATATGCTCTCATCAACAAAAGTCCAATCCCACCACCGACTTGGTCAAAATGTCACCATTGACAGGAATAACTTCGAGGTAGTCAGTGAATTTGTCTACCTGGGCACTGCTGTAAACTCAGCCAACAACATCAGCGCTAAAATCAAACGCAGACTAACTCTTGCTAATCGCTGTTTTTTTGGGTTAAATAAGCAATTGAGGAATAAAGCCCTATCGAGAAGAACCAAGGAGACACTATACAAAACACTCATCATAACAGAAGCATAGACCCTCTCCCAATCGGATGAAAAGTCACTTGGAGTCTTCGAGAGAAAAGTTCTGCGTACGATTTGAGGTCCTGTTTGCGTTAATCGAGAAGACAACGTTTGGCGAAGAAGATACAACTACGAACTATACGAACTGTACAGCGACATAAGCTTAGCCAGAAAAATTAGAGTCCAACGACTTAGATGGCTGGGCCATGTAGAGCGAATGGACATCAACGCTCCAGCACGTAAAGTCTTCAACGCCAAACCAGAGGGAGTCAGAAGCCAAGGTAGACCTCATCTTCGATGGAGCGACCAGGTAGAAGGAGATCTCCGCCAACTTGGAGTGCAACATTGGAGAAGGCATGCACTTCAAATATATGACTACCTTTCCTCATTCCACTCATTCTATTCTTTGAAGAACAAAAACCAACTTTTCTTAAAATATATGAACTGACGGACTATGTAGCATCAACGTACCTATTGCATAGTGCATCTGAGGAGTGTGTGATGAGTTAACAGCTCCGGCAAACACATAAACTTTTCCATCGCAAATCTGCATGTCAAGGAGATTGATTTCGATTTCGGTGCTCTCAGCTGAAAGAAGATCTTTTAATTCTTACTACACAAACTCAAAAGCACCAAAAAGCAAACCTCTTCCATTCCAGAACTTTTGATAGAATTCATCTCGGATCTTCCTCATCACTTCATTTTCTTCAAATATCAGCTGTTCGTGTCCATTATTAGAAAATATCCATTTCTGAACCCACCGATCGGCCAGTACAATGACATTCCACTCAGAGTCTGAGACCTTTTCGCTGTCTAGCTTAACGAATTTCTAAGGTAAAAATTGGTTAGAACTGATATTTTATGTAAAGAGTTAATTTACATTTTCCTTATCATGTCCGCTGTTCATTCCAATTATAATTGAAGCAAACTTCTTTCCAATTCCGCCAAAAAATCCTGATGGGGCCTTTACACTTCTGTGCTGAATGACATGACGTCCATTCACAACTTGTAACTGCAAGAAAAGCATGTTGCAAGTTGTGGTCACCAGGAGATATCCTTGTGGAGGAATGGCAAGCAAAAAATCAAACTCTTGCCCATCTAAAATTCCATTGGAATCAATTGATGAACCATCGTGAGCTATTGAAGGCCAATAGCGAACATCTCCTGTTGGAGAAACAGCCAAACATGAAGCCATTTGCTGACCATCCGGTTGAAAAACAGTCACTAATGATGCCTTGTGTCCAATATCACAGTGTGGCAAAGTTAGCTCACGACATTGGGCAGTAGTTGTGCGACGCTGTGGAGTCCGCGATAGGTCTTTATATTTTGGAGACCCCTGTCGGTTGTCCTTGTATTGCCACACTAGCAAACGTCTTCCATGCAAAGCCTACAAAAACGAAACTTTTTTAGTGAAATTGATTTCAAGAAAATTATTAGTAATTTACCCAAGCCCAGCCATTGCTTGAACAGTTGATTGAAACTCCACAGCTCCTTTCAGTGAATGTAAGTGCTTCATTTACAAGCACAGGGAGCTGGAAACCGTAACTCTCTACAACGTTGCATTCAGACCGTATTCCAGCTAGAGATTGCGTAGAGCGACCCGACACACTGAACCGGCTAGAAAGAACATGACTTATTTACGTTTTGTTCGGGATTCACTAAAATATTTCAGATTTACCCGGTTATTGAACCTTTCTTCATGCCGCTGCCGCCCATTGATTTGCGGCCTGAAACAATCGAGCTAGCAGAGCTCTGTCGCGTTCTGGATCCAAATGGACTTCTTGAGGCCCCACCGAATAATTGATTGTGCAACGATTTGTCCATGATAACTTATTTAAACTTAAGGAAACTTTAATAAAATTCTTTTTTGGCGGTCAATGGAAATATACAAATAGTTCTGTTGATTGCAAAAGTGAGGTTATGTTTTACTTCACTTTGAATTCGCTTCAAAAATAATTTTTGTTTTGATGATTTGCAACACAGGGATGTAAGATTGAAAGAAAGGCGAAAGCAAATACACAGTGGGGTCGTTCCGTGAATAGTGAGTCGATAAC
Source organism: Melanostoma mellinum (assembly GCA_914767635.1). Taxonomy (NCBI): domain Eukaryota; kingdom Metazoa; phylum Arthropoda; class Insecta; order Diptera; family Syrphidae; genus Melanostoma; species Melanostoma mellinum. The sequence goes on along the minus strand of OU612058.1, from coordinate 7,541,272 downwards.
GTTTTGACGATAGTAGGCGCGTTTTATTGAAAATTTTCTATGTGCACTTATGTGCTCTTATCAATAAAACGATTTTTGGTTATATGCACTTAGCAAGTTCACTTTCAATTTTAACTTTCAAGGTTGGTACCCTTTGCACTTGTTCTAAGGATAAGAAACATTAAAAATCTGCATTCTAAGGATATAAATGCATACCTTTTACTTTTCATTTCTATTTTTCTCTATTTAATTCTCGATTCTCAATTTATTTGCCGCATTTCAACTTTTTACTTTCGATGTAAACAAAACAAATGTCAGAATGTCACTTTAATTTTTTTTCGCAATAGCTGTGTTCAATAAGATTCATTTTTATTTTTAGGGTCGAATAATCGAATCGAATTAGGAATTAGGATTCAGATTTCGATGCAGGTATTTATATCACGGTTACTAGTTTGTGAATTAAAAACTCATTAAGTCATAAGTTAGTAAGTGACTTATGAATTAAATAAGTCAAAAGCTTAGAGAAATAAAGAACAAGAGGGAAAACCATTGCTTTTGCTGCTACCACCACCTTTTCTGACCGTGTGTGTGTGTGTGTTAGTAACTGCGTGTCTATTTATGTCCCCACCAAGTCACCACCTGACTCATCTATTAGCTATTAGGTGTGTTTCTTTACTGAAAATTCGCACGAAATGCACCGAAATTCGGCGAAAGTCAGTCTAATCCCGTTCCGATTTTTCGTAACAGTGCACAAAAGAGAGTGCTCTCGAGACAGTAAAAAAATTTCCCCGTCCTGCGAATTTCCGCCACCAAAATTTCTGTGGACAGAAATCGTGCACAGCCAAAACAAATACCACAACTGTCAAACAGACGTTTTTCCAAGCGTTGCGCTGCTGCGAATGTTTTGTTCAAGGCGTTTCTTTACTTTTAAGACGAATACGCTCTTTCAGAGAGTTTCTGAAAGAATTTAACAACCTTTCCTAAAAAAAAATGTCTGTGCACAAAAAGTAAAGAAACAGACTTATTCAATCTGTTGTCGAAAATCAGAAATATGAATGAACACAACCCAAAGACTGCCAACCTCTGGATGCCAAAAAAAGAAATTTACCAACCATCCCTGTTGTGCAGTTAGCTTACTGCGATATTTATGTGCACTTAGGCTACTGACATAAGGAGTTGTTGTTTTCCCATGAGCGATGTTTTGCTGAAGTGCACACAAGTGCACATAGAATTTCAATAAAACTCGCCTAGTGATATTCTTAACACAAAAAAGACTACATTCGACTGAACGATAGCTATTTTAGCTGTGGTCTCATAGATTTCTTTGGCGAAAATCAACTTTTAAACTAAAATACTTTCATTAAATTAGAAATAAGGGGGTAAGCAAGGAAAAATCTACGAGCTATTATGTATACTTCTTACAACAGAATTGTTGAAGTCGCATTTTTGACAGCTCAAAATATTAACAAAAGAATGACCGCCGTATTAATAAACGTGGAATAGCCTTATTCCGTGGATTAAGTTACCATTATACCATTTTCCATTTAATTAAAGCTACCATTATACAATTTACCACTTAATCCATGAAACGCAGCTATTCCGCGTTTATTAATACGGCGGTGAATGCATTTGCTTTGTTTTATCACTAGCGAAAAAAAGTGAAGGACCTCGCCATATCAAGGTGCTTCCTTATGAAATTTACCAAAAGCCTTAGCTTTATTTATTTTACAAGAAAATAAATTTTCTTACGTTTTGGAAACAAATCCAATTGAAATATGACATTTTTAGACAGAAATGTCACCTTTTACAACAAGTTTCGTTAAAAAACTTTGATGACACATTTTCAACGATAGACGAGACGAAAATAAAATTACGGAAAGCACCGTTTGTGCGTTATCGTTGACGATAGACGAACGAACAACGATTGTTTGTGAAAGTAGTGGATTCACTACCCTGAATTTGCTGCTTCTGCGACTGCTCAAACGTGTGAGTTTGAGTGATCCTTAACGAAGAATTTTAGCTTTGTAGCTGAAATGCAAAAATAATATAAGCAGCAAATAAAACTAGCAGCATCACCTGTGGTGACGCCAAAAATGATGACAAACGTTTTTACGACTGTTGCAACTGCGGAAACGCTTTGGTTTGGGAGAACCTTTAACATGTGGAAAACAGTACAAACAGCTTTTTTGAACGAGAGTTCCGCACTGGTTTTCATAATTCAGTAAATCCTAGAAAAATGGAATAATTATATAAAAATGAGAAACTCATGTCAGTGTCAGCTGACCGCACAGCTAAAAACCGATGCAGTGCAGACTTGCATTACATAATAAACAAAATTCATCAACTGAACTCTTCCACCCACAAACAAAATGACATATGTCAGTTTACAAAACGCGCTCCAGCGGCTATTCTTCGCCCGCTGCCAATCGACTGTCAAAAAGATTGCGTTCTGCAACTTGCCCTATCAATTAACTGAAAAATAATATTTTTCGCAAAAATTTTATTTAATTCTCTACTTTTCCAAGATTAACTCATCAAAAATATTCTAATCAACCATCATAAACTCCATTCGCCAACCTCTCAATCTAAAACCACCATCAAAAGATCCAAATATTTTCGCAAATCATTGAAAAAATCTGTCGTGAAACTAATCGTGAGTGAAAAGTGACTCCGTGGATTCGTTGTACTACAAACCAAATTGTGTGTTAATTCGGCGGCAGCATATATATTTCATTTTCTACTTCAAATTCATGGAAAAAAATTAATCAAAAAAATTTAAATAAACTTTTTCGAAAAACACTGCAATTTACCCTAGAGCCATTCAAAACCCATCGGATTTTGGTTTTTGAAATTATCACACTCAAAGAAACTCGAATTTCTTGATTGAAAAAAAGATTTATCAATTCGGATTTTTTATTTCCAAAAGGAAAAATTGTTGCGAAAATTTTCTTCTGCATTTATCCATCGTAGTCGTAGTCGTTCTTCTTTTTTTTTTTTACATTAGTGTCGCGAGTGTGTGTGCTGGCAAATTTGTTTTCGTGTGAGTGCCTCTGGCTGGCATCCCTCTCAATAGACCATCATCTTCATAGTTGCTGTTGTGGGGCTCCTTACTGGGCAGCACATACTCCAAGCGCTTGTCAATGCGTGCATCAGCGGCCTCGTGATTCCCAACACGAAAAACCCCATTTAGTAGTGGCTTGAGCACAAAATGTCTGAAATCAAGCGAGTGGCTTTTACCACTATCAACAGTGGCAGTAGCGGCAACGGCAACAGTGCTGGTGCATCGTCTGGAAATGGTGCCATTTCATCGTCGACTTCGAATGCGGCGCTTCATCGTTTTGGCGTGCCCGATCCAGTGACGTCACACAAAACATCATCCAGCAATGGCAGTAATGGCGGTGGTAGTGGATCATCAAAGCCAGCCAAGACCATCCACCTCAATATGGAACTCTTTGCCTCTAATTCGAACTCCTTTCCGGAATTCAACTACTCCAAGTTGATACATTTGGAAAAGGTTTGTTTTGCGTTTTTGTATATTTTGTATTATGTTTTGCGCCTCATCACAGTTTACAGCAGCTCGAACTCAGCCTGGGTGCTGCGTCTGTTTTGTTATCTTCTTTTTGATATTGCACTGTGTTCCATTTTATTTTTGATGTTTTCGCGTGTGGGGGTGGGCTGGGAGCTAGGAGGAAAGTAAAACCGGGGAAGAAATCGAATTGAAGTTGAGGGTGGTCGCAGTGGTCGATGCTGGCGATTGGTTGAGTTGTCGTCGTTTTGGTGTATGCGGTGTACGTGCATTGTTGGAGACAATCATTTGTTGTTTTATTTCATTTTGTTCGATTTGAAGAAATATGGGTACAAAAAATTAAGAAGGAGAGGAACAGGCAACGGCGGCAGATACGAGTAGCGAAGGTGATGGGACGTTTTAGTGCTTTTTTTTTTTTTATTGTTTTTCGTGTATAAATTTGCTCGCGTGGATGGATATGTTGTTAAGAATGATGCGTCAGGGAGTAGGAATATGTACGCGTGTGCATGTGTGGTTTTTAGTGCATCTGGTATGTTTTTTTTTTGTCATGGGGATGGTTAGAGATTTGGTGGCGCTGCATTGACTAGGTAGGTAGGTTAGATAGGAGAGGTATTTGTGGTATGAGTAGAAATATTCTTGGAGGGTGTTGGAAGGGAAATTGACTGATAATTGCCTTAAATAACTCCCGAGCAAAACCGGTTCGGTGTCTGGTTACTTACATTTCTGTTGATTATGAATGAGTGGATTTTTATATATACCTACATCGGTAAAGGGGTTTTGAAATTAAATTATGTACGTTATTGATTTTTGGATGTCGATGTCGCGTTGTGGTTGTGAATAATTTTGAGTCATGTTTAGTTGAAAACTAATTAGTAAGTTAAGGTATTCATACTGCTGCACTTATTGTTGCTAAAAGAATTGAATTGTAAACTTGTATAGGAGTATAGATGTTGTGTGTTTTTGACAACAGCAATACAAGCAAGTAGGTAAATTACATACTTATATTTGTATGTACGTAGGTCCGTAGCTAACTTAATTATTGAACAGATTGTGTAGGGATAAGAAGTATCTAAACAAAGTAAGCCAATCATTGGGCGCCTACAAGAATCTATTGAATATGATAACGTGTAGGATACGGATCTAGGATAACTTCTTGAACCAGTTAAATCTGATTTGGGTTTGCTAACAAACAATTGTGGAATATAAAAAATATCGTTGGGCCCTAGTGCACAACCATTGCCTTGGTGAGGGAATGCAGAAGACATACAATTTTCTGTCGATTACAAACGGCTTATCGAGAAAGCACTTTTCGTGGCAATGAATTTACTATCGGAGGACTTGCCAATTCTTCGCTATAGGCGATGTCCGTTCAGCTGATGGAAAATAATAGATAGCATGGTAGGACGAGTATTGAAAATTGTCGGTTTCATTTAGATAGCCTTTTGGGAGAAGCTGGTTTATACCTTCCTGGAATCTTAGCCAGGAAATGATTGTTATTGAATCTTCACAAATGGTTCCATTTGGGAGAGCGATGTCATACGAATGCATGCCTCATCTTCCAAGCGAAGGCGTATGTTAGGTATTCAAATGACTTTGAGCTACGTTTTGAACAATGGCTGGATGGGGAGAAGTATTTGTGTCTGCAGCGATAGCCAAGCTGTGCTAAAGGCTCTACTCAATCCTGTAACTAAGTACTTCAAAAGTGATACAGGAATACAAAACCTATTTGGGTTCTACAACATCACGGCACAACTGGAAATGTGATCGGCGATTATTTCAGACAGCTTTCCCAGGACCTGAACCGGCGCGGCGCTTGGTTTGGCATGGTCCTTAGTAAGGGCTTCACTCAATGATTGGATCTGTCAAGAGCTGAACGTATGCTCCCCAACGTTAATAAGAATACTGCAAGTTTTTTGCTATCCCGCATCAGAAAAGATTGTAGATAGTCATTTGTAATGGGGCGCTTAGGTAAGGGAAGGGATGTGAAATATGGGATAGGTAGTGGGAAAAATAGAGGTAAAGGGAAAAAGGTAACTTAGGAATGGAATATAGGGAAGGAAATGGGGAAAATGAAGAGGACTGACCAGTGGTAGGAAATTTGACAGAAGGAAAAAGAATTAGTTTTGGAGAGGCAAAAAGAAGAGAGGCTTTTTATCATAGCAGCGTGTTTTGGCTTCTCTCCGAATTTCTGAAAAGCTATAAAATAAAGGATATTGCTATCTGATAATACAATGGATCTGCATTTAAGTCTGAGTGCTCCAATTATTATTTTAAAACCCTCCGATAGAATTAAAAAACCTTCAGATTTTTACCACCTAAGGAACAAAACGGTTTCAAGATATTGTGTAGTGACTTTAAAAAAACCTGTTTCATGGCTTTTTTAAAAAAAAGAGTATTTCTAAATGTATAGACGTTAATTGTACGGATACCAATTCAAGAGAGAGGTAAAATTGATCGAGAATTTTCGGGCTAAATTGAAAATGATTACAATGTAATCGCTGCTTAATTGCATATAATAAAAAAAACCAAATGTGGTAGTTTGTGATTTAAATGGAGAGTGGGAAACAGAGGGATATTGAAAACACGGTAATGGCAAAATGACTTTTCTAAAAATAAATTTAAAAGTTAAGATTATATCGAAAGCATTGGAAAAAGAATACAAATGTGATTTTAGTAGGTTATTGTAAATTATGTAACCTAGAAATTGAAGTAAGGCTAATTCTCTTTATGGTTCAACGCTTATGGTTTTGTATTTTCAAATCATGATAGTGGTCTAAATAGCACAGTATCAAAATATTATAGTTGAAAAACATCTTGATTTTGACCAGTTTTAGTATTTTTATCTGTTTCGCTCCTAATTCAATTTTTTGTATTGCAAGCCGCCAATCGTCGATTGTATCGCAACTAGATTGTTTCATTTAACTTCACGTTCAGCGTTTGAAGGTTAGCTGCTTTACTCGGTAAAATTGTATGTGAAGAATTATTTCTTGATTGTCTTTTATGATATAAACAAACTTTTTTGTGAAAAGTCTAAAAAAAAGGATGCCCTTCATAAGAAAACTCACCTAGGTCAACACTTTTCCGATGACACCAGCGATTTAGGGGTTTGACTAACAGGTGATTTACTTGTTAGTCGAGGGTCGATTAGAGGATCAAATTTCTAATCCCTTAGAGATGCACCAGAGTGTGAACAACCTTCTGGTCTCAGTGATATCACAATGGGACCTCTGTGGTATAAGTGTGTCACACTTCGTATCTCGACAGCCGCATCTTATCTAACCTAACCTTCTAGTTAAATTTTTGATTGTTTTTTATTGGGCTTTTTGATCTGTTACTTTTCTATGCAATTAATAAATTAATCCATTTTTAAAACTTTATCCCGACGTTTCGTTGATTATTTTCCAACTTCTTCAGGGGGTCTTTTTTATTGGACTATTGTCAATTTACATTTGTTTTCATTTAAATTAAAAAGTTAGTCTATTTTTAGTATATTGCACTTAACAGAAAAATTAAAAAATTGAATAAATTAAATAAATTAAGAAACAGGACAAAACAGAAAATATCAACACAATTTTAACGATGTTTTCGATTTTAGAAGTCCTAGATTGTTTACAAAAGATTGCCTTTTTGGAGTGTTTAAATTTTTTTTACCTTTTTAAACTACTGTACCTTTATTTTTTCCATTTTTTTTTTAATTTATTTTTTTGTCAAATCAATTTGGTATGTCCTCCGATACTAAATTCATTGCCCTGAAAAAAGCTTTCTAAGCAGCCGTTCGAAACAAACAGAAAATTGTAGGTCTGCAGGAAATGGGTTAGGCCTTAGGGTTCCCCGCTCTGTTGCGCCAAACTATTGATGTATATAGGTACTTATAAATAAGTATTAGCAACTGCAAAAACCTATCTACTAGTTCTTTTGAAGCATCTTAGGTAATTGACACTATCCGTTTTTTTTTTTTTGTAGAAGATGCGATAAAAGCCGAGGATAGATAGATTGGGTTGAGAAAAGAAAGAAAGGGCACGACTGGGTCGCACGAGCTTGTGATTGTGTGCTAAATACGATATCAAAATCTTAAGGCTAAGTAAAAGGTTTAAGTATTCGGTCTTCATAATACATTGGGCGAAACAGGGTTGCCAACTCCCCATTAATTATAAAAATTTAATTGAAAAAAAAAAATATTGAAAAAAATTAAATTAAATACTCCAAAGTTTGCCAGCGATTATTTTTAATTTAAACGAGTTTTTCAAAAATCAAGTATGCAAAGTTTAAGATCTTGCCAGAAGTTGTTTTAAAAAAAAAACTATAAAAATTTTTAAAATTAAATTTTTTTTCATATTAACATGTAATATTATTCAAATTACTGAGAACTTTCAAAATACAAAATTTTGTCCAAATCGTGTGATCCATTAACGAAAAAGGCAGTTTTGAAAAAACAGTAATATGAAAGGTACCGTTTTTCGACTTTTTGAAAAAAAAATTTTTACATCATAAGAAAGTCAATCTTAAACTTTCCTTCACACAACATTTTATCGAAATCGTTGGAGCCGTTATCGAGAAAAATAAGTATTATCATATCGGTTGTATGGCAGGTACCAATATTTGAAGACCTAAAGACTCAATTCCAAAAACTCCTCCTTAGGCTGCCCCACAGACACTAACTGCAAAATTTAAAAAAAAATCGGTCCAGTGGATTAGGCTGTAGGTCAATATACAGACAGGCAGACAGACAGAATTGTAGGACCCACTTTTTTCTTTTTTTCTTGTTCTCCATCGTCGTAATGCCACTGTTATCTTAATTTTCGTTTCCCGTTTTTAACGGGAGAGACAGTTTTATAAAAAAGAAATTTTTAAAGTGGATTAAGTCGCATAACAGCACTTTGTTACTCAAGTTGTTTTAGTGAACGATTTTTAAGTTTAATCAAGTCTCAAAGTCGGAATTTTGAAGAAAATAAAAAACAATCAAATTTTTCGCATCATAATGGGTTGTCTTGTTCAAATTATCAGCACTATCACAGATTCCATCGTAGAAAACTTCAACACGGGTAGCTAAGTTACGAACTTCGAAAATTTGTGTACACAAAGTCCGAATGAAATCAAAGAAAGCATTGCCAGTTGCCACACGAAATATCGCCAGGCTGGTTTTCGAAACCAGCTGTTTTACGCCAAATGTGCAAGACATTCACATTTTTCTGCAAACACAACTTTTTTCGTATATTAAGACTTTGAATTTACATTCCATTTGGATTTGGCGATACCAAATCTACAAATTTCGAAATTAGTTCCACTCCGAATGGATTATGTTATGTCAAACTTCTTTATAACGAACTTCTTTATAACGTAATTCTCCCTATAGCGAATTTCATTTTATTCCCCTTCCCCTTAAAAAAATATCCTATACGAATTAAGTTCTTTATAACGAAGTTCCCTATTACGAAATTCTCTTTATAAGGAACTAATTTTTTTTACCCAAAAGCAAATTTGTTTCTTTATAACGAAATGTCAATTTTCAAATTTGAAAACAAAGCTTACTAAGATTTTTATTCCTAGCTTTAATAGGGAACTCCCCGTTTTGGCAAGAATTTTCTAAAAGTTAATGTATGTAATGAACATTATGTATGTATGGATGCATTAAAAAGGGTACATGTGTCGTAGAAGTTTTACGCATATATACAGGGCAATCCCTGATACAAAAATGTCGAAGTGCAAGGCTATCTCGCTATCAGAGAATTTGGCGATTATTGAAAAAGTTAAAAGTAGAGAAAACAAAAAAGATGTGGCTGAAAAATTTGGTGTGTCGTTTAGTACACTATCAACAATTTTAAAGAATGAATTAAAAATTTCAAAGTTTGTCGAAGCAAGTTTAAAAATAATAATTAATAAATTTCCTTAGAATGAGTTCTTTTTTTTACACCACTGTTCTTTTTTAATATAAAAGAATACTTGCAGTGTTAAAAAAATAAATTTTCTATATAACGAATTTTTTATAGAACTTCTTTATAACGAAGCAATTTTTTGTTCCCTTGAAGGTTCGTTATAAAGAAGTTTGACTGTAGTTAAATCGGGAAACTTAGACTTTTTTCGATGGAATCTGTGATAAGGCTGAATTAATGCTCTAATTAGTTCTCATTCAAACTCTGAAAACCGAAAGTGAAAATCTCTCTTAGTTTTTTGAGAAATTAAAGAAAGTATTTTAAAAGTAAGTGTGCATGAGCTGAAAAAAAAAAAATTGTGAAGCGCTGATCCCCCAGATATCTTTGATATGGAAGAAAGTATACAAGTGTCGCTTTGGCGGCATGAGTACGATGGCCGTGGCGCAAAAATTTGAACATACCATTTTGTAACACAACCTAAAATAAGTCACAAACATAAATGTGGAGATATCAGCACTTTTTGAACTACGATTCAAAAGAATAAATAATTTAATGGGAAATAGGAAGAAGAACTTGGGCAATAGGTTTGTTCGACATAAGAAAAGGCATAAGTTGGGATCATCTATAACTATTTTTTATTCATGTCTGACTAGGCTTGTGAGTACCAGCGTAACAATTTCAATGTTTCAAGCCCACATTTTACTCATTTCACATAAAGTTATTTAGTACGAATGTTCTCTTTTCATATTTTCAGAAAAAGCTTAAAAAACTTAAAAGCAAACAGAATGGTTTCTCGGATCCATTTGAAGAGAACGACGATGACGTTGCCCGGATAGCGAAGGAATTGGAAAAGAAATATGGAACAACCTACACCAGCGGCAGAGGACGCAGCAAAAAAGACGATTTCTGTGACATTGGACTGGGATATGATGAAAATGATTCCTTTATTGACAACACAGAAGCAGTAAGCATATTTATCTGTAATTTGTTTTGATTTACATTTTAAAACAATCACTAATTTTAGTACGATGAAATTATACCCGAAGAGGTAGAAACAGTAGAGGGAGGCTTTTACATAAATTCCGGTGCTTTAGTATTCAAGCATTTATCAAATACTGAAAAAACCGATGAAATCATCAAAATGCCAAACAAAACGAGAAAGAGAGCTCTTTCCACGTCTTCGGAGGATTCTGGATCCTCTGACGATGAAAAGGGTAATAAAGAAGCAAACGCCCCACCAATAGCAGCAGCAGCAGCAGCACCAACAGCACCAGCACCACCAGCAGCAGCAACAGTTGCCAATCCTTCACAGAGTGCAAAAGTCAGTACGAGTAGTAGTAGTAAACAAAAATCGGAAAAACGCCATAAAACCAGTTCCGACAAAGAAAGTAGTGATAAGGAGAAATCATCGAAGAGTAAAACTTCAACGTCATCATCTGCAGCACCTTCGTTAGCCTCCGCATCACCCAAAGATGAAGAAGTTGTTTCAGAGTCTGGTCTAAAAGACAAGCAGCGTGGCGTCGATCGAACAGTTAAAACGACTACTGTAAAAGACATGCTTAAAGCAAAACGAGACAATTTCCTGAAAATGCAAGAGGAAGAACTGAAAACAAAAACATCCAATGGTGAGACTAAAGCTTCTAATTCAAATGAAGAAGTTTCCGTGTCTGATTCATCGAGCGATGAAAGCGACTTGAATCATGAACCAAGCGCGAAGAAGTTGAAAAAGACTTCAGACGAGGACAGTGATAGTGAGCACATTACAAACCAAAATATATATATATATTTTTTTACTCCTGTATTCTTCCCTTAGAACTGCGACAGAGTGATTCAGTGTTGCCCGAACTGAGTGAAGATCTTTCGCGTGACATAGACTTCATAAAAGACACTGCCAAAAGCAGCAATCGAACTGGCAAGAAATTCCAATTCGATGAAGCGCTTACTGAAGTATTTTTGAGGTATGTTTCCACTAAAATTCCTTTGAATTATCCTAAATAACTTTTTCCTTCTCCAGAGTTGACGATGCATGTCTATGTCTTGATAAGAACATTCGAAATGTTGTTTTTGCACATTTGGAGTATCAAATTTCACTGCCTAAATATTTTCTGCTGCGAAAAGCCAAACAACTGCGAATCAATCAAGAAAAGACTAAAACTAAAAAGTCTTTTGTCAAGCTTCGAAAGGCCGTGTCTGAAGCCATGTCAAGTATTAGTCAGCAGTATCAAAACAATTTAGCAAAATATGAAGAATTTCAGTAAGTACATTCGATTTTGTCTTTGTAGCACAAAAAAATTATTAATCTTCATATCTTTTTTGTTTAGAACTCTCAATACTGGGGTTGACCAGAACAAAATAGAAAACGCTCCGAAAATGCCTAAAAAACGTTTTGTATGGAACGATACGTTGAGGTAAGTGAAAAACATTTTAAACGTAAAAGTGTGTTTGTTAAAATTGTGTTCTTTTAAAGGAGCCTACTGTATGAACTGTATCAAGTACGTTGGATGTCGTTTACAGTCCTGCGCACCAGAAAAGAGTCATTTGAGGATTTTGTTGGTAACTTCTTAAAAGACAAAGTCATTAACATTTGGCCAAGTGGGTGGATGAAGTTAGAAGAACTGAAACGTGAAATCGAGAAAAAGAAAAATGTCCCGAAAAAACTGAAAGAAAACAAGAAACCCGACGAATCTATTCCGGCAATGAGTTCTATCGAAAAATCACATCTGCTTAATCAAGATGCATCGGGAAATTCGAATTCTGGCAGCAAGCAGCCCATATCCATTAACACAGCTGACATCCAAGCAGCAGTGTCGAAATCAAATGATCTAATTAGCGCAAATCTTAAACCAAATGACGTGACGAAACTGTTGCCGGCACACAGTAATGCTTCTGCTGAGCATTTGCATTCATCAAAGTCATATTCCTCTTCCTCTGGCAAAGTGCATCGATCGTCTGCGAGCAGTCCCCTTAATCTATGCAGTAGTCAGAGTCAAAGTCAAAATCAGGCTGGAGTAAAAGTTGATAAAACTTCGAGCGGATGCGTGACCAATAACAACAATACCGCTAATCCAAACCAAAATCTAAACAGCAATAGATCCAGCGGCAATGTAAATATTTCCAAAAACGTTATTGATCTGGTTTCTCCTTCGAAGCGAACTGATCACAGTATAAATAGTATAATGTCATCTCCATCGTCAACCTCTTCATCTGTGTCCACTACTCCGCAACCGCAACATTCCGCCGGTACTCTGGGTAACACGATCAACGTGGACAACAATACTCATGTGATCAACATTGACAACTTCAAATCTGCCACTGAAATAATAAATACGTCCAATCAGCTCATCAATCACACCAACAAAGCTCAGTCGTTTAACGAACGAAACACCAAGGGTCGTTCATCGGCACTCGACGTGCATCAAAACTCCCACCCTCAATTGAAAGCTGAATTCCATCGTCGCGACAGTAGTAGCGAATCAGATGGAGTTGAAATAGTAGGTGTTTATCAAGCTCGAAGTACTGTGTCCTCACTGCCCCAAATTAACAAAAACAAATATAAGAAATCAAACCATCATGAGAGTCGAAGCGATTCGCCAGGTTTGCATGACAAACTTAAGACTGTCCCTACTGCATCAAAGAAACCAATTGACTGCACAGAATTGGATGTAAATAAAATAATGAAGGCTCTTAAAGAGCTCGAGGTAGGTTTCTTTTTTGATTGTTGAGATTCTTAAAACCGATTTTTTTATTTGTTTGCCTTCAGGAGTTACAACAAACTGGTAATTTTGTGCCCGACATATCGGCGTTTACCAACAGCAATCACAATGCCAACACATCACCACTTGCCTATGGAAAAGATTTAACACAATGACAAGAGTATTACAATCCCACAGCTGCTGTATTGCTCTCATCACTTTACAAGAACTTTTCCTCGCGCCTATAGAGCACGAACCAGTCACACTTCGATTAATGCGTCCGCAATAGTCTATCCCCTTACTTTTCATTTTGAACTTGTTTCCTATTTTCTGAATTTGTGATTTTCTTTTTTATCAACAACCACAAATGAATTTCGCATTCCTACCGAAAATATTATTTCTTTTTTATTTATTATTTTTTGGTCCTTACTGTGTTGGAAAAGAATCAAAAATGAAAAAAAAAAGATAAGGAAAACAAATATAAATGATTTCTGTAAGCAGAAGCAGACTCCCATTCAAAGTTTCGTTAACTAAAAAGTAAATTTATTAATATAATTTAAATAAAACAAATTTATAATATTATATACAAAATAAAAAATAAAATAAAAGAAAGAAAACCACTTCTTCACCTATGTAAAATGTTATGAAAGTTATTTACTAAAAGCTATAATACATTTTGTAAAGATATTTATAATTTAAGGAATAAAACTCAAAAATGCATTAATCGTTTCCGAAGTTCCAATATCTAATCAATTTACATAAACATGTATATGTTCTTTTTATAAATTTATGGTCTTGGTTGACTTCAGCTAAGTTTTGAAAAGACTACTATGAGGTAAGTGGTTTTGCGCGGTTTTGGCTGGAGGCATAACCTGTTCCTCGTTCTGAATAAAAAAGTAATAAATCATAAAACAAATATTTTGTGGATACTCTAATGGAATTTTCGAATGTTAAAACTGCTATCTCAAAGAGCAAATGATGAAGAGAGAAAGAAAATTATTTCGCTTTTTTGATGGCTTATAGAAGTTCCGTTTTGAAAAGAAAAAAGTTCGACAAACTGAGTAAAGATGAATGAATGGGTATTAAAAGGAGACCTGCGTACAAATTTTCTTCTAGAATATAATCAGACGAAGGGAAGACGAGGGGAAGGGGTTGTGGGTGATTACCAAAACCACAGTTTTTTGAAAAGGACCGGGTTCCTACAAACAAAGTACGGAATAATGTTGCAATCTAATCTAGTTATCCATTGTTTTGTATTTGTTTTTTTAGTATTGTGTCAACTTGTGGTGCCCGAGACATGCCTGCCTGTTATGTAGGAGATCGAGTGTCGAATCCCATAAACACGGGTATCGCCATTCACGAGTAATTGGTAAGATCTCCGAGAGTAATTAAGCTTGCCATTTAAGGCGCTTTCTAACTTAACCAATAGGAATCGGTATAAAATTGTAGTTTAAGGCCTCTCGTTTTTTTGCGCCATCTTATTTATTTATTTGTCAACTTGATCAATAGATTCATTCGATAAAGCCCTGGGTTTGAATCTGTGGTCGCCGCAAAGAATTTTTGGAAAAACACTGATTCGCCGTATATATCAAATTGTGCGTTTTGTGAGACCTCAACTCACTCATGAAATCGACCCTATTGAGGTAACCGTTGGAGCGGAATTCTCTCCGATTTCCTACGATTCGGAGACATTTTGCTTTGTGGTAGTTTACCGATCGGCCGATCCGAAGTCCTTCGATAATTTTTTTTTTTTTGCGAAAGTTTTAGTTTTGGGAATACAATGCGTTGCCGCATTTGTGAAAAATTTCTTACAATGACAACTACTTTGAAGCGGAGAAAACTCCGCTCCGACGCGACGGTTACCTTAATAAAGTCGAATATGTTTTTGTTAAAGGTAGTTCACGTAAAGTGCAAGAGGACTGTCAAAAAGTATTTTGGTTTCATTTTTGAGCGTTTCTAGATAATCAGATCGAATACAAACATATGCTCTAACCTCTAAGATAGAACCACATCCACCCAGACAGAAGTCCCTGAAATAAAATCAGTATTTTTCCTTCTCTGGTTCTGAGGTTTGGTTTAAACTAAGATATGCAAAATGTTCTCCACAGGAACAGGTCACCAGTTTTTTTCCGCAGATTTTTCGCTTTTCTTTTTTTTTTGACTGACTTACTCCACATTTTTTTTAAAGAAAAATTAAATCGAAAACTGATTCACTACAAGAAAATTTCACAGCAAGTCACAATTAATCACCAATTCGATAGATTTATTTGGAAAATACAATTAATCTACATGTGTTTCCTTTTGAAAAAAAAAAAAAAAAATTCACTTGGTCTTTTCTTTGCAGCAAGTTTCCTTCTTCTCAGTGCCGCTGCAGCCACATTTGCCAGCTTGGTCACACTTGCATCGTTCATCGCACTTTTCGGCAGTGCACTTGCAATCTAAAAAAGAAGTATTTGGAAAATCAATCGCGTTTATTATTATCAATGAAATAAGATAGACTGTATTTTATGTATTTTGTTTAAATTTTCTACATACCGGTACCACATCCTCCACAAGGCATCTTCGACTAATTTAAATTTTGTAAATTAGAATCAATTGATTGAATTAAACTGATTAGACTCGATGTTTGTTTATTGCGAATGTATCCTACCGTATTCTTCTGCAGTCTTTTATAAACTGAATGATGACATTTTTCAACGCATCGAAGATAGTGTGCTAGAGGTTTGCCGGCTTGGAGATTGGAGTTGGGGATGGTATCAGGCTACTGCGCACTACAAATATTAATTGTTTTAGTTATAAATGCAAAAAAAAATTTATAGTCATGTTTTGCAAGGGGTGTTCGGGGTACGAGAGTGGAAGTTTGGTATTTGTGCAGATATTTACGAATTTAATTGAAATTCCTTGGTAAGGCGTTAGAATATTCAAGAAATGCGTTTGTTGTATGATGCCTTACCAAAATAAGAAGACAATTCATTTGATTTATAGTATTCGACAAGGAAATCTACCACAATTTGGTTTAAAAAACACTACCTGTTTTGTTTTAGCGTGTTTTTGAAAACAACAGCTTTTTGTTATAAATATGTATGTAGTTCAAAGTAGGTGGAATTACGTCATTGAATATTTTTTGTTTTTAACCTTTTAAACTTGAAAAGTTTTGATATTTTGTTTTGAAGTACATATTTAAATTTTTTTATTTGTTTATTTCTTTCTTCGTCGAAAAAAAACCAGCATTTGTGGTACACTCGGTCGTATACTTAACATATTTTTGTGATTATTTTCAATTTAGAAGCGTAGGGTTTATTCTGTTCAAGAAATTCATTAAGCTTGTTCTTTGTAGCTCTGAGTTCCTTTCTCTTTCGAATAATGGCTTACTTATTTATGTGGGCATTACAGTTTGAGGTGAGCCTGGGCACTATCAACCACAATCTTTCGCCAAGAATTTCAATTTTGGGTGAGCTATCTCCAGTTTTGGACTCTTAGTCAACTGAGATATTTTCCTTCGAAAACTCGTCGAGCCGTAGCGTTGTTATCACAACCACCGTAGAATCGCCATGAGTACTCTTCTAGTTATAATCAATGCTAATGCCGCGGTGCAGCTCATATAGTTCGTTGTTAGATCTTCTTCATTCATAGCATTTTCTTCATCACTCGGTGTGCTTTGCTTTCGAAACGAACAAGGATCTCCTCACCCGCTTAAGGTCCATGTCTCTGCGCCGAATAGCAGGGGTTATCGAGTTTTTATAAAGCGTTGCTTTGGTTTTTTTAAAGAAATTTTTATTTCTCAACTGCCTTTTTAACCAAAATTAGCAGCGATTGGTAAGAGTGCTTCCCCGTTTCATATACGCAGTTCTAAATAAACAAAATAAACATTTTATTTATCTATATCGCTACTCATAATACGGGCCCTATCCTTTATTTAGGGCTTTCACGAAGTTTGTAGTTGTTGCAAAACATATTATGTGAAAGGGCTTTCTAAATAAAAATTATGACAGCATCCACACAAATGTTCTCCGAATTGTTCAAACATTTTTGATTGTTTTCTGTTGAGTTTTGTTAGTAAATTTTACAGAATCAAAACCATTCGCCTTTAAATTAAATAAAAAATCTTTCATATTTTTTGAGAATGTTTCTTTTATTTTTGTTTTATTATGTATAACTTCAAAAAAAAAAATTAAAGATGAAAAAATTTAAAGAATATCGAAGAATTCTTTAAGATATTTTAAATATCTAATCGAAGCAACCACAAGCAAACAAATTTGACATCCATTGTACAAAAAAAAAATATTCAGAACGTTCTTTTACATCAACGACGAGAAAACCAAAACAACAAAATATATAAATAAATTGATAAAAAAAAATTGGGAATATTATTGACACTTAGAGAATGCTATCACTTTCTAACTTAACATTGTCTTAAACAAACTCATTAGTTTTACTTGTTTGTATTTACCATAACAAAACATGAACTAAAGGGAACAAATAAAATCAGAAAATATATAAAAAAAATATAAAATAAAAACATGAAACAGAGATGAGACCAAAATGAGTGACCTTACCCGGGCGAGATATGTGAACGTATACCTACAAATATCTGAAATGAACTTGAGACCAAGGATCCATTGTGATCCATTCCCCTTTTTTTTTGTTTGTTTTTGCTGTTGTTTAGCTTTAACATTTTATCTATGAAAATATAGAACAGAAAATTTCACACTATGTATGGTATTACAATAATATTTTCATATTTTTTCCTTCCATGGGATTTTCTTTTGTTTTACAAAAAATTCATATACATATATTTTTTTTAATAAAAAAAACTTCACAGTTTAGTAACAAGAAATGGAAATTTTTTTTTAAATGTTTTCAATTAGAGATAAATATATATTTTTTTGTTTATCAATTTAAGGCTAATATTGTAAAAAAGAAAAAGAAAAATGAACCAATAATAAGAATTAGAATTAGCAGCCGTTTGTATACAGATGGAGAGCATACAGACAACACGAGGAAACCGTTTTGATATTTTCTTTATTGTTTCTTCAACGGTGGGTTCTTTTTGTTTTGTCTTCTCTTGGCCTTGCGGGTCGATGCCGAAGAGTTGCTCGAAGAACTGGCGTTGTTACTTGTATTGTTGGCTGTTTCTGTTGATGCAGATGTCGTCATTGACGAAATATTAGGAGCGCTTCGCTGGAAGAGTCCAAAGAAGTTCCACTTTGATGTTGATGTTGGATTTGATGCGTTTTCTAGTTCTTGGACTTTGCTGTACATGTTGTTGTTATTGTTGTTGTTGTTGTTGTTATTATTGCTCATTTTTATTTGTGATTTCAAAAGAACCTGCTGAGACGAGGACTGCTGATTCGGTTTTCTAATTGGTGGTTGCAGCTGTTGTTGGTTTTGTGATTGTATTGCTTTTTGCCTTGGATAGGCGTAATCTCATGACTTCTTCACTTTGCCGTTTATTGTTCCAGTTGATCGGCCACCAACAGCCGCTTCAGCAGCATGCGTGGCCACATGTTGAATTCCTTTTTCCATACATCCCTGGTAGATCGGTTTCATGAACTGTGAAAAAGAATTTATTTTAACAAACTATTTGACGTTAAGGAAAGTGAAGAATTAATTTTGTATCATTCCAAGCTTTATCATTGTATTCGATTTTGAGAATTAGGTCCATGCAAATATTTTTTGACTTGGAAATAATTTGATAAAGGATAGTTTTTCGTTTAGTTCTGAGTCTAAACACCATCAATGACTATATCAAGTTGCTTTTACGAAGTATAAGTTATTAGATTTACAGAATATAACATCTCTCGAAGTGACAAAAAGTGCGGGTCGATGCCGAAGAGTTGCTCGAAGAACTGGCATTGTTACTTGTGTTGTTGGGTGTTTCGGTTGATGCAGAAGTCGTCACTGACAAAATATTTGGAGCGCTTCGCTGTAAGAGTCCAAAGATCGCTCGAAGTGACAGAAAGTAAGCGTAAGTCACAGAAATGAAAACGCACATTCATTGATGACTTGTGTAGAAAAACTCAAACAATTAAATAACTTACATCGATTCGACACTTAATGTAAATGAAAAACAGAGCTCCGAGGAATATTAGACTCTGCATCTATGAGATACCAGAACGCGTCAGATGTTTTTGTTAAATTTCCGAACAGCAAAGATGAAGTGCAATTTACAAAGCTAACAGCGAATATTCCACCACCTCAACAAAAGAAAAGTGACCTCAACAAGCCTCATGATTTTATGTAAGTTAAAATTTCAAAATTGTCTTGTCGGTTTATAAGCAAAACTTCATTTCGGGCATAGAAATCGATTGGAGTCCCTTGTGTATAATGCTGAAAACTATTGTTTCCAGGCGAAGTCATTCCCGTAATTGATTATTAGGGTCCCTGCAAGCCACAAACTTTCTATCGGCCGATAGTTTGGTCGAGCTTATAATCAGTATGAAGATGTATGGAAATCCGCATACTACAACGACTTGGTATCGGTCGATAAATTGATTGATTGATGGGATTCACGATTACCTTCAAACTCAACCAACCCGACTATTTAGGTGGCGTAGTGTGTGCGCTAACAGCCCAACCCGACCGAACTAATGGCCGATACAAAGGTTGTGGTCTGCGGGGGCCCTTAAACAGTGCCATCAACTAAAATAAGACCGCAATTTCAAGTCAAAAATATTTTACAAGCCATACAAATTCCCAAAGGACAAAGCAGGAATGAATCAATGAAAAATTTCAATTACATTGTTCGCATTTTCTTCGCTTCCTAAATGGCTAGTCTTTCTCTATTGTTCTTCTATTGACATACAATCACAAACAAATTATTCCCTCATTAGAAAACCACTTTCAACTTACATTTTCCCATAAGAACGATGCAAACTCGTCCAATTTTACTCCGATATCAGTAAACTCACCGCTGTACCTGTTTGTCAAAAACAAACAAAAAAAAAAAAATGAAAATATGAATATTGGTTCCCTCACATTTTTACAAACCTTATATATGCCCACAAAGCGAGTGTCAATAAAGATACTCCCATCAGGAGATTACAGAAGTTTGCAAATGTGTAAAGGCCAATCAATCCAAATATTCCACTTAAAATGTACATTATCACGGCAATGGCAAAGTACACGGCCGGCGTTCTTGCTGCTTTGAATATGTTCTTACTCTCGTTGTGCGATCTGAAATTATTAAATGTTTCCTCCAAGTCCGTATCTAATTGCTCGCGGTATTTTTCAGAGAACTCTTCTCCACCCATTTTCCGCTTTGATGCAAACTAAAGGAGATAACGTAAATTAAAAAATGAGACATTCATATGGTTTCGTGTATGGTGAACTCACATGGAACAATGCTTTGTCTTTAACTCTTAAATGCTCTGCATCCAAGTGACCGGTGCTCAAATACGGCCTAGTTCCCCCGCAAATATCCTCCATTAGGTGAGAGTAAAGCTCCTTTGCAGCAGCTACTGCTGTCAAATTGTTTGCCTCTGCAGTTGCCTTTACATAAATAATAATTATTTTCTTACAAATACAATTTCATTGTAATTGTTAAACTACTTACCACAAGCATACTCTTCGGCTCTGGCAGCTCGTTGCCTTTGTATATTGTCATATATGACTTAAAGTACTGCACCAGATCCCTTGCTCTGACCTTTTGGCCACTTATCTCCTTTGTGATTAGATTGTCTGGAGCCAAAAGCATTGGTACTAGACTCCGCAGGGACTGTTTGAATTCCGGCGTTATGTCTTTAAGTCGACCATCGAAATTGGGATTTGTGGCAACATTAAGACCAGGATGGGGCATCAAGAAGCATGCTATTTCAGAGAAGCACGAGCTAATGTGTCGTCGCAATGATTGCAATTCTGGATGCTGTTTATCTGACAATTCCAGGCGACGTTTTAGTATTTTTTCACCACCCTCTGGTCCGTATTCTGCTTCGTATGGAAAACTCCAATCACGCACCAGGAATTGTAATCGCTGGAACGGTTTCTTTCCCGAATCGGCCAGCGCCAAGCGACCATATTCAGTGAATAATTGCAAATGTTGCAAATCATCCTCTTGGATGTTTTGTGATAAATTGTATATTTGTACCGACGATACCATTGTGCTGAGAGCAAACACTGTTGCACAATCGCGGACCGTACTCTGGCTATCGAATGCACCCTGGGTGTCTAGCAAGATGATGGCAATTTTGTCTCCATTGGGATAGTCGTGTAAAAATATTTCAGACCACATGAGAATGCCTGTTGTATCACGTTCTGATCCTCCACGCCATGAAAATCCTGATAGAGGTTCATTTTCATCACCAAGCCAATCTGTGATATCATGTTTGACATACTATGAAATGAAGGAAAAAAACAAATAAAATGGTAGGAATTACAAATCTTGCAATAAATTAAAATTCACATTTGATGATTATAAGAACAACTAAAAAAGTCAAACACTCGCAGTTGAGGGTGAGTCTCCCTGTTGATGTGATGGTAATAATTTTACTGTTTTATTTTTTTCCGATAAGTTCTAAATGTTTTTAAAACTCATAAGTTACGCTTATTAGCTTAACAAAGTCGATTGTGACATAAAGACTTTGTATTTTACAACAAACAAAGTTATATTTTTTTAACCTAAGACCCTCTGAACGATGACAAACTTACACAATCATCTTGACAAGCCGTGAAGAGAAATTGTTTAGTTCAACATACAACACACAGTCTCTCTTAAAGACGTGTGCTATTTGCATCAAAACTTTGGGAACAATTTGAAGTTTACGTCGAAGTTTTTGTTCATTCGCTATTTATTTAAATTTTTCTTCAAAACAAAAACCTTTTCCTTCGAAAAATATTTCTTATTTGTGGCGTTTATTAAGTTTTCTTTTGAAGAAATAGTGGTACGTTTTTCAAACTGTGTGTTCCGCAAAAGTCGCAACCTTTTTATCCTGCGACGTCTTTCGGGACAAGATTCCAAGTTCTTCTAGTACGGAGTACGGAGCATGGTTGTAAAATCGCTTTACATTACCCACTTTTTTTGTTGACTCTTCTGACTAAGTCCATGTCACTGAACAAATCTTGGTTAAATCCTCGTCATATTTACCGTTTATGCAGACTGGAACCAAGATAGAAAGAATTTTCCACTCGAAACATAATAAAGTAGGAACACTCCCCTGATTTCTCTACTTCAAACATAAGGACCAGGGTGTCTTATAAAGTGACACTTGTCTTTCTGAGGCAAAAAAAAAAACCTGATTTATTATTTTTCTTTTGGTTTCAGTACTGGTGTCGCTGTCTGAATTTACATCGGATACTAGGAGCGACAAAAACTACATCAAAGCTAAAACCGTCTATGTTTGGCCAAGACGTTGGTGTTGGGTTTCCTTTCTTGCACTCAGCATTAATGTGTTTTTGTCTAGTTTTACAGTTGGCCCCATCTTCTTGATTTCCGTATCAAGGCTAGGTTAGGTTAAAGTGGGTGTCAGCTCGATTCAACACACTCAGACCCATTGGGCTCATTGTGACACCACAATGGATATAATGTATCCTTATCCTAATGGAACCATTTCTAGCTTATAATGAAGCGGGAGAGACACAGGGCGTCGATGTGAGTACGATCACTAGGTTCATTAAAGAAATACGAGCCTAGGCCTTCATCCGCCCAAAACTAAAGTATAACTCCCATATCCGGTCAGGTGCTTCTCAAACATCTTTGCACCTACTTGATAGGGTACAAAATAAAGCGTTAAAATTGATAGGTATTGATAGATTGATAGTTCAATCGTAGAATCGATTGATTCTCTTGAACATCGTCGAAACGTTACCTGTCTCACTCTCTTTTATCGCTTTTTTCACAAACAGTGCTCTAGTGAAATAGCCAGTTGCATTCCTGCAATGAAACAATTTAGCAGCAACACCCGCCTCGCTAGGAATGCTCATCAGTTTTACCTTGAGCCCAACTTCGGACGTACAGTCAAGTATAGAGATTCGTATTTCAGTCGCACCACCCGAATGTGGAATGCTTTACCTGGCTCTGTATTTTCCCTGCATTACGATTCATAAAGACTCAAAAGCAACGTGCATCGATGTCTCCTACTTAGTCCTCTCCTATTTTCTTAAATGCTCGCACTGTGTTCTATAACATTATAAGGGTAGTCATAACGCCTTAATGTGCGCGTTAATTATATAAAAAAAAAATCCTACGTTTGTGAGCTAAAGCTGGGCTCTGACATCTCCCTGAGAGATGATCGGCAGTTAAGGGCTAGTATAAAGTTAAAAGAATTTGATGGCCGCCTAACTGTCTGAGAAGATGCATTTATCATTTTTGGATATCATGTTTTCTCTGAGCCAAGATCAAGGCTACCAAACGCACCAATGACATCATGTAGTAATTGGACGAACTTTTGAAAAATCGTGTTGACGTGTGAGTTTTGCACAATTTTTCCATTAATGATGTTGAAAAAGTTAGCAGAGCGTTGCTTTGTGTAAATCTTTTTTTTTTACTTCAAATGGAGGTTTTTTTTCCAAATTTGATGAAATAGACAAGATCTAGTGAGGAAACTAATGACTCTGTCTGTAGTAAGTGTATTTTAAAGGGTCTTCTTCCATAATGATCGGGCATATAATGCTGAGGTCATTCATTCATCGGGCATGTTTCGTTCCGATCAGATTATCTCCTTCTAATACGCTCCAAAACTGTCGCACGTCTCTAAAGAAGATTTATGAACAGTTCAACATTGACCTTTCATGGGTGCCAGGTCACAGGGAAATACGAGGCAACTGCATGGCAGACGAATTCGCCAAAAAAAGAGCGACTGCTCATCTTCGACCTGAAAAGTACAATATAGATATACCTGTCACTACATTTAAACTTTTGCTAAAGCACGACGCCTCTGAGAAGATGAGCACTAGATGGACGCAGGGTAATAAATGTCTTATAAAAAAACGAATTTGGCCATGTGTCAACTCGAAATGTTCAAAGAGCTTATTGAATCTAAGTCGTCTGCACATTAGTTCCGCCATAGGTGTCCTTACAGGACACTGCCTGATAGGTGGATAAGCTAAAAGACTTGCAGTCGTATTTATAAAATTTGTTTAGAACATTTAGAAATTTTGATCTTCGCGGATGATATGAAAATTTTTAAGAAAATAGACTGCGCAGCCGATCGTCTTATTTTACAATCTGATTTTGAAAAATCGCACCAATAAAAATGGATTGATTCTCAATCAATTTTGTGCAAATGTCAAAGTATAACTTTTTCAAAGAAACGTACACCGGCTTTGCATAATTACTCGATTTCTCATCAAATATTATGCAAGGTGTCCAGTATTAAAGAACTCGGCGTTTACTTTAGTTCCAATTTAGAATTTACATCTCATATCAATTATCTCATATCAATGTTAGTAAAGGAAATTCAATGCTTGGCTTTATTAAAAGATGGTCTAAGGAGTTTACGGACCCCTTTGTCACTCTTTCGCTGTATAACTGTCATGTTCGACCCCATCTAGAATATGCTTCTCAAGAACAGAAAGTATACTGCGAAGATTTATTAGATTTGCTCTCAAGGGACTTCCTTGGACTGATCCTTATGACTTTCCACCGTATGAGCATCGTATTCAACTTTTGCAGATGCAACTGCTTTCGCATCGGCGAATAAATAATGATTTAGCCTTAATTCACCAGCTCATAACAGGACAAATTGATGCTCCTGGCTTGCTCGCATCCATAAGTTTTAACTACCGGGGAGGCTCATACCAACTGCACAACTTGGAGTTACTTCACTGTCCTTATCATAGAACTAATTATGGATTGAATGAGCCTATTACTCGTATGATAAAAGTATTGAACCTTAACTCAAATTTAATAGATTTTCATATTAGTAAAACTACGTTAAAGTCCTTAATTCGAACCAGAGCTCCACTCTCTTGACCATGTTTTTTATGTTTCTAATATCTTTTTAATTGTCATATTTAATAATTAATTTTACGTTTATATGTAGATATCTAATTTGTTTTTGTATATGTTTATCAATAATTTTGTAATTTTCTTACTTCTGTTGTCTTGAGTGTGTTAGACTTAATTTTTGCTTACTAACAACTAACATTTCGCTATATGATGACAGTGATACATATTTCTGAGTGAAAAAACTCTTGAAGAAAAGATACATTGTTTCACAAGCTTGAAATAAGCTGTTCTGATAGTGAAAAAAAAGAAAAAAAGTTGTCTAAATAACCCCTCAACATGTCAACTTTGAACAAAAAACTAAATGGTGCTGTTCATGATGTATCCGTGTAGTACCATTGTTTGTGTTTTGATATACGAGTACAACAACTAAAAGGCTCTGAAAGAGAGTGGCGTAGGACTTGAACTAAATTAATAAAACAGCTGATTTGACTTTGTGTTACAGCTTTTCCAAGTCTCATAAAATATGAAATTTGTGCAAATAATAAAATGATGAAATTTGTGCAATTTATGAATGAAATTGTTGTAAATAGTATTTTTGCACCTCAAATTCCTTAATTTTATCGATCTTAACACTCTCAACAGTGTGTTATAACATGTTCAACAAAATTGTTTTTTGTTGTATCAAATGCCACTTTAGCCACAGTTTAGACAACCAATTTCGGTGTCTAAAGTAAGACATTAAGACAGCGATAAAAGTGTTTATAAATACGATTTGGAGTTGGACACTGTTCTAAGAGCTGTCCAAAGTTATAGACATACTTTGGAATGGGATTATTTATACGACTGTTGGTGTCTACTCAAATGACTTCTGTAGAAGCTGCATGAACGAGGAGGAAAATGAGACAATCCAACATCTCCTTTGCTCATGCTCTGCACTTGCTAAAAGACGGAAAGCTAACCTAGGTGATT
Source organism: Melanostoma mellinum (assembly GCA_914767635.1). Classification (NCBI taxonomy): domain Eukaryota; kingdom Metazoa; phylum Arthropoda; class Insecta; order Diptera; family Syrphidae; genus Melanostoma; species Melanostoma mellinum. The sequence continues at coordinate 7,515,352 of OU612058.1, read as the reverse complement.
AGTTTTTCCATGACATCAGCGATATAGCTAATAAAGACCCTAAAAGTCTCTCTCTTTTCGTACGAAGCTCTAGATGATTTGACTAGCTGGTGATCAACTCGTTAGTCCAGGTTCGATTAGAGGGTGTTTCAACTCTTTAATACCATAGATGGGAACCAGAGGGTGATCAACCTTCTCTGTGGTCTAAGTGTGTCGGTGACCGTATACCGGAAGACACATTTAACCTAACGAAACCTATCTCCTTCTGCTTAGAACAGTTGGGCAGCTAAGTTGGCTTCCCCAGCTGCTTTCTAGGAACACAGAGTTTTTGACTATCAATTTAGCTAAATTTTATTTGAAAGGCATTTAAATTCGTTTTTCATTGGCAAATACCTTCCAATTTCAATCACCCTTATTGCAATAAATGGTTGAAATTTGAAAGTCCTCCAGACGATGTGTTTAAAAAAAATCTCTCTGTTATTGGTTTTACTTCTTTTTCTTAAACCCCAATTGGAAAACTTGGAGCTATTCGATTTGAATCAACTTTAATTGTAAATACACGTCACATCAAGGCCTATTCAGTCATAAAATTCTATTTTAATGTAAAATTTCTAAAAAGACAGGACAATACATTAAAATCAACTCTCATATTTTACTCCCAAAAAGCGAGATAAAATTAAAAAACTACTAGCGTTTTGTCAGCTGAAAGAACTTTTTAATTTTAAAGAACGCTAATTCTATTATTTCAATTAAACAAACAAATCCCAATTAGATAACCAAAGATAATATTCGAAAAGGTATACCGAATTCCGTGCACCACATGATAAAGACTACGCGGAAAGACAAATATTGTTTCTGTTTCGAGTTACGGGCAAAGCCATTTGTTTACTTTGAATTGAATTGAATTTCTAGTTGATAGCTCCAACAGCTGAATAACTTTTGGTTTTGTGTTTCTGTTACGCCTTTATCTTGATCGTAGGTGCAAATAAAGCCAAATGGCTTCCAGATCAGAAAGATTCACTGAATACCTAAAGGCGCATACCCACCGTTCTAAACAAGGCTCGCAAAATGATGCAAAAATTATTCTCCACGAGACTTCCGTGAGACACAAGAACAACTCGCTGATACATCCAACACGGCAAGTTTTCCCCCTGTTAACCAGTCCAAATTTTATCAGATCACACGAGCTGAAGTATTAAAATTTGCCCCTATTTCGGATCACCTCTTTAAACCACCATTGCATTGCATTGTATATATAACAAAAAAGACAAAATCAAACTCGACTTCAACAAATAAATATTCATAGCGTGACAAAAAAAAAAAAAAAAACTGAAAAAAGCCCTTCAAACAAACAGGAAGTACGTTTGCAGTTGCAACGAACTGATTACATAAACATGTTCATAATTTTCTTTTTAAATATAGTTTTCGCATTAATCATCAGTCATCACTAATCAGATCACACTTACCTTTGAGTACATGTATCGGAGAAAGAAATCCAAAAGAAAACTCTTTCCTTTGCGGAATGCTCCTGCCACTGAGACAACACATACGAAACGATCTTTGATCTCGTCCTTGTTGAGGGCTTCGGCGAGAGCTTCATCGTCGAGGACGAATGTGTGGTCTTCTGCTGTTGTGATGATGTGCAGCGCTTCGGCTGGCATTTTGTTTGATCTCTCTGGTTATTGCCGTTTAAAACTTGTAAATCTGAAAGATCAAATGAGTTTAAATTTGTTTTTTCAAAGAATTTTTTTATAATTTAAAAATGCCTTTCAATAAAATGAATGAATTAACTACCAAAAGACCCTCCAAGGAAAGATTTATCATCGTTTTCTGTGGAGCGCAAGGCTTTAATAAACTATTTTGCACTTTGCTAATCTTAATTTAAATTATTTACAACTGTTTGCCGCTCATAGGGGCAATAGGTACTCAACGAAGATCAGCGCGATTGCAAAAGAATATTTTTGTGTTGTTCTCTCGCAGAAATTATTTGAAAAATGAAGAGGAACCGTGACAGAGGCAGCAACGGGAGAACATCCAACTAATTTTCAACAGAGGCACTATTTCCAAAAATAAAACTGAGGTCTTTTTTGCTTTGCCTTAATGCGATGGCGGTATTCTATTTTTTTTTTTCTTTATTTTTTGCATGCCTATCTCCCCGTGTTTTGTCTTGATTATTATTTTAAATCTGTTCAAGAGCGACGGGGTATGCAGAAACATGGGTAAATGTACAATAAAAATGCGGCAATTAGTTAAATGTTAAGCAAAATGTGTTGTTTTGGGTGTTCGCTGTTGAGGCGATCGAAACATTTCATAACGCGGCCAGGTAATGTCTGCCAGTCGATCGTTTGTCACGCTCGCTGTGCAGCCGCTCTTCAAGGTCACAATAAACTAAGCAGTTGCCGACCACATCGACATCATACGCAGTATCATCGAAAACATGACCTCAGCAGTAATGTGCTTATGCAGTGCCGTCATTTCCACACCCGGATGAGTGGAAAAATGTTTATGATTGCTGCTGATCGCAGATCTGCAATCATCAATTCAAACAATCAAGCATGACGGGGCGACGGTGTTTTAAATTAGAAAGTTTGAAGATTTATCTCACATTTTGCGTGTATCGAATCAACGAAGGTAAGCTATGACACGACAAAGGCAACGCGATCGGGTCAAAGTCCTTTCTAGAAGCAAGCTACTTAGCCATGTTACATTTTAAAACAAGTGACGGACAAGAATTTACACAAGTGCGTTGTGTTTCGGACTTAACACAAAAACTTTTTGCAGGTTCTCGGCCAGGGGGTTGAGTCGCGATGAGGATTAGGTAGAGAAAAGGTAAGAAACAAGTGCTAAATAACAAAACTTGTGCAACTGGTTCTCGCACTTTGCCCATCTACGTAGAAAAATAAATTTATTTTGCAAAAAAAGATCATCACCAATGAGTTAACCCCAAAGTAAACAATGAAATTCAATTGCAGATCCCAACAAAATTCCAACACACTTTCTTTCTTACATCAAAATCAGGCAAAGTTTCGTGGGCCATCCAACACTCAACACGAATAACTAGAATTAATTGAACGACAAAACGTAGTTTTATTAATTTAAGCATACACTCGAGTTAGCTATTCAGGGAAAAAGGTGAAACGTGTATTTGTATATTGTATTTGCTGTAGTGCTTCTAGAGCTGTGCTACGGAGGTTCTTCTCTACTTAGAATTTTGGAATTTCGAATGTTTTTTTTTTCTTTTTGCTTATTTTCGATTGTTACTTACGTAAAATTAATTTCTTATTAGCAGATTATCCAGGCGATAGGTTTCTCTGCATACAATACGGCTTTGTGATAGATTAACTGATTTATGGACAATGAATCAGACTGGAAATTTATTGTAAATTATTCTTTTTAAAAAAATTAGAAAAAAACTAACACGAAGGCCAAAATTTTGTGACTCGTTCAGCTCGACGGGAATATGAATTTTTCAGCCTTTGTTTTTATCCTACGTACACATCGTGCGAGAGAGAGATAAAAAGATTTTTGTTCACGTCAAAAATGAAACGTCATTTCATCGACTTGAAAAATGATAGAAAATGAAAAATTACGTACAGTACGACTCAAAAATTGAAAAATATGGAATTCCATATGGGTTCATCGAATTTAAATTGAAATTTCTTACCAATTTTTTTTATATAAGAGCTCTTAACAAATTAACATGAGTAGATTTTGATTTAGTGTGTATAAATTTTAATAATAACAAATTTCAAACCAGATGACGTGTTGTACATACAAATTTAAGTATGTTTAGTCAATTTAATTCCTTTGAATTATCCGTATATATAAACCAATGCGAAACTAAGCCATAGGGTGAATGCCACATGTATTCCAGTGATTGGACCTTTATCAGCAATGATCACAAAGCTAATAATTACAGCATAATCATTAGGAATGATATTAGCCGTGTTTTATTGAGTATGCATACTCAGATTTGCAAAATATCGCAAAACATCGCACATGGGAAAACAACAACGATTAGTGAACAGCGATTAGTGAACAGAAATAAGTCAGTGTTCAGGAGTGAACAACAGGGATATGGCAGGTAAATGGTGTTTATGGTTCATAGTTGCATTAGTGAGTGCAGCATTTTATTGAGACACAAGCTATATGATTCTCAATAAAATGCCCCCCTTATAAAGAATTTTCACTTTTTTTCAATTTTTTCAAAATTATTTCATTTTACAAATTCCGTCACATTCATCTACTTCCACTGTCATAATAAACAGGTGAGCTATTTTTTTCCAAACCAGTAGGTTTGAGAAAATGTATTGGGTAAAGTTTTTCGCTTTTAAGAATTTTGCGACAACAGCGTGGGAATAGGCTATTATCATACACGGTTCTAGAAACCAGTCCTTACGGCAGAACGAGAAAAATCTATCACCGGATAAATTGTCTAGGAGATTCCAACACTGATTTCCTACGTTAACAAAGAGAAATGACAAAGGTATGTATTGTATACTCGTACAATCGTTCAACCAAGCCAAAGTCTCTCACTGTGAAAAAGTTTTGCGATATTGTTGAAAATTCAATAAAATAACCAAATTTTTTACATAACTTATGGTTACAGTAGTAAGAAATAGTATTTTATTGATTATAACCGTAATATCCTTTTCATAGTCTCATTTTCGAAGACAAATGGCCAAACAATGAACGCATTGGCTACTCGAAAAGAACGAATTTTTTTGCGAATTTTTTGTGAGAAACCAGTTCAAATTTCTTTATTAAAGCCAACTACACATTAAAAAGTGACATTTTAAGAATGTTTTGTAAAATTTTCACAAAGAAATATTTAAAAATATGGCAATGGCAGCAATTATTTGGACGTGCCTCGAAAAAAAGGCGAGTTGCGGTGCCCCTCATAACTTGGGGCTGGATCGTCGGAAATCGAAAAATCTAAATTCATTCGTTAGATAATTCTACCAAGTAATGTCAAGGGGTTTTTTTGAAATTTAAAAAAAAACTTGTTATTGTAAAATAACGATTATCTACAAATTTGAAAAGCTCTTCGTCACTACCTTGTAAATTGTTTACAGAAATAGTGTTAAAAATTTCAAAAGTATCAGTGCAGTAGTTTTGAAGTTATGAGGGGCACCGACTTTAAGAAAGTGAGTTATGGAAAAAACACTTTAAAGTTTTGAACACTAAAAAAAACATTATACCGACTGGTCGGTAAAAATAGTTGTCACTTCGTCAATTTTGCTCCAATCCGCTTGAAATTTAGACACAATGTTCTGAAAAAATTAGGCATTCATTAAAAAAAACGGCAAAAAATTAAATACGATCGATATGAAAATGCGCTATTCAGAAAAGATGGCTTTTTGGCTAAAAACATTTTCTAATTCAAGCTGCTTGTCGCCATATTTTCGTTGGTTATCAATAGGTCTGTTCGTTGAACTTTCCCCAGGGTTGACCCAGGTTTTCTTGACAGCCCTGTGAATTATCAAAAAATCCTGATTTTTCCAGTCCTCAAAAAACGCTATACCACAAGTCACCATACATCCCTGCCATTAAAAATAAAAATACATGCCATTTGACAGCTCTCAACTCGCAAAAAGCTATGGCGAGTTGGGGGAAAACCTATGGCAAACCTATGGCTCAAAAAAACACTCAATTTGACATTCAGGGTGAATTTAGGTTTCTCAAAAAACGCTTTGTGGCGACCTTAGGGCAACCCCAGGGCTTCAACGAACAGACCTAATAAGAAAATTTGAAAAAAAATGAGTATTATTTAGAGTAGATGTGCTGTGTGCACCATGATAGACTCATTTGGCCTTTTATTAATGCTCAATGGCAAATTAAGGGAAGGGGCAAAAAATGCAGTTAATGTTTGAAAGACAAAATAAAAAAATTTAGCTAGGTTTTTATGACATCTAAGTCCAATTAGCCGTCCAAAAGGTACGAGACTAGATTCTGCAAAGGTAATCGTTCCTATTGACATAATAGGTTTGTTCGATGAAACCCTGGGGTCGCCCTGTGGTTGCCAAAAAGCATTTTTTGAAAAATCTTAATTCGCCTTGAATATCAAACTGAGTGTTTTTTAGCCCTGGGTTTGCCCTTAACTCGCCCAAGGTTTTCGCTTTAGCGATTTGAGGGCTGTTAAATGGCATCTGTTTTTATTCAAATGACAGGGATGTGTGGTGATTTTAAGGACTGGAAAACAAAGGTTTTTTTGACAACTTATAGCATAGGGTTGTTAAGGAAACCTGGGTTAACCTTAGGTTAAGTTAAACGAACGAACCAAATATATAGTTGGCTTGTCCGTGTAAAGGGTGGTTTTTTGAAGTTTACTATCTGAAATTGGCAGCATTGTTTCTTGTGATTGTCAATTTAATCATTTGCCTTATATCTATTTGAAGTTAGTAATACACGTTATGTCATTTCACAATGAAAAGAGTTACTTCCGAACTGCAATGCTTGCAGTTGCCCTAAAATTGGTCGCAAATACAACTTTCCGATTCTGTTTCATTCGAGTGGGTTCATATGTCCACATCTTTTAAGCGCTAACGGTATACAACACCGTTACCATTGTAAAGAAACTTATTCTTACGTGTCTTATTTCACTTTGAATTTGTATGCCCCTTAAAACACATCCTTAATTTAAAAGTAGAAACTATAGCTTAGTTCCAATATTTTGCTTAACCTAACCACTCACCCCAAAAGCATTTTATCCTTCAGTGGGATCATTGTCGTCTTCAGAACCCTTCTGCATCTCCTCTTCGGCAAGGAATACGAGTGCAGAAAGTTGTTATTCCTCCAGAATAAGAATAAGAATAAGTTAAGAACAGTACTAATTGTCATAATCATGGCTCGCTTGTGATCGTGAGAATGTCCTCAAAACGTGAGTGGTAATAAAAGCCGGAAGTTATTGATCAATAGCCCCTAAATAATATATTCATAAGCCAAACTCCAACTCAATATAGGTACTAATAAAAAAAAAGAATCAGGTATTTTTAGAAAAGGGCTATATGTAGGATTGTTCACTTTCATTTCCCTGTAAACGCTTCGATTGCCCTTGGGGTGGATACCTTCCAATTTACATACAAACATATTATATTGAGTTATGTTGACTTTCAAATTGCGTTTTTTCTCCTTGTTTTTGTCAAAAAAGATAAAAAGCACAAAGCCACAGAGCATTTTAAATCCTAAAATCGTCGGTACAAAATGCCTATGGCTGTGCTCGTTCCTTTTTTTTTGCATAAATGTGTATGTGTCCATACATCCATACACTTACACATAAATATATATTTACATAAATCCTATTGCTTTTCAATGATTTCAGAAAAAAAGAAATCAAACTTGAATGATTTTCACACAAATTGGCCAGCCTTAGGCAAACACGAAGGAAGAACAAAGAAACTTCATCCCATTGTTAACCAATCGATTATGGGCACATGTAACAGCTACTAAACTCATAGTCCCTTTTTTAGGGAATTAAACACAATACCGAGTCATACAAATTTGCTTTTAAGGGTGTGGTTTAATTTTTTTATTCGGTGACTCGTGACTTGAAAAGCATTTATTGAACTTTTTTGAGCTGTGTTTTTGTTTTTACTTAAAGTAGTGCCTTTTCTGTGATGCTTCAACGATGACAAGTAATTGTGGGAGAAAACCTTGCCGATTAAATCAATCATTGAATCGGCAAGACTTATTTAAGGACCTTTTATGCCTCTATAGTTTGTTTTAAGACTTGAGAAATGTATGAATTTGTGGAAAGAATTAACGTCAAAGCAGTTTTTGTTAAAGCTGTGTGAGTTTGATGTACAATTTGGTCCCAAACAGACTTCAATATTTGCTGTTGATGTGATTACGCCTAATCGGGTATGAATGAACATGAAAATTACATCCTGCGATTCCTTAAGTACATCAGTATAAGATTCATGTATCAAAGGGTTGCACCCGTTGTATATGTAGTGATTTCGGACCTTCCGAGACATTATTCTATCCCGAAATCTAATCGTTTCATTTAAATATGGGTCAACCTTAATTCCAAGAAATTTTTCCCTGTTAATCCGAGAAAAACTGAAAGGAAAACTAAAAACAAAACTGAAACACCTTCTAATAATTAAGAAATTAAAGTTTTAAGTATACTCCCAAGTCCTCCAAAGGTCTTGAAATTGTAAACAAAAAAGGAACAACCAATAAAGCAAGGATACCAAGGTTGAATAGGCCCTCATATAGTTACAAAAAGGAAATAAAAAAGATAATCTCCCAGGTTTTGGTTCTTCGTGTATACTCGTATGTCGTATGTTAAATCATTCAAACAAAATGGTTTATTAGGGCATTGTGTTTATGGCATAAGGCACCCTTATGGTTGCTTGAAGTATAGGCACGATTGAAAGAAGAACAACTGGATGTCACTTACCTAGTTCCCACTTGGACTCGGCATCACCATCATGGAATACAATAGGAAGGAAGCGTGTATTTTGCATCATAACTCGCAGGTTTACCAAAATACTTTTATTATCCTCCTGGCCTAGTCGGTGTATAGCGAGAGAAAGCTGGAGAAACACTTAACTAGCCCCATAAAAGCAAACAACAAACATTCCCGATTATTTATTTAAATGCGAAATGGCTGCCATGGCGGTAGAAATGTGGTTAAGTATGCATGGGACCGACCTTTTTCAGTCTTCATCCATGCTGCCATCTCGCATAGTGGGAGAATATCCGTCCTCAGCGGGTGATTTTGGTTAGGCGCAGGGGGTAATTTCCACTTTCGACAAGAAGCTTGATGGTGACCATTAATCTTCCGTTTCACCGAAATGCCGTACCTACTTTATTCGTGTTTGGTGCGTAACAAACTCTTCACGTGAACCCATTTCAAACACCTGTTACCAGATACAGAGTGAAATAAGGTTACATAGCACAAAGCATCAAAAGCAAGCTGACTGTGCTTGAACATAGAGAAGCAAAAAGGTATGTGATGTGCTTCTGCCTCGCCATTTCTCGCCCACTTTTGATGGTGTGGCCCTAACACTATGACTAATGGTATTGAGATTGTTGATTGTTTATTCAGCTTACTTTTGTGATATATTAATGGCAAAATGGAAATCGGCTAAAAGCTTTGCAATGGCCTTTGCTTTACGCCTGGTTGGTATTGAGACGTTCTCAAAATCATTATACAGATTCACAGATTGTGTGGATAATGAAGGGGTGACGATTATGCTCTGTAAATGTGCTCAGGATTTAGTAAAATATTATTTGTCAATTTTTCAATGTCTTGATGTTTGGACACGATTCGTTACTATTTGAATTATGCGATAAATTCTTTTGGGGCTTCGTCGTTTCGGATTATGCATAGAAAATCGCTTAATCAATTTTAGCGCAAGCTCCTAATCGACTATCCTTTGCCTTGTATGAATATTTTTCATTTTTAAGACCGAAATTTTACTTGGTTATTTATAATTAAAATCATCGTTTGATACGAAGTTTTATAAGATCATTTCTTCACCTGCCAATTCTATTCACTTTCAAAAAGACCTCGTCAACTTTTCCATCTGGTGTTCTAAAAACTGCTTGGAACTAAACATTTCCAAGTGTCAATCAATTGTCTTCCCTCGAAAGTGCATCAAATCTCCTCTCCATTGCTATCTCCTTCAGAACCAAACCATTTCACCAATTGATAAGACTCGTGGTCTCGGGATCTTTTGTGAGTCAATATCAGCCGTGTTTTATTGGGAATTTTATTGTCATCTTCACTAACGAATCTCAATAAAACGCTGTACCTCTTGCTCACACTGAATTATTTTTGTTCACTAATCGTTGTTGTTTTTCCATGTGCGATGCTTTGCGATGTTTTGCTAAAGTCAGTATAGATTCCCAATAAAAAACGGTTATTGATTAATTTTTGGTCACTAATCGTTTTTCATTGTTGTTGTTTTCCCATGTGTGATGGTTTACGATGTTTTGCAAACTTGAGTATAGATTCCCAATAAAACACGGCTTTCATCTCACTAAAAGCCAATTCTACACATCATGATTTCATTAAGCGTTGGTCAAAGGAATTCTCAGATCCTTAAGTACCCCGATCTCTTTACATTACTTTTCATTTACAATTTCATTTTCATTTATTTAATATGAACATCTTTTACATTGGGCCTTATGGCCCATAATTATTAGTAAAAGTTAATAGCAAAATCTGAATTTAAGTTTATTTCAAAATCAATATCAATATGTTAAAGTAAATTAAGAAGAATGATAAACAACATACAAAGATTTAACAAAGAATTTAAATTTTCATTCAAAATATTTTATACAAAATGTAGTTTAATTTTAACTGAATTAATGTACTGCCAAGTATCTGAATAGAGCCGCATCAAACTGCTTAGTGCTGCGAAGTCTTCTTAGAGAGTAGGGTAGAGTCTGATAACGTTCACGAAAAAAAAAAAATGACAATCCGAGTTTCTACAACTGAATCTCGGTTGTAGCAACATAAAAGAGCGATGTGATTTGCTAAATGTATTTTGGTTCATATACTAATAACATTATTCAGTGTTTTCAGAGAAAAATAATTGAAGTATTGGTACAGACTACAGCCAAGAATATTATTTGAGTAGTTAGACACGTGGTCGTATCTTCGGAGATTGTAAACACAACGACATACATTATTAAAAGCCAGATTTAGGTTTCTTTTAGTTTCAGAGTTATGGGCACTGAAATTTTGGCAACCGTATGTGATGATCGGTACGACTAAAGTTTTCGCTGAGTAAAGTCGAATAGGTTGAGGGGTGAAATGCTTTGATAGGGAAAGACTTCGAAGGGCACCATATATTTTGCCAATTTCCATCTTGATATGATCATCCCAAGTGAGGGTTCAATTGAATAAGATGCCAAGATTTTTGACCCTCTCAACATACTCCAGTTGTTCTGTTTCAAGATAAAGTGCAGGAAGATAGCTGAATTCCAGTTTGTTTTTATAGATTATAATGCATTTAGACTTCATAGGATTAAGGCAAAGGTTGTTTGTTCCAGACCATGCTAGTATGCTTTTCAGGTCAGTGTTTAATTTATGAGCCCCATCTTCAATCATGCCTAGCTTGCAGCTGAGTCGAACTTGAACATCATCGGCGTACAAATCAAGAGACGAGTAGTTCACCTGAACAGGAAGGTCATTTATAAAAATTAAGAATAACAGAGGACCAAGAATTGACCCTTGGGGAACCCCTGTTGCAAGTTCTTAGGGCCGAGATACTTTTTCATCTATCACAACTGCTTGGTTTCGTCCGCTAAGGTATGAACAAATAAGGCTCGCCGCTGTGTTTGAAAACTGAAACTGATCTTTTAATTTTGATATCAGTATTCTGTGGTCAACTTTATCGAAGGCCTTGGAGAAGTCAAGAAGTGCAAGAAATGATACCAAATCATCGTCCATAGCGGCTCTTATATCATCTTTAAGAATAGCAGAGATACAACTATGGTTTGATCTAAAGCCTGACTGCTGATCACACAATAATTTTTTTCTTCGTAGAAAATTTGAAATTTGTTGATGTAAGATTTTTTCCAGTACCTTAGATAAAAATGGTAAAATCGATATCGGTCTGAACTCAGGTTGAGTCAAACAGGTAGCTGGTTTTTTAAGGACTGGAATTACTTTTGCTACTTTCCAAGATGAAGGAAAATACGATGTCATTAGTATGGTATTAAAAACGTGCGTGAGAACAGGTAAGATGTGGGGTAAAATCATTTTAACAAAATGTGGCTGCATTCCATCAAAACTTGTAGCAGACGATTTTATTTCAAGGACCGCGCCCAATAGGTACATCAGCATCATCCACCTTTTGGAATTGAAACAAACTTACACTTTCCGGGTCAACAGCCCGAAAGGTTGCATTCGTAGCCACAGCATTTGCCGCGCTCCTCCCCAAATCAGTATTTTGACCTGTGGCATTCCCATCAGTCAGTGAATTTCCTGCACTACACAAAGATTCGCTTAATTACACTCCCGAAAGGCTTAATTTGAAACGTTATTTCGAACTAGTGCAAACTTTTAGTTTAAGTCATCGGGACATACATCCGGAGAACAATGATTTTTTTGTCGACCAACGCCAAATTCTTGAATGTTTTTCCACAACGTTTTCGATGGTAAACTTTTGTTCACCCACTCCTTAAATACGCCTGCCAAGTCTGGTCCTCTTTCCAACAAGTTCACATTTCCAGAATTGAAAATATTCAGCGCCGTTTTCTTCGACATGCTTTGAGAGGTCCTTCTTGGAATAATCCCTTGATTTTCCCTCCTTACGTAAGTCTCATCAAGCTTCTCAGAATGAATACGTTTAAGGATCGAGGAGGAATATTCGATATTTTCTTCATTCACCGTGTCCTTCCAAGAACCGTCGCGTCGACTGCAGAAGCCTTTACCACTGTATCTTTCTTAACATTAATCCTCGCAACATACGACATCCTCACCCTTTTTACCTATCTCCTAATCAAACGTCATATGGCTCAAATGAACCTATCTACCGAATGCTGAGTAATGTTAATTCAAATTTTGACCGTTTTGACTTCAATCTCAGCACCCCTCGCCTAAAACTCCATCTTCTAAATCACCCTCCACATTAAAGTTAGCAGTTTCTTAGTTTTTAAGTTAGATTAAGAATTAGCTTCTATTAAGCCGCATAAATGGGGGATTTTGCCCCCACCAAAATTAAATTCTACTGCCTTCTAAAAATAATAACAATTTGTCACATGTCGCTACCACCGAAATAATTGTCGTCACACTGCTATCAAATTTACTCCTAAACGATAAACTCTTAGATGTTTTGATAAGAAGCTTAACAAATTCTTCGCGTATGATGCCCCCATAATTATCGCAACGGAACAGTTACAAGTTCATTTTCAATTTGATAAAATTACTCATAATACAAAGAAGCAATTTAGTGAGTTTTTCAACTTTTTCCTTTTGAATTACCCTTATCACAACCGAACATCAGGCTTTCAGAAACATTAGAGGGGTTTGCTAAGCCAGCATCTGTTTAAAATTCAAATTGGAAGTAAGCGATGTGAATGAAATATCTACGTATATTTTCATACAAATAACAACAAAAGCATTGTCATTGTCACTTCAATTAGAGACATGCTATGGAATTTTTCAAAACAGATGCCGAGCTATTGTTTACTTACCTTTGTTCTGCTGCTTGAGTATCTCAGTCTAATAAGGCGAATCTAATCAAACAATTATGTTGTACATAAATATTTGCTTTATTGGAAATTAATCACATTGCACTGTGAGTAAACTATTTGCCTGCTTTTGACCGTACGATATTGACGATGTTCCTTCCTCTATTTGAGCGCAGTTTCTTGTAAGCATTTGGACAATCTCGTTGCCGAAGCTCCAGTGGCGCAATTGGTTAGCGCACGGTACTTATAATCAGTATTCAGAGTGAGCTATGCCGGGGTTGTGAGTTCGAGCCTCACCTGGAGCATGAACATTTTTTTTTTTTGTTTATTCCATTTTTTTCCATAATCCCAAATCAGAGATGTAACTTCAAAGATGAAAAGTCATCACCGCGCTTCGGGATTTACGAAAAGGGAAGATGAATGTAAATCCGTGTTTCCTTTTGACACCACCACCTCCGCCCCTATACATTAAATTATTCGCCATTTGAAAAATCGATAGAAATGATGGTGTGTGCGCCTGGTTTCATTCATTACGCGATAGCTTGGATCTTTAGAAAAGCGCAAAAATAAAAAGTCACGTTGGATAGATAGATGTTGACGGCAGAGGCTTTCATAAATTGTTTTCCTCTTCTTTTGTGATCCAATTTTCATTGAGTTTTAGCAATTTTTCCCACATTTCCTCATTACCTCGTCTCAGCGGCTGCAAAGTGTTTGTCTATTTTGCCATTTGTCCCCCGAGTAGATGGAAGGAGAAGCATGGGGCTTCTGGAGACGGTGGTGGTAGGTGGTTTGTATGGAAAACTTTGCGAACACCCGCATCGCATAGCCATATAGCAACCCAACATCCCATAACGTTGCACAGTAATGCTGGTGTTTTGGGGAGAGGGTTTTGTGAGTTCGCATTCACACCACACCAAGCCACCCCATCCATATCCTCGATCATGGCACGATGGTTTTATTTGCAATTCAGAATGGTTGGGGTTTTGGGAATCATATTATGTACACATTACCGAACGCACTCGATTCAGGCATCAGATACTTTTTTGTGTTTTTGCTTATTTTTTTTTTTTGTTGTTGTATTTATATACTCTTGAGCATATGGATATATGGCGGCGGTGGCACTCAAAATCGTGTGCGATGTGCGTTATTATCTGTGTGTCATAAATGACACAACACTGAAATTGCTGTTGGCCTTGGGGATTCATTATGGCCTGAAGTGATGGGGGCGGGCGAGCCGCTGTATGTGATGCGTTCAATACAATGTTTGTGCTGTTGCCATTGCAATTGGTATAACATTATTCTCAGATGTATTGCGAGAGATAAATCGATAATGCGTGCAATAAAAATATGAGAAATAACACGGAAATTTAATTTTATTTTTTTTATTTGTCTTTTTGGAATGAGACTACAACGGTTTCATATTCCATCCGGATGTACGCACAGCGCATACATATTTAGATAAGCTTTGGTATGACGGTATTGTGCTATAGTGGGAGGGAGTTTGCGGTCCTGAACTCGAGGGATGTGTATATCTTTGCTTTTTAAATATGTAAACAGATAGTTTGCATATACCTACAACACTTATTATTAGCACTTGCTCTTGGGATATGCGTGTGTATTTGTAGGTAGATTTCAACACCAAACTGCTGTACGTTTTGTGTAGAGAGAAGGTAGAGTGCTTATTTTATTTCCATAATGTTAACGACTGTATTACAAAGATACATACAGTACTTTTCAGTAATTACGTCATTGTTTTTATGAAAGCACTACCGAAGGCAATGAAATCGTATGATAATTATTAATTATCCTGTAAATCGAGGAGATAGGTGTACAAATTATAATAATAATAAAAAAAATATAGAGAGGAATCATGAGTATTGGTATAGGTAGTTTAGTACAATGACATTTTTTTACTACCTATTCAGATTCAGACATCTGAAAAGTAGCTGCTCAAAATCTTTCATTTACACGTAAAATATTTCAAGCAGAAGGCATTAACTTGA
Source organism: Melanostoma mellinum (assembly GCA_914767635.1). Lineage (NCBI taxonomy): Eukaryota > Metazoa > Arthropoda > Insecta > Diptera > Syrphidae > Melanostoma > Melanostoma mellinum. The sequence goes on along the minus strand of OU612058.1, from coordinate 7,500,215 downwards.
CTTTCGTTGAACTTTACTCATGGCTGGCCCAAGTTTTCTAGAAAATTCTTTGTAAATAAAAAGGTTTTTCGTTTCTTTATAAATGTTAATTTGCGTGTGCTTATTAATTAAGGAAAAAGCTTGCCATTTATAGCCTTTTTCTTTATTGGAACAACCATCAACAACTAATTCGTACTTGGGTGAACGTATAATTTTGAAGCTTACTTACTTTCTTAGATGGGCATTATAGTTCGGGGTGAACTGGGCCTCAATCAACATCCTTCTGTAACGACTTCGATTTCGGGCGAGCTCTCTCCTGTTTTGCACTCTAAGTCGGTTGAGGTCTTCATCCACTTGATTGCACCCCTTCCGCGATTTCCCTGCAATGTGCTTTCGAAAAAACGTCGAGCGTTTGGGTCCATCCGCTCTGCATGGCCGATTGCCTAACACCATCGTAGCTTCGCGATGCGTACTCTCCTGGCTATGCCCATGTCGCGGTACAGCTCATACAGGATACAGCTCGTTGTTGTATCTTCTTTTGCACATGACTTGGAGAATATTTCTTTCGAAACGAATACGACCAAGGGTTTCCTCATCCGCTTTCGATAAGGTTCATGCTTCCGTGCCGTAAAGCATGACTGGCATGATTAAGGTTTCACAGAGGGTTACCTTGGTTTTTCTAGAGAGGGTTTTGTTTCTCAATTGCCTTCTTAACCCAAAGAAGCAAAGGTTGGCAAGAGTTATTCTCCGTTTGATCTCCGCACTGATGTTGTTGTCCGTGTCTACAGCGGATCCTAGGTAGACGAAGTCCTGTACTACCTCGAAATTATGTCTGTCTATTGTGACGTATTGTCCAATTCGTTGATGTTCGGTGTCCTTGTTTGATGACAGGATATACTTCGTTTTGCCCTTATTAACCATCAAACCCTTTTTGCCGCTTCTGGTTCAATATTTGCAGAAGCACCTACATATGTCATCACACTTTTTTCTTCCCATTACGTCCCATATCGTCTGCGTAGGCAGAATGATTGTTCCTCTGGTGTTGACGTTTGAGTTTTGTACAATTTTTTCAAGTATGATGTTGAAGAAATCGCATGACAGTTTGTCGCCCTTTTGAAAGCCTTTTTCAACATCAAAGGTCTCGGTGAGTTCTCTACCGACCTTGACGGAGCGGCGTGAATTCATCAAAGTCATCTTGCATAGTCGTACGAGTTTTGCAGGGATGCCGAAATTAGACATGACTCTGTACAGCTCGTCTCTGTAAATACCGTCATACACCGCTTTTAAATCGATAAAAAGATGGTGTAGGTATATCGATATCAAATTCTAGGGTTTTTTCCAAGATCTGCCGTAATGTGAAATGTTGAAATTGTGAACTTCTCTGGTTTAAAACCACATTGATAAGGACCTATCAAGTTGTTGACGTGGGGCTTCAGACGTTCACATATTACAGCAGACAAGATCTTATAAGCGAAGGTAAGGAGGCTTATTCCTCTATAATTGGCACAATTGTGAGGGTCTCCCTTTTAACAGATCCCATATTGAAATAACAGAAAATTTGCTATCCGTGTTGCAATCTACGCAAGGCACTCTTCCAATGTTATTGATTTCCGAACTTTTCGAGTGACCAAATTTGAAATTTGATCTAGACCACTTCCTTGTTGTAGGTATAAGGTACGAATGAGGATATCTAGGGATTGTTTATGATTAACACCAAAACACACTGTAAAATAAAATGACGTCGGAATGATATCTACATTCGCAAATAAAATAAATAAATAGCTCTTAAGGCCTATACCACCAGCATTAGATATTGAAGACCAGTGGCAGCAATGCAATCAGAACCAGACACACGTGTGATACTTTTGTAATATTAGTACTCTCTAGGTGTCTGATAAATTATTTTGAAAGGCATACCCTCTCATCTCATAAAGAACTACCTGCGCTATTTGTATACCAAATTTCACATTTCTACGATGACGGCAACCCGTGATTACTTCGCGCCGAAAAATATTTTTGTACATTTGTCAGCCGGTGGTAACTTAGTGCGGTTTCTGACAGCTTTAAGGTTTTCCTTGAAATAAAATCAAACTCTGTTTTTTAGCAATAACTTCTATTTTCAGATGAAATAGAATTAAAACGGCAGTAATGAAAATCCTCAAAAGTCTGGAATTTGCTAGTATATTTGTATGTACAGTGGTGGCCAAAATAATAAGAGTGGACTATTATGTTTTCTTCACAATATAATCTATGCCTTTAACCTTTTTAATTGGAGCAAAATATATATATACGAATTTTCTTTGACCTGACTGTTAAACATTTCCAGTGCTACCAAACATTAATGATGGTCACTTACAATGTTCCGTTATTTTTACTCAGAAATGTCAGATTTGTAATAACATTATTTCTGGTCTTTTTCACTTCCGATCGCAATTTAATTATTAAATTTACCGTTAGACTTTTGTTTAAGTGTTTAAAACTCATTAATTTTTTAAATAATAGGACGCGGAAAGCATTGCTCTGAGGAAGACCGCCGTTCGATCCTCCAACTAGCAGATCGAAGCAAAACATTTAGTTTTATTGAAGATGTTCTTCACCGATCTCAATGTGTTGTTGCTAAAGTGCTGAAGCAGCGAGGTTAACCAACAAAATTCACCGAAAAAAGAGTACGCCCAAAAAAACAACAACTTTGCTGGACAAAAGGATTGTAAGAGAGGTGCTTAAAAATCCTTTTGCAACATCTAGCGGTAAAAAAGCAAATCTATCATTGGATATCAGCTCATGCACGATCCGCAGACGTTTGCAGGATAAAAATTTACTTGGCCGAATTGCGATGAAGGTTCCGTTACTTAGTTACGATTTGCATAAGTAAATTCTTCACAATCGGCTTACAGAAATTGGCAAAATGCTTTTTTAGTGATGAAACCAAGATAAATTTATTTGGTTCTGAACTTATGTTAGAAAGAGGTCTAATGAAGAGCTGATGGAAGAGGTAATGGAAAAAATTGGTTTCACTCTTATTATTTTGGCCACCACTGTATGTATATTTAAAATTTTATACAGATCCTAGCAGTCTACCTTTACTTCTTAGTGACATTTACATACTTACCGGAGCCCCCAAATATGACGATTTTTCGTTAAAGAAAACTTTAAAAGCGTTTTTTCGGAATGACGTTTTTGCCGCTATGACAAAATCTCCGAAACTATTCACCAAAAGATTACCAAAATTTAACCACACGTTCTTTAAAACTGAAGCTAGGGCGTACATATGTATATCATATGATTGTTGAAATTTTTAGTGTAACTATTTTTGTTTTTCGCAAAAAAAAAAAATAACGATGAAATACTCGCTTTTTCGTAGCTTTTCAAAAAAAGCTGCCATTTGGTCAAAAAAAAAAAAACAGAAATTATATGAAATGCGCTGCAGCTATAGTCCTAAGAATTTGGTTAAATTTGTGTATGGTTCTGATCATCCATTCCAGGTCAACAGCGCACACCTATTTTTTACTAGTCTTCTAGATCTCTTTTTGGTACCAAAACTCAATAAAATAAATATAAACATAGACATATAAAGACATTAACAATTTGGACAATGGGACATTTTAGATCTAAAGAAAGTTTATTGAATTAATGATTTGCGGTTTTATATTGTACTTCGAACTTGTAGATCTATTGTACCCCCTTCTTCTTAAGTGGTATTCCTTGATTTCTTCATTTAGATTTGAAGAAACTGAGTATCTAGGTTACGTTTATGAGTTTTAACTCCCTCTATTTTATGTAGTAGGACTTGGTACCTCTTCCTTGATGTAATAGAGCTTCGCAATCATCTAAGAGATTATCAGGAGATTCTTCCTGTTCTTTGCAGTATCTGCATTGTTCATTGCTCTCTATGCCTAGTTTTTTTTAGTCTGCAGTGTCCAGTTAGGAACCCGGTTAGCATTTTTACATTGTTTCTAATAAGTTTTATTGCGTCTTTGAAAGTTACATACAACGATTTTGCCACTATTTGACCCATTCGACCCCATTGTACGACACGATTGACACGACGGCGACGACGTTGGTGAGTTTAGTTGTTGGGAACAAAAGATTTAAGCTCAATTGAAGCCCTTCAACATAATTCTGCAGATAAAGTCCATACAGCGAAATCGATTCGTTGAGCAATTAATCTCCTCCCGTTTCCATGTCAGAAGAGGCCATAAACTCATTACTCTATGAGATCCTTTTCCTCCAACCAACATGCAGACCCATCATTCTTGAAAAAGAATAATATTTTATTCGAAACACAGGAAGAACAGAAATATAAAAAGAATCAAAGCGACATAAATTTTGGGTTAACTCACGCACATAAGCCAAACATACATGCAACCTACACGGCTCCATACCACACTACGAGTAGTATTTTGGAGTCCTTCCGGCTTTGCCCGTTCAAGTACAAGGTAAGGACTTCATTCGTTTTGTTTTTGTTTGTCTACTTTTCGGTTTTGGTTTTTCCTTTTTCCGCTTGTGTAAAACAATTTTTGTGATTGAAAATAAAATTGCCATAAATTTGGTTCTCTGTTTGTGCTAGTGTGTGTGTGTGTGTGATAAACGCTCGACGACTCGACTAAAGTTAAAACAAATGGTTGACCTAGTTTGAAAAGGGCAGAGTCGGGAGAGTTTTTAGCACAAAGCACAAACAGGAAGTTCCCCCAAGGATTACAACTAAAGCATCATCATTACATAATGGATTTCTTCATAGCTCTCCTTGTTGTTACCAGTTCTCATGTTGGTTCTTATGTGTACCGTTGTAATAGAAAATTGAAGGTATATCTACTTCTAGTCTCTACCTCTTGTGCTACCTTACTGCTCATACTTGCATATGAAGACGGTCTGTAATGGACATTTATATTGGAAAGGACATATTGCGCTGCTGCTGCTTTCTTATTTTGTACAAATAAATATACAAATGTACGATATTGTTTGTAATTTAGTTTTCCTATTCTGCGGATAACATTTCATGTACATAAGTTTGTTATTTGGCTTGCGGGCGGGTGGGCGACTGGGCGGCTGGGCGGTCTGGTGCTGCTGCCGTTGCTGCTACTGCTGCTTGGCCGGTAGGCACAATCCCAATTTTGTTGTCTCAAACTTGTTTAACATGAGCTCTCCGTTTTTATGTGGGCTGTATTTACTCTTGACATTTGGTAATCTTTGTCATAATAAATCTTGAATAAAATTTCGATCACATTGTGACTCTGTTTATTGTTACGTTTGGGAATGTTTCAGCCTTTTTGATGTTGTGCGATGTAAGAGTAGGATTGTTTGTTGTACATTTATTGGCTTCTTTTATGGAATGTTCTAAGGGAAAGAATAAGACGAAAGACATATATGTTCAAGAGCTTTAACATTACGGGAAAGAGGTAATAAACTAAACGAGTTTTCAACCATCAAGTGAAGCTGTTGGTTTTTTAATTTGCTTGCGTAAGCTTATTTACAATAATTTCGGATTACATTTAAAATTCAAAATGTTTTCTTTCAATAGAAAAGTGTTGTAAGATGTTTTTACCATCAACATCCCTTTGAACTTTCGACTTTAACGTTGCTTTTAACTTCTTAAAAAAATCTAAAAGGATGTTCAAGGAATGGTTTTTTGTTTGAAAATTGATATGTAATCTCGGTTCTTCTCAGTTTTAAGTAACAATGCTGTTAAAATCTTAACTCAACCGCTCACCGCTTTGATTCCGAAGAGCAGGAACGGGAAATTGGGAACGAGTATGAAAAACTGAAGGTTGAGTCGTTAGCGAAACAGTTAAGAGGATTGGAAGTTTTAGACAAGAGATCGTTTATGAAAAAAGGAACAGCACTAAGATTTATGGACTGTAAAGAGACACGTCTCCTCTTGGCATCCCTGTAATTCGAGTATTTTGAATGTAAAGAGAAGAAGCCTTCTGTGGGTTGTCGGAGGTTAACGGTGAAGATGCGGTAAAAATAAGGTCAAACTAAGAGACGAAAACGAATTATGTGGTGTCATCAAACGACAGAAATTCGCGATCAAACAAAAAGCACTAGCAGTTTATATTTTGCAAATAAAAACACTCAATCTGGTCTTTAGTCCCGTTTGTGCGAACGATTCCGACGCGCTGTACGGAGGCGCAGTTTAAACGAAGAATTAGAATAACTGTGAACGGTGACTGTACATGAAGACTTGAATATCTGGGATGCCGAGGGTTCGTTGCCTTTATTCAATTTTATTCTCTTCTTGAATAAGGTTACATACTTTCATATCACTGAAATCCACATCTTTTGTTTATATTTGCTTTAAAGAGCAGCAAGTTTAGTGTGGGCTAAAAGTAAAACAAAAATAAGATTTCTATCAAAACAATCAAAATAATAAAGATCACCTTATCGTTCGTCAATATTTCCATTTCTTACCTTCACATTATCAAATGATTCATAATCTCAATTAATAATTCCCTCACTTCGCACTGTGGCGATATCGTGATTAGCTTGAGAGATTCCACTCAATGACGTATGCAGTTGAAGGAAATCCTCTTCCAAGTTTTAATTGTGTCAGCAAATAAATAAAAAATTATAAGCAACAACAAATAGCAAGTACGGGCGACCAAGTCGTGCATTTTATTTTAAATGCTCTCGTGTCTATCTCACAAAAAAAAATTCTTTTTTTTCCGCCACCGAAATACTTTATCTCCTTCATTGGACAGACAAAATATTATGAGTAAATAAATTGCCTTATTTCCTGTTGTTTTGTGTTAATCACGTGTATCACATAAGACTCGCATCGTAAGGAATAACTCATAAGCGCCATGCAATCGTTTTAGCACGAGATGTTCAATCGGTTATCACATGAGATTGGAATGCTTTGGGCAAAATGTGCTTATCTGCGGCAAGGAGGTGTGTATTTTGAGTGCGAGTTTTTGACCTTTTATTCTGTAGTATTGACCAATTTCTACTTCGAGTATTGAGAGGTACACACTCACTGTAGACACTGCAGACTGGACATGTGTTTGACTTTTGTTTATAGCGGTGATTTTGTAGAATTCGGTGACGATTGACGTACAAAAATGAGCTTACCGACACCGAGTGAAATTTCACACTTATTTTTAAAGCATGTTTGTTCTTATTTTAATAATAGCTGCGGTGATTTTGGTACGAAGTGATTTACTTAAGTGGGTGCTTCCTTTAAATAGACATTCAAGATGCTGTCTGCTATTACATCAGCAAAGACAGTCTTTAAACGTTATCAATGGCCGGGGTTATATAGACATGGGTATTCAGTAATTTTTTTAAAAATAGGACCTCCCAAAATCAGGAAAACTGGGATCGGATTCTGTAACGTTTTAGACTGCTATCGTCTGAGTTTTACGGACTAAAAAAAACGTGTTCACGACCCTGAAAAAGTTGCCAAAATTTGTAGGACTATAATAAAATAGCTTTCCAACAAACACTGAAAGCAAGATGATATGAAATTTGACAATTCAATCTCCGATAGACGATTGAACGATAATCGTCTGAAAAGTAAGAGAATCCGGGCCTTGATTGGGTTAAATCGAGTGTCGGGTGCAAAAATCAAAAGATATCACCACCCTTACTTAACCCAAACAATATAGCATTTCATTCATCATTATTTTCGTTCATTATTATTAGTGGTATGGTAAACTGGGGCACATTCATTATCGGGGCACATTCGTCAAAGCTATTTCCGACTGGATGCTTGCTGAATTAAGAAATAAAAATTGCGTTGAATGCATCCATTACTGAACTCACGAACACATTCCTAGTTTGACATTAGTAGTCTCGCATTCAAGAAAGTTGTGTGTAGTTTTGTGTTTTCCCACTCTCTGTTGCTATTTTGGATATTTGGTAAGTAGTGATTTTCTAAGTGAAAAAATTGCCATAAGGAATGCAGATTTCATTCATTACCACGTATTATACGTTAGGAAGTCAAATATAATAAAGGGAAAAATCTGTTTCTAAAACTGCTAAGCACATGTGAAAAATTAAGCAATTTTGTGACGTCGGGGAAGATTCGGCATATGGCTTTGGGGCAGTTTGAGCAGGTGCCGAATGTACCCCGAAAATAAGTTTTGATTTTATCCTTTCTAGTTTTAGTGTAAATATGGTTTGAAATTATAAAAGGAAAATCAATAGAAACTCCATTAACGAAAATTTCATGAAGAAGACAGTTGCGGATGTCTTAATGCAAAATGAAACTATTTCGTCTGCAGCAAGAAAATACATGATAAAACGTCAGACCTTGCAATCAAGGCTTGAAACGGGACCCTTGGGAAGAGCCATCGGACTCCGAAAGTGCAGTGAAATTTCAATCGAAGTATACCTCCAAACAAGTCTTCACTAGAGTTCAAGAGGAAGAACTCGTTTCTTATGTTAAGAAGTCGGCTTTTCATTACATTGAGTTGACTTACAGTTCGTTTCGAAAGCTTACGTATGAATATGCGCTGAAGAACATATCTAGATATGGATATATCTAAGGATGCTTCGGAAGATTGGCTATATAGGTTTTTGAAGAGAAATGAAACCAGAAAACATAAGTATTGCTCGTGTAAAGGCAATTTCAGTATTAAAACAAGTCACACTAAATGTTTTTCTTTTCTTCTAAATGAGTTATATATTAATATCAATGTGGAAGTCATTTTGGATATTAAAAAATGTGTTATGGAGCAATGACAAGTTGGAAATTTTTTTTGAATATTGAACAAAAAAACAGTGGACATTGACCAAAATAGATGAACAAAAATGACATACAAAAGAGTTAGAAATGTGTCATATTGAACAAAGCTGTTTTCCGTAACTTGAAAACTAAAAGAGATATGTTGAACAAAATAGTTTGCGCCAATCGGAAAAGCACCCCCAAATTATGAAGACTGCATACCGAAATGAATTTTGTGAAAAATGGCCCATTGAACAAGATAGTACTCAGCCGATGATATGTATATGAAATGGATAGTTAACTCTTCATGTTTTCTTTGACGTTTTTAGAATGCTGAATGATCCCCGCTGAATGACGAAGCTGCCCCGTGCCGGGGCACTTTCATCAAACAGAGGTAAGTTTTTAGAATGGTTAGAGTTCCAGTACGGTGAATAATATGAAGAATATTTCTTCCAAGAATTAATTACCACTGTTAAAACTACCTGTAGAACAAAAAACAAGTTCTGTTGAAGGTTTTAAAAACGGCAAAATGGGCCTATGAAAAAAAAAGTAACGAATGTGCCCCAGTTTACCATACCCGTGGCGTGATGGTTAGTACGTCTGCTGTTAACGCAGAGATTTGTGGGTCGAGTCCCAACAGAAGCAAAAATGTTTTTCCACGAGTAGGTATCGCATTTCGTGAAGAATTGGCAAGTCCTCTGTTAGTAAATTCATTGCCATGAAAAGCGCTTTCTCGATTATCCGCTCGGAACCGGCTGAAAATTGCTTCGCAAGGGATGGTTGTGAGAAATGCGCCAGGCCTTTTGTCTCCTCTCTCTTTTGCGCCACCCTATTTATTGTAATGGAAAGTTTGTATTTTCCTTGAAGTTCCAGATTAATCAGTGTGCGCCATTCCGCTAGCGTGAATTTTTACACAGAAAAAGTGTTTCTTGTGTGTGTTAAGTGAACAAACTCAACTCACTTTTGCCTTTTGCGGAATTCGTTTTCAGGTTGAAGTGTGAAATGCCAACAAACTGAACTGCTTGCTAGTTCACCGACTGGTTTCTTTTCTCACTGAGATTACATACCAACGAATAATATCTACATAAAATTCTTAGTTTGAAAACGAGGATAACGAACCAAAATTTGAATGAAAAATAGGTACGTTTGGTGTGATTAAACTTTGTTGATCTTAAAAATCCCAGGCCTGGTTGTTGTTTCTTAGTGAGTTGGTCCCCAGCTTTGTCGAAGATGAATTGATTTCGGTTTCTCGATTGGGCGCAGCATCACAGGGTCACCGTGTGTTGCTATTTGAACTAAAAAAATTCAACGCTCTGACATTCGATCAGTTTTCGTCCAGTTTTAGTTTTGGTTATGTACATAAGAAACCATCTTTTTTCAAACCGTCGTAGAAGATTCGACAAGTTACCGCAATGAATTATAATAAAACATACTGCGTTCGAAATCTCACTTCCAACTTTCATACGTAACAAAAAATTAAAAAAGCAGAACGAAACTAATATTATCTTTTTAACAGTATGAAATGTATTCTTTAATTTGCAAACGGTGTTCTATATAGGTACCATTCCGATGATTACATTTGGATTATATAAGAGTCCATTACTAATATTGATATCTACATTCTTAATGACCCAAATATGATATGCACAAGTCCACGTAAGGTGGGGCCGAATTACCTCGCACGTGATCGAGTAATATGTCTACGTAACTGAATTATGTGTTTTTGGAATTACTTCTCGCGACATCGAGGACTTTAGAACCACAATTTGACTTTCTTTCATCTGTATTAAAACAAATTTTAGTCGATAAGTGAACAGCAGACTGATGTTGTTCAATAGAAAGCGAGTTTTGAAAAAACTGGATCACTGATACTGCAATTCAACCCCTGATGTCGTTTTCCAAAACAGCCTGAGTGGCTTTAGTATACTAATCAATGCATGAATACCATGGCAATACAAAGAGTTCTCTTAAGTAAATTTCAACACATTGGTAACACAAGAATAATCTAAATTGAAGTAAAACGATGCCTGGGGGTCATTCCGTAACTTTCACAGACGAAGTTCGTTTATCGTAGACAATAACGCCCAAGCGATGGTTTCCGTAACTTTAATTTCTCTTTAGTCTCGTCTATCGTTAAAAATATGCAATCAAAAATTTTTAACGAAACTTAGTGTTTAGTGTGTCATCTGATCAAAGATGGCACCAAAGATGACATTTCTGTATAAAAATGGCCGATTCCAATTGAATTTATTTTCAAAATGTGAAGAAAAATTTTGTCCTGTAAATTAAACCAAAAATATGAATTAATTACTTTTCTTACAAATCAGCAACGCCAAAGCACCTGGTGAATTTCATGGGGGAGCACCCAAACATGGCAAGGAGTTACATTACAGTTCTTAATTTTTTCATTATTAATAAAACAAAAGAAATGTTTCCATGCATATGTTAATATTTTGTGCTGTCAAAAATGTGACTTTAACCATAATGTCATATACACACAAAATCGTTAAGTTTCCTTTCCTTGCCCCGTAATTTCCATTTTAATGACAAACGCAAGAACTTAAGTCTGTAAGTTGATTTTCCGACAAATAAAAGTATGAGACGATATCAAAATAGCTATCGAAAGATCGCCGTCGCGTCGTCCCATCGTCATATTTTGACAGTTAAATATGTTAAATATTTTGACAGTTAAATATGTTACGGAAAGCATTGTTTCAGTCCTCTATCGTTTGAAACGATAGCGTTATTTGTGTTACGGAGACAAGTACTATCGTCAAAACGATATCGTCTTGCTATCGACTGCTTACGGAATGACCCCCTTTTTTCCAACTTTATCAGATTTTGTCAAAATTTTCGATTCCGACAATCCCAGAGTGGAAGCGAATAAGATCGCTCCTGCCTGTGCAGTTATGACTATGTAATCGAGATGGTGTGTCTATATATTTGCTCAGTCTGTCATTCCAACTAAAGCGTGCTTATGCCTATTACTTCTGATGAGCCACAATTATTTTCACCTAACTGTATTATTTGTAGCCAGAATACTTAACGTCTCCTTTCGCTGCTAATACTTGGCATTAAAAAACTGAACTAACTAAGGCAAATGCCCTCAAGTAAATATGTTATAGGGGTTGACTGATTGTTAATAATAATTGGAATTGACTTCATTACTTAAAATTTCACTTCAATTCTATAGCTGTACTCATGAAAAATAAGATATCAGCGGAACTTTCCTCTCCAGATTTATGATTACACTTCAATTACAATTTACAACTGTGAAATATCCCGACTAGCATCTTATCTCCATTCATTACATCAAAAGAAAAAAAAAAAAAATACCGAAAAGCAAAAGTCCCTCTGATACAGGTCACTGTCAACATCAAAACACAAAATATAAACAGACAGACGAGACGCTTATCAGCCTGCCAATATAATATAGCAGTGCGTCTCTCACTCATTCAAACCAATTATGCAATAATACGACCGACGCTGGACCAACGACCAACAGTCGATAATTCACTCTCATTGGCAAAGCAAATGAGCAACAATTATATACAAAAATCGCGCAATCACCATCAGTTTACGTTTAGCCATTAGTTCAGAGAGTTTAATCCAAGTGCCGTGTCTGCCTATCAGCTTCTCCATATGGTGTATTGTTAAAATTTTAATCGAAAATGAATAATTTAATTTATGATTTGGTGTTCGTGTTAAGTGTGTGGTTGTCGTTTGTTTCGTCCGCGCCGAGTTTGTCGAACCCCTTTATGGATGAAGGACCAGACAAATCGGGTAGGTGACCCAGTAGGTTCATCGTCAAAAGAAGTACTCATGTCATTTGAATTTCTTTCAGTTCAAGATGAACTTCGGATGCATCCGATTTTGAAGTTTGAGAAGAACACCAAACAGCGCCTTTACAAACGTGCTATGCCCAAGCTGAGCTTTCCCTCTCCGAATCCTGACGAGGAGTATAGTGAATATTGGAATGGAGGTGCTCAAGATACTCTTCGAAATCAATTACAAAAAAACGAACTGAACATGAATGTTGCGAGGAATGTCATCATGTTTCTCGGCGATGGCATGTCCATTCCAACTTTAACAGCTGCTCGTGTTTACATGGGTGGTGAGGAGCAGCAATTGTCTTTCGAGAAGTTTCCCTACATTGGCCTTAGCAAGGTATGTACAAGGACACACACACGGTTACTTAATCGTTTGTAAATATGTATCTCTACAAAAACTGGAGCAACCAGATTCAAAGCACTTAGTTGTGGCAAAGCCTATACTATATGAGAATGGTTGGCGTGGTTAAAACTGCAGAGAGCCGGGTCCAAGGCACAAATTGTATCTTTTATACTTTAGTGTGGTTTTAATAATTTTGTTGGTGTTATTATCGTTACAGACCTATTGTGCAAATACTCAAGTGGCAGACTCGGCATGTACAGCCACAGCTTATCTGGGTGGTGTGAAGGCCAATTACGGTACCATTGGTGTGTCGGCGGCCGTTCATTTAAATGACTGTCGGGCGCAAAACAACACAGCGCACCATGTGTCTTCGATAGCAGAGTGGGCACAAAGACAAGGACTGGCGACAGGTTAGTGTCAACTCTTAACTGTGTACAAGTATCGAAAAGTGGGGTGAATGGACTAGAAGGGTGACATGGCTTGGCGCGTTAATGAGTGTATTTAATAATTATTGTTCTCTGACATCGTTGGGGCTTTGTATGATATTAATTTAAATGTAGAATGCCACTTGGCTCAATGCAGTAAATCAGTTGCACGTTTTGCCAATTTAAATGACATTAAACACCTGTCTTAAGGGTTGCTAAAATTTTGGTAATCAGACAACAGCTTAGTGCTTAACTGCTGGGAAGTCCCCCTGATATAAGAAAATTCAATTACCTACATATACATTGTCTAATTGTCTTACTTCCGCAGTCATGATGTGGAAGCATGATCACTTTGAATGGGTGTATATTACATTGACAAAGCTTGAATTCCTTTACAAAGAACCACGTAGGTATATGCAAAATAATTATTGAAAAATATCTTGTTTGAGTAAATGAAATAAGACTATCATTCCCTTATGCAATTGTTAGATGTTTCTGATTCTGTGAGTTCGTAGCTAGAACCTCAACAGGGTAGTTCATACCAGATCATACCAATCTTCGGAAATTACCCATTTTATTTCAATCTAGTCGATGCGGCAATGAATGACCAGATTTTTATTGCGAAGGGTGGGTTAGATACATTTTATTTTAATGCAATAAAATGAGTAAAATATAATTCTTTTCATGACTTTCTGTTGAAATTTTGAGCGGGAAACAGATGTCAGTTTCAAAATAACCTATGATTAATAAAGAAACCACTAAATGGCCCACCCTTTGGTAGGAGACACCTACTTCTATAAAACTTCGATTAGGAGCAGTCGTAAACAAATGAAGTTTTATACTTCTGGAAGCTTAAACGTTGCATAAAAACTCCTTGCTTTTCTATTCGTAATCCTCTTTCCTATAAAACAGATTCGTTACTTGCACCGACGAATACTTCAGTATGATAGCGCAATATGTTTTCTGAGTGACTATTTCACTTTTCCTCAGAAAAATTGCCTAGCTGATAAAATCCTAACTAATATTATAAATGTGAAATGTCTGTCCGGCTTTCTATGTAACCATCTTCCGCCCAAACTACTGAACCGATTTAAATAAAATTTGATACAGAGATAGTCTAAGACTTGAGGAAGGACATAGGCTATATATTTTATCCCTATATTCCCACGGGAACGGGAACGTATACGGGAATTTAGAAACTACAACACCGATTTCAAAAATTTTTCCACCGATAGAATGCTTCACTATCCCAGAGTAACATAAACTTTAATTCATCCACATATTCCTACGGGAACGGGAGTCCTTAGTAATATAATTAGTGTGGAAGAAGCTCTGTCTGTCCATCGTTCTATGTTACCATCTGAAATTTTGTACAAAGATTGTACTGAACTTACGGACGAACATGGCTGTAATTCATTCGAATATTCCCACGGGAACCGGTCCTCACTATTATTATAAATGCAAAAGTAGCTCTGTCTGTTCATCTTTCTATGTTACCATCTCCCGCTCAAACTAATGAACAGATTACAATGAATTTTTGTACAAGGATTGTTCAGAACCTGAGGAAGGACATAGGCCATATATTTTATCCCTATATTTCCACGGGAACGGGAACGTATACGGGAACTTAGAAACTATAACACCGATTTAAAAATCTTTCCACCGTTTAAATGCTACACTATCCCTGAGTAACGTAAACTTTAATTCATCCACATATTCCTACGGGAACGGGAGTCCTTACTAATATAATAAGTGTGAAAGTAGCTCTGTCTGTCCGTCGTTCTATGTTACCATCTCCCGCCCAAACTACTGAACCGATTTAAATGGAATTTTGTACAAAGATTGTTCAGAACCTGAGGGAGGACATAGGCTATATATTTTATCCCTATATTCCCACGGGAACGGGAACGTATACGGGAAGCTACAGCACCGATTTCAAAAATTTTTCCACCGATAGAATGCTTCACTATCCCTGAGTAACATAAACTGTAACTCATCCCCATATTGCTACGGGAACGGTCACCATATTCCCACGGGAAAAGTCTTTACTAATATCATAAGTCTGAAATGAAATCTGTCTGTCTATTTTTTTTTATCAAAAACCGCCCAAACTATTAAACCTATTTATATGAATTTTGGTACAGACATATAGTCTTGAGCCTGAAGATGGACATAGGCTGTATATGTTATCCCTGTATTCCCAGAATGCAAACGTAAACGGGAACCTAGAAGCTACTGAACTGATTTCAAGAAGTATTTCCCCGTTAGAATGCTACACTATCTCAAAGTAACAATAACTTTAATTTATCCCCATATTCCCATGGGAACGGAAGTACTTACTAGCATTATAGATCCGAAATCAACTCCAACTGTCTGTTTTACTTTGTTTCCATCTACCGCCCAAACTATTGAACCTATTTGTATGAATTTTGGTGCAGAGATAGTCTTGAGCCTGAAGAAGGACATGGGCTATGTTTTTTTTTCCCAATATTCCTACGGGAACGGCAATGCAAACTGTAACCTTGAAGCTACTGGACCGATTTCAAAAGTTCTTTCACCATGAGGTGATTTCTGTCAAATTGTCGATTACACATTTGACCGGAGAAGAAATGTCTATCTTGATCTTCAAATAAAAATTGGCAATCGGGAATGGCTATGTGAAAAGTCGATTTCGGCGCCAACTAATGAGATGGTTAACCAAATAAACTAATAAATTATGTTTGACGTATTGGGGATGTTGTCGAATGTCTTTCAGTAGACTAGACAATATTATAGACACTGAGCCAGCCACATCATACTCTATAGAGTTTCTCAATTCCTTAGAATTATCAGGAGTGGCTGCAAGTTGGTGTTCCAGTGCCAATAATGAGTAATCTAGAATTTTACACAGCTACAAATTTTATAATGCCGCATCCCAGATGTGTGGATGCGGCATTATAAAAGTTTTAATAATGACTGGAACAGCGAAATAAAAAAACTATTGATTCCCCGTATTTCTTAAATTCCCACTGATTAGTAATTTTAGTTGAAAAGAGTGTATCAAACTCGCAAAACCTTTTTTTTTTGACAAAAGAACGAAAAAGTAGGAACGTCGTGTGCAAAAATGAACTGAAATAAAATAATATAACCATAGCTTACTAAAACGCATGAATGTGTCTTATTTGCAAAATAAGTAGCCTAAAAAATTAAAAATGCTGCCGAAAGTCACTATTCCACGCGGACGAAGTCGCGGGCTCAGCTAGTATAATATAAATGCTTCAGTTAGAATGTAAGGAGTCCGTATTTTTTGCTTTCACTGAATTTTAAATTTCAAAGACACCGCATTATCAATCCCCAAGCAAATCAGCGCCTACATTACTCCACCCATTCTGATCTCTTGTAGGGAATATTACCAAAGGCTTGTGCGCATTTTATTGGGTTGCCATTTTTGTTAAGCGATATTGCAAGTAACTCACCTTCAAAAAAAATCAAATCAATATGAAAATCAAACATTACATAGCATAGACAGTAGTAAAGTCGAAAATATCGCAAACTCTGTGTGCCCTATCCAAATAGTCTTGTATGCTTTTCTATAAACGCAGTACCAAGGGCTATGGATGAGCGTATGGAAATGCTTTTTTCGATATAAGCACAAAGCTGGAGATAGGTTCGGTGTTGATTGTCTTTAAGTAAGAATCAATCTTTCTGGAATAATCATCCCAACACGAGCTTGCACAAGTCATTTTGAGAAGTAAAAAATGATAGTGTAGTTCGTGCTCATTCTTTTTATATGTCTTTTTTGAGTAATTTGAAGAGGAAAAACAAATATCGTGTTACTCGTGACGGTTCGTTTCAAACGAAACTTCCCATACCCAGTCATTTTTGATGAAAAATTTAATTGGTTTTTCTTTGGTCAAAAATCAAGAGATTTTCAACTCAAACGGCTGCGACAGCTATAAATTCGTTTTAGATTGACCAATAGAAAACCATTTTCATCAAAATTGACTGAGTGCTTTCGTTTTGAACGACCCAGGACGTGTAACACGAGGTGTCTTCCCCCACAAATGACTCGATTGAGGTTGTGTTCCACAGTCTTACACGACCCACACCGTACCCGCAGACAATTTCTAAAAAGGTTCTTTTAATCCACAAATGCTTTTGAACTATTGCGAAAAGTGGTTCGTGATTAGCTTCATAAACATAGTGTTTCCATAAAGCTTATTGGTGAGTGTTCGTTGTATCGATGTTATGAAAGTGCGTAAGCTGTATAGAATTGAATTGAATAATTAACAAACAATCGCATTACAGTACGTGAATCACATGATAATTAGGGGTGATTGTGAACTTCCAATTGCTTTTTGACATTATAGAACACAAATGATAAAAGTGCAAAAGTAATTGCCAAGAACTTTTCGTTAAATCGTAGAACTAACTCATATCGGTTGCACTGTAAGTCAGTAAATCATTATCAAGACCTACCCAACAAATGTTAGGCAAAGACGCTCAGCTTACACTGCCTCAGACCTGGTGTCACCATTTTTTCCATAGTTCACTTTTTCAGGGTCGCATATCCATACTCAAGTTTGCTATTATTATTCCATTTGTTGTCTTACTATTAACCGGAAGGAAGCGAACATCTAAATTGGCAGTACATTATGTTTTATTTACAATCAGCTACAACCAAAGTCAAGGTGTAGATACCAAGTTGCATTATGCGTTGACAATTTCAAGTCACGTGCTCACTTGCGTAAGTAATTTGTGTTGGTGCACGTAGCGGCTTTTATTATCGCATTTCGTTGACCATGTTCATCAATATTTATAAGAACGGATAAAGTTTTATACAGCGCAGCGTTGCAAAAATAAACTTCTCATTTTATTTGAATGGATAATTTCTCTTTTAAACTTTTCATTTACAACAATTAACCGATATTGACTGACTGTATACGTCTTGTTTCTGTGTGGCTGAAGTAAATCCAACTTTTAACGAAATTTAATTATTTTTGTTTGCAAGAATTACAGTAATGAATTCACCATTCATGCTGTTCACCACAAACAGCAAGTAGAAGTATGTGCAGCTTTAATTAATTTCATGCCGTAGCCGTACTACTTTTGTAAGCTGATTTAGTAAATTGTTGTGGTCTTGGTCTTGCTCATAAATGAATGAAATACATAACTGCAAAACCTGGAAAGGTAATTCGGTTTAATAATAATATGATATTGAGTTGGTAGATGCGGTGTCATTGAGAAGTTTTCTTGTGAATTCCTAACCTGAATATAAAGTTCAAAATGTGATAATAGCAAAGGACACGGATTCCTAGAATTCCAACTTTAACATTCACTATCGATCGTATCTCTCCTCTTCATTGCAGTGCCAGCAATAAAGAGGAGTAGAAACTGTGCCCACTTTTCTGTTGTTGTAAGTAATTTGGATCTTTTAGCAAGGAACATATAAAAAATATGTCAACAAATTATGAAAAGTCTTTCAGTATGATAGGACAGTGACAATATGACATACTTTGGAGAGCTTATAGATTCTTTGACCAAATTGTTGTGTTCGCTTCCCAATTTGCGATTAGCACGTCAGCATCGATGTATTTAAAAGAATAGATTATTATTCAAATGATTGTCAATTATAAAGCAAATTGTAACCACACATGGACAATTTCATTTCTCAATTAAATTGCTAATATGCCATTAAAAAAACTCTCTACAACCAAGGCAAAAAAACTCTGAAAATATTAGTAATTGTATGTGTAATTATAGATTTATAAATATAACCTTATTGATTTGACAGAGTTATCGATATTTTTATTATTATTTATTATTATTATTATTGATTTGACAGAGTTTTATCGATATTTCGATATAATTCATATTCCTTTCCTAACCCTTGCTTGTTTACGTAAATAAATACAAGTTTAAAAAAAAACAATTTTTTATATCAAAACTATTTCTTACTTGAATCTCTGAACTATTTTTCAACATCCATTAATCGTGAAAGAAAACTTTGATAGATGTAGGGGAAGGCGGGGCATAACGGGCCCTTTAAGGTTTTTTGATAATAAAATAATCAAAAACATGTTTATCATGTCCAAAACAATTTTATTCATTAAAGGAACTTTAAATGCATTAATTAAAGAGATATAGAGTAAATAAACTTAAAAATTCTTCAATCTGTATTAATTTTAAATAAGTGCTTCATAAACCCATTTTGCCCCGTGCATGGGGCATAATGGGCAAAGGTAAGGAACGGAGTTAATGTTGAGTACAACGTGTGCAAACGTGGCTCGATTCATCATCTCAATCCTCCTAGCCGGCGCAACAGTAATAGGCCCACTTTCCACAGGCTCTGCAAGACACTCATCCTTCTGTTGATTCGGAATATAAATGCCCACAATAAAGGCATTCTTCATCTTCTTCGCTTTCCGAAAATTCTATTTTCTCTTCTTTTTAATTTTTGCAGCGAGCTTTTCTCCTTTCTTTGCGGCAGGATTGAGCTTTGGAGTTTCAGCCTCAAGTTGAGCCTTGTACGGCGATTCGGCTATTACAGCCGTTTCCTCTGCGTTCAGAAACTCTTTTTTTTTCCTGGTGCTTTTGGAATGGCAATGATTTGAGATGGTGAATAATTTTTCCAGCCATTCGTGTCTCAATGTCGAAGTTGTTTGCTATTTTATTTTTTTCTGCCAGTTCAAATGCAAGTTGCCGAAATTCTTTCATAGAGCACCCAAACAAACGACCTTCCATATCATTGAGGTAATTGCTCAGTTCTTTTTCTTGGGACACCGAGAATACAGGTTTGAAAGCTCCAGATTTTTCTATTGCAAGTGGAACTCGGGGGTTTAATTCGGCTTTTTTTTAAAAATCGTTGCAATGTGCTCCGGGGAATTTCATAATTTACAGAAGCAGCCTTACAGCTTATTTCCTTTGTTCTTACAGCTTCAACAGCTCGCCGTAAATTATCTTTGTCCCATTGTTGATGTTTAGTTTTTCTTTTGTAGTTGCGAACCATCTAAAAAAGTGTGTTGCGCTTAACAGAAAACATATAAAAAAGAAACAGAAAATAACATATAAATGGGGCATAATGGGCACCCATGCCCATTATGCCTCGCCCATTATGCCCCATGTGTTATCTTTTAAATAAAAATGTAGATTGTTGTTCTGCTAGCTAAATTAGATGAAATAACTAGATTAATACAAAATAAATAAACTTACTTTGATGTTAAAAGAGAAAAATTGAATATAATATTCACTCCACGTATAAAAACATGCACTTTATTTCACTTGATAATAACATCAAAAGATCAAAAACAGCTTTTTTTTCTCAACGAACCGCAGATGTCATTTTCACTGAAAAAGGGGGTTCCCCCGTATTGCCGCAGATAATTTGAAAAAAAAAGAAGCAAAATCGGAGCTGCCACTTTACTCAATCAGGAAATACCAGGGGGGCCCATTATACCCCGAGGGCCCGATATGCCCCCCCTTCCCCTAAATGAAATTTTCTCTCAGATCTCCTTTTTGCTAAATGAATTTGTACACAAAACTCTATGTGTATTCAAAGAATGACAAACCATAATGAGTGGTTAGACAAAGGTCGTTACAAGCCTGCTTCAAAATATACTGTCATAATTAGCCTTGAAGCTAACAAAGTTAGTTTCAAAACTTTTCGATTGTATCCTGAAATTCAACTTACAAACATCAATTTCTTTTTTAAAGTCATGCTAGTGTAGATACTGACTGTGACATCTGTGAAATCTTGGACATACATATGTTTGTTGCCTTTCTCATGTTTATGAGAACTCGAAGAAGGGATTTAATATTCGCATTCATGTATTATGTCAAACCATCAAGAAAAGTTTTTCGTTTTTCGATCAAGGGGCTGCAAAATGCCATAGGGTGTGATGTGTGACATCCTAGTTTAAAATTTTCATTGAAAATTTGAAGGACGAATGCAGTAGTTCTCTAAAGCCTTATAATTCCCTTCATTTTTTATTAATACGTATGTACATGCAATTTTCATTGTCACAGTCCAGAGCTTTCATCGATTTTTTATTTTTATTTTTTCTCTTCCTTCCAGGACTTATTACAACTACATCAGTTACACATGCCTCGCCGGCTGGAGTATATGCTCATATAGCAAATCGCAACTGGGAAAATGATGCAGAAATTCGAAAAGACGGCGAGGATCCAGAACAATGCCAGGATATTGCTCAACAATTGATATATGGGTCGGTGGGACGCAATTTAAATGTAATAATGGGCGGAGGAAGGGAGCAATTTCTACCGAAATCACAAAAAGACATCTTGGGTGGGAGAGGAAAGCGCCAGGACAATCAGAACTTGATTGACAAATGGAAGAGCATTCATGGTGGTGCAGCTGCTTTTGTGCAAACTAAAGAGGAATTGTCCGCAGTATGTACTCGCATTCATTGTTCTCGTTTGAACTTTAACTTTTAACATGTTCATATACACAGGTTGTGCCCAAAGACGTTAAATACATGATGGGACTCTTTGGCACATCGCATATTCCGTTTCATGTAGATGCTGATAATGAAACAATTCCAAGCCTTGCTGAGATGGTTGCTAAGGCGTTGGATGTACTCGAGGTTCAGAAGAGGGGTTATTTCCTTTTTGTGGAAGGTGGTCGCATCGATCATGCTCACCATGACACCGAGGCTGTAAGGGCTCTTGACGAAACTGTAGAATTTCACAAGGCCATTGCGATGGCGCGCAATCGGACAAGTGAGTCGGATACCCTGATCGTGGTTACTTCGGATCATTCACACACGATGTCAGTAGCTGGCTATTCGAGCCGAAAACATGAAATTTTCGGCATCAGCAATGGTCAGCTGGGTACCGATGAGATACCTTATGCAACGCTTAGCTATGCGAACGGCCCTGGATTCACCAGCCACATGGCTGACGGTCGAAGGATTAATCTAATGCAGACGAATATGAAAGACAAGGTTTGTTAGGCTTCGTTTTTTGAATCGTATTCGGGTCTAAAGTTTCCTTTTAGAATTTCAGATTCCCCGCAACTGTACCCTTGGACTCCGAAACTCATGGAGGTGACGATGTGGGCGTATTTGCAAGCGGTCCACAGGCACATCTCTTCACTGGAGTCTACGAACAGAATTATATTCCTCACGCAATGGCTTACGTAGCATGCCTTGGAGATAAATTGACCGCATGTACAGAGTAGAAGGAGGCTACTTCCAGATTTTAAGCATAATTTATTTATTTTTTATTGTGTATTATCGTCCATTCACATTTCACATTTCGCATTTCCCACGATGATGTATTGCATTCATTTACAGTCACAATCGGTTTAAGACATAAAAAGAAAATAACAAAAAGTTTCCTTTTTAAGGAATAAGAACAAAAGCCCCAAAGTGTTTCTTTGGTTCTATCAAGGACTATTAATTTCTTCCAGTGATTGGATTCAATGTGTTTAGGAAGTCTACTCAGGAATCCATTTAAGGCAAAAATCAATGAAACTGTCAACTTAAATTAATTAATTGAATGGAAACTGCCATCAGAGTAGGTGGTTTGTGTTTAGTGGTTTATGAGGGTTGATGTTTGGCGGAGAAAATTTATTATGGAGTACATAAATTTGATAAGTTTTCTAAAGGCAAGCTGTATCTAACCATCTAGCTACTTGGCAACATGTTAACGAGAGAGAGAACCTCCACCGAAAACCGAAATAGCGGTTGCGAAGGGTAAAGGTTGCACATAAGTAAATTCATGAAGGGAAACGTAAAGAGGCTTAAGAGTTGTAAGTCTATAAGTTATCGTACCTATGTAAATACATACAAACGAAATTGAATCTATGTGAAATTGAGCAAAAACGTTAAGAGAGCTTAAATAGTTAAAAATTTGAAAAGCCTTCCAATCAACAAAATTGTTTTCTAAAATTATTGGATGGACAAGTTCAACTGGAAGTTCAAAATTGAAAACACCATCTGTTCTTTCGTATCACTTTATTTAAATTTTCACAATGACTGATCATTGGATGCCTTGCCATGAACAGGCACAGCTAGTCAAAGGCTTGTCGGACACTGTCGAAAATAGATTGATGAATGGATACATGGAGCATCAGTAATGAACTACAAATTTAATCATGCGATTTGTGACAGAAACGTACCAGAGATATGTACG
This sequence comes from Melanostoma mellinum, assembly GCA_914767635.1. Lineage (NCBI taxonomy): Eukaryota > Metazoa > Arthropoda > Insecta > Diptera > Syrphidae > Melanostoma > Melanostoma mellinum. The sequence continues at coordinate 7,476,839 of OU612058.1, read as the reverse complement.
TCAAATAATTGATTGCTGTACATGGGTCTAAACTTTTGAAACAAATATGCAAAGGGTGCTGTAGGTGGAGCACTTTCGTTTTTTATTCCAATTTCTAAAGTTTCTTTATTGAATACTGTTTTAACTGACTAAAGGTGCCAAATATTCTATAGCAAAAAATGGCTCTATAGCAAATTTGTAAGTCTGTTCTTCGAACTGAGAGAAAGATTATTGACATCGATGTGTTTTCACTTCGCAAAAATGGGTCGTGAAAGCGCGAAAGGATGTTTCATAGGTCATAGATGAACTAAGTGGTACTCATGTCGTAATGGTTAGCGTCTCTGCTTGTAATGTGGGAGGTTCGGGTTTTCGAATCCCAGTAGAAAACAAAAAAGTTTTTCCATGGGTTTGGCTTTTCACGAGTTATTGGCAAGCTCTCTGAGGGCAATTACTCTCGTAGCGTTGAAACCTTACTCCGATCGGAACAAATTTACTATACACTTTTGAAGGAAAAACAAAATTAACTCTGAGCTTACTCCACTTTTTTCTTTTAAAAATTTTTGGATACCTTAACTCCAGACAACCATTGATTTGAAATTTGTGTTGTAAATAAGTAAATGAAAAAAGGGTGCAACACAACTGGGAGTCTCGGAATTTAGTGCACTCCAAGGATCTACAATTTTACGTAAAATTCGAACATTTAATTGAGATGTTGGTTTTCATGGCAATTTAAATCTCTTGACTTGCCAGTTCTTCGCAAAAGCTGATACGTGCGTGAATGGTTTCCAAATTTTCAATATAGCATCGGTCCTAACCTAACCTAGCCCCCTCAAAGAAAGTAGAAAGAGATCAAATTGAAGCTCCGTGCAGCCAATTGAGAGTGGTCCATGTAAGTAAGTCAGTAAGTAAGTAAGTAATTTATTATTTCTTAAAATTCATTACAAAAATTTTTTTATGCATGAAAATGGTATGAAAAAGAAATATATAAGTAACAAGATTATTTTTATAAAATAAAAATAGTGTTATTGTCACTACTAGGCAAAAAAGTTTAACATGTAATTAAAAATGGGTGGGGTGACCCAAGAAAAATCTAAAAATGATCGTACTCAAAAATATACATATGTAGTTTCATAAAAAGTAAGATGTAAAAAGAAAATTTGATTTACTAATTATTCAGAAAATATTCGATACTCTGCACATCAAGGGAAATAAGCCATTGTTTTACATGTTTCAAAATCAACAAATGTAAAGTAAGCGCTCTGGCAGAATAAGGAAGCTTGTTGAACAGGCGACAAGACACGACATGGAAAGATCTACGAAATGCAGTTGCACGAGAAGGTGGTATGAAAACTTGGTTTAAAAAATTCCCTCGAAAATTATAATTCGAGATGATTCTTACATTACGGTTACCTGATCTTTTAAAAAATTCATTTAGAACCTTAAAACAGAACAAATGGCAAACTGGAAGAGTTTTCAAATCCTTAAAAAGATGAAAACTTGGATACAAACGCGGCTTACGGCAAATTGTTTTGAGAGCAGACTTTTGCCATACCAACAGGGGTTGAATTTTGTTGAAATAAGTTCCTCCCCAATATAAAATTCCATATTGTAATTTCGAGTGAAAGATGCCGTAATAAATTTTCATAAGGAGTTGGAACGAACAAACATTTCTAAGATAGTAAAAATATCTTAAAGTTCCTCGAAAATACTTTTTCAGACTTTCACTGTGGTTATAAAAGCTCATATTCGTATCAATTATCAAATCTAAGTATTTGAATTCACTGGCATTCTCAATCCGGAAACACCAATCGGTGCATCCACCATAACTTGAGAAAGTGCTAGGAGTGAAATTTGAGCCACAACAACAATTCAAAAGCTTGAACTTTTGGCAATCTGTAGCATGAAAATTGAAAACAGTATCGTTTATCTGACTCCCTGATAGATTAAAAAACATAACCTTAGTTTTTGAACTGATAACTAGTCTATGCACAGCAAACCAAATCCTTAGTAAATTAAGATCCCAATTCAAATCAGCTGTGAGATTGAGAGAACTGTTTGCACCATAACTAAAACCCACATCGTCTGCAAAAGCAGTCAAAGTGCCTTGAAAAGGCAAACGAAATAACGAATTTATGTAAATTAGAAACAGCACTGGTACTAAAACAGATCCCTGTGGGACTCCAAAATTAGTTGACTTGACATCACTCTCAATGCCTCCTAATTTTACTCTTTGCTTTCTGTTTCCCAAATATGATCTAAACCATTGACAAATAAAGTCTCTGAACCCTCCATTTTCATATATATATATATATTGTGATCTACCGTGTCAAATGCTTTTGAAATGTCAACAAATAAAGCAGCTTTACTCTCTTTCAGTTCAAGGTTAGCAAAAATTTGAGAGCAGAAGCGTAGCAAGGCATCTTCGGTAAATTTGTGACCTTGGAAGCCAAACTGAACGTCGCTGAAAAACTTTGTTTTATCTAAAAAGCTGACCATTCTATTTTTTACAGCCTTTTCATATACCTTACTTATAGATGGTAATAGCGAGATTGGCCTATAATTAGATAGTTCGTTTGTCGCTCATCAAACCGAAGAAACGTGGTCGTGAATTGAGTGTCACACTGTCGGCTATAGCAGCCACATTCCAGTCTGTGCAGACTGCAGAACGTACGATGGGACATTGGGAGTCTACTAAAATCGCTTTCGAATTAAAAATTCTCCGAATTGGTCCCGTGTGTGAAGACAATAGCCTAAGAAGAAGGTACAGCAACGAGCTGTATGAGCTGTACCGCGACGGGGGCATAGCCAGAAAAGTACACATCGCGAGGCTACGATAGTTGGGCCATGTAGTGCGGATGGACCCAAATGCTCTGGCTCGACGGGTTTTCGAAAGCACATTGCAGAGAAATCGCGGAAGCGGAAGACCTCACCTTAGGTGGCGCAATCAAGTGGAAGAACACCTCAACCGACTTAGAGTACAAAGCTGGAGAGAGCTCAACCGAAAACGAAGTCGTTATAGAAGAAAGTTGTTGGTGGCCCAGGTTCACCCCGAACTGTAATGCCCACCTAAGTAAGTAAGTTAGAATAAATTTTCATAGTAACACAGGTCACTTCAATCAAAACTTCTTTCAGAATAGAAATGACCTTTTCGACACAAAACACTAGCTTGGGAATTAGTTGGTCAACATTTTTTAACTTTGATTAACCATATAGCGACTTGTTTCGTACCGTAGAGGTACGATACTGACTTTTATCATAAGTTTAAAGTTTTAAGTAAAAGGTAAAAATTTTCTTTTTGTTCCGAATCTAGTTCCAATTTTTTTTTTTTTTTAAATTTGCTCCAAGATTTCATGACTTAGGTTCGAACTCTATTATTCTGCCTCACAAAGCTGTCGCAGTCTACCAAAACTTTGTAGGTCTCCTTTATTTCTCCAAAAGTACGAGTATGGTTGAGAGAAAAAATGCGTATGTCCCCGGAGCTCAGGCTTGTGGCAGTTTTTGCTTTTGTGCTGTTTGTGGTGTTTAATTGTATCTCGATAAGGAAAAGACACTAAACCGGAAGGAACTGTTATTTTTGGCAAATTTGGAAGAGGATCATTGGCTCTAAGGTTGCTGTTATATTGATATCTGTGAAAAATACGGAGATCTATTTTAATTGAGTTCTAAAATTGATTAAAATAACTGGCGTGGGATATTTTTGCATTAGGCATGTATAAGTCAAGATTCGATTCGTGCAGGCCAAAGAACAAGTACGCCTCTCATAATCGTATTAGTTCAACCAATACAGAAATGATTCCAAATCATTACTTCTAATTAAAAGTCTAGGTCATTCAATTCAGACAACGGAGACGCTGAACCGCACAATGCACAAATAAACCTTTCGAGAGTAATTTTGCTGCTTAGTCAGAAAACAAAAATCAACAAAACCTTATACACGTAATGAGAATAAAATTGCCACTTCCGATGCCAGTGGGTTTTATAATTCTAATTGTGGTTTTCCAGTCATTATGCGAATAAATTTGTTATTTGTTGGATGATAAATTGATAACCAACAACCCCAACGGCTACATAGCTACATGCTACATAGCTCTCGATTTTTAAAACCATGTTTTATTGGCCTATTATGTTAGCTGAGTATTAAATAAACACAAATACCAATTAAAATATTTTAATGCAACCAATTAGTGGAACCGGATACAGTGTTTTGTATATCAACAACATTTATCAATTAATGGGTTGATTTATGTTCCTATGTACATTTGCATACAAAAAGTATAACCGCATTTGGTGTTTTAGAGTCCTTGATCTGGCATTTGTGATTTGATACAACACAACTTTGCCCTTTTGTCCTTCGGACCCTCTATGTAGAGTGTTATGAAGTCGCAGAAACTATTCTAAATGATTTACAAAAGTAATTTCTCACTCTCAATGTAAACAGAGGACCGCCTAAGGTCTTCAAAGCATTCTAAATGCATTTATATGAGAACTCGAAGGAAAAGAAGTAAAAGAAATCCTTGGATGGCATTGGTACCACTTTGAAGACAAAAAGAATCACACACTTGTTTTTCTTCTGCTTTTTCTAAAAGGACATTTCTCTGAATTGTTCTAGCATTGTTCCATTTTATTGTATTCATATGAAGCTTTGGAGTTGTGTTTTGTTAAAATAATTTAATTTTTTCTTCTTCATCGTACTTTTTTTGTAATATGACGTAGACTGCGCAGGCTTGAAATATTTTTATATGTGTGTCGTCCTAGTGCCATGCTGCAAAGCAGTTTCCCATAAGGAATTCCATTCAAATTATTGTTTGTTTACAAAGCTATTGAAAAGTTTTGCTCTTTAAAAAAGAAAAAAGAAAACAGGAAAAAAAAAAAGAAAAACATGGAGAGTAAAAAACATTTTTCAATCGTGAAACATAAAAATGAATTATGTAGCCATATCTTGATTGATATTTGAATGGCAATAACTTTCGAAGCATCGACGAGAGATTTTGATTTTTGTTGTTTTTAAAATTAAAAGTTGCCGTTTTATTTATAGGCAATAACTTTTCAAATTGAAGAACGGTTTTGATGATTGATGGCCGGATTGCTCAATATGCTAGTTGGCCAATTTATGAGTACTTATCGATGTTTGTGTGCAAGAAACATTAAAGAATACTGACAACATCTTTGGGATTAGGGTTTGAAGAAAACAAATGAAATGAAAGTTAAAGAAGGAAAAATAGGAGGTTCATATAGCTTTTTGAAAGGTTCAACTTGAGGCTTAAGTAAATTAGGTTTTTAGAATCTCAAAAAAGAAAAGTTGGTGACTAAGGCCGCCTAGGGGAAAAGGCTACCGGGATTTAATAAAAGCTTTTGTAAGTTGTTTTTGTTCCATTTAATTTGAAGATGTTTTCTTTTTCTTTTTCGGTCGAAGTTTGGATTGTTCTATATTTAAACTTTTACAATAACTGACAAAGTCTTTAATTACTGCAGAGTAATACCAAGAAGGTAGCACAAAGGGGTTTGATAAGAAGTTAAGATTGTGTTATTTGTAAAATGGTGAACAGAATGTGGGATTGTATCGCAAGATAATCTCGGTTCGAAGTTTCAACGTGTCGAACAAATTGTATACATAGTTAGATACGAAGATTTGACAAAGGCTTTCCAAATATAGGCGAAAACTAATGTACTTAAACTATAATTGTGTAGTAATCGGTCTCATAACCGAACACTGTCCCATAGGCAGACACGCCGTAAGACTTGGCTTTCTATCGACCGACTGTTGAAGAAGCGTTAAAGAGGAAAAGGAGACAATCTCACAGGAGGTGATAGACAGGCACGCAATAAGGCTTGGTTTTCTCTCGTCCGACTTTTGAAAAATCGACAAAGAAGAAAAAGAGACTATCCCACACCTTCTCTGCTCCTATTCAGCTCTGTCTTAAGCTCCAAACGTTAGATACATCTTCTTTGACAATCCAAGCGAGCTAGTGAGCGTAGAAATTCAATGCCTCTTTCTTCATCACAAGCTCAAAATGGTTAAATTTATTTAGGCACTCCCTCATACCCGTTATAGTGGTATCACAATGGACCCATTATTGTTCTATGTGAGACATTTTTATTCCGGTCAGCTTACCTTACCTAGCCTAACATCAGGTGAAACTCGAGTAAAATTACATTTGAAACTAGGCGTTATTATATGGAAAAGTCAGTTTTTATTTTTATTTTTTATTTTTTTTTTATTTCATTTATCTATGTACAAGCAATTTTACAGCTAACAGATATAGCACTCCAAGGATAAATCATTAAGGGCCAGTTGCTCAATCGAATCATAAATTTAAGTTCTACATAAAGTTCTACTTTAGTATGGGGATTTTATGTAGAACTTAAGAATTCCGGAACGTCTCATACAAAAATGAAAACTTTATGTAGAACTTAAATTTATGATTCGATTGAGCAACTGGCCCTAAGTATAATAAATTAGTCTTAAATTTACTTCGTCTAAGGATTGAACAATTAATTTCTGAAGGCACTTCATTGAAATCAGTTATACATCTTGATAGTGTTTCATTACACCCATAAATTGTTCTATGCACTTTTTGAAATAGGAAAATTCTTGTTCTCGTGCACCTGGCAGGTAATAGAGCAAGGAGTGTTGGACACTTTATGTGGTTGCATAGTAAGTCTCGTATGAGCATCATACCATGCATTTTTCTTCTTGATTCTAATGATTTAATTCCAAGCAATAAGCACCTAGCTTTGTAATCAGGACAGAAACCTCAGTTCATTTTGTTGAAAAAGTATTTCGTAAATCTTCTTTGAACCGATTCTACCCTGTCAGAATTAACTTTAAACACGGGACTCCAGATTACATCAGCGTATTCCAAAAGCGATCTGACAAGAGATGTATACAAAGTTAATAAAACATAAGGATCTCGAAAATCTTTTCCATTTCGTTTTATGAATCCAACTAACGAGTTAGCTTTCGGTACTAAGAAATTAATGTGGTTCCTAAAATTTAGTGAGGAATCAAGAATAACACCTAAGTCCTTAATGTTTGAAACACGATCTAAGACATTAGATTCAATTGTGTAATTGAACCGAATACTGGTACATTTTCGAGTAAATGAAATAATGTTACACTTTTTTATACTGAGTTTCAAGCAATTTTCGTGACACCAGTGTGTAAGAGAATCAAGGTCAGATTGAATCAATTGCCAATCACCTAAGCTGTTAGCTTTTGACTCACGTCTAATGGATATGCCGTCTGACACGATGATCCCAAGGCTCAAACTGCGTCAAAATTACTCAGTCAACTTTCCTTCGGTTCAGGACTGGTTCGCTCCAGAATCTGAGCCTGGAGAACTGTTATCGTATCTTCACAGATGGCTTCAAAACCGACGAGGGTTCTGGTGCTGGTGCCTTTGTAGAGAACGAAGACATACGACTGCACTCATCTTTGGGATCATACGCATCAGTTTTCCAAGCGGAGGCTTATGCTATCGTAATGGCCTTGAGCCACGTAACGAACAATTGATGGACGGGGAGAAGTATCTTTGTTTGCAGCGACAGCCAAGCTGTGCTTTAGACCCTTCTCAACTCTCTAACCACTTCGAAAGTGATCCAGGAATGCAAGAGCTCTCTGAATGCGATCGGAAGATTAAATTCCTTGAGTCTCATTTGGGTTCCGGGCCATCACGGCATAACTGGAAATGAGATCGCAGATGAACTCGCTAGGCAGGGATCTCAGACAGCTTTCTCAGGACCTGAACCGTCGCTAGGTTTGCCAGCGTCCTCAATGAGGGCTTCAATCAACGATTGGATCTGTGAAGAGCAAAACCGTAGATGGCATGCCTCCATTGGATGCAGACAAACCAAGCGTATGCTCCCCAACGTTAGTAAGAAAACTGCAACATTTTTGCTAGCTCGTAGCAGAAAAGACTGTAGAAAGCTTATTGGAGTTGCCAGCGGGCACTTCTCTTTTGTCAAGCATTTTAACGTGTTAGGCTTAAGTGATACCACACTCTGTGAATCTTGTGGAGAAGATGAGGACACCGCAGAGTACTTCCTCTGTGAATGTCCTGCTTTTTCTCGCATGAGGTTACAGATACTCGGCGCAGACATGGTGAGAGCTGGTGACTTAGGCTCCTTATCATGGCAGCGTCTTTTGGCTTTTCTCCGAACATCTGGAAAGCTATAACAAATAGAAGGTTAAGGTTGCTATCTGGTAGTACAATGGACCGGTATTTAGGTCTGAGTGCTCCAGCTGGTATTTTAAAAACCTCCAACCAAAAAAAAAAGAAGCTGTTAGCTGTCAAGAATAGCTTGAGATCATCCGCATATAACAAACACCTGCAATATTTGAATGCAGATATAAATTCATTGATAAAAATTATGAAGAACAATGGACCGATGTGGCTACTTTGGGGTACACCCGATGTACACTGAATTTCTCTTGAAAAAGAATTTTCAATTTTAACCTGTTGTTTTCTACAAGAAAGGTACGAGGATATCCAACGAAGGAGTTGAGAATGAAATCCAAGCATCTCAAATTTAGCAAGGAGTATTTAGTGGTTTACAGAATCGAACGCCTTACTAAAGACCGTGTATACCGCATCGACTTGAAAACCACTTTCCATAGCATTGGTTACAAAAGAAGTAAAATATGCCAGATTTGTTATAGTGGATCTACCAGATACAAAACCATGCTGTTTTTCCGATAAATATTCGCTTGTGAAGAAATCTAGTTTATTTTTCAGGATACTTTCAAACAATTTGGGAATTGCAGAGAGTAATATAATTTTTACTATTACTTTTTGAGCCTGATTTATGAATCGGCACTAAATAAGAAAGTTTCCATTCTTCGATGAAGATTCCTTCTTGAAGAGACTTATTAAATATCATAAATAATGGAGTGCAAAAAGAGTTACAACATTCCTTGAGCACTGTAGCAGGAATGTCGTCAGGGCCAGAGCTAGAACTAGATTTGAGAGATAAAAGTGCTGTATTAACTTCTTCGAAACTGAACTGAATGGATCCAATATTAATGCTACTGTTCAATTATAATCAAAATACTCTAAACCACACTCAATGCTTATTGGATATGGCTACACATTTCCAAATAACACGAACACCCTGTACTTCAGGTGGGCATCGGAAAACAAAGTGTGAAGGCTAAACAAATTTTTAAAAAATAGACTCAATGATAAAAATAAAGAACAATAATGTTCCAAGAGGTAATTCTGCCGTGGGACCATTAAAAAAATTTAAAATATATGAATACACTTTCTGAAATAGAGGTGATAACATATTTTTAAGTAGCTATATTCAATTTTATATTAATAGCATCATAAATTTAGAAGACGAAACTAAACTAAATAAATATTTCAAAGAAACATCACATACGTCATACCACTTACGAGTTACGTGTGCAGCCGAAGTTCAGTTGGTGCGACATTAAACATTAATATTTCTCCACCCAAGCGATCATTTCACACACACTTTGCATTCGGAACAAATTAAATGACATTTACATGCCCCTTAGACTTATTTACTTTGGCAAGAAGTCAATAGAATTAATCACATTCCATAATTCCGATCTGAGCTATGCACAAACACACACCATCTCCTCCGAACTAATCCTTATTTTCTGTTTTGATTTGGTCGTTGTTGTCGTCGTCGTCGGTCATGTGGCAGAGTCGTTTTACATATATGTATACAGAGAGTACATTCGTACAGTATATGCTGTATTTGAATTTGCAATTTGCTTAGGATACGGATTCGAGTTGGAATTGAGAGTACCGCCCGCCGGCAACCTAAATTGGTTCGCTCGTAAATCATATCCACATCGTTCAATGTTACGGAGAGTCACAAAATTTGTCGTATTTGATATCGATGAAAACAAATATTTCTTGGCAATGTTTCAAAATTGCTTTCGTTGCAGTGCCAGTCTTACAAATGTACACATTACACATGTTAAGACGATGGATTTTTGGAAAATCTAGGTACTGTGGATTGTGGAGGTTCTCAGCTCACAGCTCACAGCTCACAGTTCCCAGTTCCCATGCATTGTAAGTTATTACAGAATTTATGCGATAACTGCAAAAATGTTTGCTAAATAAATAAATATGAGTCGGTGTGTGGCATGGGCTTTGGGCTGGCCATGGGGATATGGTAAGTCCTCTTATTTGGTATTATGTATATATATATAGAGCAAGATGTACGTTGTGTATTTGAATTATGTATCTAGCTTGATATGAATAATTTTATTTAAAATTTGCATAAGATAAGAGGAGGCTTCGGTCGGAGATTTATATGCTCTGTTTAAAAGTAGAAAAAATGACAATTTGGGGGCTGTGTTCTTTGTTTGTCCTTCTACATTGTGGTTGATATGCTAACTGAGCACAAATAAACATAAAAAATAGATTTACCTCATGGAGTCACCCAAGAGATTTTTTTGTTTTGTTATTTTGTATAAATGTCCTTGAGTTTGTGAGATGTCAGATGCTGAGCAAAGTATAACATAAAAACACTGTCAAATACTTTAGAGCCTTTTTAAAGCGACATTTTCTGGCCAACAAGCTGTTAAAAAATAAAACGCCTAATGCTTACACCTACACCTGCACCTATGGATCTGCGCCACAAGACTGAAAATAGTGTGGGGATATTTTAAAGGCAGACCAAAATGAGAGGATAATGTCGTCCGTAACTGATCAAAAACATGTGTTACATGTGTATGCAATTTGAGTTCATAATATCGATGTGCTTCGTTTTGTTAAGTTTTCGTTAAAATGGCTTACTATTCTCCCGTCCTCAAGTTAGGGACGAACACTTGATAGCTGATGGAACGCTCACCACAGCGTTTTTAGCTTTGAAAAGTAAAGTAATTATAATTTTACTTTTTTCTTTAAAAATGGAAGTTTTGTTTCGACAAATGCTTCGTTGTGGGTAATTCTTAGCATGTCTGCTTGTTATACGGAAGTTCTAGATGCCCATCAAGGAAACATTTATTTATTTCCCCACCTGCATCGCAAAGAAGTGTAAAGTCTTCCGAGAGTAATTACACTGTGATGAAAAGATCACATAGCCGAATTAGGCCTCGGCCACGCAGTAAGCGGCAGAGCGGCTAAGCGGCTGAGCGGCGAGCGGCTGAGTGGCAACTCTAAGCGGCGTATGGCAAGGGACTAAGCGGCTGAGCGGCGAACGGCTGAGCGGCAACTCTAAGCGACGTATGGCCAGGCACTGAGAGCGATTGCTTTTGAGCAATTAGTAGTTAAAATGCCGTTGTCAAGAAAAGTTCGCCGTATTTTATTGTCGAAAAATCGTTTGTATGTGTACAAATTACTTAAACGTATACAAAAAAGAAGACGATTTGGTGTTCATCCGATTAACCAATTAAGATCGGAATTTGGTGAATTTAATCATTTATTTTTGAATTTACGAAGATTTCCAGATAGATTCTGGCAATACCTACGTATGTCTATCGAATCTTTTGATTTGCTGCTTGAAAAAGTGCGTCCTTAATTAATAAAACAAAGAATTGCTATTTCTCCAGAACAAAGATTAGTTTTAACTTTAAGGTATGTACATTTATTATTACATTTCTAACTTTTTTTTTTAAATTTTTTTCATGTATGGCAATAAACTTTTAAAAAATTGTAAATCGTCACAGTCTTCCGGCTTTTCCATTTCTGCTTTAAGCAACTTCAGCCTTTCCTTTTCCAAATTCAAAAATTCGGAATCCACATCCATGGCTGAGCTCTTCCTTTTTTTGGCTAATGTGGCGGATGGGCGTTGGCTATCGGATTGTTTTTAAAACTTCCTCGTCATCGCCCAGCAAATCATCCAAAATATCAGTGATATAAATATAAAATGCTGTTTGCCGCTCAGAAAATTAAAACATGTTTGGTTGCTGAGCGGCGCCGCTTTGCCGCTCAGAATTTTGTTTTGCCGCCCGCTAATTGCGTGGCCACTCCTATGTGATTTCATATGTTTTAATTTTTTTTTTGCCGCTCTGCCGATCTGCCGCTTACTGCGTGGCCGAGGCCTTAGTGTAGTCGAATTAGATTAAACTCTGCAAAACGCACTGTAACTTGAGTTATTTCAATCGCCTTATATAATTTTTAGTATGTCATAATCTTTCATTTGTTTTTTTATTGCATTCAGAAGTGTTTACATTTCACCATTGCACCACCCACCGGCACCGCACCGTAAGAGTCGTGAGCTTCCTGATTTTGCCTTATAAGAACTTGAAATCGATAACGATTTTTGTAAGAAAATCATCTTATCCGAAGAGACTTACTTCAACCAAACTGGCGATGAAAATCCACAAAATATTCATGAAAAACCAGTACATTCAACTAAGTTGACAGTTTGGTGTGGTTTTTGGGCTGGTGGAATCATCGGTCCGTACTTCTTTAACAATGAAGCTGATAACACCATTACTGTCAATGGAGAGCGGTATAGATCGATGATAACCAACTTTTATGAGCGAAATTGGAAGAAATTGATTTTGACAACATTTGGTTTCAACAAGACGGGGCTACGTGTCACACAGCAAATGCAACAATTGAATTTTTGCGAGAAAAATTTAGAGATTCGATTATTTCAAGAAATGGTGATATTGAATGGCCTCCAGGCAGTCGCGATTTAACACTATTAGACTATTTCTTGTAGGGTTATTTGAAGTCATTGGTCTTTCAAAATATACCAGATTCTCATTAAGCTTTTCAAGTCAATATTGAACGTGCTATTCATGATATACGACTTGATTTAGTGGAAAAAGGGCTCGAAAATTGGGTTCATCGAATTTGTTGCTGCAGAAGAAAACGTGGTGGCCATTTGAATGACGTTTTATTTAGAACTTAATTTTATTGATTGAACTGTACATTAATTTAATTTTGGTGGGGGCATAACCCCCATTTATTCGGCTTAATACAAGCTATTACTTAATCTAACTTACAGACTAAAACTTAATAGCTAGAACTTAACTAGTTGGAGGGTTTAGGAGACGGAGCTTTAGGCAAGGAGTACTCATGTTGAAGTCAAAACTAGAACAGTGAGAATTGACATTCCTCAGCATTCGGGAAATGGGTTCATTGGAGCCGTAGGAGGTTCGATGGGTAGGAAGATAGAAGAGACGGGGATTCCGCGTGTTACGAGGGTTAGTATTTAGAAAGATGGATTCGGTAAGGGCTGGACAGTCAATGGAACCAGTAAAAATTCGGTGAATGAAGAGAATGTCAAATATTTCCCTTCGATCTTTCAGCGTATTGAGGTTGAGGAGTTTGATTCGGTCTTGATAAGGAGGCAATATCAAAGGATTACTCCAATTAAGACCACGAAGAGCAAAACGGAGGAAACGGCGTTGTATGCTCTCAATTCTGGCAATGTGCACTTGTTGGAAAGGCGACCAAACTTGACAGGCGTATTCAAGAAGCGGACGAACAAATGAGATGTAAAGGGAGCGGGTTACGTAAGGGTCTACAAATTCTTTGGACCATCGTTTCACGAAGCCAAGTGCTGAATTTGCCTTAAGGATTATATCGTCGATATGCTTGAGGAAATTTAGCTCACGGTCGCAAATAATCCCAAGGTCTCGAATCAGTTCAACGGAGGAAATGATTTGACTGTTGAGTATATAGAGTCGGGGAGGAGATTTGATGCGTTTCTGCCCCGAACTTTATTCCTTTAAATGACAGAAATGTTTGGTGATATCTAGGTCTAACGATTTTTGAGAACTTAATACTGCCAAGGTGTGATGTCTGCCTGTTGACCCAGACGTTCGTGGCTCGAATCCAACAGAAACAAAATGTTTTACAAAGGCCATACCCGCCTTTCACGAGGAATTGGCAAGAGCTCCGTTAGTAAGATCATTGCCATGAAAAGTGCTTTCTCGACTAGCCGTTCGCAGTTGGCTGAAAATTGTAGGTCCCCTCCATTGCCACGCAAGGCATGTGGGGTCTTCGCTTTCGTTGCGCCACCATATTTAATTACTTTTATTTTTTAATAAATAAAACATGACATGATAAATGGTTTTTTTTATCCTTTTAAGAAAATTAATAGAAAGCTTTTGTTTTTTCTTGAGACCTTCAATCTCAAACATCTCAATTTGATAAATTTGAGGTTATGCTTCAAGCATTAATTATTATCGATGATATTGGGGCTATGAACCCTATCAAAGAAAGATTTGATTTACTAGTTCCCAAAAGTACTTTAATGGATCGAATGCATCCTCCACAAGGATAATATTCACTATTCCCCACAAAGTTTCTGATATAATTAGCGCATGTTGTTAAGTAGCAAACCATACTCCCACTTACGTACGTTTCCGATCAGATTCTTTGAAGATCAAAATACTCCCACACTTTAATGTTACAACAAGGATTCCATCCATGCTATAGGTACACAAGGAAACCATTCAAATGTCAAATATTCAAAACCTATACCGTTAGTAGCCCTTCAAAGACTCTACTTATAAGACGTTCGTCCTCTTCTGAAAGAAAACAACCACAGAAATATATTTTCCTTTTTAAAGAAATGCCCCATAAGAGGATTTGGAAACGAACCAAATCTTCTATAATCGGATCTAAATTCATTTTCTTTTATCGTGTTCGTCCTTTTAAAACCTTAAAGCATTACGGTGTTTGATGCTATTATTTCCAGACACTGACTTCGTCCATCGCTTTTCCACAAAGGATCATTATACTCGACCAAATTCTATACAACAATACAAAATGTCTCCAATTATAAATGATTGACCAAAACTCAAGTATGTGTATGTTTAATATACCACCCAACAGGTATAAACATTTATCTTTGAGTTACTCACATCCATCCCAACAGGGAAACAAGAAGAGCATAAATGTCCATGCCCATCCCATAACCTAGTCTTTCCGAATTCGTCAAGAAGCTTTCTTGAAAGAAAACAACATCAAAAACATACAGAAAAAATAACTTCTTTTTACTTTATTATCTTTTAACTCTCTAAATGAATCAACAAACGCACGAATATACGAGTATCCTACTGCAGAGTGAATTTTTCTTTATATTTTTATCAAAAGAAACTCATACACGTGCATTTTCAATATACATTTCCATTGAATTTCGTGAACAAAGCAAGTTCGTCTCCCGCCGTAGAACTTCGACTAAATGGCAACGGCAATGGAGGGAATTTACAAAATATTTAATATTTAAATTTGAATGGCTTATGCAACGTACATTTTCAGTACAACACACTTAAAAACTTCTGCCATTACAAGTAATATTGGGGTTTTTTTTTTTTAAATATACAATTTTACTAATATACCGCGAAAGACTGTGAGGTATGGCAGTGGGAAAGTTTTTGCAATAATTACTTTCAATGCCTGCGTGGCGGTAGAAAATGAGTAAGATTGGTGGGTAAGGACGGACGCTTAACTTTTAAATCAACAAGATGGCGATGAGTTGTGCTGCTAAATAAGAAAACTTTTTTTTCTAACTGAATGTTCAGTGCGTACCGTTCAACTTATTATTGTCAAGTCTTAATGGGGTATGTGTTGTATTCGTGATAAGTTCTCTTTTGCACTCTGCTCAATAAACATTAGAAGAAAGCTTTTCATAATGATGCGACAGGTGTTTTAGTAATCATTTGACTTTGTAACGAAGTTACAAATACAAACCCTACCGCCAGCCTATACGCATACCATTGTGGTCACATTATATTTTTCACTCATGCCATAGAACTCACACGCACTAGGCGTATATAACTTTATAAGGCAACCTGAAAAATACATGAAGACAGAAGTCAGCCCGCGTAGAAAAGTACCAATCTAGAGTACAGGCTACTTCCACTAGAGGAAAACTTGGGGTACGTAGTGTGCCCACAGATTCCCAATTTTAAGCAAGGTCTCCTTGGAGTACCTAGCCCAAATCCCCCACTAGCCTCTTATAGACTTTTGGGTCTTATCTTGCCGGCTATTAAGCCGTTGATGCCGGGATTTGCCTGTTGATGCCAGTATCTAACTGTTGATGTCGGTATTTGACCGTTGATGCCAGGATTTGCCTGTTGGTGCCAGGATTTGCCTGTTGACGCCAGCATTTGATTGTTGATGCCAGTTTTGACTGTTGATGCCAGTATATGACTGTTGATTTACCAGCGATTAAGAACCCGTACTTGATGACCGTTTTGCCAGCATGGGACTAAGGATCTACCAGCGTTGAAACCACCGATCACCAGCATTAGTGATAAGAATTAATGAATATTATATTAAACTAGATTTAAGACAAATAAAAGGATTGGATCTTCTTCTGGACCCGAAGAGCATACCTCAGCTCTAGAGAAAAAGCACATCACAACTTTTGAGCTGAGTTTCGTCTGTCTAACTATAAAAAATATAGAAATGCAAGTACTAAAGTAATATGCGGTCAGATCATTTGTAGAGGGCTATGAGTTCTATACAAGATGCACCAATGTTTTAACTTATAAATTTCATGTTCTTCGGTTCAGCCAGGTTACGTAAAAAAAAAAAATATAGTAAAGCGAGTCCTAACAACACGGACAAGCATTTAATTTTGTTTTTCTGTGCACTAAAAGGTGTTCCTGGTAACACCCGCACCGTTCAACGCAGCATCACAATAAAGCCGATGATGGGGGTGAAGAAAACTTAAATCTTGAAATTGTTTCGTCCTCTCAGAATACTCGTGCGATGACGACGGGAAAAAATAAAAGAAAAGCATAAAAAAAGAAGAAAGAAAAATACAAAAAAGCAAAAATAATAAAGTGTTCCCCATGTTCTCCACTACGTTAGCTGCTCTCGAGAAAGTCGTTAAAAGTTTTTGCCTCCTGCAGTGATTTATATTCTTTTTCTTTCAGCTTTCTATAAGGTACTGGTAGCTGGAACTGGACAACTCATCGTTGTTCGCTATAACATTAAGGTGCATTTCATTTCAGTTTTCTTTGGCTACCGTGTACAATGAGCAAGCATTATCTTTAATTCGAAAATTAATTTAAATAAAAAAAATTTAAAAAAAAGGAAGAATATTAGCGCTTTGGGAAAAATGAATATATCCGGTACAGGCGAGCGAGCATAACTGAAATGGTTTGTAAAGAATTTGAATTAACTTCTATAATTTGGATTTTCTTGTCGCTAATGTGGACTAGTAGCGCTTTTCAGAAGGAACAAAAGACAAACTTTGGTTATTTAAATTTCGCATTTTGCGATTTGTTGGTACGAGCTTTGTATTTTGTTGGCTTATTTCATTCGTTTCCGGGGAGAGCTAATGTCTTGAAAGCCTATTAAATACACGAGCAAAATGTGATTAAAAGGAACTGCAGGAAATTATAGAATTGAGTGAGCTGAATACGTATTCTTCGTTTGAACTGGTTTTGCTTAAAAGTCAGACTCACTCACGTAAATACCAGTTGTTGTTGACAGCTTTACTGAGAAACGAGATTTAAAGTGATTGAGATGCGCAGGGATAGCAAAACTAGTGGTTCAATGGTTGAAATCAGAAATCGATTTACAAAACCCCAGGATTGCTGGCTTAAGATCTTTCGAATAGAAATACGAAACCAGTCACAAATCATATTCAACAAACCCCTAAAAATTAAAAAAAAGTTATTTCTTTTTCATCATTATTCATAACGGAGCCACTAGAATCGTGATCTTGAAAGAAGCAGAACTCTCCTACTTATTCTATTGGAGTCGACTTAGGAAAGCGTCAAGTCTTCCAGTTGTGCATTTTTCCATGTCTGGAGGAGTGAGGACCACCAAACGATGATTTCATTGCTTTTTTTGGACCAGGAGTATTTTGGTCTGCTTCTGTTTTCCTTTTTTCGCGATCGTGTTGGAACGTTTTATGATATTGCCATTCTAACGGGGATGTATGGATTTCCATTTTGTGTTTTACCAAGTGGGTCGATACTTTTCTTTTTTTCCTTTTTTCCCGGCGTAAGGACTTTTATAGATCTTTTATTCATATTTTGCAAGCCACTCTTTCGTACAAAGTCACCATTCAAAAAATTTACCTAAAAGCCCAGAAAAATTTCAACCAGAGAGATTTTCGTGTAAGTCAATTCAAAATGGTGGCCTAACAGTGAGAGTGCAAAAGATAATATACGGCCATTTTGTGGCTATACTTCTTTGTTTTAGATGTGTCAATGAAAAGAAGACTAGGCTCTTATGCCTTTTGGTTACATTGTAGGTAAATTTAAGGCTAATTTAAAAGTTGGGTTTTCTAAATTCCGAATCAAAAGTTGATTAAGTTTCTTTAAAGATACGTTGTGTGTGAAATGTTCCTCCATATCGAGTACAGATGGCGTGACGAAAGTCACCAAAACAATTAAGAATTAGTGGCCGGTTTGGCGGTTTCCCCATTCCCATCTAGTAGTTACTATTTAGATAAACATATAACGACCTAAGCACTTAAACTCATAATAGGTTCATCATCCATGCATTTCATGCATAGATCGTTTGATGCGACATTGAGCCTTGTGGTATCTGTCTGGTCACAGCACAATTGCGCAATTTGCTTGAGGATAACAAACTTTTGGTACATTTTGGATGCCGGTAGCCAGGCTGGTGTTTATCAAGCATATCGCTTAGCAACACATATACATACCCATCTTCATCCAGTGGGGGAACATTCGCATCGAAGCTCGTTTTCTCGTGAATTCACCGGGTTTAAAATTACCGGGATGTCTCTATGCATTTGAAAGGATACCATTTTAAAAGAATATCTTTCGGATACAAAAAAACCATAGAAAAGCTCAGCTTATTCCAAGCAAAGCGGCTGTATGTTTGAGGGGCTCGCCTAGTTTCTCGAGTTCAAATGAAGGTGATTTTTTGAAGGCGTAGCTTCAAATATTCTGTAATCTTAGAAGATTATTATACACATATTCATTTGAATTTTCAGGAAATTTCGAGTTGAAATATTGAAATCCAAGAGAGATATGAACCATGTCTTGAACTCCTTGAAATTAGAAGACGTCAATTTGCCGCAGTTTTTTGAATTTTTCTGGTACCTGTAAGATGAAAATTAAAAAATGGCGTTAAAGTAGACCTTTTTTCCCATACAGTCATCTATAGTTGGAGTGAAAAATTGGAAATGGACAAAATGGCCGCAATTTAAAAAAAAAGGTCCAAATTTTGCAAAAAAAAATCCTCTTTCGATGTATGCTAAATACAATTTTCATCTGATCGTAAAAGTTCTAGATGGAAGTATGCAGTTAAGATTTCAAGACGAAACCTTAATATTTGCGTGAGCTACAGCTGCGGCAAATTAGAAAAATGCAGTTTTGAGAAAAACGCGTTTGAAATTTTCAGAGCAGTTTTCGATTCAACTAACAGGAAGGGAGTACAAAGGATCAAGATGTCCTTGAGCATTCAAAAATTTAAGCCACAGGCAATACAATATACAACGACTAGGCAGCTTTCGGGCGCCCGCCGCGTTGGGATGGGTGGAGTTCGAGCGCCCGAGATGCTTCTCTTCTATACTCTGCCACTTCAAAAATATTCAAGATATCATTCCAATGTTTTACCGACTTATTTTCGAAAAATGAAAACAAAAATCGATTTTTAGAAAATGAGAAACTAGCCGAGCCACTTAAGTACCGATAGCAAATAACATTCTTTCATTCGACCGTTCTATTCTTTTAATGATTTTGGTGTTTATTTATTCAAATCACAAAAATCTGCCTTTCAAAACTTTTTGGAAATCGATTCGATCAGTTTCACATCTCTGAAAGAAAAGGACAAGTCATAACGTTAAAAGGAAGTTCCAGGAAGCTCCTAGGAACTCTTGAACACCGAGCAAAGAAAAAAAAAAATCTTAATTCTTTCTCCTTTCTTTTACTTACAAATGTGATTGAAACTAAAGTCTGCTTCCGAATTTCAGCTCTCAAAAATTGTCAGTAAATAATGCCTAGCAATACAAAAAAATGTCTCAAAATCGATATGGTAACTTTTTCTTTCCAATGAAAAACGAAAACATCTTGCCGTTCCTTTTGCCAAATGTGTTCTTACCTTTAATGTTGAACATTTTAAAGCAATTTTGTGTTGGGAGAAGTTATGTTTACTCTTTGTCATTTTTACCTGAATTTCCACTCTATTTCAACCCTAAAGTTCCAATATCAACGACGACGTGCGTCACTCCTGAAAACTTTCTCTGAAAGCAATTCCAATAAGTTATTTGATAGTCCATTTTGTTACAGGCCGTTTGCCGAAACTACAATGCATAAAAGTTCTACCAGATCTATTCCACAGGGATACGTCTCAATGTATTTGAAAAGTATGAAGAAGCAAGCAAATGAAAGGTACACACTCTATATGTGTGTATACAGCACACATTGGTTTCATTTTTCCATTCAATTTGTCCTTTCAAATTCAATGAATATCCATGGGTCTTTCTTGCCTTCATTTGGCAATCCTTCTTCATAAAATTACGTCCCTCTTCTCCACCCATATCGTCATGATGTTGGGGGTGAGTGTTAAACGAACAATATTTTCTTCATCTCTCTGTTATGTTTGAATGCCCATGTCTGGATATACGCTACCTTACGTGCGTGAAGAGCCCTTGAAATGAATAGGTAGTACATTGAAGTCACGTACTATGTGGGAACACCAGTAGAACGTGATTGATTTCTTCAAAAACCAAGCCCATCTTCTTGCCACGTACCTCCTTCAACTTCAACGTATAACCCAGTCCTTCTCTACAAACTGAACACCGAAAACCTGTTTCACTTGCACTTGTCTACTTACTTTGTGCAATTCTCCGAAAGCAAATTTCTAAATCCAGCCAAGAATATTAAGCAATCTACCGACACCGACACAGGTTGTGCCTGAGATTTGTCAGAGTTAATTTGCTTGAACAACTCTTGCCAAAATCAATAATTAATTAAATGCGAAACGCTCCTGACAAATACTTAATTATAAGTAATTTTCCAATACCAATCAATTGGATTAAGGCAAACGTTTCGTGCCATGAAAAGAGCTCAATCGTTATGTGAGTGGGGGTTAGCCATACCATCACACCAGACCACCACTTCCAATTGTATGAGTATGGGTGTGTGTTAACCAAATGCTATTTCGAAGTCATTCAGCAAAATTGTGGTCGTTAAGTCAATGGTTTGTTGCATGCCAGACGACAACGCAACATAAAGGTAAAGTTGGAAATGTGATTTCGTTTTTGGGTGCAAAAACAGAAAACAAAATAACATAAGCTAAGCCGCCACTACCCCCCCAAAATTTTATTCAACTTCTCCTTTTTCCATTTCTGTGTATATGGTTGATGTGAAAGCCAGTCCTGGAACCTACTCATTTAGGATGTCCAACCCCAGCGAACAGACCACCTGCAGATTAGAACAAGCATCCGAGTTTTAGTACCAAACCAACCACCATGGCCTGCTTAGCTTGGGTCAATTTGTGAAATTTTGAATCCGAGCACCTGCTGCTCCTAATCCCATTATTTATTTTCGTTGATTGGGGTAAAATGTTGTTGTGGTAGTTGTATTTAATGCTTATAGCTTTAGCTAGCTACCTGTGCTGTTCAGAAACCTCGGTGAAGGTTAATTCCATGCCGCATTCAATGTAGAGGCGAGTTGTTAAAGTTAAATAGCTGGTATAGTTTAAAACCACTAAACGGGTACTTATATGATTACGCAGATATAGTTGTGTGCTTTGATTCTAAAGCGAAGTTCGTTCTAGTGTGTGAACAATCCAAAGATAAAAGTGAATTGATCCATTTGTTAACACGGCTTTAGTTTTCTTCACAGAAAGCTTTGAGTTGTTATTTTATGGTTTTATGGAATTAGATATTCACTTATCCTTTAACATTGAATATTTTTAAGTTTCTAAATATAAATTATTTAAGTAAATTTAAAAGAAAGCAATTATTTTTATAACTGAATGGTTCATGAGCTGACTTAGTTTTAAAAATTAACAAAAAACTTTAAAAGTTAGTTAACGACCTCAGGTTAGGTTAGGTGGAAGTGGCTGTCAGCCAATGAGTATAATGCCTGACAGACTTAGACCGCAAGGGCCCATTGTGATACCACAGAGATCAGCAAGTTAATTAAGATAAATCACCCATTTATCTTCCATTACGGGTTGATAACCCATTTATCTTCCATTACGGTACTAGTCGGTCAATCACCCGCTAGTCGAACCACGCGGAACTTTTAATGTATTTCAAAAGACTATTAGGCTCTATGTAAGCTAAGTCGCTAGTATCATCGAAGAAGAATTCACCGAGATGAGTTTTCCTCTTATGTAGCAGTGCAGTGCATGAGCAAAGAAGGTGTTGAGCGGTTTCTTCCTCTTCTTCGTCCATGCAGCTTCTACAGAAATTATTGGAAAACACACAAAATCTTTTGGCGTGTCTTCCTATTAGACAGTGTCCCGTAAGAACACCTTTGGTAGAACCGAGAAACAGGTGGTTCAGGGCTAACAAACTCTTCGAGGGTGTTGAGTCTATACACGGCTAACGAGCTAAATTTGATTCTTTTTTTTAAGAAGTGAGGAATCAAGCCCTACGCAGGTTTTTTTTTTGTTGGAGGTTTTTAAAATACCAGCTGGAGCACTCAGACCTAAATACCGGTCCATTGTACTACCAGATAGCAACCTTCTATTTTTTATAGCTTTCCAGATGTTCGGAGAAAAGCCAAAAGACGCTGCGATGATAAGGAGCCTAAGTTACCAGCTCTCACCATGTCTGCGCCGAGTATCTGTAACCTCATGCGAGAAAAAGCAGGACATTCACAGAGGAAGTGCTCTGCGGTGTCCTCATTTTCTCCACAAGATTCACAGAGTGTGGTATCACTTAAGCCTAACACGTATAAATGCTTGGCAAAAGAGAAGTGCCCGCTGGCAACGCCCTACGCACGTACATAGTTATTAAGTAGTTAAAAAAAAAACATCAAATCTTTCGAAATGGTATGGTGAGGCGCAATACTATCTTTGTCTGTTTGGCCGTATATGGATCTTCAGCCTGAACCACTAGACCGATTTTGTTCAAATTTTGAAGTTTAGGTTTGTGAGGAATTTTTGGAATTGGGTCTCTAGGTCTCGAAATAACAGTACATGCCATACAACCAATATGATAATACTTATTTCTCGAAAGCAGTTCCAACGATTTCGATTATATTATTTTTCTAATGATGCAAAGAATATTTTCAGAAACGTCTATAAACAGCAACTCCCATAGTACTTTCTCGTTCATGGCTGACACGATTTCGACAAAATTTTAAATTTAAGAAGTCACAGGTAGTTTGAGAAAGAAAGCATATTAACAAGCAAACAATTTTAATTTTTGAAATCTTATAAGATTTATAAGAAAAATTAATTTTTTTGAATTCAAAACCATATCGTTTTTTTTTCAAGCTTTTGTCAAAACAACTTCTGAAAAAATCTCAAACTCTGCATACTTGACTTTTAAAAAACTCGTTTTTAAAAAAAGTAAAAAATAAAATAACGTTTTTTATTTTAAGGAATTGGTACAACGATTTTTTGCAACTGCAACAAAATGCCATTTTTATATTTTCGCTAAAAATCTTTGGCATATTTAATTTAAATTTTATCAATATTTATGTGATTATTTTTTTTTAATTTTCATAATTATTGTGTAGTTGGCGGTGCAGTTTCTTTTAATTTGAAGGAACAAATATTTTGAAGTACCGAAAAAAAAGCTCAAAAATTTGGGCACTTATTTCAGCTTTCCGTGGATATGAATTCAACGTTGTCCTTCCCTTCGAGATGATGAAAACTCAATCCACTTTCTTATGCGCACATAATAACTTAATCTACTTCCCTAATTTTTGTTTTGCTCTTAGCTACTTTATCCTAGTTAGTTCGCATGAATTTTTTATGTTCAACCACAGCCCCGTACTAAATTTCGTTCGATTCTCTTCGCTTTTTACACACGGATAGAATGATTAAGCTAAAAGCGAAGCGGAAAAAAATTTTCCAAGAAAATATCGCTGTGTGGTGTAAAAACGAAAATTCGGGCGAATTTCGCTGAATTCTGTAATAAAATGTTTCCGGAATCCATTTTTTAAATTCAATCCAATGAAAGCACACCAGCAACAACTTAAGGAGGAAAAAACAGCTTAACAATTCCGAAAGGTTAAGTGAGGAAGCGTTTTTCATTGAAAAGTAATTACACCTGGAGGACATGTCAAATAAGCAAACTATAGAGTCAAGGGCACCAACGCAATGTTTCTTCAGCATGCGTTCCTTTCACAAATTTTTAAAGTGTATCGTTTAATAAACGATATGAAATTATCAATGGTGAGATTAAAACTGGCTATCCTTTTTGTTAAAATGTAAGGGCAACAGAAATAAAAAAATTGTGTAAGAGGTTTTTATATTTTTCCATGAACTCTTTTCCAACTAACTTCCAAATAACAATTGACAAATCTTAGGTGATATGTTTACTGAAGGTGTTATATTCAGGTAAGTGAATGAATTCTCTAAGAGACCTAAGAGATCCTAGATATGAAATGCGTAAGTACTATACTTAGATAAATATATATAGATTTAGATAAATCAAATTTTGCCGTAGAATCCAAGTCAAGCTCACCATTTCTTGAATCAATTTGCTACCTCAGGACAGGCAAAACAAGAAATGTAAAATCAAACCAGGAAAAATGCTAAATAAAGGAACAACTTAGGAAAAAATAGAATTATTTTACCTGAATTCTTAAGCGAAGAAAATAAGTTCTAGTCTGAAATATCTAGGCTAACATTTTAGGTCGATTTAGCTCTTCTTTCACCAAACACATCATCAGAATTGAAGTTTTTTTGCTGTTCTAGTATAACAAATAATTAAATGGGGTACCCCGTGGGCCGTGGCCTATCGCATTTCTCTCAAGTGAAGAACGGACGAAAAGCTAAAAGTTTCATACCGTTTCCAAACATATATGTGAGAAAGTGCTCTCCATGACAATGTATTTGATTTCGAAGTACTTGCAAATTAATGGCCAAAGGCGATACCAATGTAAAGCCAATTAGATGTATCTAAGATTCGAACCTCTTACCTCTTACTTCTTGATAAACGTCATACAAAAGGGTGTTTTCTTAGAGGTATAGAACTTCGTATTGAAATAAAACAAAAGAAAATCATGTCCATAAATTTAGCTTTCTTGCAGGAATAATTTTATCCCATTAATGTTTAAATATGATTATACCCTATATCATATTTAAACAATAATAAGGCCAAGGTCCAATTTTCAACCACTTTTTGGAGCATTTGAGGCCGTATGTCAGCAATAACGAAACGAATGTTGGCTTCCCAGCCCCCTAACGTTTCTAGTTTGTTGACGTAGATGAGCGACTTCACATACATATCCCCAAAGAAAATAATGCAATGGTGTCAAATCGCAACATTTTAATGGTCAATTGACAGCTTCATTTCGTGAAATTATGTGCTCATCGAATGCTTCCTTCAATAAATAGTGACGTGCGCTGTGTGGCAGGTGGTGCCGTCTTGTTGGAACCACACCTCATCCACATTCATGCCATCCAATTTGGGAACAAAATAGTCGGTTATCATGGCTCTATACCGGTCTCCATCAACGGTAACTGGCTCACCAGCATCATTTCGGAAGAAGTATGGCCCAATGACTCCACCAGCCTATAGAGCACACCAAACAGTCAGTTTTTGTGGATGTAATGGCGTTTCAAGGTACTCGTTAGAATTCTCTTCACTGCAAATGCGACAATTTTGCTTGTTGACGTAACCATTCAACCAAAAGTGAGCCTCATCACTGAACAAAATTTTGTGATGAAAATCAGAATCAAGATCAATCTCATTTTCGGACTATAAACCAAAATCACGACGCATTCAGCTTTAATTCTTGCACAAGCTGGATCTTGTAAGGTCTTAATGTCTTAAGCCAAGATCTTTGTGCAAAATCTTCTTTGCTCAAAATCCACTTTGCTCAACAGTGGCAATTGTTTCTTCGGTGCGCACTGTTTGACGTCTCTGCGGATGCGTATTATCACATAAAGTAAACGTTGCGTTGTGCGAAAACGATCCATTGTTAACCGAATTGAATGCTCTGATGGACGATTATGTGTCGACCATAAAATGGACGGAGCTTGTGGTAAACTTCGTGAACTGAATCAATATTTTCGAAATAAATTTGCACAATTTGAATGCGTTGTTCTTTTGTCAACCTGCTTATGAAAAAATGGCAAACCAAATTAAATATAAATAACATTAAAATTGGCCCATTGGCCGAAGATGTCAGTTTTATTCCTCTTCGAAAAACCAATCTCTAATAAAACACCCGATATTTATGAAGATGCACTATTTGTTAGTTGGAGTCTGACTAAGGTCTCATCATTTAAAAACTCATTTCGTAGATGACCTCCATTCGCCATTGCTGTACTATTGACGATATATGTAAGAGAACTTTAAATTTTGGACGTTCATGAATACGTGAATAAATTCTTACACAAGAAAACTTAAAACTAAAAAATCCAGAAGGAACGTAATCAATTTAAGTGATTGAAGTTGTAATAAATGTGTAAGACTACATTCCTTCGTAAATATTTATGTCTCTCCTGACAAAGCACTTACAATTTGAGTGACATTGTAAAACGAAAATTCGAAGCAATATGCCGAATAATTGTGCTGTTTGTGGTTGCAAGTCATGGACTTTAAAAGCGCCTGACAAAAAACAAGTCTTCGTGTTTTTAAGAGATTGGCACGCGAAACAAAATTGAATTGATGCATGCGGAAGTGAAAAGTGAGAAGTAAAATAAGAAGGAACTGATATTGACAGGGTTTTGATATAAAAGAAATATCATTAATATTTCTATAACGTTATTAGTTAGGGTTATAGCCGAGATTTTCCACGTGGTTTCTTGTCTAATAAATGAAAGATTAGTAAATTCTTAACAATTAAAACACTTTTTGTATATTTCCTCAATAGTACTTTTGTTAGGTTCTGGGTTTCACTCGGCCACCAAAACGAAACCCATGGTTCGATGAAGAATGCAGGCAGGCAAATGCAGCCAAACAAAAAGCACGTTAAATACTGGTGCAGAAACAAACGAGGGCTGCTTACGATCAGTATAACGAGATTTACAAGGAGAAAAGAAGGGAGGAACATCGATTTCTCAAATAGAAAAAGAAGCAGCATTAGAAGCGCTCGTTTGAGGAAATGGAGAGGTATCATGAAAGGAACGAGATTCGGAAGTTTTACCAAAAGGTAAAATATTCCTGCCAGGGTGGCAAGCCCCGAACTCACGCCTGTAAAGACCAGCAGGGAAACATAGTTATAGAGTCACAGTCGCTACTGAGGATCTGGAAAGATCACTTCTGCAGACTGCTTAACGGCGATGAGGACACAAATTCCGCTGTCAGGCAGATTTCCCCATTCAGCTTGGACGATGATCAAGAATGCCGTCCTCTTGACCTAGAGGAAGTTAAGCTTGCCATATGCAAACTTAAATCAAATGAGACTGCAGGTGCAGATGGCCTTGATGCCGAACTTTTCAAGGCAGCTGGACCCCAGTTGGAAAGGAGCATGCACCAGCTGATCTGCATGATATGGTCGGAAGAAAGCATGGCCGGTGAATGGAACCTCAGTAATGTATGCCCGATCCTAAAAAAGGGAGACCCTCACAATTGCGCCAATTATAGAGGGATAAGCCTCCTTGACGTCGCTTATAAGATCTTGTTTGCTGTAATATGTGAACGTCTGAAGCCCCACGTCAACAACTTGATAGGTCCTTATCAATGTGGTTTTAGACCAGAGAATTCCACAATAGACCAAATTTTCACATTACGACAGATCTTGGAAAAAACCCGAGAACTTAATATCGATATTCACCATCTCTTTATCGATTCCAAGGCGTATGACAGTATTTACAGAGACGAGCTGTACAGAGCCATGTCTAGTTTCGGCATCCCTGCAAAACTCGTACGACTATGCAGGATGCCTTTGGAGAATTCGCGCTGCTCCGTCAAGGTCGATAGATTTAGGCAAGGCGAAAAACTGTCATGCATATTCTTTAACATCATACTTGAAAAGATTGTACCGAACTGTAATGCCTGCCTAAGTAAGTAAGTAAGTAAAGTACATTTGTTAAACCAAAAAACGAACATATCAGGAAAATAAGAACTCGTTGAACTACAATAAGTGCCCAATAAAATTATTTTCTGATCTGTCATAAACCCACGCATTTATGAAGTGATATATTTATTATTAAACCTGCAAATATGCATAGTTTTTCTTTGAACAGCAAGATTGTTGCTAGTTTAAAATGAACAAAGTTTGAACTACTAAGTGCAAAAATACATATACCCACAAAATAATGACTGCAAAAACACCCAAGTGAACATTTTTGAAAGACATTTACAAAACTAATTATTGAGTCTATTTTTATGTCTTCACAACAGAAAATAAAAAGTATTTTGTAAGAAGCCAAATAACAATAAAAATAAAATAATGCATTGTGTCTACAGTCAGTATTAATTATGCTATGTTTTATTTTCGAGCACTTTTCTCTCAGAAATTATGGTTAGAAATAAACATCGGCTATAGTTTTGCCTGTTGCGAATAGTGATGCCTTTGCCAGAGACAGTGGTTTATGGTTTTCAAAATACCAAGTTATTTCGCTTTTAAATTGTTTAAAATAAGTTTAAGTTTTTTTTATGTTGTTAAATTGTTTTCTTTTTCTACGAATTCTGTTGTAAGATTGTGATCTTTGATGCGTAATAATAAAAATTTATCAACCAACTTCGATTCAAACGAACAAACAACGACAATGTCGAGTTTTATTACTGAGAACAAGTGTTTCTATGTGTTTAGGAAATAAGAACAAAATATGTATCTCTACTCTCAAAGTGAATAGTTTGACAGTTGACATGCAGTAAGAGTGTCTTTTTGGCCATGGCTCGTTTGGAGGCAACGTTGATTCATCCATCATGTTTTTAAATAATTTTGTTAAGAATTCTTTGCTTGCGTTTGCTTCTGTTCTGAGTTTCATGCTAGATGAGCACAACTCTCAGTTTAAGAAGCAAGGATATGATAGCAAATTAATTAAGATCTTATCTGAGGCAGGCTACCTTTGGCATTAGAAGATGACAAAAGCTATGAAAGTGTTCAAATTTAGATTGGATTCAACTGACTTTGTGTAGGTTTTTCCTTTTCGTCTTTGATACAGCCTTCATATAAAAAAGGTTGGGTACATACTTATATTAATTCTATTAAATTGCCTTATCGATTTAGAGTGGATTAGTTCAGGAAGATGAAAAAATGGATTCAGGATTGGATAGCTTGGGACTTAGGAAAATTTGTAGTGGCATGAGAAAATAAGAAAGTTATTTACTAAACAACATCTAGAGAGAGTTCTATGAAATACCTGTTCAAAAACAAACAATTAGATTAGCTGCAGTAATTGGATAATGAAGGACAGAACAACACCGGAAGGTGGATATCAAAGTGAGGAATTATACAATAGGAGAATGTACTAAGGAATAATTTTTTGGCTAAAGTGCATTGCTATTTGTTTTGAATTTTACATTTTTCTAATGCTGTTGAAGGAAAAGGTGGCAAACGGTTGAAGTCTTTACAGATGCAGGGACAGAATTGGTGATTTGCTGTCATCAAACAGGGACACAGAACATCAACGAATTGGACAAATCGTCATAATAGACAGACATAACTTCGAGGTAGTACAGGACTTCGTCTACCTAGGATCCGCTGTAGACACGGAAAACAACATCAGTGCGGAGATCAAACGGAGAATAACTCTTGCCAACCGTTGCTTCTTTGGGTTAAGAAAGCAATTGAGAAACAAAACCCTCTCCAGAAAAACCAAGGTAACCTTTTATAAGACCTTAATCATCCCAGTCCTGCTTTACGGCGCGGAAGCATGGACCTTATCGAAAGCGGAGCAGGAAGCCCTTGGTCGTTTCGAAAGAAAAATTCTCCGAATGATCTTTGGTCCCGTATGCGAAAACAATGTGTGGAGAAAAGATACAACAAAGAGCTGTATGTGTGGCATGGGCATAGCCAGAAGAGTACGCATCGCGAGGCTACGATGGTTGCGCCATATAGAGCGGATGGACCCAAACGCTCCGGCTCGTCGGGTTTTCGAAAGAACATTGCAGGGAAATCGCGGAAGGGGAAGACCTCGTCTTAGGTGGCGCAATCAAGTGGAAGAAGACCTTAACCGACTTGAGTGCGAAACTGGAGAGAGCTCGCCCGAAATCGAAGTCGTTAAAAAAGGATGTTGGTTGAGGCCCAGGTTCACCCCGAACTGTAATGCCCACCTAAGTAAGTAAGTAAGATTTAAAATCAGCCCTTAATAATCACTGCGAATGGGATATTTCCTAATAAAGTGGCATAACATAAAAAGAATAGAAAGAAAAGTCCGGTTAATTTATAATTTCTTTGGAGCTCATGTTATCTTAAATACTTCGCAAAATTTTAAATTGAAATTTCTGTTTTATTTCAGATGTTCCTTTACATGAATTCCTACTTGAACATATTTGTAATCTTACTGAAAGATCTCGTTATCATGTTTGCCTGTTACGGGGGAGGTTCGTGGTTCGAATCCGAGGAATTGGCAAGTCCTCCGATTTTGAATTCACTGCCTCAAAAAGCGCTTTCTCGATTAGCCGTTCGGAAACAGTAGAAAATTTTAGGTCCTTTCCCTCACAAGGCATGGTAAGGAGAAATGCGCTGGGCCGTGAGGTTTTTCTGTTCTGTTGCACTACCCTATTTATTTTATTTATATACTGACTGAAAGCGTAAATTTAGAGCTTTTTAGAGACGATCATTGTTCAACCAAACTACTGCCTCTGACGATAATGATTGGCCATCTTATCCTTTTGCCTTTTTCAGTTTGACAGCAAGTCAAAAAAAAAAAAAAAAATATGATTATCTTGTGGTCCTAAAACCAGCTACCAGGGATGCAATTTTGTAACGAACAAAACGTTATCAGCCGATAGTCGACTTCACCAGAAAGTATGGTGTTTAAATTAAAAGCATCATCGTATAAAAGCATAGTTTTCAAAATAAAAAATCTATGGAAAAAATGTTCCTGTTTATCTCGAAAAGTCTCCGATGCTTTGCCCAATGACCTAAATAATAATTTTTAATCAGAATTTCAATTTTTTACTAAATGTGCCTATTTTAATCAAGTGGTTGGTTTGAATACGTAACGCTTTCTTTTTGGCTCAGGTTGGGCACCAACTTGAAAATTCATAGATTCGAAACTGAGTAGACACTACGCTTAGCCCCCATTGATTTAACCATAGATTTAAATGGATTCATTGGCAATACATGCCAGTATAGTTTGGTAAGGTAGAGTTGAAGAGAGGGATAGAAAATATAGACAAAGAACTACGAAGGTGAAATGAAAAAAGCTCACTCTCTATTATCGCTTTTTCACACACAAACAGTGATCTAGTGAAATAGCCAGTTGCATTCCTCCCCTGAAACAATTAAAACGCAAGACCCGCCTCGCTGGGAATGCTCATCAGTTTTACCTTGAGCTCAACTTCGGGCAAGTTGATTGTCAAGTATAGATATTCACATTTTAGCCGCACCAGCTATATGTCGAATGCTTTACCTGACACTGTTTTATCCCCACATTACGATTCACTTAAATTCAAAAGCAACCTGCATCGGTGTCTTCTTTAAAATCCTTTCCTATTTTCTTAAACGCTCGTATTATGTTCTATAGCATTATAAGGGTAGTCATAAAACCCCTTGCAGAGCCCCAGCAGAAGAGATAAAGAGGATACTGGACAAAGGAAAAAATAAGTTTCGCGTTTCATTTTCAAATCATAAAACAATCAGTCTAGTTCGACTATAGTAGAGATCATATTAAAGCTTTCTTTTGTGTTTTTATTGTGATGATTAATTAAATAGTTTCATAAACTTAGTGAATTGAAATTTGGGCTAATATTTCAACGTCTCTCATCGCCTTTTTTGTTTTTTAAAACGGCGGTGAGGCGCCACCGGCGCTACGAGAGCTGTGATCTCGAAGGGATCACAAGACTCCAATTTGCCTATTTAATACAAGTGACGTCTCCGGTTGACTTAAAAGCGCTGAAAAGCCTCCTGGTTTTGGATTATTTCATCTCTAAGGCCAACAAATTTTGATGCCGTTGCATAATGCGAGCGTGCCTGCCATTCTTGTCTCTATTTCTCGAAGTTTCTTTCAGGCTCTCATTAGATTCTTTTGAGTGATGAATTCACCTGTACAAATTAACGGGCATGCATTAACCTCATTAGACAAAATTGATTCAATTATGGCGGCATCGTTTGTGAAATAACTCTGTGAAGTCAAAGGTGCTTAACTCATTACACTCATTTAGAGTCTTGCGGGTTTTCGTAGACTCAGATCTTAAATTTTTCCCAATGATGATGCTCAAAAGACTCAACAAGAGCATCTCATAAATAATCACTATTCTCACTAACTCTTTATATTGAAATTCTGTTAGCATAGAACATCTTTGACTATATTTTACTTCAACACTTTCATCAAAAGAACAAGGAAAACAAAAGGCCTTAAATTGAAATCTATCCTTTATTGTGGGTACAAAACAAAAAATTGAATTTCCAGTTCTCTTCACTACACTAACTTCAAAGCTAACACACCCTATTTTCAAAGGTCACTTGATTGGGATCCAGGTCCCAATCATGGGTATTTGTTTTCCCAAACTAATTGCCAAGCTCTTTCACAACGCCCAACATTTTCATTAAAATTGAAATTAAAATCTACCCTTGCCCTCCCCACCTATAAAACATGTCACCACTCCAAAACAATTCAACAAAAATCAATACCAAATAGAGCACGAAATTCGCAGTAACTACATTAAGTCGTCGTCCTTAACGACTGTAGCTACATGAGAACGAGTCAGGATGGAGCGAATAAGGGTGGTGGCTTTTGTTAAATTAATTACACATTGTGTTATGTTTAGTCTGTTTGTATTCTTTTTAAGTGAATTATATAATTTGCATATAATTTTATTCCTTTATTTTTATACCAACTGATTAAGTTTGATGAATATGAATTTCTATTTCCAAAAAAAACATGGCAGATATTTATGTATACACTCTCATCGCACTATTTTCGTTTCGTTGGTAAAAATATGAAAAATTTTAAATTTATGATGACATCAATTAAAAGCTCATGAAACCTCAAAATCTACCTGGCGAAATGACAATTAAAAAATTCCTCTAACATAATTTGTTTGAAAATTAATAACACGAACGTTTTGGATTGAATTTCAAAAAACAAAAAAAAATAAGACACACTCTTGTTTGTCACGACGATGAAAACGTAAGCAACAGATGTGTGATAAATTAAGACTCAAAATAACGACCACAAAACGATACTTGGCTTTGAAATGCCACGTTTTTTTATTCATGACGGTTTTTGGTGCCCTTGGGGTGAGGTGTATTTTTGAAGTTTATACAAAAAAAAACTTTATCTTGTAGAAATTAGTTTTTTCTATTTCGCAGCATTTTGGAATGTGAATGTATTAAAGAGTTCTCCATGTTTTCTTCAAAAACCAAATGCCCACTGTCAACGTGCTAAAATAGAACCATGCGTAGGCGCGCAGCTAATTTATTACAGTTTCTGACTTAAAAAACTTAAATTCAGAAAAAATACACTTTGGAAAAAAGTAGCCAAACAATTAAGTTAATGTCGTCGCATGGTGATAAAATTTCTGGATCTATCAATGTTAAGTCATAAATAACGCTTGTAATTGCTCAACAGAGAAGAATGTCAACGCTAATGGAAAAGTAGTTTTCTAAAACACACAAATTAAATATATACACACACTTCAGATAATATACTCCTTTGCTGCTGCTGCTGCTGGAGTCCTTTGGGTGAAAAAGAAGGTCATGAGGCGTGGGTCATCTCACACTACACATAGTCTTGGTACTTGTCTTTTTGATTTTTAATACCCTTCAAATGGCACCCGAACCAAACAAAGCATACAGCAACAACAATCGATCTATCCACCAACAACCAACAATCTTATAGTGGGTGGGTCTTTGAGAATTGAGATTATGTTATGATTTCGAAAGAGTTCAACATTTTTCCACTCGAATGACTTTTCACAAGTGAATGCCTTTAATGGAAATATTTACTCGGCTATCCCATACTAGGGGATGATATTCCTCTTCAAGGATAGTCGAGCAACAAAAATATAATAAATTTGTAAGAAAAACAAAAAGCAAATGGGACAGTGTGCCTGTGCCTGTGCAGGAGCTTCTTCATAATTTGGTCTATGATGACACTTTTTGTCTTGGGTATTGATTTTTCTCGGTGAATTTCTTGCAGAATATCCTGAGATACCTCTGCGTCAACACCCATTAAGGTATACAACACGTCGAAGAGCGAGATTCTTTCCGCTTTTTTGTTTTCCCGTCGTCGCGTTGGTAGTTCGGTCGTTTGGTCGTTCGGTCGGCCTGTCGCTGTCGGTCGTACGGACGAAGAAACGTCTGGCAGAGCAAATAAAACAATATTATATCCTTTATTGCATGCACGAATTTGCCTCACTTGGCTAATGTAAATTCAGGATAACATTTTGCTTTGCACATTTGGTTTTCAGGTAGCGTCTTCACTGGAGCTTCGTCACGTCTATTAAAAAGTTTTTCTCTCCAGAACGTGCTCGATTTGTTTAGTTTGAATTGCCTGACTGACATTTTTTCAGTCAGTTGATGTTGTTGTCGTTGCTGTGCTGTTTTTGTTTGTTGCTTAAACTCAAAGTTCTTTCTCTTCGGCTTCGTCTGCTTCTTATGGTCTTTCTTTTATGTTTCGATATCATTTAAAATGAATTTCGTTCTTTTTTTATGATTATGGTGCTAGATAATAGATTTTATTGAGTTTGTAATTTGAGTTCTAATTTTGGGATGTTGACGTCTGGAGGCGGCATTAAATTGAAAATAACATAAGAAGTGAAATGTGAGAGAGGAGTTTTCTTCTATAAAATTTTTCATGCACCGAAAGTTAATAAATCATTCGGTGGAACTTAGATTTAGGTCAATGGAGTTTTTTCCTTTTTTTGTGTAAATTGTTTCATCTATCAATCAACCTTCACATGATGATGTATAAAGGATTTGTCGATGGCAAAAAAATAAAAGAGAATAAATGTAACGAAACGAAATTCATCTCTGTCTTAACCTGCATGGAATAAGGTCGTGTGTAAACACAAAATTTAAGAAATGTTGCTCACACTCAATTCACGACATTGAAGTTGTTGAACTTGCCTTGAGAATTACTTAAAATGATTGAAGGCTCATTCGAGGATTTCTTCAGTTCTTTTCTCCATTCAAGATGTGAATTTGCAATTGTAATGACTGACAAGTATGGATTTAACCAGGATTTGCGATTCATTCATGAGTACTTACAGAATTTCAAATTAAGATTGATCAACATCGTGTCACTTTTGTTCTGTCTATTTGATTTTTTTGTCCGTTCTTCTATCAGCTTTCTATGGTTCATAGCTTCAAAAGTGTCTTTGTCATTTCGAATTAAATGTGTTAAAAGATGTATTGTCATAGAAGAGACGGAGTATATAACAGCGCTTTTGTTGATAATACAAACATTATTTTATCTTCAAATTTAATATTAAGGCAAGACAGCTTTCATGAGAAAATTACATAAAAACAAATTTTCTTCCAGCAATTTTTGACAATATTTAAAAATACTAAAAAAGTTTGCTTTTGGAAATGCTGATACGAAACTTAAAACCTATTTCCTCATCTTCTTGGCTGAACGAAAGTTTATTTTAAAATCAAAGTCAACATGTATACCGACAGGCCTTCATATCTACACACCGACTGCCTTCCTCTGTTATTTTCTACCTAAAATTTTTTAAGTGATGCCTGATCAGAGCTTAGATTCGGTGACTTTCAAGACGACTAGACTCACTAGATTCTAGGTATTAAAAAACATGTTTCAACACCCTGAAAAGTAACCAAAATTTTCGAGACGGTAGTAAAATAGCTTTCCTTTAATCGGTGAAAGTGAAGTCACATCAAACAATCTTTTCAGGATACAACAGACGATAGGCAACATGAAGAGTCTGTACGTTCCTCTGATCTTATGTTAATAGCCCAGTTGAAAACTGACATATGTACTTATAAATTTATATCACTAAACACTAAGAAATCTTCTACTTGGATTGAAGATGGCTGTTTTAGGTGATCGAACTCAGGACACTTCTATCCTGTACAAGCACACTCGTTTGCCATAATAAACGATTAAAGAATTAAAGCATGAGGTTGAGGAAAAATCTATGGAAAATCTTGTCAGCGCTGTTGAACAGCCAATGCTAAATGCAATCAGAAAAATCTTAGTACACATTCCAGAACACTTACATAGAGATTCTTTAAAGTCCAAGGTTCCGGGCGGAGCCGACGCGACGCACAGCAGTCTTATGATGATTTAATTTACGTATTATTCATAAACGCCATATATTCAAAACAAAATGGAGCCTCGAAAAGCATAAAATGCAAAAATTTCACTGCTGAATTGAAAAGATAGATTTTTATGTTGGCAGCACTTTTTGTCAATGAAAACATTTTTCATGTGATTTATTTTTAGTTTTAGTTGCCATTCCACCATGAATCAAATTTCAATTTTCGGTCACTGCTGTCTCAAATATCACCTTTAAAACATGGGCGTCAGCCAAAATGACACCTGCCATCTCTGCCTCGAAACGGCTGAACACATTTTATGTAAATGCTTTGCCATAGCCAGATCCAGGTAAAAGGTTTCAAAAAAGGATTCACTAGTCCCCTTGACATCAGAAACACCTCTTCTCTGAATATTCTTGGGTTCTTACATGACCTCAATTTTGAATGATCTATTTGGTTGAAGTGCTAGAAAAGGTTGATCTACCTTCGCGCTAGGTTAGAATTAAGCTAGGTTACAGTGGCTGTTAGCTCGACTAGCACATTTAAGCCCGATAGGCTCATTGTGATACAACAATGGATCCAATGTATCCTTATCCCAATGGAGACAACTTGAGCTTACAATGAGGCGGGAGAGTCGCGGGGCGTCGATTAGAGTACGATCACTAGGGTCATCAAAAAAATACGAACCTAGGTGTATCCAACGATTGTGAGCCATGAACAGAGAAAGTGGGAAATAGTTTCCCCCTCCTCATCATCCATGCGGCTTCTACAAAAGCTTGCATGTAGCGCTTGGTGTGCCGATACTCTCCGTTTTCGATGAGAAGGGCAGAAGAGTTCCGTTTCTGGCGAGCTCATCTGCTTTGCAGTTTTACCTTCGCCCTATCTAGTTATAAAAAAAATATAATTTGCCATTTCATCAAGACTTTTGAGTCATTTAAGAAACATCGTACGAAACAATTGGATCTGTGTCAATGCAATTCATGAATAATTTTGCGGAAAGATCTACGGCTACGCGATCACAAGGCACATCGGCTTTCATTCGATGTACGCTCTCAAAACGAGATTGCTTTCCATCGAACAACGCTTACAAACTGTCATTACCAATATACGGTCTTAGTTACTTGAAAAAATGATCCAAAATTTAATTTTCCTATTACACTTCATTCGAGCCGGTCGATCAAAATTTAATTTCACGGGTTTTTTCACTTTGAATTTGAATACCCTAAAAAAAGCAACCTTTTTTAGATACCGAAATAAAATTTGAACTCGACTAGAGTTCAGTTAATTTTATGACAAATTAAGAGCATAAAATAAGGGCGAATTCAACGTTTATAAAGTTTTGAGCTCCGCTTCATTATAATTCCGAATACAATTCAAAAACATTCCGATGGATTCCCAGGTTCCCAGAGAACTAACAACAAATCATAAAGAACTGCTAGGCATAGATATCTAAGTTCTCATATGTCCCACTCATTAGTGGTGCCCGTGGCGTAGTGATTGGAGGGTCTGTTTGTCAAGTTGGAGGTTCGAAACGTTAAAACATCAATGTTTTCCCACTGTTATCACCTTTCGCCAGCAATTGGAAAGTACTCCGATAGTAAATTAATTGACATAAAAAGTACTTTCTGGCTTTCTCTATTGGTCGTTTGGAATCGACAAAAAATTGTAGGTCGCTTCCAATCCTACACAAAATATGGTTGAAATAAATAGAGCTCCCGGCCCTATTTATTTATCTACTCATTGGTGGAAAAACAAATAAACTTACTTACTTAGGTGGACATTACAGTTCGGGGTGAACCTGGGCCTCAACCAACATCCTTCTATAACGACTTCGATTTCGGGCGAGCTCTCTCCAGTTTCGCACTCCAAGTCGGTTGAGGTCTTCATCCACTTGATTGTGCCACCTAAGACGAGGTCTTCCCCTTCCGCGATTTCCCTGTAATGTGCTTTCGAGCACCCGACGAGCCGGAGCGTTTGGGTCCATCCGCTCAACATGGCCCAACCATCGTAGCCTCGCGATGCGTACTCTTCTGGCTTATGCCCATGTCATGTACAACTCATACAGCTCGTTGTTGTATCTTCTTCTCCACACATTGCCTTCGCATACGGGACCAAAGATCATTCGGAGAATTTTTCTTTCGAAACGACCAAGGCTTTCCTCATCCGCTTTCGATAAGGTCCATGCTTCCGCGCCGTAAAGCAGGACTGGGATGATTAAGGTCTTATACAAGGTTGCCTTGGTTTTTCTGGAGAGGGTTTTGATTCTCAATTGCCTTCTTAACCCAAAGAAGCAAAGGTTGGCAAGAGTTATTCTCCGTTTGATCTCCGCACTGATGTTGTTGTCCGTGTCTACAGCGGATCCTAGGTAGACGAAGTCCTGTACTACCTCGAAGTTATGTCTGTCTATTGTGACGTTTTGTCCAATTCGTCGATGTTCTGTGTCCTTGTTTGATGACAGCATATACTTTGTTTTGCCCTCATTAACCATCAAACCCATTTTTGCCGCTTCTGTTTCAATACTCGCAAAAGCACCTATGACATCACGCTTTTTTCTTCCCATTACGTCAATATCGTCTGCATATGCGAGTAATTGCACAGACTTTTGAAAGATTGTTCCTCTGGTGTTGACGTTTGAGTTTCTTACAATCCTTTGAAGTATGATGTTGAAGAAATCGCATGACAGTTTGTCACCTTGCTTAAAACCTTTTTCGACATCAAAGGACTCGGTGAGTTCTTTACCGACCTTGACGGAGCAGCGTGAATTCTCCAAAGTCATCCTGCATAGTCGTACGAGTTTTGCAGGGATGCCGAAACTAGACATGGCTCTGTACAGCTCGTCTCTGTAGATACTGTCATACGCGGCCTTGAAATCAATAAAGAGATGGTGAATATCGATATTATGTTCTCGGGTTTTTTCCATAATCTGCCGTAATGTGAAAATTTGGTCTATTGTGGACTTCTCTGGTCTAAAACCACATTGATAAGGACCTATCAAGTTGTTGACGTGGGGCTTCAGACGTTCACATATTACAGCAGACAATATCTTATAAGCGACGTTAAGGAGGCTTATCCCTCTATAATTGGCGCAATTGTGAGGGTCTCCTTTCTTTAGGATCGGGCATACGATACTGAGGTTCCATTCATCGGGCATGCTTTCTTCCGACCATATCATGAAGATCAGTTGGTGCATGCTCCTTTCCAACTGATCTCCAGCTGCCTTGAAAAGTTCGGCAACAAGGCCATCTGCACCTGCAGTCTTATTTGATTTAAGTTTGCATATAGCAAGCTTAACTTCTTCTAGGTCGGGAGGACGGCATTCTTGATCATCGTCCAGGCTGAATGGGGCAGTCTGCCTGACAGCGGAATTTGTGGAAAAACAAATAAAAGTAGTCTACAATACACTTAACCCCATTCGAACTTTTCAATTCCATAAAAAATAATTAAAGCTCATTCCTGTTACACCAGAGAGCTTCATCGAATGTGATAATCAGCCCCCCGACTGTCTTTTTTATTAAAAATCATTTCTGTTTCAGCTTCATAAATGACAAAACTCATATGTAACTCTTTCAACAAAAATCAATATTATTCAAAACTGAGTGGCAAACAAACGACGGTTTTCAGTGAACTTTTTTCAAAAAAAAAAAAAACAACTACTATATTATTATTTTATACCACCACAGAATCAAAAAGGGGTTGTGTTTTTTCTTAATCAAATAGTTTATGATAAGAAAGAGCTTAAAATAGTCATTGGTATTCAAAATTAGTCATAATTTCTTAAATAAGCGCCAACACGCAGTTATTCATAATTTACAACTGGTGGTTTCTATTTCTTTTTTTGCGAAAATGTTTCTTTAGAATTTATTGAAACATAAATAAACATATGGGAGGCAAGAAAGATCTAAAGCCTTGTCGCATGCGTATTTATTTGACTCGGTTAATTGTTGGAAGTGTTTTTTGATTTATTATCCCACTAAAACTACGAAATTGATCAAATTCCTTACTTTATCTTCAATTAAAAAAAAACCGAAATATTTTCTTATCTTTTCTATGAACTTTTCAATGTTGTCACAACATTTCACAAAACAATGAATCCAATTTAAACTTTTTCAAGCAAACTCATAAGTTAACTAATTTAAAACTATAATTTTGCATAATAGCACATAAATCTGTCTTGTATCCCATTAAAAATAAATGTGACAGAACAAACTTGAAAAAAAAAGAACACAAAACACTTTTACCACAAAAAAAAGAAGAAAAAAACAAATAGCTATATTAATAGCCTTTGATAAAACGTCTCAATAAAATTAATTAATTCCCAATAATTGAAACACCATAAAGTATAAGCTTAATTGAAATCCCTTCCTTACAACTACTCTATTTTACCAGAAACAATACACATTCTATTTAACCAGTACCTACCAAAAATTTCACATCAAAAGCTCTTTAAAAACACTTTAACATGTTTTAATCGTGTGCTATCAAAAATTATAAAGTGAGTTTCCTCTCGCTCTCTTGTGTAGTTTCTCTTTCAATTACAGGCGCACATCACGATTCATGAACCAACCCCAACCCTAAACTCCTCATCTCCATCCCCATCCATCCCAAGGGAATTCTATACATCTGACAATAGCACAATATTTCGACAACAAACCGTATAAACTATTTATAGCTTTATATCTACAACACACTCTGCTGGCTGAGAGAGTACACAAAATCAGTGAGAGTTAAATGAGATACTTTCCTCGTGTTATTGTGCCTTTGCCTTCGTTGTACGTTGTACGGTTGTACCTTTACAATATCTGCGCGAAGCTGCACGAATTCAAAAATCCACAACACGAGAACACACCGTTTTCAGCTGAATGAGAAGATTTTCTCTCGTGTCTCGTTTCGAAAACACTAAGAGAATTCCTATTTGAAAAACACTGAAAATCATCTCATTTGAGAAAGTAAAGTCGTCATATTCGATGCTCCATTCAGCAAAGCATCTCGCATCTCGAACGAACAGCATCTCCTCCGTGGAAAAGAGATTCTCTCTCCAT
Source organism: Melanostoma mellinum (assembly GCA_914767635.1). NCBI lineage: Eukaryota > Metazoa > Arthropoda > Insecta > Diptera > Syrphidae > Melanostoma > Melanostoma mellinum. The sequence continues at coordinate 7,435,466 of OU612058.1, read as the reverse complement.
TGTTGTGCCATGGTCTAGTGTCCTATCGCAGTTGGTTCGCATGCATACGCAACATACCAACATTTTTGCACGGCGCGTTTTATTTTATTTTTTTCTACCAAAAATATATGTATAAATATTTAGTTGAAATTTTTAATTTGCAAATTTAATTTCTTCAAAAAATAATCATTTGTGTTGATAATACAAAAATCTTATAACACCCAATAGTGCTCTTTATCGTCGTCGTCGATTTTCGTGTCTTAGTTTGTATAAATGAAAATTTCAAGTTTTATAATTTAAAGAAAAAGGAAGAAGAAGAAGAAGAAGAAAAAATCAAAGTGAAAAAGTTAAATCCTTCAAAAAGCAAGAAGCAAAAAGTAAAATGCAAAAAAAGAAAAGGATTATTAAAAAATAAAAGTGCAAGCAACTAATGGATTCGCGAAAGAAGGGAAACATGAAACAATCGTCCCGCAGATTTGTGTTGTTAAATTTTAAATTATTACACTCGTCGTCGTGGTGGTCCGTCGGTAGATTTTGATTTTTCACAATCCAATCCAATCCAATCCCTTAACTAACGGTAAAAGTATTTTTGCATTTATTTTTCACTCAGAAAAAAAAAAAAAATCCTGTTCACCAAAAAGAAGAGGATGAAAATGTGAAAAAGTGTGTGATTTATAACTCCGTTACGACGTAAGATGTGGTTGCTAATGGTGGTGGATACCTGAAAGCAATATTGAATTCTTAAGATTGGTTAATGCCATCAGGATATTGTTATATCAATTAAAGAGAAAATTTCCAACATGGATATGGATAACGATTTTAATGTGCATACATGGATAAATCGAGGTGTGTATAGAGTAAGAGTGTCGTAATTTAATATTACAATATCAAGGGGGAGAAAATATAAAGAAAGAATGATGAGCATTGCCGCGTGGAAGGGTGGCTCGGGGGCGGGTGGAAGGACAAAACAGGACACCATTGTATGCGATGTATTAAAAATCCGACCTTCACCTATTTTTGTTTCCTTGGGTGGCACATGATAGTGATGATGCATATGTGTATGTGTGTGTGTGTGTCTGTTTGTGTGTGCGCGCACTTTTATAACTTGATTCTAGTCCTTTCTGTTTTTTATCCTTCAGTTTTGCTTTTAACGTTGAGAAAAAAAAATTGTTATACATCAATTATTGCCACAGAAAAGGTCCAACCTCACTTAAAAATGGATTTGAGTTTGAGCCAAGAGCAATCAAAAAAAGAAAAGGAGAAAATTACTTTCTAACCAAATGGTTTTGAGTTTTGGTGTGTATATCCTTTTTAGAATGAGAACCATGGGTTTTCGCGCCATCTTCTTCGCTCTTCCACATCCTTATTGTAGCGAATGAACAGCAACAACAATTCTCGGTGAGTTGTGATTGTGACACTATTACCTTTGATTGTGTGCAGCAAGTGCAATCGATGTTGGACTAATGAATTAACCATTCGAACATGTGTCTGTGACAAGATGGATAATGTGCTGATGCTGCTGCTCCTGCTCCTGTTTCTGCTTCTGCCACCACGATGAGATGAGTGGAATTGAGTTGAGATAATGATGATGTTGATGGATGGATGAAATAATGGCCCAATTGACAATGTTTATTCAATTATTTATTTACCGACTTGAGTTTTGCTTTATTTACAGGAAGCGCTCTACATTCTCTGTAGAAATATTGTTCTTAAATTTTATTGTGTGCACATGCCATCACACACAGAGAGTGAGATATCAAAATTTGTGAGTGAGAAAGAGAAACAGAGTCTGTCTGTCTACCTGAGATAACATGTAGTTTGGGGAAATTATTGATTTTTTTATTTTATGTGTACATCTCGCAATCAGCAGCAGGAGTAACAGCAGTATACTAGCATCATCAATTAATGATTATTTTTTTTTTTAATGCCCCACGAACAGCAAAACCTGCAACAACAACATAAGAAGATGTAATTTTATCCATTGTAAAGCCATGGGCATGCTGCCAATTAATTGATGTATTTACTTAAGATTGCAAAGACTAATAATGGTGGTGGTGGTGGTTGTTGTTGTTTTCGTCTTAGGGGTGCAGGTTGGGGTCGGGATACGAACGCGAATGGATAATGACTGCATTCCAAGAAGAAATATAATAATTTTGATGGTTGTGGGGGGTGGGGGTAGATTTTGCGACAAACGGTATCAGATCCGCTGATTGATGCTTGAAGTTCGTGTCGTGCATTGAATTCAAATAATTTCATTTCCCACAAAAATGAAGAAGCAAAAAACGAAAAAAAAAAGTTCCACATACGCCCGAGTGATTTTTTTAATTTAATTTTTTTTTTTTTCTCCACTAACAACCGAGAAGGACATCAGAATCTGATATTCATTAGGTAAGGAAGCCATTATTTTTGGGATCAAGGAAACACTCCAAACAGATTAAAAAAAAAAAAACAAGTATACCTACCTACCTATTCTCCCTAAATTTAACACGAAACTTTGAGTCACGAAGAGCACAGCAAAAAGAAGTCAGTTTATCTTTACGTGTCGTTAAATTTTTCAGCTGACTTCATTTTCAATAAGAAAAACCTTAGCCGACGGTAGTAGGTAAGAAGCGTTTCATACCACCAACTGAAATGGTTTGATAAGATGCTTTGTCACATTCACCTTAATCAGAAGGAATTATTCAATAATGCGGCGCGGCAGTAGGCGAATCAAATTCAGAGCATGGAATGGGAACCTTTTTCATTTAAGATAATTAAAGACCTTTCTCATGTCATACTAAATACCTATAAATATTATGACATCTTACCTTCCATTCTTTTTTTTAACTGGAGGATGAAATAAATAAACAATGAGCAGTAGAAATTTGTGTTATTCATTAAAATAATTTTTTTAAAAGCATTCGATTTTCAATTTATGTTTCATCTAGTAAAGTCTTCTTACTATGTATAGAATTAAAACCATTTGGAAAAATCCTCATTTAGTCTACGTTTTCATAGACTATCAATATCTTCTTTAAAGTTAATTCGGATTGTGGTGGATGGAAATAAAGTGGTTGTAATTTTACTCTATCAACAGAAACGTGTCTTTTTGAGTCTGTTTAGTTTGTCGACAACAGTAAAAACAACCCGTCGGAAGATAGAAACCTGGTTGGATTATATTTACAGATACTCATAAGAAACTTTAGCAATCAATGCTCTTTCACTTTGGGAAGTTTTTAATAATTTTCCATTGATTTTAGTTCTCTTTCTGAAATAAGACAAACAAATTTTCGTCACTTAAAAGAAGTTCACAAATCTACAAATTTAAAACCAATCAGCTTATAAAATTTCAGGCATCGAAAACAGCCTTCCCTTTTATTCTTATTAGTTTACACCTTCATAAGTTAATTTTTTCTTTGATACAAATCGGTACATTTATGCCAACGGTTTTAAAACTACACCACTCTTTGTGACCCGATTGTGAGCATACAGTCGATTTCAATTAACGGAATTGATTTTACCTTCATAGCTTCATATCGAAGAATAAAAGAATGTCTGTGAATGAAAATCAACATTGTTGTATCCATTGCGAATGAAAAGCATAGTTTTCACATTATCTCAGCTTAACAGAAGGCTTAAGATAAAGCCTTCAAGTGATAAATGCTTTCAAATCATTTTGTTCTTCGGTTGAAAAGGGTAACAGCAGTTAAAATTAATTTGACCTGTAGGCGTAAGTGATTGACATTCGTTTAATGTTTTGAAGAAGAAAGATTTAATACTTTTTGATAATATTTTGATTCCATTCTATATCAATTTTTTTTTTTTTTTTGCGAGTATATATTGGCAGGCCACAACTCTTATAGTGCATTTGTGTTGGATAGCCATTAAATCAACGGAAGTTTTCTATGACAGATATATTTTTGGCTTAGTGTCTTCAAAAAGTGAAACGATACTCCCTTAAAGCTTTTTATGCAATAATTTTAATTACAAGTCTATCTTTGATTTGCACAAAAAAGGCTTTGGATTATGATGGCTTTGCATCGTCCACCGTTGACTGAACAATTGTCACTGCCTCATCTCTGTATATATGCACTCTCAAATATCATATTAGTTAGAAACTTTAGATAAATTATAGTGCCCTTGCTGGAACATTTTGTATCTTAAATACTTTTTTTTAATTTTGAGTCCCCAGATATAACAGATATAACGAAATTAAGTGCAATAAGTAATATCCTTGCCGCTGTAGCTGTGAGCTGTGTTTCGAAATGTATAAACTAAACTATTAGCCTGGTCTTCTCGAATGCATCCCTTTATTTCATCAACTTTATCAAGGCCGTCTTTATCAGCCTCACCACTAGAATTGACTTCTCTTTAAGAGGTATACCCTTTCTAGAATTTTCAAAAAAGAGTTTTCTTTTCTTCAAACTTCTCAAAAGCATACATATTTGCAAGTTCTTTAGCAAAGCTGTATAAAGATCCTAACAGTCAAACAATTGGCTTACGTATTTACCTAAAAATTAAACAAATAGGGTGGCGCAACAGAAAGAGGAGCCCCAGGGCCTAGCTTATTTCTCACAACCATGCCTTTTCAGGAAATGGAGGGGACCTACAACTTTCTGTCGGTTCCGACGGCTAATCGAGAAAGAAATACCCTTATTTGCCCGTCTTTAGAGGACAAAACCCTTGAATTGAGAGCATCACAATGTTTCATTGAGTCACGACTCACGAATAGAGTTATTAGAAAATATTTATTTTCTTCTCTTTTTTAATCAAATACGACAGTCAAATGTTTTTAACTTCTCAAACGGTTCCCTTAACCCTTTCATACCTGTTGTGTGCAATTCAAGACATTATAGCCGAACTTATATTCACTTCACTTGGGAGTATCAATAAAACTCTTTTTTGGCTATATTCACTTAGCAAATTCACTTTCAATTTTACTTTCAATGTTGGTACCCTTGGCACTTGTTCTAAGGATAAGAAACATTAAAAATTTGTAATCAGAAGAATATAAATGCATACCTTTTATTTTCCATTTCTATTTTTCTCGATTTTATTCTCGATTCTCAATTTGCGGCAAATCCGCTTTTCAACTTTTGACTTTCAAGATAAACAAACAAATGTTATTAAATTTTTTTTTTTTTGCAATGGCTGTGTTCAAAAGGTTCATTTTTATTTTTAAGATAGGATAATCGAATCAAATTAGGATTCAGATTTCGATGCAGTTATGTATTTTCAGGTTGCGAGTTTGTGAGTTAAAAACTCATTAAGTCGAAATTTAGTAAGTTACTTATAAATTAAAAAAAAAAAAATTCATAAGGTAGTAAGTGACTTGTAAATTATATAAATCATAAGTCATAAGCTAGCAAGTGACTTATGAATTAAATAAGTCAAAAGCTTAAAGGAATAAAGAACAAGAGGGAAAACCATTGCTTCTCTTGCCACCACCATCTTAACACCACTTTATTTTCGGATTTCAGACTGGTTTTGAAATCTAAAAATAAAGTGATTTTTTGAAGTCAGTTTGAGGACATAGGCCGTGGTGTGTGTGTGGTTTTGCCTCTTCTTGTATCTCCTCTGTGGTCAAAAGTCATAAGCTAGCAAGTGACATGTTTTTGGTTGTCTTGGTTCTGATGTTCTTATTTGGAATTTTTTTTCTGACCGATTGCGAAGCTTTCCTTGTTGGTGTTTGTGTGTTAGTAACTGTGTGTTAGCAACTGTGTGTCCATTTATGTCCCCACCAAGTCCCACCTGACTCATCTACTAGCTATTGAATCTGTTGTCGAAACTCAGAAATATTAACAAACACATCCACACAAGTCTGCCAACCGCTGGGTTCCAAAAAAGAAATTTACCAACCATCCCTGTTGTTCACTTAGATAAGTGAGTTATTTTTGTCCACTTACGCTATTCACTTAGGAGTTGTTTTTCCATGAGCGATGTGGTGCTGAAGTGAATATAAGTGAATATAGACTCTCAATAAAACTCGGCTTATGTAACATTTTCTTATAACTTAACTGAAATTGGTTGGCCAAAATTATAAGGTACAAATTCAATTCATCTGACGGTATCTTTTGTCACGTTTGTCGAATAGATTGCCGCTTTTGCGCATTAACCGAAGAAAGTTTGGACTTACCTGCTGTTAGTGATCGAAATTTCAAGATTTACTTGCAAATATGTTTTGAAGTATGAAGTGTGTATCGACAGTAACTGTTTTACAAATCTGCGCAATTGAGTAAATAAAAAAAACAAGAGAAAATAAATAAATAGAGTGCATTTCAAAGAACTACAATTTTATGTCGATTCCGAACCGAACGGATAAGATAGGAAACGTTTTCATAGCAGTTTCTAGCTAATCATAATGCTAATTCCTCGCAAAACACGATACTCATCCATATGATCGCTTAATTGCATTGTGAATCTATCTTACAAACTTACGCCAATTGGTGTATTCATTGTAAAAAGTTGCATCACTTTGTTCAAAGTAATAATTTGATTTAAAATATCGATCCCAATTTTTTCCAAACAAATTCAATGCGAGCAAATAGCCTTGTCTGATGAGCCAAACAAATCTATGACTTTGTTGCTTATTGAAATACGTAACTATTGAATACTACAATCTGAATTAGATCAATTCTGTGGATATCTTTCGATTTGGCAAAATCAAAGGATGTTATACTCCGACCCACCTTTAAAAAGTTACTTTCTTTGAAAAACTACCATTATTAGGATTATATAGATAGAGAGTTGGTGAAGTAAAGAGTTCTGAATAAAATTTCGATCAGTAAATTTGCCTGTCCACATGTGGTACGCACAAACCTGCCTTTGTACTTGTTTACTCAGAAATTTGGTTGTGATAGGGGCATTTAAAAGAAAAATCCTGCAATAAGTTTAGGAAAAATACCCCAAACGCATTCATTTGCCTTTACTTTCTAATAATATTACATAGTAATAATAACGGTTTCTTGGAGGAAGGAAATTTGTCATTTCACTCAAAAAAAAATTCATTCAATTGCTTGATTTTACCAAGAATTCTAAAATCGGGGAAAAGAAAATCAAGGAGCAAAATTCAAACTGTTTATTTTTTCATTTTTCTCTTTAAAATTTCAAAGCCCGAAGGAATATTCAATTTCTTGTGAATTAACTTCTAATACAGAAAAGAATTGCCTCCGGGATGCATACATAAGTATGACATCCTCGGATAACATTTTGGGTAGCTAAGTTTACTACGACTTCATTAGTTGAATAACAAATGTAAATTGCGTTTCCTGTTACCTATTTCTTAAACTCTTTGGAGACTATTTTTATTTTCTCAGTTTTTTTTTTTTTGTCTCCCGAGCATTTTTATGTCAATTTCAACACAATCACAGCAAACAAAATTGTATGCTTTTTCAGTTAACTCCTCAGTAGTTACTTTTCAGTTCGAGAATATAATTTTTGACTTTTAATTTCAAGTCCACTTTCCCTATTTTCCGCTGGCTGTGACTGTATCAATTTGTAAATTTAAAATTGTTCTTCTTCCTTTTTTTCCAGCGTTCAACGGGGATTTGCACTTCCATCTCAAACAAATTCAAATGACAAAAAAATGCTAAAAATAAAAACTTGATAGAAGAAACATCTAATCCAATCAAAATATATATATAAAAAAAAGAAGTTAAATCAAATAACAGTGGTTGTGTCTTACAAGCAAAATAAAATAGAAAAAAAGATTTGTTTATCTATTCATGACATAACAAGAATTGAAAATTAAGCTAAACAAAAAAATACGTGCGTTGAATCATAGTGTAGAGAAATCGAAATAATCAAAATAATATTGCTGCACTGCAGCAAACAAAAAATCCACCTTTTTATAAGTGAATATAAAATAATAAATATAAAATTAAATCTTAATAAATGTAATAAAAATAATAATAATAATATAATTAACACACACTCCAAACTAATCTTTTACTACCTATCTTTGAAAAACAAAAAAAAGTAAAAATTAAAATTCTGAATCTCTCGTGTGGTTGTGAAATAAGTTGTATAGCTAAATAAAACAAAATACATATTACTAACAAAAAAATTAAAAATATATATATATATTTTTAATGCAGTCGTAAAATTTTATTATACATAAATATATATATATATATAGATCAATATATATACATATAAAGAAATGAACCTATATAAGAAGTGTTATATACGTATGTAATATTACCATGTGCTATAACTGCTCCTTGATTAGAATAGTACTTAAAAATCGAATTGTTGTTGAAGTAGTAGTTTAAAATAAATAGAAAGTAAAATACATCTCAATCAACCGTCCTCTATACAAAGTGTTTAGTTTTTGACAAGAATCAAGTTATTTAATGGCAAAAAACGTTACTACATAATAATGAAAATAAAGTTTAAACATAAAAATACATTTTCTAATTAAAAAAAACACAAACAAAATGTCATAATAGTCTCGGAAACCTAAATCTAGAAATAAATGTTTACAAACAAAGTAAGATAAGAAAAATTAAATAATTGTATAACTATATATTTCTTATGTGTGTAAAAGAATAATAAAAACTGTAGATACAGTAGTGCTCACGTAAAATAATTTCCATTTAATGTTTCGTATAAAACACATGGCATTTGGATTATCAACTTAAAAAACCTGATTAACTTCAATGTTGAGAATCAAATGGATTTAAGGAATAACCTTAACAGACATTTTATTTAAAACTGAAAGAAGGTATGTAAAAACGTAGTTGGGGAAGTAACATAGACTTTATTTTTAGGCATACACAAAATGAAACGTTTGAGTTTTACGAAAGGTCCGGACTGTTTTTGAAATTTATTACTATAGCTTTCGTTATTCTATTTTTGTTGCCTTTTTAATGCGCTTATGGTGCTTCAACTCAAATTCGATCCCACCGTGATGCTACATAAATTAAAGAAGAATGTCTGATAGTATCTAATCTATATACGAGTGTTATAAAGAGAAAGGGGTGTTTTTTTTTCTTCAAAGTGTGTTATACAACTCAAAAACTACTGGACCGATTCCAAAAATGCTCTATGCTACTGTTGAAAGGAAATGACAGGCATTTCCTTAAGAGCTTGAGAACCAGAAAACAAAAAAGGGTGCTTTCGACGTTTTTAGACGTATGGCTTTCAATTAGGCATAGTTATTTTGGAGCTGATGACTTGATGTATGCGCAGTTTGGGTTTTTTATTTTATCGTAAAAAAAGAAGCCGCACGACCATTGCTCACTGCGTACGTTCGGTAAATTATTTTGGGACGAAATTGCTGTTGACACCGTTTTTACACAATTACGATTTTTAAACCTATGAACCAAGCGATTTAACAGCGCTAAAATATTTTTTTTTGGGGTTATGTGAATTAGCTTGTCTACGCAGATTAACAAGAGAGGATTTGCCCATTAGAAGAGAAATTGGGGTGGTATTGCTGACATACGGTCCCAAATGCTGCAAGAAATTATCGAAAATTTAGCCTGGCGGTTGGTTTTTATTCGTGGTAGTAGAATCAGCCACTTGCCCCAAATCATTTTTGAAACATAATGCCAAACCCTTATCTTTATAATATGCTAGATTCTTGGCCATTACATTATGAGCGTTTTAGTTCTTTTCTTGAAAATTCGTCAATATGTAATTTATAAATGGGTTAAAAAACCTAATGATAACTTTTGGAAAAAAATTTCTTTCTAAACTTATATCTAAACAATAATAGGCTTCATTAAATAGCTTACAAAATTGACTTAAACATTCTCGTAAGCCATAGCAAGTTATGTGCGGAACTCCAAATAGTAGTGGCTTAGGTCTTAAGACTCTGGAAGGAGCAAACATATAAACTTATAAGAGCAGGCAAGTTTGTATAATCAAAATAAAAAAAAATGAGCAGGACATATTTTATACCACACAATTTCCTGCGTGATTCAAGAGACTCCATTCGCAATAAAAAGGCATGCGCATTAATTAAATCACCAAATAACCATCTCAGAGCAAAGTGCAAGAAGTATTTTTCCACTCCTTCAATCCTTGAGACATAAATTTTTGCAGTTGGGTTCCTTACAATACAAGCATATTACCCAATGAGGGCCCTGTAATTTGAAAAGAATGAAATATTCTTGGAATGAATTTGTTATAAATATTGAAGTATATCTGCGTAGTGAAGTTCCTGACAGTACAATAGTAGCAGTGCGTGTGCAAACAATATCAAACGGCACCTTCAATCTGAGTCTCAGTTCGTTCGCTTCGTCACAGATGGTCAGACATTCAATAAACTTATACCTAGCATAAGAAAAGTACGTAGTTCATTTCCGAGGTAAGGGCAAACACAACAATTGTAATTTGTCAGATAGTCTAATGACATTTATTTTTGAATTTGATTTCCGGCAAATAGCCACCGGAAATGCCCACCGGAAATCATTCACCAATTTTTTAAATAAATCTGGCGATGGTGGCTTGATTATTTATTGGCTTCCAATGCATCAGGAGTTGCAAACTGTCGCTATAAAACATAACCCAGTAGAAGGAAATCGAGAGGAGCCAAGTCGCATGAACTTAGGAGACAGTTATCAGGAGAACTTTTGGAAATAAAGTTGTGATTTGATGATGCCACCACAGCGTGTAAGAGCACATTTTTTTTATTGTTGATGGTTTTGAATCGAGAACAGTAATAAGTGCGAAAACCATCAAAACCTGCACGACTTGTTCACCAGACCGATTATGATGACCGAAAAATGGACGAAGTGTTCCACAAACTTTTTTTTTAATGTAAATTTCTACATTCATTTTGTAATAAATGAAAAGATTAGTAAAGTTTTTAACAATTAAAACACTTTCTTTCCTCAGGAAATATAAAAAGTGTTTTAATTGTTAAAAACTTTACTAATCTTTTCATTTATTAGATTAAAAAACACGTGGATTATCTCAACTGAAAAACTCATTAATTTGTACTGTAGTTTAGTTTATTATTCAAACTATTGAGTAAAAAATGTTACAAAAGATCGAACTAGTCACCAAGAAGCAGGAATAATCTCTGTTCATAACAATTTCAAAACACATTCCCAACTGTTAAGCCATAGGAATTTCGCATTCAACTGAAAAAACATCTTTTATATCGAGCCCTTATTGCCAATTTATCGTAGCGACACTTTTGTCGAAAATGCGTGTTTTATCGAAACCACTATTTTAAGCAATTACGAATCCATTCTAAAAAAAAAAAGTTTTCATCATAAATTCTTTTGTAAAATTTCAACTGAGTGACACATTTCTGTTAAGGAATATTCAAGAAAATCCTTCTCCTGTAAAATTTAATTTTTGCCTCTTACGATAATTTGGCTGAAAGGGCTTGATATAATAAAAATAAGATAGTTGAGATTAAAAATTGTACTGCAAATGTAACAGACTCGGCAACACTTACTTTCAATTCGGTTGACCATCACCTGTCAGACAATATGGTACCGACTACCGAACATTTATGCTTCAAATGCTGTTATCCTTTTTAAATCAATCTAACCGAAACAAAAAATAACCCTCCCATAGTTGTGCGTTGCAGACTCTGCCATACGATCGGAGACTGTCCGCCCGTCATATAAATATTAAGGAAAATAGACTGATGGTCGATATAGAACATCGCTTTTTGTATATTTTTGATCAATTTTAGCAGTATTTAGTTGTTTGAAAAGCTTCCAATGATACCTCACACGATAATGTAGAGCCTTTTTCACTGTTCTACCTAATTTAGTATTTGACAAAACCCTCCCAACAGACGGGTGAACTGCAAAGCGATCTTATAAGGATCCATAAAGTAAAAATAAGTTTTGCGGCATTTTGTGAAATTTGAAAGTGCGAAATGAGCACTTTTTTCCGCTGAGCACTATTTCCGCTATAATTTCTTTCTTCTTTCCTGCATCGGATAGTATCGAAACTTTTATGATATTATCTTTTCGAATGCGTTTTTCAGGTTGGTGTTGGATGGTCTTTTTTGTGTACAGACTTTCAAGGGTTTCCGTGCTTCTAATATGATCAATCTGTGTTTCTCGTGGTGTCATCATCTTCATCTCAACGGTCATCAACATACTCTCATATTTTATTTACATTTTCCAATATTGTGAACCGTAGGTTGTGAATGCAAAACGCACAACCAGAGTGGTGAAGAGCATACATTTTAACTGAGGGGGCATTTTCTTATCACATCAGAAAGCGGAAAAAAAAATTTTGAATGTAGAGTTGATTTGGTCTTCCATGGTAGATTTTCCTGAGGCGTTTTCAACTATCTTTTTTCAAAGCATTTCATTAAATTATCAAAAGTCACTGCAATCGGTCTTACAAATTTGTTCAAGTCCCAAATATCCTTATATTCCAGAAGTGGACAAGTTCGCCTCTTTGACTGTAACAGCTTTATAAAATATATCGTGCCCTTTTCCCATTTATTGTATTTTAATAGGTTTATGTTCACCCTTCGGCAAATAACTAGATTTGTATTATTCTTTTGAATAAAGATGCGCCTCGATGAATTAAAGACTAAATGTGTGACAATCAGCTTAAAAGCTACTTTTGCGAAAGTAAATTTTCAGTCTTCGAAAAACAATCATCACCTGGGCTTTAATATTGTCTCCATGTTGTTTCTATTAAACTCTTCAACATCTAGTTGTTTACAACGTTAATTGGAATAAACATGTCTAAAAGCAATGCTTTATTTTGTTTTGCTTAATTTTGGATAAACATCAATCAACTTGTATAAATATACCTGTCTTATAATACCTACACTATTTTTCGTCCTTTGTCACATTAACCTTTTGTTATGTTTGCAATATGGGGAATGAGTGAAATAATTCTACGTTCGGCTTGCCACAAGCTACTTTCTTCTATCTGTTTATGTAATATTATATATGTAAATGTACTGCGTAAGACTTTGGGATAAATTTATGCTTCTTGATATGAGATCTGACAGATACATACAAGAATTTTTTGCACAGCTGGTGCTATTTAATTTCGGAGTTGATATGATATTGCGTGGGCTGTTGTTTGCAATTGTCATTTTAAGAAGACGGAGAATAAATCAAGTTGATTTCTTATTATGCCGGAAAATGTCAATTGTTATTCCGTTGAATTTGAATTGATTATGCCCCATGTTAGCTCGGTCTGTAGAGTAATAATATGCTACAGTAATTAAAGCTGAGACGGGAGAATTTTGATTTGATTTCATCTTCACATTAAATTAATTGTCTTTTGTACATTCTGCACATTCAGAATAACTAGATGTATATGATAACTCTGTCTATCTGTCACGAATTACATGAAAATTACTAATTGTTATGAAGTGAATTTATTTTTATGTGAGATACACATTGTGTAAATTGATGAAAGGGGAATGAACTATTCCAACTATGTGATTCATATTCAATATAGTCACTACTAGTTATTTTTTGACAGTTTTGACATGGGAAAAATTTGATGTCAATGAATTAGTCCTCATTAAGCAAAAAAAGCATTAAAAAAACATTTTTGCGTTTTCGAAAAAAAATCAGAGTGTCCGACGGGAACAATCAATAAATAAATAAATAGGGTTGTGCAACAGAGCGAGGAGCCCTAGGGCCTTGCACATTTCTTACAACCATGCCTAATGACATGAGGGAATAGAGGGGACCAACAATTTTCTACCGGTTTCTGAACGGTCGAGAAAGCGATTTTCATGGTAGTGAATTGACTTATAGATGACTTGCCAGTTCTCCGCAAAAGGCGATACCCGTGAAAAACATTTTTGCCTCTGTTGGAATTCGAGCCTCAAACTTTTGGGTTAATATGCAGACATGCTAACCATCACGCCACGGGTACCACAGCGGGAATAATGCAAATGAAAAAATGTCAAAAGCTTAACAAGCCAGAGCGTTGTATTTCAAAAAAAAAAGAAAAAAGTTACATAACTTTAAGAAAAAATAGTCAAACAATTTTGTACTTTCTCATGGGATAAGCCGTTCAGTAAATATTTTTGGTATTTAGTTAACTTCTACCAAATACATCTTGCATGGCAAAATTATTCTGTCATTAACAATTTCAAGGGTTTCACCTTAGTATCATTGGACAAAACGGGTTATAACTTCAATCTTCTTGCGAAGACTCAGGCTTATGTTTCCCACGCACACTCGAGTTTTGAGACTAGTTTTGCGATTGAAATGCAGAATTTACGTTTCTTAGCAATTCTGCTTGCTGATATTACAGCGACTTCTGCGTAGCAAGATTTACGTATAGCAATATCGTTGACAAATGAAACATAAACACAAACATAAACATAAACATAATTAACAATAAACGTAACGTAACTAACTTCCCTTCTACGATATACTCTGGAAGTAGTGTTTGGTCGGAAACATCTGATATATGTGAACTTTTTGCTTTTTATTTTTGAATCTGTGTATTCAAATCCAATCACTATTGACAGCAATGATTTTAATTACATTACGTATCACAATGTTAGCCGAAGCCCTGTTTCAATCACTATGGACGACCTTATCCGTAACCTTAGAACCATCGATGTTAACAAAGGTAGTGGTCTCGATGGCATTCCTCCTTTGTTTTTTAAAAACACAGTTGAAACTATTTCCAAGCCTAATGGGATATTTCCTAGTACGTGGCATAACTCATTTCTAACGCCAATATTTAAAAACGGAGACAGATCCAACATCAAAAATTATCGAGGTATTGCAATCCTGTCAGCTATTCCCAAATTATTTGAGAAACTGGTAACTGACAAGCTGAACGTGGAGCTGATTTCAGTTTTAAGCGAGCATCAACATGGCTTTCTTAAAGGTAGATCATCTACCATCAATTTAGCAGATTATACCTCATTCATTCTTTTAGAAATGAAAAAAGGGAACCAGGTTGATGCTATCTATACTGACTTCAGCAAAGCTTTCGACAAAGTAGATCACAATCTGCTTATTTTTAAAATAAAAAAATATGACAATCATGACATCTTATTACTGTGGATCCAATCGTATTTGTCGCAAAGGAGTGTCAAGTTTTGTGTTGTCTTGTCAAGTCAAATTAATGTAACTTCTGGTGTACCCTAAGGTAGCCATCTTGGCCCACTTTTATTTCTCCTTTTTGTAATTGACTTGCCCTTACTGTTTGAAGTTTGTAGATTTTCGATGTATGCCGACGACCTAAAGTTGTTTCATACAGTTAAAAATATTGCCAATACGCAATTATTGCAGCTATGTTTAATCAGCCTAGTTAAGAGGTGTAAAGCTAACGCAATGATGTTAAATGTGGAGAAGTGCAATATAATTTCTTTTTTAAGAAAAACATGTGCAATAAATTTTGACTGCTCCATAGACTAACAAAAGTTAGTTAGCATTGATGTAGTAAAAGACTTAAGAGTTTTAACTGACAAAAAACTAACTTCTAAACATCATATTGATAAAGTTCACTCCAAGAGTATGGCTATGCTTGGTTTCGTTAAGCGAAGATCCAAGGAATTAAGTGATCCCTATATCACTATAAAGCTATATATTGTTCATTGGTCCGGTCACTGTTAGAGTACTGTAGTGTAATATGGTCTCCGTTGTATGCTGTGGATATAAAGAAACTTGAATCTGTCCAAAAGCAATTTTTGATGTTCGCATTGAGAGGTCTTGGATGGAATCCCGACAGTTTTGTCTTACCTCGTTATTCACATCGACTAAATCTTATTAATATGTGCAGCCTTGTAAATCGTAGAGAGTTGTCCGAAGCTTTATTTGCGATCGATCTTTTAAATGGAAATATTAACTCACCATTTTTGTGTTCCAAAATATCTGTAAATCCTAACGTTCGTATTTTACGACATACCAAATTTTTAAAGGAGAGCAACTCAAAGACTAGTTATGCTTCTCATGAATGTTTCAACAGATGATGTTCAAAAACATTTAACAAATATTTTGACTTGTTCAATGTAAATATAAATAGGGAAAACTTCCTGAGAAAAATCCTAAATAGAATGATGTTTGAAGACTCTTCTTGACTTTGTTTTGTGTAATTTTTGTATTAAATCAAACTTTCATAAATAATTAACTACATAAACAATGTCCAATTTATATAGCAAATCCGTTTTATCAATAAAAAAATTGGATTTATACAATACTTAACACAACAAATGTATCTAATTTATTTTAATGTAGTGCAATCTTTGGTAAATCTCTCTTTTTTTTTTTTAAATTTTTTAGTTTTTACTTAATGTTGTCTTATTTTGGCAAAATAAACCAAACTAAACTAAAAGCAGTTCAGTGTACAGCTTTGAAAAAAAAAACCTTACTGACTCTCACCAATTTCATCGATAGCAGCGATTTGCAAAAACGCAATAACATTACCTTTTGGAGTCAAAAAGTTAAAGTATTAAATGGAAAACGTATCACCGATCCAGACTCTATCTGGTAAAAGGAGTAAGGCTGCAAATATTTTTGCAATATAAAAAATATTCCCAGAAAGAAGGAGGAAGTCCACAGCAAGAATGTCCTGGTGTATGCCCGTTCTAAGAACAAGTCATTCTTTTCAACGCAAAATATGTATATTGCGAAAGGTATTTGAAAATGTAGCTTTTCTGATTCCCGGAATTAAAATAGAGCTCCAACTCATATATAATTACTAAAGTTTTACGAAATTCTTTTAATTATTTTACAACAATCACTACTTAGGTCTCCAATCCAGTTTTCTCGGAATGCATTTTGAGATTTCATTGTTTGCCTTTTTTCATATTTGTCGCTTCTTTATTTATGAATTCAAAAACATTTCCAATATATGAAACTCACAGAGCTTAGAAATGAAATGCTTTATTCACTCATCCATATAACTACTTTTCACTTTTATATGACTCTTATTTCTGTTTACACGAAACAGGTATATCGATTTAAAAATTCACTCAAATGAAATAAACTTTTGAAAACTATCAATTACATTTCGTTTGTTTTCACAATGCTTTGCTATCATTAGGTAGTGCCTGGAAGTGCAGCCAAAACAAATGAACAATAATTTATGGACTGTTTTCGGAACAGACGCAGCACACCGAACAGTCAACTTTCGACTCTCAATTTTGTGCAACGGGTATTTATGCAGGGAATTTTTAAATATTATTTTTGGTTTTAAACTCGAAGGTAAAAATAAATTGATGTTTATTTTATTGTTGTGGGAAGATAACTGAAGTTGCAAAAATATGTGTTTATAAATGAAGCATTGTAATTGAGGAAATGAAGGATAAAACTGAAGAACTCGGTATAAAATATGAGTGACTGCCAAAATCCCAACAATCTAAGAACATTTTGCATAACCTTAATCCTGCTAAATCCATCTCGCAAAACATGACGCATTATTCTTCCACAAAACAAAAGTTCCAAAACTAGATATTTTTTGGAAAACAAAATTCCATCAGTTATGCGTAAAAAGACATTCATGAAAACGTATTCCATCTCAATGGGGGGCCAAAAGTCATTTACATAATAAAATTGTATAAAGGTGACAAGGAGTATATTATACAGAACCACATAGCACATGACAATGAATCAATATTAAATGAAAAAAGACTTTAATTTCCCATGCCAAACTCAGTTCAGTGGTGCTCAATATTAAACCGTCCAAGACCAGAGACATTAATTCTGAAAATATGTAACTCCTACTCCTCTGCTCCTGCCTTCAAAATAGCAATTGCCAAACTGTATATCAAAAGCACCAATGGGTTACTTGGGGATAAAAGTAAAAACTCAAGTGTTGGTATCGAAGGATGAAATATGGAATTCGTTGTGCATGAATGTTTTAGAAAAACAGAAAAAAAAATTAACAAAATATATGACCAAAGTCGTATGCCGTTACCCTGAACTGGCACTGAGTTCGGAGTGGAGGGATGCAGGGGTAATTTTCATTTCATAGAGATTCCTGAATTCAAAAAATGCTGTGTGTAGGTATGTTTGTTTTTAGAAATAAAGCGATGGTACTTTGCCGCCATTCAACTCGCTTTGTTGGGTGTATTTATTATTGTTAACCCAGCACAATTGGACTTGATTTAAGGATATTAGTTTTTCCTTATGTGTAGGTATGTGACTTTGAATAGAATTTATTTTTTGAGTTATACGTATGTTCGTCGTTGGCAATGTTATGTAATGAACTTTCAGGTTACAACTGTGGTAATGGAAAAGTTCAGCCATTCCTGTTTATATTTTTTGAAGTGGTCATTGATACGATGAGAATATTTGATATTTTTTAGGGTTTCCTTCTTTTTTAGACTAATTTTTAAGTCTGAAATCACTACTGAGAGATATTAATTTGAACTTATGTACTGGCGTATTTCTTCCACTTTCTTTTCGAACTCAATAATTGTGTGTGTGTTTTTTATCAAAAGCTGATGTGAGCTCGTAGGATGCAAGGTTTACTAAGGAAGCAGTAAGACTTTATTTTACTGAAGTAAGTTTCAATCTAATGTATTTAAAAATCACTGCATCTTTCGTTTTTCTCAATCAATCAATCAATCCCTTTATGTCTTTGTGATTGAAATACAATAGGTGTGTTTTTTTTCTCATGCCTATATGGCCTAGAAAAATTCACATGCTAAATACAACAAAAATTAAGCTATCTGGGCTTCCCTTAGCCTCATAATTTATTCGGGCTTATTTCCTTAGCCCGGTAACGAAAAATGTGCCACCAAACTATTTTTTGGAAATGTTATCGAAAATAGCGAAGGCTGTCGTTGTAACAATTTCATGTTACTTGACAAAAATTTAGTTAACAAAAAAGTGCAATTTGAAAACTCACCGATCGCACCCAATGTACCAAATGACATTTCTCATTCAAATTCCTCGCGAAATCGGTAGACTTGACAAATCAAAAATTAAAGCTGGTTAGCTGGCACAACGTTTTTTTATTTGTGAGTTTTATAAAACTAAATTAAGAAAAGTCTGGTCATGCGTCGTGGTAAAGATGGAAAAGTGAAGGGAAAGGCAAAGTCCCACTCAAATCGTGCAGGCTTAAAGTTTTCTGTTAGTCGTATAAATCGTTTGATCCAGTGCTGCTGCTATGGAATATTTGCTTCACATAAAAGCAGTTTTGTTGCCCAAGAAAACGGAGAAAAGTGCTTTATAATTACACGCAAAATGAATAAGACTTGGAAATAAATGACAAGTAACAAATTAAGCTGTATATTTTAATTGTTGTATTTATTATTTGTGGAGCGCTGTGTTCCGCACCAGATCCTCAGCAGGTTTGGCATTCAGGATGACACTCCTTACACTCCTTTTCAATTGATAAGCACTGGAATAGGCAAAAAAAAACTTTAGAAACTGTCTCTCAGAAGTAAAACCCATCAAAACTTACTTTGTAATGTTTTTGCAATCGGTTCCGTTCAAGAGAAAGTTCTTGCACTCCAAACACTGATCAGATCCAACACGCCAGCATTTAAAATCCTTACATTGATCGGAACATGTCATTTTATCCTTTTCTGTAAATGGAAATGGATCATCAGATCTTTTTCACATTAGGGTGAAAAGGCTGCTCTAACTTACGACATTCAGTTTCTTTTCGATTCTTCGCTATGACAGCACAACGATGGAGGTACTTTAGTAATTTGCATCAAGGAATACCATTAAACACATTCTTTTCTTCTATCGAATGAGCTCTAGAGTTGATTCGTCTCAGATTCTAAAACTCCAGACTCTCCAGCAAGGACACCACACAAATTAGCTCTTGTGTATTGATTGGTAGCCTGTAAAGATTGTCGATAGCAGTACAACCTTTGAACAAGTCTCTTTGCCCGGACAGGTTTTGGGACATGGTCCATTGCAAGGCACACACTCCACATTCTTGAACGTCTTTGTCTAGGGACAAACGCGAACACAGGTACCCTTGTCTTTCAAGAGATGGGCAATCCTTGACACAAGCGAATAATTATAGGCCTTTGGGGAAAAAAGGTCAGTTCATTTGGGAAAAGAAACCCAGAGACCAGATAAACTTACCATGGAAAAACAACATTCTTGACATCGACGTGACTGATTAAAACATATGGTATCACCTCTCCGATAGTTTCAAGAAAACTGAAATCAAAACCATGAAAGCTTCAGATTATAAAAAATAATGGCAGTTTCAATTTATTTTATTTACATATTTATTTTGAGTGCTACCAAATTGCTAAATCGTGTTTTTTTTCTCTTTTTGATCAATTCTTTATAGGCTTGAGAAAAAACGCACCTAATGTTAAAATAACTTATTCCTTAAGAAAAAACAAAAATCGATAATTTTCAAATTAGAGCAATTAAACATTATCTGGCATCACTTTAATCTTCCATATATTGCTTCCGCTTGGTGATAAGCCACTTTAAACAACGGAAGAATGACAACACTCAAATGACTCGCTTGAGGTCGTATTACAATATTCATCACGAATTCATTCGTATAGACACTTTCGTATTCATGTAATCAAAACCAAGTTTTGACTCAGTCATAATATCGATATCTTAGAGCTATCGAATCAATTCTGAGTTTACATTTCGCTCCTTTTCAATCATAGACAGGCAAACAGAATGATGATTCCTTAATGTCATCTCCTCAAACATTTGAAATGTTCATACCTTCACAAAATCAGCATTATTCAAAAGTCTGAAATAATTGACTGAAGTTGCTCATAAATAATATCCCATTAATGTCACCACCCCAAGCACGTTTTACACTAATTCCGAAAATCACAATCTGTCAACTGCATGTACAAGAGTACGACGCGGCGTATAGGTAACCATTGACATACACATGTGGCGTATTCCAATCAAATGCAAAATTGCCCTACAATATAATCCCACATGCGAATGTACTTCATTGCCTGATTAAATTAGTTTTCCGATCGAACTCAATAGAATTGGCAATTAAATTAAGAACGTGTCATGTTCGATTTACCTAACCATAAAAGATTCACTGATTCAATTAGGGATCATAAAACAATTAATTATAATTTTTGCCATCACCATCACCATACCTCTATCTCTCTTTCTTTCTCTATTGGTTTCCCGATTTCAAATTACCAAAAACAAAAACATACAAGAGTGAAAAAAAGAACACATCGGTATTCTTCCGCAATTCATTCATTAATAAAATTATGAAAACAATATTGCCATCGCCTGAAGAAGAAGAAATGGCCTATATATGTACAATGTACATGGCAAGCAAAAAGAATAAAAGTCATATTATCTACTGACACACAATGACGCAAACTATACAAGCCATGTTTTGTGGTCGTAACGAAGCGGTGTGCCATTAGCCGGCAGAGACGTGAGAAAAGCATTCAACACGCCGAAACTTATAATTAAGCATTTGGAGCAGAATATCTTACGTGAGACGTCACCTATTGCCAAACATTTTGAACAAGATTATACATATTCCGATCCCGACCAAAGATGATGGCTGCTCTGGTACACTGTTGTATGGCTCTGTAATGGCCCCGAATCAGATCGTTACAAATCGTTGCCCGCCAGTTCATTTGAAAACTTCGTACTGTACGATTCGGTGACACTTTTTTTTGCTTCTTTTGTATGTACATCTTCGGGACGAGAATGCAATTTGTAGACGCTTGCTTGCGTATAGGCTGTAAATGTGGTGCGTCATCTATTCGTCGTCTGCTACCGCGCACCGGCCGCTAGCCGGCTGGTTAAATTATTGCAGCATTGCAGCTGACTCAAGGAAACTAATCAAATCACCGAACCACACGACCTGACCATTCCACATGAAGTACTTACGATGCAAAGCTTTCAACAGACAGCGACAGGTGGCTACATGCACATCGAAGACGCAGAAGATAGTCCATCACTTCAGACCTACTAAATTATTTGCCAACAAAAAGAGAAAATTTTATGTTAATGACAGGAATAGAATGAAAATACAGTTATGGCAAAAAGTTTTTCAACAAGGGGACTTCAATGGTTTAAAATCCACATTGAGCAGGCTTTGATATCCCGATTCGTATAAAATGACAGACTTTTTTTGTAATTGAGCATTTGTTTTTTCCAAAATCAGCACATTTTGTGTTGTTTCATTCATACCGGCTGAATCACTGGGTCACCTCTCACTTACTAAGGTGGGTATTATAGTTGGGGATGAACCTTGGCCTTAACCAACATTTTTCGCCAGCAATTTCAGGCAAGCTAGAAGAATTTTCTCACTACTTTTTGTTAGAGAGTCAGAAAGACGAATATGTACAAGCTCATTTCAAATCTCTTGAAAACGCAACTATCTGCGTAAACTCGAGTCTCGTATGGAGAGATTCCTTCTAATACATTCCGTGAATCAGAATTCGAAGTCAAGTACCAGTGCCCCTAAAAAAAGAACTCAAAAAAATTGATGCAATTCGATCATCAATCAGGTAAATAAAATGGAGTGGTTCAACCTCATCATATCAGTGAGCAATTTCAAGTTTCTTGAATTTCTATCACCACATGTCGAAAATTGAATCTAGCTGACTTGATCCTTCTGAACATAGCAGTCTCGATGCAATACGGACCCGACGCGGTTGCTTTAGGATCGAGGATTTCGGAATTTTTAGTATAAAATTTTTGTGAACAAATTAATATAATGTGGTTATTGAGATGGTAATACTATTCGGGAAGGATCTTATCAACTTGACGGCACTGTTGCAACTTATAGTGTACATCAATTCTACTTACTCTACCTATTCGCGGTAACCATTGGGTGCTGGAATTGATCAGCCAGGGTTGACTTGCCCAACTAGCAAGTGCTAGTTTTGACAAAGGGAAATTGAGCAACGAGCAATACTATAATGCTCTGTGAGTAATGACTGTCTGTCTGAGCCTATCGCAAATGTCACAGTGGACTTACAGAATCAACGGTGGATTTCATCAGTGAAAATTTAGACACTTCTGAAAAGGCTACTACAAACTTAGCTTAATGCTTTTCAGGCTCTACCAACAATATTTTATGATACTCACTCAAAAAGACGCTGGTGGATGTGCTCCTAGTGAGTCAACAGCAGCTCTCAAACCAGTTCAGCAGGGTGCTGAAGCCAGACTATCCAAGCTTTCTTGTGTGAGTAAATTTTCATCATGATCGCTTAAAAAGTAAATTTGTTGCAGTTGAAATGTTACAACATCAAGTCCAGAAAATTTTGATGTGGAAAAAGGGCCCAGATTTCTCCCGAATCTTCTCTCGTTCGTAGATAAACTATATCTGACATACAAAAGTATAGAAATAGAAATATGTATATAGTTAAAAGAACACCTAGCTTGACTTTTGAGTTCGATACAAAAATCGCCAAAATACATCGCGTATAAAAAGAGTAATACTCGCCAACTTCCACGATGATCCGTCAAACGATGTCGAATATACAAACATTTTTTAATAAATTACAAGCTGACCCGCCCGGCGTTTCTCGGGTGTCTCTTCAAAAGCGTTGTTTACTAAAAATTGATAAAAAACCAAAAATTGTTGGAAAAACCCGCTGGGGTAAGGTAAATATTGTCTGAAAGTTTTACGTTTCTTGTTCCAACTATCGTCAGAATTATAATAAATAAATAAGTTGGCGCAACAGAGTAGGGAGACCAATGGCCTAGCACATTTCTCGCAACCGTGCCCTGTGAGGGAATGGAGAGTACCTTAAATTTTCTGCCAATTCCGAACGGCTTATCGAGAAAGCGATTTTCGTGGCAGTGAATTTTATCATCGGAGTAACTGTCAACTGATTGCGAAAGCATTTTAACATTTGAAAGGCCAAAGAATTTTTAAAATCGGTCAAGCAGTTTCTAAGTTCCTTGATTGTTCTTGTGTATGGTTCCGTTGGAATTTGGAAACAAATATCATTCTAACAGTTACAGAATTTTGAAATCGGTCGAGCAGTTTCTAAGTACTCATTCCCGTTACTGTGGAAATATGTATACATAAAAACCTTTTTCTTGGTTCACTGTGTAAAGTAAAAAAAAAACCGCATCAAAATCAGTTGTGTAGTTTCAAAGATTTTAAAGAAGCGTACAGACAGGCAGCGGAAAGCGGCTTTGTTCATATTTTGCAAATATAAAAATAAGGGATAAGGAAGTTCAAATAACAGCGGAATGTATCCGCAGCTGCCAACTATCCAACTGTTGATGTTTAGGCTCAGCAACACCTGGTGTTATTGTGGCTTGTATGACACTTTGGTATGTTTAACATAGTAGTGCCATATATTGTTTACGTTCTCAATCCAGTCCACAGATATCGCCATCTATTAAAATCGTTTGCAGCTAACAGATAATTGTGAACGTAAAACAAATAATTTGCAATAAAATAATATTGCGACTGTATTTTAAGATGTAACCTATCCTATCTTTTAAGTTGGGCCAAACTGCACACGGTGTACAGATTTGATTAAAATCGGTTAAGTAGTTTAGGAGTCCATCGCGGACAAATATAAAAAAAATTTACTACCAAAAAAAAAACTTACCCACACCTGTAAGAACGGATGGTTTTAAAAACTTATTAAAATATGTTATCTTCATTTGCTTATGTTTGTTAATAATGATACAATACCTTTGTTTATTTGGAAAAAAAATATTAAGTTGTGCTTGAAATTTTCGAATAAATTAAAACTTCGTGTTTTCCGTAGTTTTTCTTTAAACTGAAGACATATTTGTTTTATTATTATCTGGAACTTTGGTAGTTCTCTAATTTGCAGCACTGTTTGGTGGTGAATTGAATAACTTGATGTATATTTGTCGTTATTCAGAACAATGCTTGCAAATGGAGCAAATTTATTTTGAAAATCACGGTTCAGTTCACCAAACTTACCGATTATACACTTCTAAAGTTTGTTTTTCTTTTGGAGCATTGGTTTTTAAGTTGGCAACACAGTTTCATTGTCAATTTGGCAATTGGCGGCAAGTCGTTTCACAATGAATAGAATACTTGAATAACGTTTTCAAATTTTTGTTAAACTGAAGACATATTTGTTTTATTATTAACTGGAACTTTGGTAGTTCTCTAATTGGCAGCAGTGTTTGGTGGTGAATTGAATAACTTGATGTAGGTATATTTGTCGTTATTCAGAACAATGCTTGCAAATTGTGCAAATCTATTTCGAAAATCACGGTTCAGTTCACCAAACTTCCCGATTACTCTTCTAACGTTTGTTTTTCTTTTGGAGCTTTGGTTTTTAAGTTGGTAACACAGTTTCGTTGTCAATTTGGCAAATGGCGGCATATCGTTTCACAATGAAAAGAATACTTGAATATTTAAGAATAGCGCTTTCAAATTTTTACTGACCATATACGGACCCAGTGCAGTGGTGCAAAAATTGGATTCCCAATAACGCCTCATTTGCTCTAGCCAGTTGTGGGGACTTAACGCGATCGTTTCAAAGCTCTAATTGCATAAGAATATTTCAAATTTAAAAACAGTGAACTTTGTTTTTACGTTCCTTTCTTCATTTTATATTTTTGTGAGCAATATGACATGCTTGATTAGGATTGTTAATGAGTTTCGAGGCTAAACGACACATTTCTGTCGAACAATTGTCCCAAATCCTTGGAGCCTTTCCAATCGACAAAGAGAAATCAAAAGTAATTTCTCACTGACTCGTATGAGTATTTCGAAATGGCACGAACTAAATGCGAAAGGCATTGATTTTAGGCTATTTGTCTGTCTTTCGAGTATTTGAAAAACGCTGGCCTTAAAATGGCTTTTGAATCAATAATTTGAATAAAGTATTAGTTGCCACAAAAAAAAATTTGAAAAAAACCAGTGCGAATAATTTCAACTTCCTCTGCAACAACATTTGGCACCAAGATTGTAATACAACTATGCACATGGGCCAGTGTATTTCGATGACCGTTTTCAAAAATGAATCGTTGATTCCGAAATTTCCGAAATGTTTTTCTTTTTTTTTTTCTTAATTTCTTTTTTAGTCAACTCTCCTATATTATTATTAGTGGCATCGTTGATGGATGCAACACGAGTTTCAATCCGGCGACTGTGCCTGACACTCATAGGTCTTCTTTTTTTTTCTTCGTTTTAGATGTTGCACTTTGCAAATGCTTTTAGTAAATATACATACTTTAAACAAAAATTTTAATTTAGAGGAAGAAGAACAGCAGCATGTGCCGAAATTAGATGCAGACACTGTCGATGCAAATAGACGACAGAACAAACGAGAAAAAGAAGAAACAAAAAAAAAAAAAGAATCCCAAGCGAACAACGTCGTTGAAGATGAAATAATGAAAACACAGATACCTTCAGAACTATACATGAGATAAATCCTTTGAATAATTTTAATTCCATTGTTCTGTGCCGGTGTGACTGTTTGAAAACTATGCATTATTTTTCTTTTCAAATTTATATCTTCTTATTGAGGCTCATTAATTTGTTTAATTAATTCAGCATTACTAAGAATGTTTTTTCTGTTGTTGGTGCATTCTATTTAGATTTGTTGTGAGATGTCTCTGTATGGGTTTGTATGTGTCATTGTGATTTCTAACTACAGTCGGATTAATAAGACTAATGATTCTAGGCTTATTATTTTTTTTGATTTTGTGAGGCTTTTATGGATAAGCAGGTTAGTTAGAAAAAAAAAACACTTCATGGAGTCATTCGTTATGTTAAACATCATGAACATTATGTGCTACAAATACAAGCAATTCATTTAAGAATTTCAAGAATGATTCATCAGAAGAAGGCGTTAGGCGTAAGCTTTGACAGCACACCGGAAATCAAAGGTGCTCTCGATGGCCCAAATGAATGGGGTAACGTAGCATGTTACCAGTGAAAGAATTTTTTGAAATCAGTTCAGTAGTTCCCAGGTTCCGGTTCCTGTCGGAATATGGGGATGAAATGAAGCCTATATTTCTTGGGAGGAACGTAGCTTTCTATAATGAAAAATGTTTGAAATCATCTATTCCATTACATTTGACTTTAAAATGTTTGATACTGCTAATGAGCCTTTCTTTACTGTCCAACCAAAACTCATGGTAGCTACTACCTTTTAGGGAAAGCTTTATAAATTTGTTTATTTTTTAATAAATAGTAATCATCATTTTCATTTTCATTTCCGGCGTTACGAGTAGTGATCTTAAAGCGATCACAACTCTCCCACTTTTCTGCTTCACACTAGTGATCCGCCTGTGGGGACCTCAGAAAGCGTCGGCATCAAGCCTCCCGGTTTTGGATTGTTCCATGTCTGAGGCCAACCAAATGCTGCTGTTTTTGCATTTGCTTGTACCAGGAGTGTTTTGGCCAGCCTTTTCTTTTTCGTCGCGAATTTGTTGAAACGTTGTACGATATTGCCTTTTGGACGGGGTTCTGCGGATCTCTCCTTTGAACATGACAATACCAACTGAGCCGGTCGTGCTGAATTTTGTCTATTTTAATAAGTAGTAATATTTCATGTTAGGTGTTTTATATTTTGTCACTATTTGTATTTTTTTTTTATATATATATATTTTCTATACGTTCTTTTTGTGCTGGTGTTGGTGTTTTCTAACCTCTAACACTTGCATTTATGATGAAGAGCGTAGATAAGTACGTACAAATGAGCTTGCTCTAAGCTTCGTGCGACTTAGTCTCTGAGATGCAAAAAAAAAATAATGCCATTTTACTAAATGCATGTCCAGTGAAAAGTAAACACAAACAAATTTACATCTCGTCAATTGATTTCACATTACCCATATTTTCACTTGAATTTGAATTTGTGTCTGCATTTTATTTTAAGCAAAGCTGTTGCAATATCTCATTAACGTTTTTTTGA
Organism: Melanostoma mellinum; assembly: GCA_914767635.1. Classification (NCBI taxonomy): domain Eukaryota; kingdom Metazoa; phylum Arthropoda; class Insecta; order Diptera; family Syrphidae; genus Melanostoma; species Melanostoma mellinum. The sequence goes on along the minus strand of OU612058.1, from coordinate 7,407,787 downwards.
ACAGATATGATTAACCCAAAGTGGAAAACTGCAACAGATATACTCGTAATTTGGCAGATTGCATTTTAATCTGACTCTGATTTATTGCTTAACCCACAACACAACTGACACAATCATCCTTCAACTCTTGTATAAATGTTACGTTCACTTATGGGTGGTTACATTTCCACATCGTTTACATAAATACTCAATTAATAATGGATAAATTAATAGCTGCTGCTGTTGAAAGAACTAAAAAAGAAAAAATTGGCTTTAATCACAAGAACGTAATCATTTCAGCAATAAGATCGTAAATAAATTGAGAAATTTTTATATATGTTCATATCTATGCATGTGCATGTGCATGCGTTTTGTTACGTGTATCTCACAAATTCAGTAAATCAACGTTCATTATGGAAACAGTCACACAAAAAAATGCTTTTTGTTTTCTAATTTCTTATTCAGTGTTATTTATTAAACAAATTCTTTGATGCATTTATGGATGTACTCCATTCTATCACTTCAATTTTCCTAGACCATGCTGATGGTTTCAGGCTGTGGCTCACGGTTTCCTTTGATGATATTGGCCTTTAACACTGGAATAGTTTTCGTGTGGTTGGCATAACATCGATCCTTAATATGGTCATCAAGAACAACAAAAAAAATCCAAAGGAGACTTCTGATAACACGAATTGAGAATTTGATGAGCTAAAGATCGAATGTGACATGGGCTGTGTGGCAAGGTGCACCATCCTGCATGAACCAACGTAATGACCAAAACCTTGTTCTCAGCCTCATATTCACCTAAGACTTCAGGAGCTACTGGAGTATAACTCATTTGTGATGCCCCTCAAACATCTCTGCGCCTACGTGTAAAAAAAGCTGATAGGTGATAGTTGAATCGTAAAATCAATTGATTCCTTCGAAAACCGTCAAAACGGTACTCACCTCACTCTTTCTTATCGCTTTTTTCATAAACAGTGCTCTAAGGAATTCTCTATTGAAATAATTTGGCCGCAACACAAACCACGCTGGGAGTGAACATCTGCTTCACATTTATATTTTGAAGCATTCCACACATGGGTAGTGCAAACCCCTGTGTGGAATGCTTTATCTAACTCTGTTTTACCCCTGTATTACGATTCACAAAGGTTCAAAAGCAACGTGCATCTTTGTCTCGTACTAAATCCTCTACTATTTTCCTAAATGTTCGCACTGTTATTAATTTATTAATAAAAGCTAATATAAAGCTGAAGCAAGCATTTACTAGGCTTTAATTTTGAAGTCTTTCGGGGAGAATAAGTACTGACGATTGCACCAACTACGTCAAGCTTAAACATAATTTTTTACGTCTAGCCTGACGAAACGGTACACTGTGTGTCTTCCTGATAAAAAAAAACAATCGAAATATGATAGTTTTTAACATTAATGCTTAACAGATTATATTTATGATAGCAATTTTAGTAAATTTTGTTATACTTGCTGAGCAATAAACCGACACAAATAAGTTGATATAGCAATTTAAAGGTTATGTTCATTTCATCGATAGTTACTTTAGTGGATTCATTAAATTTCTTTAACACCTAATTACTTGACTGCGTTGACCTGATGGATGTCATAGCTATTTTAAGATAATTGTTTGTTAGGAACCAATTCACTTAAAAGGTTTTATGGTTTTTTCTTCAAATTTTGTTTCATATTTGTGGTTTAACATCTTCAGAAGACGATATCTTCTGCAGGTCAGTGAATTGGTCCATTTCTGCCTATCCATCGAGCATCGTATTTTTCATCCAACCAATCCTTTACTTTACGACCATAGTGGGTAGGAGCACCATCTTGTTGGAGATATGACGAAATTCGCTGACGCAGTGGAACTTAAATTATTTTGTAAAAATTCCAGACAATTAGTAGAATTAAGTCGTGGTGGTAACTTGAAAGCCCCGATTAATTTTTTTACAATTACCCACATATTGACACAATATCTGTGCTGAAACGATCTCTGCCGTCTTGAATGTGGATAGCTGGAAGCAAATGTATTTATTATGGAAATTCTTTCTACCATCTGTGGTGAAATGAGTGTCCAAAGAACTCTTGTAAGAAACAGGTGGTCATCCCAGCTTCTGTCGAGCAACCAGTTACAAAATTCGAGTCTCTTTTCAAAATCATTCGGAAGCAGTTCTTGTACACCTGGTGGTGATATGGATGCATATTGCATATGTTTCCCATGCAGTGTTCTGGAAATTCTTTGTTCGGAAACATTAAACTGTAGAGTCAAGCGCCTTATGCTGAAGGAAGGATCGATTTCAACAGCTACCAGTATTCTGTTTCATCGACCGAAACTTTCCTTATTTTTGCTTGCTCCTGCATAAGGTCTTGCAGATAGTACTCATCCAGTTTTTCGAAGCCTTCGAATGGTATTTCCAAAACCGTTTTGAGAAGCAAGTTGCTGTTTAGATAAGGTTCCATTCTTACTGGAAATTTTGCACACATATTAACAATTTTGGCTTCAAAAATTATCTGAAATAAAAAATTTAAAAAGATATCGTTAGATAACATATATTTTAGGTAACTTACCGCTGGGTTTCCAAAAATTTCAATTTTTGAATTTTTGGTGACCAATTTAGATTTTCACCCTGAAGTTGGACTTTAAATTGGCTATAAAATCGGTTCTATTCAAAAAAATTAAAAACCCCGCGATAGGTCATTTCGTTTTTGTATTAACAACTAGTTTGAGAATGATCGGTTGAACCGTTTTTGAGTTATCGCGGTCACCGACTTCAAAAAAGTGGTTTTGAGAAAATCGCATTAAGATTTCTTTCGTAACGATCGACTTTTTTCACTACTACACTACTACACGGCTACGTAAGTGTACTACCGTTAACCGGTGCCTCTCTATACAATATAATGCATGCATTTGCTTGCTAAAAGTTGTCAGTAAGTTCGTAGGTAAGCTTTGTGGTACCGTGCTCACTCAGCAAGTGGCACTGACTCGAACGAAAAGCGCCAACTTTAAACAGCCGTAACTCAGAAACTATTCGTCAGATCAACTTGAAAACTTCAGGAGATATTCTCCAGATGATCTACTTTAAGAAATATTTTATTTTTTAAATCGATTTTCAACCCTCTAGGTGCAACAGTGCCCTTAACATGATAAGCTGATGAACAAATTTGCTTTTAAACCATTTACCCTTTGAACATTCATACAATCTCCTTGCGTAGAAGCAAGTCAATTAGGATTTAGATTACAGGTCAAGTACACTTTTTTCCCTACTCATCACTGCACAGTCATATAAACTACCTTGCACCTATCCATTCCTGGAAAACTACTCCAATAGCCAGATGTTGCAATAAAAGTCGGTAATAATAACCCAAAATTAGATTTTTTAAGTATTTTAGATTTTTGCATATATCATAAAATGTATGGGTTTTTGAGTGAACTTACTAATGAGTTTTTTCTGTTGTTGTTTTGGGCAAATTTTATTTTTATCTGGCATTTTATGAAAAAAATTACCTCAAAGTAAAAATTTTGCTCGGGAAAAAAATTTTGAACATCATTTAAAATTGAATATCTGGCGACACTAAAATCACTAAAAATGAGTCCGAATTCTATAAAGTTTTAACAATTCTAATAAAAAAAAACTAGTTTTCAACCGCCAGTATTTACAGCGAGTTTAACAAAACATTAGGATACACCAAAGTTAGCCTTTTTCTTAAATCGTCGAAAGAATCACATCCCAAAGTATGTAACTTGAAAAACGGGACACCCTGTATGATCTCTTATTGGTCTTGCAATGTAAGATGTCAAAAACCGTTCTCAGACCAGAAGTGAACCAAACCCAATTTATTATCAAAGTCCGGTCATTTAATTAAAAACTAACTTTCAATGAAATCCAATTGTGAATCGTATTTGTCTATTGCTTCCTGATTGCTGTCCGCACAGCTATCTATGAAAGATAACACTCAAAACTCTCTTTGCCATCGTGTTATTATAAACAAATTGGTTTGTCCACTACCTCCGTTCTCCATAACACAAAAAATAATAAGAACAACCAAAATCTAAACAATGTATTCTGCTCCAGTTTTAGGTGGTCCCTAAAGTGGTACTTTATGTATCTTTCTTCACTCACAATATTCATGCGTTTCGTTGTTGTTTCTTTTGCTAAAATGAAAGATTGTTTTCTTAAGTAGAAAGTCTATGTTATTTCACGCCCGCGCTTCAAGGCGAATGGCATATTGACAACACCGATTTGTAAACATAAAGTCTACCCGTGTTGACTGTTGACTTAGCACAATGTTACAAAGTGAAAATACCAAAGAATTTCCATCCCCCTCTTATTGTCCGCTAAGATACCCCAACATACACCTTCATACCAACCGATTATTCTATTGCTGCGCATAGGACCTAACCTACCTTCCTTCCCTTTTCTTCTTCTCACTTTTAGTTGTTTCTTTTTTTTTTTGTGATGTTTTGTGAAAATTCTTGCATACAATACAATGCTGTTTATTGTGTACATTCAATTGTTCGGTTAACATTTTTGGCAAGCAGCCAGGTGATAAAACATTTCATCGTAACCCTGATATGGCCTCTTGAATGACGATCAAATAGTTCATATCGCTCCACCACTCTTTTCTTTTTTTTTTTATTTTAAGAGTATTTTTTATGTTTTCGCATTATTTTTGTATGAATGGCTTTGTGTCCAGGCTCCAGGAAGGAAACTGGGAAAATGGAGGCAAAATGAAACATTACATTTAGAGAGGGCCAGGTACTGTACGTGTACTGTGATGTAATTTAAATGTTAAGGCAATGTAAATATATATTTAAAAAAGAAAAAGCAGTTTGCCCATTCTGTGGGCCAGTGTTTTATCGTTTGTGGGACTTTGTTGTGCAGTCAACTGGTGAGATTTTTACAAGAGCTTTGATGTCTGTTAACGCAATAAAACTTTTCATTGATGATTAAAAAGCAACAAATTGTAAGAGATAAGTTGTACAGAAATGTTGCAAGCAAAAATATAATTTTACTCATATTTAAATGAGTTCAGGAAAACATTGTGGTTGGAAGTAGGTGATTTTTGTGAAGTTAACATTGCGTTTGTAATGAAATGAGGTTCATTCGTCTTTGTATACAAGCTCGTGACCTATGAGGAATTTTTGTCTTGCAGGTGGCGTGTGAAGTATTTTTACTTAAGAATTTTTAGCAGAATGTGGTACCAACAGACAGTTTGATTGGGACTAAAAGAACAAAATGAACAGCTTTAAATGATTTACATGAGAGATGATTGGGTTATTTTTGTGGAGACGGTGTACACTTTGTAAAATAAACTCAATGCAACTCAATGCAATGGTCCCCATGGTGTGATGGATAGCATGTCCACCTGTTAATCCAGTGGTTTGAGTTCGAATCCCAACAAAGGCAAAAATGTTTATTCCACGGGTATCGCCTTTCACAAGGAACTGGCAAGTCCTCCGTATTCATTCAGACGTTCGGAACCGGCAGAAAATTGTAGGTCCCTTCCATTCCCTCACAAGGCATGCCTGTGAGAAATGCGCTAGGCCCAGGGGCTCCTCGCTCTGTTGCGCCACCGTATTTATTTATTTATTTTAACTCAATGCAATCAAACTGATAGTTGAGAAAACAAAACTAGTTTAGTTGTTTCTATCAACCAATTTTTAAGTTGAATATTCCCTTATTCTGTAAATTAAATGAAGAGAGGAAGCACTTATAAGAACTTCCTAACAGTTCCAAGAAAGTAGTTCTGTACTCCTAAAACATAAAATAGCGTTTTTATAATATTAAAGTTCTAAGAATTTTTCTGATTTACAAGATTTACTGTGTGTGCTATCGTCCAGTGGACGGCAGTCGACTATTCAATTACGTATTCTCGACAATAAAAATATCCACTGCGAGCAGCTATATTTCCTTTACAAGCATCAGGTACGCTTTCAAAAAGCCTTCACTGTTCGTTGATCACGAATTAATTTGGCCAATTTTGTAACTTTTGGTTCGGTTATTCGATTACATGGAGTCTCACAATGGACCAACAACAATATTGGTCATGCTGACATTTTGAACAAATTCGGAATCCCCAAACTAAAAACAGATTATACCACACCCAAACTCGAATTTGACACAAATTTCCAGGCAACCATTCCATCCAGAACAGGCTGGGAAGACCAATCTTACTGGGAAAACAAAAACGTAAACTTTTATACGGCTGGTTCGAAAACAAATGAGGGAGTTTTTTTTTTTTTTTTTTTGAGGTTTTTAAAATACCAGCTGGAGCACTCAGACCTAAATACCGGTCCATTGTACTACCAGATAGCAACCTTCTATTTGTTATAGCTTTCCAGATGTTCGGAGAAAAGCCAAAAGACGCTACCTGGATAACGAGCCTAAGTTACCAGCTCTCACCATGTCAGCGCCGGGTATCTGTAACCTAATGCAAGAAAAAGCAGAACATTCACAGAGGAAGTACTCTGCGGTGTCCTCATCTTCTCCACAAGATTCACAGAGTGTGGTATCACTTAAGCCTAAAACGTTTAAATGCTTGGCAAAAGAGAAGTGCCCGCTGGCAACGCCAATAAGCTTTCTACAGTCTTTTCTGCTACGAGCTAGCAAAAATGTTGCAGTCTTCTTACTAACGTTGGGGAGCATACGCTTGGTTTGTCTGCATCCAATGGATCCATGCCATCTACGATTTTGCTCTTCACAGATCCAATCGTTGATTGAAGCTCTCACTGAGAACGCTGGCAAACCTAGCGACGGTTCAGGTCCTGAAAAAGCTGTCTGAGATCCCTGCCTAGCGAGTTCATCGGCGATCTCATTTCCAGTTATGCCGTGATAGCCCGGAACCCAAATGAGACTCAAGGAATTTAATCTTCCGATCGCATTAAAAAAATGAGGGAGTTGGTTGTGTTATCTATTGAGACGAAATAAAATCAAACATCTCGCTTCGTCTTCCAGATCATTGTAGTGTGTTCCAAGCGGAGGTGATGTCAATATAGCGAAACTCTGTCTTGGCTCAGAGAAAACATGATATCCAGTAGGATATAAGCATCTTCTCAGATAGTCAGGCGGCAATCAAATCCCTGGCATCGAATTCCTTCAACTCTATTCCAGCTCTTAACTGCCGATCATCTCTCAGGGTGATGTCAGAGCAGTTTCGACATTCCAGGAAACTGCAAAGCAGATGAACTCGCCAGAAACGGAACACATCTGCCCTTCTAACCGAAAACGGAGAGTTTCGGCATACCATACAAACTCTTGCTCAGCAAGACGCATACAAGAAAATTGTTCAGAGATGGTGAAGTAGTTTACCGTGGAACGCAACGAAACAAATCTCTCCCAAGCTAGATCTTAAGCGGTCGAACGGCTTGACCTCTCTCAAAAGAAAACACATAAGTGCGACGATAGATGTCATCACAGGACACTGTCTTTTTGGAAGACATGCCGGAAGCCTAGGAGTTCTCTCAAACGATTTTTGCAGAGCTGCATGGATGAGGAAAAAGAGGAAACTATTTCCCACCTTCCCCGTTAAGCTGGGCTTAGGCTCACAAACGTAAGATACACCTAGGTTCGCATTTCTTTGATGTCTTTAGTGATCTTACTCACATCGACGCCCTCCGCCTCTCCCACTTCATTGCAAGCTCGAAATGGTTTCATTAGGATAAGAATACATTTGATCCACTGTGGTATCATGATGGGCCCAACGGGCTTTAGTGTGCAAGCCGAGCTACCTAACTTAGCCTAGTAACTTTTGGTACAATTGATTAAATAGCTCTTGGACGTTTTCAAAGTATTATGTAAGACAGCACTGGTTGTGTGTAGAAAAGTCAAGAGATTTGACCCAGGAAATGCTGAGGGTCTATTTTCATTGATCCGGCTTCTTCTTGAGAGGTCGACTTAAAAATCGTTTTATTGGATCCTTTGGTTTGAACTAACTGAATGATGGAGTTAACACCAAAAACCTTCTTGCTGGGGTACCAAAGTGAGTGCCTCACTTAAGTGTTTGCATACCCTTCAGGGACGAAATGGCTGGCCAATGTGGTCACCTGAATTTATTATTTCCAATTAACTTTTGCCGAAAAAAAGTATGCTCTTTGTAACTAATAACTTTCTACTTTGGTGGTAGGACGAATTCGCAAAATGGCAAATCATTTACACACTATTCGAAAGGTTTAATTTTATTTCTTAAATGAAGACGCTGGGTTAGACTTCCTTCACAACTGAAACACTGTACTAGCTTCTTGTTTGGGTTTTGAAGGACATTTGGCTTATATCGTCTGCTATTGATGCACATAAGTTGTTTAATTTGATCAAATTTTTTTGTTTCTCTGTCCTTGTACTAATCACTTTTTCAACTAAAGCAATTTATTTCCGTGTCAATTTTTGTCCGTTTTTGATATTTAATGCCAAATACCGTTTTATGCATTAATGAATGGTCCCTCGTGGTGCCTGCCCGTAGCGTAATTGAATGTTACGTGGGAAGGTCGAAGTTCAAACACAAACATATGGTTGTTTTTCCACATGTATCGCTTTTCGTGAGGAATTGGCAATTTCTCCAAAAAACTAAACACCGCAATGAAGAGCCCTTTCTCGCTTAGTCGTTCGGAATTGACATTAGGCTGTATAGCCCCTTGAAATGCGTTATTCCTCGATGTTTCCATAGCTTTGCTTTCATAAAATGGCGTTGCTTTAAACTTAGCCTTGCATTTACCACAGGCATACTAGCAAAAGATATAGTGTCGACAAATTGACAGCAACATTGCGCACGTATAGGGAAGAATCCCAACAATGCGTTTTATGGCTTTTTAAGATAAAATCAACAAATTTTGATTGCTAGCAATCTCCTTAACTTTTGTGATGCTTACAGAAAAGTTAAAAAGAGTTTAAATGAGCACAGCTATACGATGAAACAAAAGAGATATACAAAGTTGAGATAAAAAGTAGAAAAAATAGAGAAGGCAGGACGAAGCATGCATTTCAGAAAATTATAAATGTCTTGACAAAAGGGAGGGGGATATTTTCGATGTTCAGCTTAGCTCATCCTCTGGCAGACCATATAACCCCACAGACAAAAAAAAGAACACAAATCATGTCGGAGAAAGAACATCTATTCCACCACCGTTTTACCACACCATTGGTGCTGTGGGAACCCATCCATTCATGAAATCGGAGTTTTCCACGTTTCTCGTTATAGTCTTAGAAGTACTTTTGGGTTTCAAAATATAAAAGCAGTCATATCTTTTTTAATAGCTATCAAAGTAGCTGGACCTGAAATTTTATTCATGCTTAAGATACTTGTGATTTATTTACTTTACTTTACTTTTGGACCCACTCTAATAGCCTTCACAAATTATATTCGCATTATAACCTTTCTTAATATTTTCGTCTTGTCAGTTTATGTGAGAGTTTAGCAGAAGAAGAAAAAAACTTTTGAGAGCTATTCTATATAAGGACACACTCCAGAACCTTTATCAACTTTTGATAGACTTTAAACTCTTTCATTAACCACAGTTATATTAATGAACCGACTTTTTGTTTGTTTTCAGATATTTATCCAAATATTAATATGGCTGCTGTAAATTCGGTGAGTGCCTTAGAAAGCATGTTATGTATTTTGTTTCATCAAAACCATGTTTTGTTTTTATTTTTGTTAGAAACCAAAAGTAAAAAGAAACAAAAAAGGATGCCTATAAACAAGCATTTCCAAAAATTAAATTGGTTTAATGCGCGGGCGGGAGTTGCCTTAAAAAAAGAAAGAAAAACATCGCAAGCCATAAACACAACTTGCTTCCATAAAATCATAATAAGTTTGCTGTTCTCTTTTCTTCAAATTTCGCTGGAGGGATTTTTCATTTTCACAAGCCCCAACCAGCTTCAGTGCCAACGCCAGCACTATACTCCCTAATGAGTTGTTTCAAAATGTTTAAAATTCTCCCGAAAATGGAAACATGTTTATGCACATTATCTCTCACATAAAATGATTGAATGCTCTTTTGGGATGGCAATCGTTTAGGGAATGAACTATGTGCTAAGAAGAAGACGAAGTAAATTTAAATTAGTTTCCAAATTCTGTAAAAAGTTTTTTTTTTCTTTTCATACAAAGGTACATATGTACATATAGACAACACATCATATATATAACATCAATAAAGGATCTCTGGTGAAAACCGCACAATGAATAACAATCCATACACGTTCGTGGACTGATTTTCAATGGAAGCCAAATTACGAATAGGTCAGCGATAAATTGACGAGAATTACTCCAATTCCCAGGGCGGTTTTATTTGTTAAAGGAATAAATGCACATAAAGGTGATGTCGTCATCATAATACCATACCCAGGACACATGGATACACGTGTATAGATAATGAAATACCCTGCTGGGCATAAATGGATCCATAACGAATGTGACACAATCATGCCTTTGATAGTCGGGTCACGTACGTTTAAACAGTTTAGCGTAACGATGACTTTATCAGTGCTGCCAGGCATGAATATGTATGTACATAGTATCAGGCCCATTTCTGGGTCAGCCTTCTATATTTTTACTGCTTAAGTATATACTACACAAAAAATATTTGTTGACGTTCATATCAAAATATGAATGTGGCAAAAATAGAATTTCAACATCTAATGCCATAGCAATTGTGTCTTGATCTACAAATCGATATATTGAATCGTGATATTGTTGTCACTATAAGTTAGTTCTTTTTAAATTGGTTCTTTATTTCTTCATTGTTTCAAAAAAGTCCTTAAATACTCCTCTAGTGGGGCTTAGTAGTATTATTTCTGAGTATTCAATCGGTTCCAGTCCAATATTGATAGCACACTCAGTCGTTTAGGTATTTGTTGACGTGGAAACAAAAAATTGCAAAGGAAAAAACGATTTTTATTGTATTGCCAAGATACCTTAATCTATCTTCTCTCATTTATTTCTGCTATTCAACTTGAAATGTCCTCTGTAAAATTTGCTTAGGATACATAAAAAAAAAATAAAAACAAATGAGACAAAGTACAGCGACTGGGGAAATCTTATACCACACGTTCTAGTATGACTGGGATAATCTTAGTTTGAACAAATAGAAACCTGGATGAGGATAGCTTCTAAAGGGTGTTTCCTTTTTCTGTCATTTCATTATAAAAGAATTAATTAAGGCTTCACGACCGCTGGGCAATTCGGTAGACTGTCCCGATTTCACTCTTGACGTCCTCTTTGAGATAGAGCTGGACTATTGTTTGTCAGGTTATGTGAAGTCACTGGTCTACGCAGGTAGGACCGAAACGATTGACGCCTTTGAAGAGAATATTGGGCGCGTTATCGCTGACATGTGGGACCCAAAATGCTGCAAAAAGTGGTCCAAAATTGTTCCTCTCGGTTGGAATATATTCGAAGCAGCCGCGGCGGCCATTTGCCAGAAATCATTTTTAAAGCATAATGACAAACTCTTATGTCTTTCATAAAGTTAAATTCTTGGCAGTATCTTTAAATTATTTGCGTTTTATTTCTTCTTGAAAATCACAAGTTAAAAAAAATCCCCCTTTAGAGGCACAGAAACCATCACGGTTTATAGAAATTCTTGTATTTTAAACATTGATGTATTTGACAAAGCGTGGTGAAAGTTTGGGGAAAAATAAAATAAAAAAATAAAAAATAAATAGGGTGGCGCAACAGAGCGGGGAGCCCCTGGGCCTCGCACATTTCTCACAACCATGCCTTGTGAGGGAATGGAAGGAACCTACAATTTTCTGCCGGTTCCGAACTGCTAATCGAGAAAGCGTTTTTCATGGCAATGAATACTAACGGAGGACTTGCCAACTCCTCGCGAAAGGCGATACCCGTGGAAAAAACATTTTTGCCTCTGTTGGGATTCCAACTCGAACCTCTGGATTAACAAGCGGACATGCTATCCATCACACCACGGGTACCACGAATATCTATTTGGGGTAGATATTCGAATTTGTACTTTCAATTTTACCTGAATAGTTCACCAAGCCCACCAAGATAACCACTACTACACAGAACATTGTTCTATACGATAGTTGCTCAGCAATAGATTTTACCACAGAACACAGATGAACCAATATGTTTCTAGGATTCGAGCCTCTAGCATCACCCACGTAGCAAGCAAACATGCAAACCATTGCTCCACGGGCACCGCTTCAATACCATTGTTTGATATTAGATTTGACTCGCTTCATATGTCAAGGAAAGGGTCAGTCACCAAAATAAAGTCATTATAAATTTTTATAGGAATAGAGAACTATAAAGTGAATTAAAATACAAACTAATCGAATTGATTGCCGTACATTTGGGACGTGTCTATATGCAAAAAGAGCTTACATGAGACATTTTGGCAGTACAAGTTCTTGAAGTTCTTTTTCTGTTGTTTAATACGAACTTTTTGAGTAATTTGAGAAGAAAGAACAAGTCGTTTGAATTGTGTTGATCCGTTTGAAACGAAAACACTCAGTCATTTCTGGTGAAAGAGCTAATTAAGTTTCCTATTGGTTAATCTATAAGGAGCACATTGCTGTCATTTGAGTTGGAAGCCATATAATGTAACCCATGTCAGTTCTTGTAAAACGAATTCAATCAGTCATTTCCAATGAAAAAGAATTCCTATTGGTCAATTTTTACAAGCCAATTGCAATCGTTGAAGTTGAACATATCATATTGTTCGATATTTACTGATCCAATTAAATATGGCTCATAAAATTTTCTGTCTGCCGGACTAAATCTAGCAAATTTGACTCAGGTGAGTAATAAAAGCGTTAAATCGTATACCAGCAATTTCTTTCAGATCAATTGAACTCGTTGAAATGAAGCGCCATTTAATTTAATTTGAAAGTACTAGCTAAGGAAGAAACTTGAAGCTATATGACTCAAAAAAAGCTTATAAAACCTAGTAAATTTTAAAACAAGATGGCCCTTCTCTGAGGCTTTACTACATATGTACATTAGGGTGGTCCTTAAGAAAAAAAAATTTGGGACGCCCCCCAGATTGGTTCTTAATCAAGAAAAAAAATTCCCTAATTTTTTCAAATTTTTATCCCTAACCCTTTTTCATTAGGAAGTTTTAGTTTTTTCCATCATCCGTTCAAAAACGGCTGCTGTTATAAAAAAATTGTTTATCGAACTTTTGTTAATAACAAATGAAATGATAAATAAAAAAAAAATCTAATTTAATGTTAGGTCATTAAAATTCCGGTAGATATCTTCGAAAATATAATCCATGTCAAAATGTTGCTTACTTTTGGCGGATTGAGCAAAATAAGAAATCAGCCTTTTTGTTTACTAACAATAGAGTATAAACAAATGATCTAAATTTTATCAAACATATACGCGGCTGTAGAGTGTTCAGAGACGCTTCATTTGAGCCTAATTTGAAGTCTTTCCGTTGATTAGTTCAAAAATGACAGGAAAATAGGGCCAGGAAGGGTTAGATATAAAAATATGAAAAAATTAGGGATTTTTTTTTTAATTTTTTAGAATCGGATTAGGGGGCGTCGCACTCAATTTTCGCAAAAAAAGGACCACCCTAATGTACATATATAAAGGGTTTTTCAATAGGTATGATATGATTTTGCAGTGGCGTTTCGGACATTTGTAGTATGTCATGATCTGTCATTTGTTTTTTATTGCATTCAGAATTGCTTACAATTTAACCATTGGACCATCGACCGATTTTTTCTGATTTTGCCTTGGAACAACTTGAAAACGATAACGATTTTTTAAGAAAATGTGACAAGTGCGTTAAATAAACAAAACTGGCGATAAAAATCCACAAGATATTCATAAAAACCATTACATTCACCTAAATTGACAGTTTGGTGTGGTTTTTGGGCAGGTGGAATCATCGGTCCGTGCTTCTTTCCAAATGAAGCTGATAACACCATTACTGGCTATGGATAGCGGTATAAATCGATGATAACCAACTTTTATGGCCGAAATTGAAAGAAGTTGATCTTGCCAACATTTTTTTTTTCAACAAGACGGGGCTACGGTGCCACACAGCAAATGTAACGATTGAATTATTGCGAGAAAACTTTAGAGATTCGATTATTTTAAGAAATGCTGATATTGAATGGCCTCCAAGAAGTCGTGATTTAACACAATCTGGGGTTATTTGAAGTCATTGGTCTTTAAAAATAAACCAGATTTTCTTCCAGCCTTACAAGTCAATATTGAACGTTGCATTCATGATATACGACTTGATTTAGTGGAAAAGTGCTCGAAAAACTAGGTTCATCGAATTTGTTGCTGAAGAAGTTGTGGTGGCAATTTGAATGACGTCTTATTCAAAACTTTATTGTATTGATTAAACCGTACATTAAATAAAAAATATTTGAATTTCCTTAACAAAAAGTGTGTTTTTTTCAAAAAAGAAATCATATCACTCTTATTGGAAAACCCTTTAAGTAACGTTTCGTATTGTCCACAGATCCTTTTGTAAATAAGAACGAGATCCTACAAGTATAAAGCTAAACAGGAGTACATTGGTAAGCGTTCGTTGCATGCAAAATGAAGTAGTTGGCTGATAATTTATAAATATGGCCCTACAACGTTACCATTCGTTTTTCGTTCAATCAATCTTTTGCAAACGAATGTAAGCAGAAGCTTCTATCAGTTTTTTTTCGACTCTAAATGTTCCGGATCTTTCTACACATTCAATCAAAATGACATTTAATGAAATGACTGATGACAAGTAGTATTTTCAGAAACTGCATCGCAGTTGACATCTAAATCTTGGCATTCAATAAAGAAAAGTTAATTGAAAATGAATTCTTATACGCTTCGAAAAATGATTCATTGTAATTTATATTTTGGCTTTGCTTGCTGCTGCCTTGTGAATTGTGATTCATTCATGTGGCAGCCAAACAGACACCAGCCGCTTGGATAAATAAACGCCGGGCTGCATCAATTAACATCTAATGTCAATTAATCAAACTTGACCGTGGTGTGTTCCTGCTAGTGACAGGTGAACTGAGATCGGCCATCATGGTTGTTTCAAAAAACAAGTCTACATTTTAATAGAATCATTAATTTCCTTTCCTTTTCTCTCTGCCTGCGAAGACGATGAGTTCAATGAGCATGGCAGCACATTGTTCGAGTGTTGTGTAGAGGTAGGTGTTCTGATGTGGTGAACATCAAGGGTGGGCGTTATGTTTTCCACATTTTACCACAACAAGTTCTAATCTGTTCCAGTTTCTCATATTTTCCATTTAGTTGGACTTTTTTCTCTCTCTAGGTCTCCATCTGTCCGACACATCAATCAAATGTCATATTTTTCCGTTTAAAAGACCGCATTGACTCGAGAAATACCAATTCTAAAATAACTTTTGACTTCAGACGCACCACAATACGGTGGGGGTGGCGGAAGTCAAACCAAAAGCGCTGTACTATTGACGCCGACTTTATTCCTATAACAAGCATGCGATTGTATAAACTGAACGACGACGAACGAGTAGAGTGCGAAATCCAAACTACAACATTGCTTCCGAATTCAAGGAGGTCCGCGTATATATGCGTTTTGTGTCACACTCAAAAGTCACACAAAACCAAACTCACAAAGCTCTTCGAATTCTGTTTTTAATTATTACAGATTTTGTCGCTTCGATTTGGCATAGGTACAGAGTATTTCATCTTGTTTGATTTAATTTGAAACATTTGTTGGTTTAGCCATTCTGATGTTCAACCACAGAGCAACGCCCGCGCCGCGTCGCGCCGTCAGCGCCGGCAGCGCAAGCCACAAAGATTGAAATTTTGAAAACTATTCCAGCCAGAGCGGTAAAAATCTTTCAGTATACGCTTCAATTCAAGGTCTAGTAAACGTTGCATAACAAGCGTTGAAAGAGAACACACACTAATGAATCATGGAAGAAATTTTGGTTCCAACCTACTTCACTGAAACATGTCACCAAAGGTTGCGCCAAAATAAAATCAAATTAAAAATGAAACAGAAGTCAAGAATAGCAGCAACCACAAACCATGCATAGAAATCGTGTGTGATGACATCTATTTTGAAAATAAATTAGATACATTTTTCTATAGAGGCAGTAGCTCTTAAAATCATATAAAACAATTAACAGCTGATTGGCAGTCGCATGTTTGAGAGATGTTTTCGATCGTGTTGCAGGAACAAGATAGTGGAACCAAATAAGTTGTGTCTTCTAATTTATATTTTTTATTTATTTTTAAGGCATGCGATTTTTAGAATGTGGTCTTCTGTCTCAAACTTATTAATAAATTCAAATATTTCTTCTGATGGCTTGTGGCTAATAAAACTCAACTAAATGGGAGACACTTTTAGAAAGTGTGTTGTTTTTTCTTCTCTTTTTAAGAATGTGCATTGTGTTGCCCGTGGCGTAGAGATTATCATGTTTGCTTGAAACGTGGGAGTTCAAGGTTCGAATACCTGAAACTTAAAACTGCAGCTTTTAACAAGTATCGTCTCTAGCGACAGCGGGGGAATAGCAAGTCCTGTGCTTTCTAACAAATTCGTTTGGAATCAGCATAAAATTGTAGGTCTCTGAAATGTTCCCAGAGCTCTTTCTGACACCCTATTTATTAAGTTATTTATTAATTTACTTACAATGAACACTGCCGTCTTAAGAAAAATGGGCGTATCTCCATTTTTGTAGTTCCGAGTTCAATCCATTTTCCTGTTTTTTGTTTTCGCACCTTCAAATGAGTATTTACTATGGGTATTCGAAGTTTTGAGGCATTTAGACTCAGAAGCATAGTTTTCTATTTTTACACAAAAATGAGACACCGTTCAACGATTTCAAATATGCCTCGAACTTAATTTTTACTTTTTGGAGCTTACGCTTTTTTTCCTAAGCACGGCAGTACATAAATTTGAGGTTAGATTGAGTTATGATCAGTCTATAAGATACACTATGGCAGCCAACAGGCTGTTAGAAATTCAGTACGCTACCTGTGTATCTAGCGACACATAGTAGTTGGAGTATCTTGATGAGCTTTTGCACAAACAATGAAACATATTGTCGTAAAATAATTTCATTTGAAAAGGGTTTTCCAAATCATACTCGTACAAATGCATGTGGCTTTAAAAGATTCAAAGCTTTTGTTGAATACATTTCGACAAGCTAATTGGTTGGTTTCAAAATTGAGGCAAGTGATTTCGTATCTTCGAAAATGAAATGATTTACTTATTTCCTTTCTTTCTTCTTCAAAACCAAGCACTTAGCTACTTGTGCTTAAACGAAGCGGAAATTTTGTCAAAAGACTGTCGCAAAGTACCGCATTTTCGAGGCTACACCGTCAAAATATGTGCAGAGCAGAGGTCAGTTATTTTTGCCTGTGCGGTTTTGATTTTACACTGTCAGAAGTATCAACCTCTTTAACTGGAACCGCAGAAAAATGATTTCAAAGAAGATCAAAACTTTTTCTTCAGTATTTCTATTGGCACAATAGGTTCCATTCAGACACCGCAGTGCCCAGAGCTGAGCAAGTTCAACCCACTATTTGATCTGATCTAAGATGGCAAACCTTTTTAGAGCTTCGCACCATTTCCAATAAATAAAAGTAATTTGAATTTCCTTCTAAGTTGCAACCATTAACACAAAAACTAAAAATGTTACAGTGAGACCGCCTTTTTTTGTGAAGAATTAATAAATCATTAATTTATTTTTATGAAATTCACAATTTATAATTCATATACAAAAAAAAAACAGAACAGAACTAGTTTCAGTTTGACTTCTTTTGTTGCTAACTCTATGCCAAACAGTTTATACCAGGGGCTGAATTACCGCATCAGTGATCGGGTGAATGGGTTCTATTCTTTTTCCAAAATTCGCTCTATATTACACAACATCAGTCTGCTGTTCACTCATCAATTTCAATTCGGTCAAATACTTATGCTAGAATGTCAAATCGTGATACCAAAGTGCTCGATAATTAAGTCAAGTATTGCTCGATCACGATAGCGGCAATTCGGTTTGGTCACTAAATGCAAAATGCAAGCCAAACTGGATTCATCTGACGAACGGTTTCTACGATGATCCAGAAAGCTGTTCATTGAAAGAACTGACACACTTTGGTAGACAAAATTACTATCAAGAAAAGAAACTTCAGCTTTTTTTAACAAATATCGCCGTCGGAAATTGAATTCCTGGTTTCCATTGCTTCGGAATTGACATTCTTAGCCGTATTGCCTAACTAGTCATTCTACCTCAATTTATTCCAACTCATTTTTCGCCTTGACGGTATTTTGAGTTCATACAGAACTAGGCTGGAACTTATTCAGCTGCAATTGAAAGTCTTCAATATACAATCATTCAAATTACAATTTTATGCATACATAGGGCGTTGTTGTCTGATGCAATGAAACTCAAGTTCTATGTCTTTTCAAATCAAATAGATAACACCATTAATTTTGCCAACCATAGATAGAAAGGCTTCAGTTGTTGTTGAAAAAATTTTATTTAAAATTATTTACTTTTCAACAAGAGTATTTTTCACATCTGTACAAATTTTACAGCCCTTGGAAGTTGTTGACAAAGATGGCATAGCAATTAGTTTTTCTTGACATTGTTTTCTACACAATGGGGGCGTTCAAGAATCGTATCCGGATAGCTTTTTGTTGTTGTTTACGTGTTAAAACGTTTAGCAAAGACACAAACCCACTTCTACTAAAAAGGTATCTAAAGGTATCCGAGTATTTTTGGTATACCTTTCTATTCAAGTGATCAGCTGATAGAAATTTTATTTTTATTTCTTTTCATGATGATTTTTGTTTTTTGGTGTCCATTTATTTCAGCATTAGAGTATTTTAAAACGCATGGGAAATCGAAAAAAATAAATTATAATCGTCTAGTGAAGATATTTAGAATGTTTTCCTGTATTCAAAAGTCGAATTTTAATATTTCACAGCTATTGTCTGCAGCTATCTGGAAAAAGATATCTGAAACGTTCAAAAAAATATCTAAGATACGGCTAACCGAGATAGGCTATCCGATAGGTTCTTGAACGCGCCCAATATCGAGAAAAAAAGCTTAATGAACAAGTTTAGTACTTTCGTCAGGTCATAGCGAATGAAAACGAGAGAACTAAATGTCCTTTATTTGTTGTTCTCTTACATTTTCCACTATTTGGT
Organism: Melanostoma mellinum; assembly: GCA_914767635.1. Lineage (NCBI taxonomy): Eukaryota > Metazoa > Arthropoda > Insecta > Diptera > Syrphidae > Melanostoma > Melanostoma mellinum. Next base: position 7,388,685 of record OU612058.1, on the reverse strand, counting down.
ATTTCATCTTTCGTTGCATTACTGGATAAAGGATTATCTTTGATGCGCTGAGTCATTCTGTTTATTTTCAACATTTCAAGGCGCATTCTAATCACGCTTATTTTAAAAAGTCAATGACCGCCATGCGATATCATTGGTGATTAAAAAAAATTGCGAGACTATAGTGTCATACTCGTTGACTGACTATTTGGACTTTGATTGACTCTTTGTATCTTCTATTTAACGATAAATAACTACCTTCCGTTCTTGTGGACCTTTTTGAAAAAGATATTTGTGATTTGTTTCATTACGTTGCTTAGCAGATCACTGGTTCCAGAAATGAAACATCAGATTTGAAACTCCAAAAAAGAAAACTGAACTTAGACTGCCGATCAATTTTGCCATAGGAATTCTTAATAGCAGACGTGCAATTGGCTCGCCATTGCTGAGCAAGGGGATATCATGACTAAGCCACCTCTTATCAAATTATCATAAGTTTTTTTTTCATAAACTCTTTAAGCTACATGAACAAATGAATGTCAATTATCCATCGTTGCAAACTAATTACTTTTGCTTATTCGAAAACTAATCAAAATATATAATTTTTTCCCCTCTAAAATATTTGAATATTTTCAGTGTCTAAACTGACTGAAAGTCGTCAGCAAAGACTCCGACACTGGGTTAAAATTGAAGAGAACAAAAAAAAAAACCAAATCAACAACTAAAAATCATTTCCGAAAACAGTTAACTCTTGAATTTGCGCAGAATCCTCATTTGGAAATCAATATCCTTTTACAAAGGTATGGAATATGGATGCAAGTTTTATCTCTGTTTTGATGTTTCAACCAAAATTGTTTTTTGAAGCTCTCTTTTTTCACAAGACATTTTCCTTATAAGTGTTTTTCATGTTTACACCATCAATTTTTATTCAAAATTGGGTCTCTGTTTTTGAAATTACTTTCATGGAATGCATCATCAAAAATCTAATTTTTTTTTTTTTTTTTGTTAACATAGTTTAGCTATATGTTTTGATTCAAACTGTTCTCACGCTTGATTGTTGTTACATAAAACCTATACATAGGAACAGTTCACCGCAGGATAGTGCGTCTACAGAATATGTAAGTGCAGTTGGAAATAAAATTAATTCACGTGCTCTTGACAACTACAAAGTGGAACTGGTGGTTATCTTCTATAAGACTCGTCGTCGGCCTCTGTTATACCATCGGTCGCTTCATAAATCATCCTTCCTGCGTTTATCATTCCGCATATAAAAACAACATTGAAGTCTGCTTAGTACCAAAACTGCAGAACGAAGCGTACCCAGACAACGACGGAAATAATATTTCAATTATATGCCTTAAATAATTCAACAAACCGTTTTTCTACGAAAATAAACTTTTTACCTATAATTAATTTATTATTGAAAAAACACACTTTTGCTATAAATATGAATATCATCGATCTTCGAGGCGTTGTAAAATTATAATTGAGTTTATAATTAACCAAATCGAATCCGTTTTTTTTTTATTTTTTTTAAGTCGTTTACGTCGTCGGTGGTTGGCGGTCGGTGCGGCGGTCTTCGTTGATCGTTGTTCGTTGTTCGTTGCACCCCACGCATGTTTTTATGAGCTTAAAATATTTTCATTAACATTTAGCAAAAGAAAAATAGGCTTGATGTGTCTACCCTACAAAATAATAATTATGTATGTTGTTGTACGTTTATATTTGTATGTATGTATAGGTGTGTTTAGTTTATGCATGTTTGGATAGAACGATTTTCAAAAGTTTTCAAACAAAAATAATAATAATAATAATGATAATAATAATGCCTATAGTAATAATAATAATAATAAAAACGACCTCAGTCCAATAGGAATTTTTGTTAAATCACTTAAATGAAATGTCGGTGTTTCCCTTCCACCACTTTGCGTTGTCTCGTGACGCCTCCGCGTCCGTGTGCTCGTCGGTCGTTAGACATTCATTATTTTATGGCATTTTCGCTCACTCCTCTTAGCCCCTTTTGAGTCTTTGTATTCAACTATTCTCGTTCTTATGGTTTATTGTTTTTGTGGTGGTTTTTGTAAATCGGATTTCGAGAAGAGACGAATCACGAATCGCAAGTGTGTTATTTTAAATGAAAAAAGAAAAGATAATGGCTTAAGTCACCCACGAAGGGAGTTAGTTATGGTGCGACCTTGGATGATGCCATCACTTTACGACGGATTAAATGTTTGTTGTCGTTGCTAGTAGAGCGAGAGAGCGGGGGTGGCGGAAGAAGATACATTAAAATATCCTCTGAGGTTTACTTAAATTGATTTATTTAATGCTTTTCGAATGAATCTTTCTATTTTACGACGCAACGTGGGGACATTTTCTTCGCGGTTCTCATTTGCAATGGAACAAACTTGAAATCACAATTCACAAATTACCAGTGGCTTTATTCACTCAGCGATTTGTCCCTTTATAGGATTACATTTCGACTTGCTTCTGTTGAATGTGGTTTTTGTTGATTAATTTTATCGGAGGCTTGTTAGTTCGGTTTCTCTTTCATCTTTCAATTAAAAGAGGCTAAATCGTCAAGGGTCGCCGAAGTTTAACGTACTATAAGTCGAAAAGTGCTTTGAATATTTACTAACTTTTGTTTCTTGTAGAGAAAGTATAACAACAATTTCTGTTTTTTTCACAGTCACCTACCACTTTCCGCATGCGGAGCGACGCTGAGCAACAACTTTAAGTTTCCTCACTCCTTTTCATCATATGACTTTAACTTCCCCGACCAACTTCAACTGTCCTGTGTGTCAAGGCGAAGGATTATTATTATTTCCGTATACTTAGCTGCGCATCATGTCCTTATCTGATTCCACAACATTTTTGGGCTGGGGCTGCCTTTTGCCTTCTTTGCTTTCGGAAGCATCTGCCACACCAAAAGAGTTTTATTAAGCTTCTTCGTCGAAAAGACTCCAAAAAAGAAGTTCTTTGTTAATTAGCATCAGCCAGTATTCTGATTGAGTTGAGAGTTTGTCAAACTAATTCTGTATAAGCAACCGTTGGACCATTTGGAAACCTTAACAACTTTTCCTGCTACTCCGATGGATTTCAGAATTCGACTTTTATGTTTCCCGATGTAAAAAAGGCCGTCGCTGAAAATCATCAGATGAGCCCCAGATCTTTCAGATCCGTGCCCTAATACCAAAAAGCCATTTTCCTTTATAGTGGTTTTACGTTATATCGACTGAATTTACTGTTGGAGATATGGACATTGAGACATGGACAGTGATGAAAAATCAGTACTTAATACTGATTGAACCAACTCAAAAGCCGTAACCAGGCCTAACTTTTCGTCCATTTTCGATTCAAAAAACTTAAGCACTGTGTCAGTCTTCTGCAATGTAAAGGAGCATTTGACATGTCATGGGGTCTTTCACCGAAAAGGGTCCTTTGGGTCTATATGGCTATGATAAGACCAACCATCTCCTATGCGTCAGTTGTTTGGTTTGGTGGAATAGCTCTCCAGTAAATACGTTATTGCTTCGTTTGCCAAACATCAAAGAACAACTTGTCTTCGTTGTACTCGGGCCTTCCCCAGCTCACCGGGTACTGCTCTCGACGCACTGCTGAATCTTCCTCCCCTTGATACCTACATCATGGGGTGTACTCTCAAGACCACTTCTCGTTTAAGGAGATGTGGTCTCTGGCACAATTCGCACTGGAGCTTTGAGGCAAACGCAAGCAACATATCTTTTGACTGACGTCTAATGGATAATGCCGCCTGACACGATGATCCCAAAGCTCAAACTGCATCCAAAATACTCAGTCAACTTTCTTTCGGTTCAGGACTGGTCCACAACAGAATCTGAGCCTGGAAAGAACTGTTATCGAATCTTCAGAAATGGTTCTAAAACCGATGAGGGATCTGGTGCTGGTGCCTTTGTGGAGACCGACGATTTACGACTGCACGCCTCTTTAGGATCCGGCTTTAGGCATCCGTTTTCCAAGCGGAGGCGTATGCTATTCAAATGGCTTTGAGCCACGTTACGAACAATGCTTAGATGGGGAGAAGTATTTGTGTTTGCAGTGACAGCCAAGCTGTGCTTAAGGCCCTTCAGAACCCTCTAACCACTTCGAAAGTGTTCCAGCAATGCAAGAGCTCTTTGAATGCGGTCGGAAGACTAAATTCTTTGAGTCTCGTTTGGGTTCCTGGCCATCACGGCATAACTGGAAATAAAATCGTCGATAAACTTGCTAGGCAAGAATCTCACATAGCTTTCATAGGACCTGAATCGTCGAGAGGTCTGCCAGCGTTTAGATCTGTCAAGAGCACAACTGTAGATGGAATGCCTCCATTGGATGCAGACAAACCAAACGTATGCACCCCAACGTAAATAAGAAGACTCCAACTTGTTGCTATCTCGTAGCAGAAAAGACTGTAGAAAGCTTATTGAAGTTGCCAGCGGACACTTCTCTTTTGTGAAGTCTTCAATCAACGATTAGATCTGTCAAGAGCACAACCGTAGATGGAATGCCTCCATTGGACTTGTTGCTATCTCGTAGCAGAAAAGACTGTAGAAAGCTTATTGAAGTTGCCAGCGGACACTTCTCTTTTGTCAACGTGTTAGTTTTAAGTGATACCACACTCTATAAATCTGGCTGATAGCTTAGGCTCATTATCATAGCAGGGATTTTAGGCTTTTCTACGAACATCTGGAAAACTATAACAAAAAGGAGGTTGTTATCTGGTAGTACAATGTACCGGTATTTAGGTCTGAGTGCTCCAGTTGGTATTTTAAAAACCTCCAACAGAAAAACAAGAATGAGTAATGCAATCTGAACCTCGCAAAAAAAAATCTGAAGTTGCTGATGAGTGTAAAGAAGGGCGATGACATCAAAAAATGTTAGAAATAAATAGTTAAGCTACAGCATGCAGAGTACTCCAAACTTAATATAGATAGATAGATAGATAGATAATTGATTTTTATTGATTTACGATTCAATTAACAGTTATTTCATAATTAGATATACAAAAATCATATAAGCATGGCATTTGCCGTCTGCCAGATTGACAACTAAGTAAATTAAATAACTGTAATACACTACCACATATAAATTTGATTTCCAACAAAAAAGCAAATAATATGTATCACAATTCAGAAGTCTTCGTTGAATATTCTAGATCTGTATTTTAACGCAATTTTGCAATAATTATAAAGTTTGGAAACATCCATCTCATTCAGCAAACTAATAACTTGATCCTCTGTTAGAAAATCACTCCCCAGGATACTTCTCCTAGTTTCCCTGAGAGTTGGACACCTTCCGACGAAATGAATAACGTTCTCCCTCTCCGCTAAATTGCAAATAGTACACTCTATTGGTAGATCAGGCCTATGCGGTATGAAGTTTAAGTTGAGTAATTCGCTTCTTAACTTGACCATAGTTGCAATAACGTTTACATTGTTCTTATCATGGAAGTAATTTCTTTCTGCGAGATTATGGTTAAGCCTACTGTAGGTTGTTCTGAACAAGGACCCGGCTGCTTCGGCTGCATATTCTGTTCTGCTCTTCTCATCTACTGCTGCTATAATCTTGTACATAAGAGTTTTACTGTGAGTTGCATCTGTCGTATTTAGATTAAAATTTAAATTGCATTCTTCTGCGAGACGTGACCACTCACCGTACCAGTTATTATGGCTTTGTACCGCTTTAATTGCTATTTTTCTAACAAGCCGAGATTCAGGCATTCTGAAAACGTGCAGGAGATAATCAGCTTGCATCTTCAAGGTTTTAATGAATAGAGGAGCAAGTCCGGTTTCCAGCATTATAACGTAGTTTGGCGTGTTTATTGGCAGACGAAATAATCTCTTCACATAGTGAGTTAAGAGCTTCTCTACATTGTGAAACTTATTACACCCCCATGCTTGAGCGCCATACAGAAGTATACTTTCCGCAACTGCCTCAAATATCTTATGTTTACTGCTGTGAGCTATATTTACATTCATAAAGCATCTTTTCCAAGATATATTGATCGCCGTTTTAGCCTTTTGAAGTTTCTCCTTGAAATGTGCCTCCAAGCTCAGGTTTTTTGACAGAATTACGCCTAAGTACTTGTATTCACTGACACATTCTATATCTTCTCCGTTGTAATTCCATTTTTCATTCGATGCATTGCGTCCACCGCCTTTTTTAAATATCATCACCTTAGATTTTTGAGTATTGACTGTTAAGTTCCAAAGACAGCAGTAATGGTATATTCTGTTAATCATAAGTTGTAATGTTTCTGGCGAATACGCAAAGATGACAATATCATCTGCAAACATGAGAGCCTTAATACGCTCTCCTGCAAAGTCAACACCACCTGGAAGGTAATCGACGAGGTCATCTATAAAGAGTGAAAACAAGGTGGGACTCAATGTGCAACCCTGCCTAACTCCCGATGTAGTATTGAACCAGTCTGAAAGCTCAGCACCGTTCCATACTGCAGCCCTTGTTCCTTTGTACAGCTTTTCCAGAACACGTCCAAATTTCAGCGACATTCTCAGACCATATAACTTGTAGAATAAAGCACCTCGATTAATTGAGTCAAACGCTGCTTTAAAATCTATGAAGAATACATACAATTTTCTTTGCTGCATACAGAAGTGTTCTGCAAGACTTCTAAGCATGAAAATGTTATCAATTGTAGAATAACCTGATCGAAAACCAGCTTGAAACTCTTTTAAAAGGTTCTGTGTTGTAATCCACGTTAGGAGTCGTTTCTGCAACATCGTTGTGAATATCTTGTACGTTGCATTTAGAAAGGAAATTCCTCGATAGTTAGTTGCATCTAACAAAGATCCTTTTTTATGTATCGGGCATATAATAGCATCTCGAAATTCAGCTACCGAGAGATCCTCTTCGATTATTTTGTTAAAAAGCGTAACAAGACATTCATTTAGCATAACGGTACCGTATTTATAAAACTCCGCGGGAATACCATCCGCACCTGCTGCTTTTCCATCTTTAAGGGATCCTAGCACTATTTCAAGTTCTTGTAGAGTAAATTTATTATCCAGTATTTCGTTGTTGAATCCAGGTATCGCATAATGCCAGTTTGTTGTTATGGTGACAGGATTCAGTAATTCATTAAAATGGGCGGATATACTGTTAGCGCATAGTTTCTTGGGCACCCCGAAATGCTTGCCATTTAATTCCAAAGCAAGTTTCCAAAAATCTGTAGCAGTTTTGCATGTTGACAGTCTGGATGCTTGCATTTCTTCATAATTCTTCTTTTTGGTCTTACATAACTCCTTATAGTGCGAATTGGCCTCGATATAGTTTCTTCGAAATAGATCATGGGTAGATTTACGCAAAATTCTTAACCATGCAAAAGATACCTTGCGAGCTTTATGACATTCATCATCAAACCAAGGTTCCTTTGCAACTTTTCTTCTTTTTGCACTGAAATGTTGATGAGGGTAAGATGACTTCACAATCTGCTCCAACATAGAAAAGTCTACATTTTGTAGAGTTTGAAGATTTACGTCGAGTCGTTGTTTGTATGTCTGGGCGTTTGCAGTATTCCATTTGAGTCTAGGAAGCAATCGCGTGTTAAGATTTTCTTCATTCGGTTGTACAAGTCGTTGGAATGTCACTACCACCGGGAGATGGTCTGAATAAGGGAATCCTTTGACCTCAAAATCTGTCACAAAAGGCTCCCAATCTTCACCTAAGATTGCATAATCAATCCACTCCTGACTGCTGGGATCCATTTAAACTTATAGTCTATCAATTTATTTTCAATACTTGCAAAGTTTATTTCAGTTACAAACGTTTCATATAAAAATATTAAATCAAAGCTGTTTACAAATTTAAAAAACTCACTAAATAATGATTTGTTACTCAACCCTGATACATTATATGACAAAATCTTAAAATATTCATTTTTCTTATTTAAAACATTTATTGCTACGTTACTCATAGTTTGGCAGACGGCTTTAGTACTAAATACAACCATTTATACTCCTACCGACACCTCTGGGCCCTGGCAGGTTTGCTGCAATACCGACACTGTTGACTTGTTGATCATTCTCCGTCAATTGTAAGCTGTCATTGTCGTATGTCATAATTTTGTTGTATAATCGCATTCCATCCTCGTCTTTGGACTTCAATATGTTGTTCTGGTCCAAAAAAAATGTTTTATTTTCGATGAAAAGATTTTGTCCACGTATAAGAACTTTGGTGTTTCTGTTCTTGGCAATTATGCTCGATTTTATCTGCAGAAGGTGTCTTCGTTTTTCCCGCGCTGCTCTGGTATAATCGCGGTGCATAGTTATTCCGGTGTCACGCAATTTGTTGGCAGCCCTCATCAAACGATTTACGTCATCGCTTTGCTGCAGTTCTACAATAACATTTGCTACTTGATTGTTTCTAGAGCGAATCACTTTTGTTCTTGTAATTTTTTCCGGGTTATTTTGTTGTAAGAGATCCAAACAAACATTTCTTGCTTTCTCGACTACATGCTGATCATCCTCCAGCGTTGGAAAATGCAGTACAACATTTTTCTCGTTGGATTTTTTTTCAAGAAAATCAATCTGACGTTCGAGAACCTGACATTTATTCTCAACTTGTTAATATATTAACTTTCATTTTCTTCGCTCCAATACTTTATGAGAGTGGTCGTCAGTTTAGAAAGGGATAGGTCTCAAAATCTCGGATATTTCTTCTTATGCACTCGAATTTACATGAAAACACTGAATAAAACAATTTTATATGGTTAGACCTTTTTCAACGCTTAATTTGTGGAGCCTTGCAAATATTTTCAGTGTCTACAACATGATGAAGAGCAAATGGCACATTGGTGGTTAGTCTTGTCCAACAGAATGATCGCAATTGGTAATGCCTTCAGAAATCAAAATTAGCCAAAATTCAAACCATTAGTCATCCATCAAAATAAGTGATGCGATTGTTTTGACTCATTTAGCACTTCTACGGTTCCTGAGTATAAATCACATGAAACGATTCACATTTTATCTGCCCACCCTGTATGAGTAGTCGACGATAGTTGATGTAATTTTTCTTTTATAATACAACATTCTTTAATTGAAACTAAATTAAAAAAAAAAAAATTGAATAAAACACAAACTGTTTATACTTATGTAGGCCACTACCGGCTATCCTTTGGCTACAAACATGAATCATGTCCCTGTGCCAGACAAACATATAACAAAAAGATGAACACAAATGCTTTACGCTGTCGAATACAATGGCGGTGGAACTAGAATGTTGGCAGTTTGCGAGATGAAAAATTGAAAGTTTTGTCTCTTGGCATGTTCATTTCAGTGATTTCGAATGCATACCGACGAGATGGTCTTTCCTTTTCTTTTATATTTCACATTTTTTGTTTGTCTTTTGTAATTCGGTTAAAGCAGAGACCACAGCAGCACACACAGTGAATTATGCTTTATTCAATATACAAACGTGGCGTTAATACCATCAGAATATACGTACCTACTCGTAAATGCAAATCTAACATGGCATAGGGACGGGACCTCACTCTGACTGACTTTGGATGTTTTGCCAAAATACAATTTGCTTTCGACAAATTTATTAAAGTAACGAGGAGAAATTGTTGGCAGTGGTTGGTTGAATTTGTTTGTTGATGCCTTCGGTCTGGCGAAATTCAATTTTTTTTTTCTGTTTTCTGTGCTAAACAGAGGAACAGGAAGTCAAACTTTGACAGAATTATTTAAATTTAACAAAATATTTAATAAGAGATAGGGAACATATATCTGTTGAGGAGATGTTTTTCTAACGATAACGTCTGCTTGCGATTCCATTTCCAGAGTACTCTTTTTGATTCTTTTTTACAAGCAATGTATCTCAAAAACTCAAAGATTAGTGCAGAAAGCTTGCTTTGCTACTGTCATGTCAGTACTACAATGACCTGGAAGAATTGGTTTTAAAAACTTTCTTCAAGCGATATGTCTTAAGAGTTTAATATTTTTGTATTGACCATTTATAACCTGGTGCAACTTGTTGATGACTCTGATAACTGACTTTTTGAAGAAGTCAATAATTCTCTTAATTAATTGATTGTCGATTGGTTAGTATTTTTGGTTTCTTCGCCACTCTTTATTTTATCAGTTTAACTGGTAAGAAGGTGCAAGTCATTTGTTCTTGGGGCCAATAGTTTTGCCTATGTTATTTTCTGTACTATGTCTGCCAGCTACGTGGAAGTTCAATACTCAAATTTCAGAAATCTCCAACTGTTCTTTCTTTCTCTTCTTGTATCGTATTCATGAGTCCTCTCAATTTTTGACAAGTTATGGTTGAGAGAATGTGCTAGGTCGGGTTTGCTGCGCCAGTCAAAAGTGCAATCTTAGATAAATGGTCTTTAGCTGTACGATTATAACTAAGCAGACATTTTGCAGTTGTCATTAAAGTCCTGTAGTTGACTTATTATACACCAGCGCCAGCACTGCCCTGGTGAACAGATAGCTCTTAAGGTTTCAAGTAAAATGAAATAGCGTAGGTTTATAAAGGGTATTTTTTTTAGAGATATAGAACTTCGAATTGAAATAAAAAGAAAGGATAATTTAATGCCATTAATGTTAAAATATAGTTTGCACTAGAGCCAAGCCTAGAGGTTCAATTTTCAATCACTTTTTCGAACATTTGGGGCCGTATGTCGGCAATAACGCCACGAATGTTGCGACTTCACATATCCCCAAAGAAAATAATCCAATGGTGTCAAATCACATGATCTTGGTGGAAAATTGACAGGTCCATTGCGCTCTTCGAAAGTTTTCTTTAATAAACCGAATGTAATGAGCGCTGTGTGGCATGTAGCGCCTTCTTGTTGGGACCATCACATCATGCCATGATTCGATTCGGGAACAAAATAGTCGATTATGATGGCTCTATACCGGTCTCCATTAACGGTAGCCGGGTCCGCCAGCATCATTTCGGAAGAAGTGTGGCCCAATGATTCCACCAGCCCATAAAGTACACCAAACAGTCAGTTTTTGTTGATGTAATGGTGTTTCATGGTATTCATGTGGATTTTCTTTACTCCAAATATGCTTGTTTATTGACGTAACGATTCAACCCAAAGTGAGCCTCATCACTGAACAAAATTTTGCAATGAAAATCAGCATTAAGATTAATCTCATTTTCGACCCATACGCCGTACACCAAAATCACGACGCTTGCATGATCTCGCGGCTTTAATTCTCGCACAAGATGGATCTTGTAAGGTCGTAAGCCAAGATTTTTGTCGATCGATTTATTCGGGTCCTCTTCAACACTTTGCTTTACAACGGCAATTATTTTTTTCGGTGCGCACTTTTCGACGTCTCTGCGGATGCGTACTATCAACTAAAGTGAACGTAGTGCGAACACGATCCTTGGTTAACCGAATTAATTGCTCTGATGGGCGATTATGCCAACCATAAAATGAACGGAGCTTTTGCAAGCGTTGTCCTTTTGTTAACCTATTCAGACAAAATGCCAAACTAAATTGAACGAACATGGATAACATTAGAATTGGAGAATTTGACCACAAAATGTCAGTTTTGTCGCTATTCAAAAAACCAGCGACTAAAAAAAACACCAGATACTAATATTTCTTTAAGATTACATACTGCTAATAAAATTTTTCTTCAGATTTGTATATTTCTATTTCATCTGTTCGCAAAGTCTTATATTTTTGACCCAATCTTCACAAAGTAAGTGAACAAACCTAATTTTAGCCTTTTTGCAAATTCCATTGTCCTACGCCTTAGAATTCAAATTTTATTGATTTCTTGACACGCTCGGTACAAAATAAAAACCGCGACTCGACCTTGCTATTCTCTCAATCATACCTTGGTGCAGAATCAATGGTGCCTACAAATTGTTGCCGAACGGTTTTAGTGAAAAAGCCCTTATCATTGCAGTCCGATTACTATCGGAAAGTTTGACAATTTCCATGGAAAGATGACACCTGTGGGAAAGCACTTGGATGTTTCTCGGACAGAAACCTGAAACTCCCATGTAGCAGAATAAAATGCGAACTTTTTCGCCGCAAACACCACAGCAATGAACCTTTATCCATGTTAGATATTTCTTTTTTCAAACAACATACACGTTTTGCTTTCGCTCACTTCGCTTCTCCTTAATTCGCTTGTGTTTCTCTTTTGTTTGAACCTCATCGTTATCCAATATTCGTTAGCTACTTCGTGTTGTGGTGACATGCTCGTTTCTTTTTCGCATACGTTGTTGACGATGATGTTAATAGAGTTAAAATGTCAAAAGCATTACGCTTGGTTTCATGAAACCAAATACCGTGGCAGTATTGTTTAAGCAAACTTTCCTTTTCCCATCCTGTCCATAAGTTTTCCAAAGTTTGCTAAAAGTATCATCGGGGAATAAGGGGTCTTGGAGAAGCAAACGGTTTCATATCTCATCTCTTAAAAAGATGAACAAAATTGAACTTTCTTACGACAAACTTCCTGTCTCAGATATTGTATTCATACCCCCATGTTGAAGTCCACATTTAGGGTTGCTGCATCGAGAAACGAACATGCCTTGAGAAGAGATTTGCATTAATATTTTTTTTAAAGTCAATCATGAACTCAGTCCTGCTTCTTCTGTCCATCAATTTTTTGAACCAGATATTTTGATTTATTAAAAAGTTTTACTTAAAAAAGGACTTTTATTGCATACATATCCTTGTATTTTCATAATTGCTTTACAATCGTAAGTTGCTAACAGTTTCCTGTGAACGCAAAACGCAATCATCATCATCATCATCTGCAACATTTCAATTTACTTTTTTGTTTACAGAAAAACTTCGTACTATTTGGTGAGATGTATGCAATCAAAATTCCAACCAAAGAGCGATTCACTTTTTCAAATTTATTTAATTTACAACGCAAACACCAAAACATACTTTTATTAGTTTTATGTTTGTTCTTCAACACACCCAATTCGAAGGAAGGGTGTTCCGAATATATGAACATCTACCTAGTCTATGCTTGCTTCATCATTATCTATGCTAGTTGCACATGCACATGTTTCAACACTAATGAAATTTCATTTTAATTAATGCCAAACATTCATGTAACTGTGTGTGGTTTTTTTTCCTATTTTCTTGAAGAAAATATTTAAAATAAAATAAATAAATAAATTTAGAACTTATTTTTACATTTTGCGTTTTTTTTTTCAAAAACAGTCGTACGAGTGAAATTAAATTAATTTTCCAACTTGTTTCTTTATGTTTAGGTTCAAAGTGGCCTTCATTTGCCATTGGCTGGACTCTCGCCGCCTAGAGTTTTGATGTGCAGTGCCTCTATGGGTGCTGAAGGATCAGTTACATTGCAATTAAGAGAAGCTATTCATTCGTCAGATTCATCATCAGTCGACGGTTATTCATCTCTAGACAATGCCCTTACAATTGGCTATCCCGATCCGGACATGTTAGCCGATGTTCTAGGTTCGCTACAAACGGCCTGTAAGTGTCTCTATTCCCATATTCCATTTGCCTCTACTTCAATCTTTCACTTGCAGCCCTTAACAATAATTCAAATAGTAACAACACAATGATTAGTGCCATTACTTTGGAAAGTGTGGATGGTAGCAAACTCAATGATATCAGCAGCACCCCGAAAAATAATAACAATAACAATAGCAGCAAGAGCAATAACAATGGCAACAACAAGACCTTCAACAATAACAGCCTTATTAGCTGTAGCAGTAATATATCGTTGAACAGTCCTATTAGTGGGCAAATAATCAGCATCACCGGTAGTAGTAGCGGAAGCAGTGGCAGTAGCAGTAATTGTAGTACAACCAGTAATAGCAGTTGTAGTAGTAGCAGTAATGAGAGTATATCAAATGTATCAGTTCCTGGATCTAATCCACCGATTGTAAAGAAACAAAGACCCAAAGCATCATCCCCCACGCGACATGGACCCCAACAATGTCAGGTGAGTGTTGTTTCTGTAAGTTAAGTGTCTGTCACTTCTGTTTGTTTGTATATTTTGTGTAGCGAACATCTTTTTTCAATTGCAATTTGTTCGTTGTCTCCCATTTTCCACTTCGTGTCCACGTAAAAAGTGAAAAGCACAACCGAACACTTTCCCTAAACGTTTGTGATTAAGGATAAAACCAGTTAATTAGCCAAATAATGTTTTGATTAGATTTAAAAATAAATGTCAGCTGAATAACATCACACATGAAATAGTCATTGGAGCAACCGCACTTCATAATATTGATATCTTAGGGTAATTGCGGTAGAGATGCCGTATTCAACCAAACTCACATATCTAGTTGTCCACACAACAAATTTTATTTTGCATTTTGCTCCTAAAAACGTCAGACAAAAATCGCAAACATCCTACATGCAACCGGACTTTTTTGTTATTTGTTTTGTCCTCCGCACCTTTTTCCAAAGGAAATTTTTTAGTTCGATAAAAGTAATCGATTTGGAAAGGAGCTACCGATTGTTTTGTCCAGTATTATTATTTTGCGTAATAAATAGGAATACTATTGTGTGTGTGTTTTTTTTTTTTTCAATTTTTCTTTCATTTGTAATGTGGTGTGGCATCTCTCCTTCATTTTGGGAGCGATGCCGCCCTTTAGTTTTGAGAAGATGCCGCATGCTGAATTGGCTTTCATATTTTTCTTAAAAAGAGTTCAGCTTCAGTATGCCCCTAAAATACATCTGCACTTAAACAAGGGCTAGTTGGACAGAAAAGGCTCTGAAAGACGCCCGAAAAAACGTTGACATAAGAATGTCACTCCAAAGAGAAACTGTTTGAGTACCACCAAGAAGTTCAAGAACCAACAGCTATATTTTCCGAAACAGTCGTTTCATGATCTGAAACAATCCTGGAACTGGTAATTTCAACCACTAGCTATAGGTACATCTTGCAGTCATTCCGAAAACGAAACGCATACCTCATCAATCATCATGTTCCAACAAACTAACGCCTTCAAAACTGCTGCAATCAGATTCACCCCTGCCGAGATTCCAGTGCCTTTTTTTTCTAAACGTAGGCAATTCGCAGAGGTGTTAACTTATGCTCAACTGCAAAAAAGAAAAACTTGAAGTTGCCGAAACGATAAAAAAGAAAGAATAAACCAAAAGTAAGGTTGAGTCCACGGACGATCCAAATGTTTGTTCTGAACGTTGGGGAAACTATTTCAAAACAACAAAAGAATATAAGACTGGATCCAATGTTCTCCATGTCGGAAATGTCTGCATGATGAAAACTGTACACAGTACAAAACTTTTGAATCTACTCTGAGTACGGACTGTGGACGGGATCAGAAACGAAAAAAGCATGTGTACCCTCCTTTACGAACCGGCAAAAGTCGTGTCCACTCGATCTGGGGTCCAAATGGACCCCACGATTTTTTCTTCGATTTTTTTTTTATTTCTGACCTATATTGTTCAGTTGTAGTTCTTCTGGCTATTGTATGAATTGTTTAAAAATATTTTATATAGCAGTGATAAAGAAATTTAGAGATGTCATTTTGCAGGTATGTACATAGGAGGTCATCTATAAAATTTTTAAATTTTGAAAAACGATGGAAATTGCCAAATTACGCAAATCTGATACTCCCGCTTATCCCTTTCGATGTGTTTGTTTTACGTAATTGCTGATTGTAAAATTCATCCATATCAATTGTTCCTGTCAGGTGTGCCTAATCAAAAGAAAAAAATAGTCATTGCTTCAGTTTGTTCAGGTCATCAAACAATTTTACTTCCTCAAAAAGGATTGAATTCGCTATAATTCTCTGTAAGCCTTCACCAAACTCAGCGGAGTTATTTCTAGATTTTCCTTCACCCCTTCACCTAATTGGTGGCCGTGGACAAGCCACAGCAAATCGAAACCTGCTCTCGCCTGTACAATTGATTTTGGATGAATTGAACCAGTCGTTATCAGCGAACTACAATCAATCTAAGAATTTAACGATTGATGAGCAGTTGAAAGCATTCCGCGGTCGATGTAAATTTCGCCAATACATGCCAAGCAAGCCTTCTAAATACGGCTTGAAGTTTTGGTGGCTGAATGAAAGCTCAACGGGCTATCCACTGAAGATCTCTATCTACACTGCTGGCTCTGACCAAAGTACAGGACTTGGTCGTGGATATGATGTGGTGATGTCGTTGATGCCATCATATTTCAATTCAAGACGCAACCTCACTATTGACAATTTCTTAACGTCGATGGACTTGGCATTGAAGATGCTGGATAAGAAGATCTTTATTCTTGGCACGATTCGGAAAAACAAAAGAGATTTACCTAAACCTTTTGTAGCGAAGGAGGTTCTTGATGACCAGAATGAGCCTGTAAAGGTGAATAACAAAAAGCAGTATCGTCCAGTCCACTCATCCATCTTTGGATTTTCTGGAAAAATGGCGTTGGTGAGTAATGTTCCGAAGCCAAACAAACAAGTGGTATTGCTATAAGCACAACATAACTGCGAGAAAGCCACTTCCGGTCATCAAAGTAAACCTGCCATGATACTGGATTTTAACCGCACCAAAGGTGGAGTCGATGTATTCGACCAAATGGTCTCAATATATTCATGTACACGTCAAACAAATCGCTGGCCGATGGTTGTATTCTACAACTTACTGGACGTAGCAGCCCTAGCAACTGCGTCATCAATTTCCGACGCTTCAATCCGCCTAGAAGAAACAAAAATTTGTTCAGAAGTGATAAACTCATCAAACTAGCGGAGGAACTGGTTGAGTCAGAATTGAATAACCGTTCACAACCTGCAACACAATCTGGCATTGGAAAATCTGCATTGGGTGCTCTCTGTATTTTGGGGAGAGTTCAGGAAAAATTACCATTACCAATTACCCGATAGGCTCTCTTGAAAAAGAAGCAGATGTCACCTTTGCCCAAGAGCAGACGACAAGAAAACCAGAACCACCTGCGATGGATGTGGCAGATGTTGTTGGCCTTGCCAAACTAGAACCTTATGTGTTAAATGTCTGCCGGCACTGCCAACAACTTCAAACTAAATCCTTCTAAACATAAACTATGCTGCTTTTGAAATAAAATAATTATTTATTAGAAAAAAATATGATTTTTCATAGAATTTTAGTAGTGGGGTCCAAATGGACCTCAGGTCGGGTAAACGTGTTCTTTTCTCAAAAAAATCGCAGAAAAATCCGTAAACATCTGATAATCGTTACAACTTAAGAAATGAATAAAAAATAGAATTTTGTTCACTGAGTGAAAATCCCATTTAGAAAAAATTAAAAACAAAAAAGTTCTGAGTGTTCAAACATGCACTTGGGTCCAAATGGACCCCAGTTTGTAATAGAGGGTTAATGTTTTAAAATTTGCTATGCGGCATCTCTCCCACTCTTGCAGGGAGAGAAACTTCTTATTTTTTTCGAGCTAAGTTTTTTTATGGTAGGAAACAAGTTCATTATTAAGTTTTTTTAATTAAATAAAGTTTATTTCGCTTTAGTTAACAAATTATACTTGTTTTTGAAAAACAGTGGCATCTCTCCCGCAAGTACCCTAAATAGGGTGTCACAACAGTGCGATGATCTCCATGGTTCATCGCATTTCGCAGAACCATTCCTTGTAAGGGAGTGAGGGGACCAAAAATTGTCTGCCAATTCCAAATCGCTAATCGGGGAAGCGATTCTCATGGCAATGAATTTACTTTCGGAGGACTTACCACTTCCTCGCGAAAGGGAATACCGCGGAAAACAAAATTTTTGTTTTCTGAGAGATTCGAACCGCGTTTGATTTGTCTAAAGGGTGTTTTTAGAGGTATATTGACAATCACTGGAGCAACAGTGCATCTTTCACTTTTTGTGATGTTGAGAGCTTAGGTAGAGTTTTGACGAAATTACCGAGCTCATCGTTGAAAAATGTCCAGTTAGTTTTTCTGGGATTTCTTGTAACTAAGGGGGTTGGAACCACATTTGCTACATAGAATTCAATGTATCTGTGGTCTGACAGTAGACAGTGACACGTTCGGCAACACTTTCCAGTTGGTAATCTCCTTGGCATATCTATTAGATAGTGTCAAATCAATTACGTCCTGTCGTATAGTCGTAACAAAAGTTGGCCTATTACCAACATTGTTAATGTCTAAGTCAGAAGACAGAATGTAATTAAGAAGATGGTTGCCTCTCATGTTGCATTTGACACTACCCCAAACTATATGTTTTGAGCGATAGCATCACAGCACATGATAAGCCCCAACTTCCGGCTTTCACAAAACTCCACCAAATCCACAACCTGTCTTGAGGGAGGGGGTAGAATGGAGTTCCAGGGAAAGTAAACTGACGCAACGACGAAAGTTTTCCACTCACCGTTTGTTTCGTAGTTTACCATAGACGCAACCAGGTCCTGACCACAGAAGTGATCAAGTTTAGTTGCTGCAAAAGAGCTCGGTATGATGAGACAGGTCCGGGGTAAAGTCAGACCGTTCGTCGTAGAGAATATTGAACCCTCGTAGCCCTCCAAGACCAAGAATTCGGCCCTTCCAGGCCCATGGCTCTTGGATTGGGACGAGGTGAGTTTTTGTATTCAACACGGAAAGCCTGCTACATAGGAGTGCAGGAGCAGCCTTAGAATGTTGAAGGTTTATCTGAGTTATTATCATTGATAAATACTAGTAATCCATCCATCAGTTTCACCGATTGGAATTAAATTGGAAATAAATCCTTCCAAGATGAAAATGCAGATGGGAGTCCTACCTAGCCTTGATGATAGCCACAGAAGCCTGATCCACTCCGACAACAAGGTAAGAACCGTCGTCACCATCCCGATTCGTAGCCTTCTTATGGTAATGAACTTCCTACTTCGTAGTGTCGATACCATATCATTCTGGGTAACGAGACTTTGTAGCGCATCTTCAGTTTTCCTGAGTTGCCCCGGGATAAAGCAGATGGCTTTTGTTATATAACCGGCACCCTGAAAATTTCAAAAGAGGAATTTAGGAGGGGTGGAATTTTAGGCACAGAGGCACGTAACCAGAGTCAGCGGTCTGTTGATTAGAACACTCGACCAAAAAAGTTTCGTCCTCCAAACAACATCCCTCAGACTTGATCTGCGTTGTACATTAGAATGATACAAAGTAAATAGAATGAGAGAGTACTAAAAACAAGTATAGAAGATATAGATTTATAAACATAGGGCAAAGCAAGCATAGTTTGACACTTAATAAAACTGAAAATATATTTTTCCACCAATGCTTAATCAAAGAGATTCTCAAACCCTCTTTCCAAGGCAATGGAAACGCTGTGAAACAGCCATTAGAGCTTCCCTAACAAGAACCAATCTCTCTATGAGTTTGGTGAAACGAAGATTTTATTGCTCATACTTCAGAGGCATTAGACAGAGCTTGCCACTTTAGTCTGAGCGTCGTAAAATGCTTTAAATTTCATGATATCAACTCATAATTTTTCTATAAATATTATATTTAAACCTAATTGAATAAATGGTCCCTGTGCCAATAGCCAATTTTCAGAAATGTTTCATGTGGACACACGCGCAAGACTTTTACACAACACTATCTATGTAAATATTTATTTGCCATTAAATTGATTGTCCTCTGGTAGATCAACACTTGTTCCATAAACCTTTTAGTGTGTTGTTTGGACAATTCTGTTTCCTTATACTTTAATGACTTTCTCTGCCTGTTTACACGAATCCGAATCAAACGACTATTTTAATGCTAATAAAGTACATGTGTTATCTTTGAATTTAACTACACTATTCGTCTTTATGCATAATAAAAAGATATGTACATATATGTGAATACGTGTGAATGTATTCATTCAAAGCAAACAAATTGGTTGCCACTCAGAACGCTCATCGGGAGCGTTGGTCTGCATCTGCATTTGATCGGGTTCATACATTTCATACAAAAACTCACAATTGACGCAGTGGTATAAAATTAGAAGTTCAAACAAAAATATCGAAGCAGCTATAGCGCCAATTGCAGTACAAAGCGTTGCCATTTAAAAGCGTTCTATAGCGCCCACCCGTCCAGTCATCCATTATAATATCTATCTATACCATTTTCATATTTTCAGGTTTGCAGTAAAATATTCGGAAATGCATCTGCCTTGGCCAAGCACAAATTAACGCATAGCGATGAGAGGAAGTATGTCTGTGTGATGTGTTCAAAAGCGTTCAAAAGACAGGACCATTTGTAAGTATTGAAGTACCATGTGCTCGTGCAATTAAATTTGAAAAATATCTCTCGACGACAACGACGTCATTCAAAAGACAATTAATGATTGAAAATGTGATCTATGATCCTTTGTTGTATTTTTTGGTTCTCAAAGAAATGGTCATATGATGACTCATAGGAATAAGAAACCATACGAATGCAAGGCTGAAGGTTGCGGGAAATCTTATTGTGACGCTAGATCGCTTAGACGGCATACTGAGAACCACCATAGTGGACTAGCGGCGGCTGCTACCACCCCCCAGAATCAATCATCATCCCTTTCGCCGTCCACAGGACCGCCCACAGGACTCAGTTTGTCACCTGCAACTGCCAGTGGTACCTTTGAACTTGTTTTTTTTTTTAAGCAAATTTTCCAATGATTATTTTTATTTTTATGTTTCAGGAGACGCTAGCTCACCACACGGAGCAAATTGTATTCAGTACACCAACATGGGAGGTGGAGATGATGGTAGTGGCAGCAATGGCAATAGCACAGTCAAACAATCGCCACTATCAGCTGTGAATGTCTCCGTGGTGTCATCATCTACGCAAGCGAGCTCTTCTTCACAATGCTACTCAGCGACGTCTTCACCTGCTTCTTCACCATCGTCCAATGCATCAATAAAATCGGTAGCTACAGGTGATGGTCTCACCAGGCAGCAGCTTGATCTCATTAGCCAAATCATGCAGCAGACAAAGCAGGGCAGCACTCAAGTGACTGTCGCAACTACGACTGCAAATTTGAAAATAACTAATCAACCACCGTCACCCCATCAGAGTCAAGCCCAAAGCTCTCAACAGCAGAGGCCAAGGACATGGAACATGCAGGTGGGGCTTCTTTAATAAAAAAAAATAGTAAAAAATCCAGCAACAAAGGCAAAAATACGACTGTTGCTTGGTATTGAAATTGGATTTCAATTTCTAGCTTAATTACGACCTCATTATCGGCATTTAGGCTGATTATAAGTAAAGCTCCCTTTTTTCAATTTGTTGACTATTAAGGCGACACATTTTTGTTGTAGTTTAACTTTCAATCAATTTTGTTTCATGAAACTTACTGCAAATTAAGAAATATTGTTTTCATTTGTGCCTATTCGAAATAGGTAGGTTATTTTACTTAAAAGTTCAAGAAACTGCGTTAAAGGAATATCATCCAATCAGGGATGGAATCATTGACGTTGAACGTTTCTGTTCCCTTTTCAAGAAAAAAAAACGTGGCAGCTTATCTAAAAACACTTTTTATATTGGCCACATCAAATGAGTGGTCTTCCGAATTTTAACATTTTAGATTCCAATTTGTCTTCAACCCGGAATGCATTTCTCTGGTTACGTTTTCAATATACAACTTTATTCGTTATTCATTGCAGACCCAATTGCAACAGACCCAGTCGAAAGTCTCATCGGTATCGGTGATAGAAAACGCCACATCCCCAATCACTTCAATATCCATCAACGAACTACTCAATGGAAGTGGTCCACATCAGCAGCAGCAGCAATTATCCAGCGCCGCAATAAATCAACAAATTTTGAATATTGTTAAAATAGAACAGAAACCTGTAGAGTGCAATTTATGTCATAGAAAATTTAAGAACGTTCCAGCCCTCAATGGACACATGCGTCTACATGGGGGCTACTTCAAGAAGGAGGCAGAAACGAAGAAGTGCGACCGGAAGGATGGGCTGGGTCCACCCTTGCAAACGGCTAGCATTGGTGTGAGAGCTTTAATTGAAGAGAAAATTATTAGCAAGCGATGCAAGGACTTAAAGGTATGTATATACAAGTCTTCGTATCTATTCTACAATAATTGTGTATCCTCTTTTTACAGGGTGCTTTTGTAGTTCCTGCCCCACCCATAACAGCTGCAATAAGACGAACAGCAAGTGACTTGGAAAACTTTTTAGCTCCCAAGTCACCCGTAATTATCCAGTCGGGAAGCTCCTTGTCCGATAGGAATAGCAGCATACCGGATATTGGGACGACAGTACTTCCACCGGGTCTTCAAATTCAAAAGCAGTCAACAGCAGCTCACAACAAATCAACTAATGTTAGTGTTGGGACGGCAACAGTGTCGACTAATACATCCAAAGGTACCTCCACCATGGACCACAAAGACGCTACTTTGATAGAGCTCTTGAAACGTGGTACAAAGGTGGCCGTTAGGAAAACATCGAATTCCGAATCCAGCCAAATATTCACCACAAGTAGTGGAACACTAATGCTGCCTTCTGAGTTATCACTTTCCACCACGGGATCATCAAACCCACCACTTGCAATAACACTTCCAAATGGAGAAACTACACCTGTGTCATTGACCATATCCCAAGCCTCAAATGGATCAGGAGACGTATACACGCTCACCTATTCTACAGACTCTGCAGCGTCCTTTTTCGAGGACAGCGATGTCTACAGTGTGTCAGAGACAGATATGCTCCTACAAACCGTTGATTCTATACAGTTGCTCAATGAGTCAGAAGAGGCTGATCATTTGGATGAAATAAGCTCGCTTAGTGACTTCCACAATGAAACAAGTACTTCGTCAAGCCTTGTGGTTAGTAGAAGCACCAAAGACATGCAAACGGTGTTTAGTTCTCCTTTGCAAGAAGCGTTGCCCGACTTCCAAACTCTTCATTCCAAGGACTTTGTCCTGTACAATAACGGCACGTGCAAAGCAATTAGCGGTGGTGGTACAACCCAAACGACAACAAAGTCACTAGCAACTGTAATTAAGCAGTCACTCTCTCCTCTTCCCTCGCCTTTAGCGTATCCTACCCCACCCGCAAGCCACGAGACCGTAGCACAATCATCACCATTCCTGGATGACTCCCACCACTTTTCAGATGCAGCTAACTCCTTCTTCCAGGAAAAATCCACGTCTGACTTTATTGACGACGCTGGTGGAACATTCTTCAAGGACTGTTCCAATGAAGCGCTCACAGAAAGTCAAAAAATTCTCAAACTCAAAAGCGTCCTGGAAGATAGTGGACAATTCTTCAAGTCTAACGATGACAACTCAAGCGATGTGTTTGACACTTCGGTGGTTAAAGTAGAAGACCTCCTCAATGAATCCAACGATGGAGGAAACTGTGATCTCAAAGACTTTGCCGAGCAGAATCTTTCCTTTTTGGAAGACGCTCAAGGATTCCTCGACGATTCCCGCAATGCTACATCTCCCCTTTCAGAGTCCTTCTTCACAAGTGGCATTGGTACAGCGGAAGAAGTAAAAGAGGTTCTACGCGATGTACTGCCCGATGAGTCACTCAATTGTGACCCTCAGAACTCAACTGACATTGACCTATACTACCTTCCTGGCTTGGGTCTACAATCTCAAATGATGCCAAACTCTGAAGATCCCCTTCTGTCATCGTCTCCCAGAGACTTTGGCCACAGATTGCACGTTCAACCCCACCACCAACAATCACAGCTGCTACGAATGACAGAACAATCATCAAACCTACCAGGACAGTTACTCCCCAAAAAATCAGAAGCAGATTCTGGTTTTCCTTTGTTAATGGCTACCAGTACGTCCAGAGATGGAAACACCGAATTCCATTTCACCATTCAGCAGCAGGAAATTAAAAACGACAACGAAATTGACATCAAGCCAGATATATCTTCGGTCCCTATGAGTGTGGACAATCAGTTGGCAGCTCCACAGCTGCCACCCCCACCGTTCAAAGAATCTCACACTCAATTGAAGACAACACCATTCTTTACCGTTAGTGAGACATCAGCGCAGCAGAGTCAGCAGACTCAAAGTATTCTAGCGGTGGCGGCTACTGCCTCGCCCCTGACAAGTTCAATTTTGAAGAGACGATTGCGCCAGGGATCGATTTGCATTGAAAACAATTCCCACAATAACATCCCCCGAAAATACGAGCTTTATAAGTCAAAACTCCGAAAGCCCTCAACAACTCACTACACTCCTCAGCCAATCCTCAATCCAGGCCGAAAGGGCACAGGATTATATTCCATTATTCCGAAACCACCAACTTTCCACCAGGATGCTTTGCATTTGGACGATGAGTTTGAGGAGGCTGCCAGTTTAATGGCATTCCTTGATGAGTCCAAGGTAAACATCGGTACAGCATATCAAGCTACTATTCCAGCGCTGGAGACAACAAAAGATTCAAATACCAACTCCAACCGTGCCAGCGCCTCAGAGATTGCACATCACGAGGAGATGATGTGGGATCCAAGTGTGGCCACAGATGAAAAAATCCTAACACGATATATTGAGCTCAGCAAATCTTCTGCCATTCCACTTGGGTATCATTCGGAAGAGGCTGCACTCAAGGCACTCCTTGAGGTGCAGGGTGATACGCCAATTGCTGTACTCAATCTTTTGAAGTCACAATCCAACCCTTTCCAACTCAAATGGTCATCGCTGGAAGTTGAAATGTTTTTGAAGGGTTTGGAAAAATACGGAAAGGATTTTTACACCATCTCCAGAGAGGTAATTATTACAGTTATAAGAATTATTCACAACTATCAGTACTTCAATTATATGTTGAAAAGTTTTTGCAATGATCCCTCTGACTCATAACTCTCCTTATTCCAGATCATTACCAAGTCAACAAGTGAATGTATTCAGCTGTACTACTTCTGGAAGAAGCTGTGTGTGGATTACAAGATGACCCACTTGAAGTTGGAAGCTGAAGATGGCAGCCTTTCACAATACTCAACACAAGCTACTGAGCATCGTCCTCACGTATGCGAGATGCCTGACTGCTCCGCAGTAAGTTTCTCTTCTTTTCTTAATAAGTTCTCTTGTCTTCAAATGTTTTTCATAACTTACCCATAGAGCTTCACATCAAAAGCTGCTCTTCATGGACATACAAGGATCCATTGCATTGGCCGAAATATGAATCAGATTAACAATAACAACAGCTCAATTATATTGAGCAACAATAATCAGTTGCCAACTCATCAAAGTCCCAAAGATGACTTCCCCTGCAAGGTGTGCGGCAAGTAAGACCACCCCATAAGTCCTAACAGACAAACACATACTCGTACAAACAAAAAAAAACAACGCACGCCTATATAAATTTTACATAAAATAAACAAAACTCTCAAACTAAACTTCTCTTGTGAATTGGACGATTTTTCTTATAAACCTAGTAAATGTTGTTAATGTTTTTAATTTCTTTTACATTGTTGTTGTTGTTACATGTCCATTTATATATAAATATATAAAAGCATCACAGTTTACCGTTAGACCGTTTGTTATAAACGCTAGCGCTAGCGACAAAAAATAAAACAAGTGCCATAATGTTGTACGCGTGTATGAGTTACAAAAATGTACCAACTGCATCCAAATTTTCGTTTCATCTATAATATCGTATTCGTAAACTATTCTTTTGGATTATATGTAAGTTTTTCATTTGATTTATTTAATTTAAATTCTTCTTTATGTATATCAACTATTTTAAAGCATATATAGAACTTTAAGTTTATTTTTAGTAAATTTTAGAGCTAATTTATTAAGCAAAAGAAATATTTTTGGCTAAAGGGTTTGTTTCTATTTGCAAATTTTGATTTGATGTAGACTACCGCTTTTGCTCAATTTCTTATTATATATTGTGCTAGTAAGAGTTCGATTGCTAGAGAGTTAAGGGGGTTGGTGGTCTAGTCTAGCGGCCTAAAATTTAAACAATTTTTAACAGAAAATTTCTCTATGAAGGTAATGAGTCATACTTCCAAAATTTTTTCTACTTATTTACTACAGAAAAATGAAACTTGAGACAAAAATAAAATGTTTTCAACTTAAACAATGGACTTGAAATCTCCTTCTCTAAAAGAATTCAATAGTAAAAAAAAATGAAAATATTTAGCTCCTGCGATAGTTAAAATTGTAGAGAACAACTTATTAAAATCTCAGATCAATCGGTCCAGTAGTTTTTTTGTTTTGGCATCCGCAAGACAAAAAAAAGTAGTTTCGAGATAAACGAGTTCAAAGTTTCAAGAAAATTCCTATATTTTCAATTAAATTGAATACTCGCTGTCACTATCGCTGAGGACCACGTTCAACCAACCAATGTAACTCTTAAAACTAAAATATGTTCTGTTTAATTTATATATTAGTGTTAGTCAGGTAAACAAACCCGAGCAGCTGCAACTAGCGATCAATAGAACACGTCTCAACGATTCTTCTAATTACCTGATCTTTGAATTGGCTGTAGATCCTGAAATACTCGGAATTTCGTCATCAAATTTTAACTAAATATCTTTAAGAACGAAAGCTTCTTAATGACCGTCAGTACGGCTTTCGTAGCAAACGGTCCACTGGTGATTTAATGGCTTATCTCACCGAAAAGTGGAACCAATCTTTACATTGTTTTGGAAAAAGTAAGATAATTGCGCTTAATATTTCTAAAGCATTTGATAGAGTTTGGCATCAGGCTCTTTTATCGAAAATGCGTGGTTTTGGTATCGATGAGTCTCTTCTTCGTTGGATAAGAAACTACCTATCCGACCGTTCAATACAAGTTGTATTGGATGGCTTCAAGTCTGATACCCACTTCATAAATGCTGCTGTGCCCCAGGGCTCCGTTTTGTCTCCGACTCTCTTCCTCATTTTCATAAATGATCTCTTGTCTAAAACTTCTAAACTGTTTTGCTGACGACTCGAACCTCAGCTTTTCATATTCGTTTCCAAATTCACGTCCCTGCTCTTCGGATGTGGAACTGGAACAGTTGCGTGTGATTAGCTCATTGAATTCTGACCTTGACAGCATTTTTACATGCGGTCATAACAACCGAGTAGAATTTAATGCTTCGAAAACTCAATGCTGTCTCTTGTCGTTGAAGCTTAACATTCCCCCATTACCATTATTTATGAATGGTACCTGCATCCATGAAACCGGAAAGCTGTCAGTACTTGGGTGTGTGTAAGCGATGATCTTCGTTGGAATGACCACCTATTTGAAGTCGCCAAAAGCGCTGCTAAAGGCTTCTGATCTGACTACAATTTATAAGGCCTTCATCCGCCCAAAACTGGAGTATAACTCTCATATCTGGTCAGGTGCTTCTCAAACCTCTTGCGCCTACTTGATAGGGTACAAAACAGAGCGTTGAGATTGATAGGTGATAGTTCAATCGTAGAGTCGATTGATTCTCTTGAACATCGTCTCTAGTGAAATAGCCAGCTGCATTCCTCCCCTGAAACAATAAAGCCGCAACACCCGCCTCGCTAGGAATGCTCATCAGTTTTACCTTGAGCCCAACTTCGGGCGTACAGTCAAGTATAGAGATTCTTATTTTAGTCGCACCACCTGAATGTGGAATGCTCTACCTCACCCTGTTTTTCCCCTACATAACGATTTACAAAGATTCAAAAGCAATGTGCATCGGTGTCTCCTTTCAAATCCTCTATACTTTAAAAAATAAAAGTTAAAAAACATTGATTTTTTGAAAATTCTATACCACCAACCATTTTGGAATCGAGATTTAAAATCCAGAAAAGAAACGAACTGTCAAAAAACCTTTAGGTTATGCACCTTTCTAGTTCAGCCATTGTTGTTTGTTTTTGCTAATAATGCCAATGCCATAGTTCTCCGGGCAAAAAACACTTTTTTCAATTTTATGCTCATAACGGAACGAAGTAGTTTCACGTTTATTGGCGATGTACCGAATCCACAATTTCAGCACAGTCTGAACTAGCATCGAATCTTCTAGAATCTAACGATGAGTCGGTTATGAGTTTTTTTATTGGCACAATGTTTTTAAAACGCAGGGCAGCTGTATGATGAAAGTTTGTCGAAAAACTACTAAACTGAAAGCGAATAACAAAAATTCTTCTCTCTTTTCCAGTCTTTCAAAAGCATCGTGATCTCAAAGGGACCATAGCTTTTGAAAACTCATCGAGCCGAAGCTGTCATAACCATCGGCTCTACATGACTCAACCTTCAGTCACGGTAGAGCTCATTCAGTTTAGTTTTGAAACTTTTCCACACATGTCTTTCACATACGGTAACCAAAGATCACTCGTAGTACCTGTATTTCTTTTGAAACGGCCAAGAGTTTCCTCATACGCTTTAGATAAGGTCCATGCATCTGCACCCAATAGCAGGACTGGATAATCAAAGGCTGATAAATAAATAAGCTTGGTTTTATAGGATTTGTTTCTCTATTACCTTCATAACTTAAAGTAGCAAATATTTAAAAAAAAAAAAAAAAAATAGAAAAAGATGGCGCAACAGAGCGAGTAGCCTCAGGTCCTAGCGCATTTATCACAACCATGCCTTATGAGGGAAGGGAGGGGACCTACAAATGTCTGCCGGTTCCAAAGGGGCTCATCGAGAAAGTGCTTTTCATGGCAATGAGTTTACTTGCAAATTCTTCGCGAAAGGTGATACCCGTTGAAAAACATTTTCACCTCTGTAGAAATTCAAAGTATAGCAACCACTGGCAAAAGTACTTCTCCGATTGATCTTGAATTTATTTTCCGTGTCCTCATCCTGGGTAGACCAAGTCCTGTACTACCTCGAAGTTATGTGGATATTTCAATTGTTACGTTTTATTCGTTAGTTTCGATGAGGTCTAATTCGTGTTCAAGAAAGTCAATTAGGATTGAAGTTTACTATTACAAGCTTTTCATCAAACTATTTATCTCATTGATTGGTTTTAGTTTATTGTCGAAGGTAGATAAAAATGCATGTTCGATATGCCTGCCATTATGATCAAACAAAATTTTTAACGAACAAAAATCCAGCACAATCAACCTACTAAGGAAACATTAAATTTTTCAGAGTCTTCAACAAAGTCAAAAGTAGAAGTGCTCATATGAAATCACATCGTCCTCAGGAAAACGATCCTGTTTGTCAGCCGCAACAACAGTCGCAACCACAACCGCAGCAATCGCCACAACAGCAGTCGCACCCAAATTCAAGCTCATTATTATAAAGCAAAATCAAAAAACAAATTTAAAGCAATTTGAATCAAATTACCTACACTGCTCCAATTGTTTGGAAATCGAAAGTAAAATGTTGTGGATTTTATCAAAGAATCCCCCGCCCAACAAGTGTAAGACAACCATCACTATGCAAAGACACTTTCTTAGTAAAAAAAAAAGATAAATAAATTGTAATGATGAATAAAAGTTTAACTTATTATTAAAAATAAAAGCATGAAAATTATACACAAATACACAAAAAAATTAATTTATAAAATTGACAATCGAAAAAATGTATTATATTTAAAATTATTTCAAAAAAAAAACAAATGTGCATTAAAAATTTCAGAAGATATAAACAAAATTGCAAGCATATAACGTCCTAAAAAATATTTTCTATTTTTTATTTTCATATTCATTACTTTTTTCTTTTTCTATAAAAACATAATATTTTTTCTATTCAAAATGTTAAATGTTATTCTTTGTTGTGTTTTGTTTTGTTCTGTTTGTACAAAACAAATGAAAATATATATAATAAATATATTTTTCTTAGACAAAAGTGATAATGAGTGAGATAAAAACGACATTAATTTAGCTACAAGTTAATCAAAAACCGAAAAAAAATAAAAACAAACAAAAAAAGTTTCGCCACACGCATCTGTATAAGCACATACATAAGAACTATTAGTTTTACTCTAAAAAAAACAAAAAATTATTAATACATATACGTCGTATATGTATGTGTAGTAACAAATTGTTCTATTTAATAAATCAGTTGTTTCTTTTTGTTGTTGTTTAAGTTTTCTTTTTCTACAGTGTTCTTTAAAATATGTCTAATATGAGTGAAATGTTTCTAAAACTATAATTTTTCAAGACAAACATTTGCTCATTGATAGGTAATAAATTCTATAAAATATATTTAGTAATATGGTTGTATCGTAGTTTTAAGTGTTTGTTATAATTATATATATAAAAAAAAGTAATATATTTATGCATATACCTGTAGATTAAACCCGTATTTGTATCTAACAATTTAAGAGCGTCCACAACCATAAAATAATTTAATCCCATAATGTGCACATCCTTCCAAAAACACACACGCTTTCTCTCCTGTCTCCATCTACTTACTACTATCTATTTAGCTCTCCATCCATCATCTCTCTCTCGCTCTCTTTCTCTCTCTCCTCCTATATCTATCTCCATCTATTTAATATCTTTTTTAGAAAAACTTCTCTCTTGGTAGACCAAAGCCAAAAGAAACTAGTCGAATTAGAATAACTTGAATTTTTAATTGTTAATATTTATTTGTTAATTCAATTATTTTATTTTATGTAAATCAATTTAAAACTCTCTAAATACGTACGAAGATTTTGTATTAGGTACCTTTGAACAAAACAGATGCTAAGCATCCAAATGTGTTTGTTACAAAATATGTTAATAAAAACAATTTCTAATTTACTTACTCATTTTTTGTTTGTTTATTTTAATTATTTTTGTTATATCCATGTGGATCCTTAAAACAACGCAACGGATTTTAATGCGATTTTGTTAATAGATACAGTAATCTGAGAGAAAGGCTTATGTGTAAATTTCATCTCCATATTCCCACGAGAACGGGAACTGGAACGCGACAGTACCCGGGAACTTAGAAACTACTTGAACGGTTTCAAAATTCTCACACTGCTTTTTATTCCCATATTCTCACAGCAACGGGAACGGGAAACTTAAGACTTTCATTCGATCTGCTCCACCGCCGCCCTGAACGTCGTCTGACGTAAAGGCGAAATCTCAAATGGAACCTGATGGAATCTAACGGTAAAGAACGAAAAGACTTAAGTAAAAAGAGATCGAACAGAAAGATGGTAGCGTCTCTCAAAAAATTAATCAGTCTGCCTAGCGTTTTAAGCTGTACAAGATTACTACGGATTTTATAGAAATTCTTAAGCTATATCCTGAGTTCTTAAAAGTACGGTAATAGATGTTTTTGTTGGTAATTATGCCTTGTGCCAAATAAAATTTACGGAAAAGAACGGAAAAAAATAGAACTCGTTTGACTTTTTGCCTTTTGAGGTCTTCATCTTTTGGTGTGGAGCAGATAAATAGGCGAACCTTCGAGCTCACAGTACTTGAAACGAAGAAAAAGAAGAAGAAGATTGAGTATTGAAACAAACGTAGATTAGAATTGTTGTATCTTTTAAATAATTGCACTTAGACTGCAAAACAAAACGACCGCCTTTTTTCGTGATCACAATCGAACGAATTATGCCTACTGACTCGTTTGGCCACTAAGCAATTGAGCGTCAAATCTGCTCAATCATTTTGAGCCAAACAAATTCAACCTCAAATAATTTTGTAAAAATATTAAATCTCCTCAAAAAAGGTTTTATTGAAAATATTTGTCACACTAACCGTTTTGGAGTAATCAAGCTTTAAAAAAAGGTATGTTTTTGATTTTGCTCTTTTATTTTAGAGTTTCTTAGCTCACGCAAATCAATATGTGAGAAAATGCTAAAATGTTCCTTAAAGGAAATTTAATGTTTTAAAAAAGGTATTTCCTTCAGAAGGTACTTCCTTCAGAAGTAATTCACGATTAGAGTTGAAAAACATAAAATATTCTGTTTTTTTTCGTCCCTGTTGATTCTTTTTCTTTTAATTTTAGCTTTTTGGCCCAGTCTAATGAACATTTTATGTTTCTCGCAGTCAGAAAACTGTCAAGCCACAATGTATGGCACTTCCCTATTCGGCAAAGGACATTAAAATTTTTGCTAAGCTTTGCTCAGCTTACTTAAATGTATCCTAAAAATTATGCTGCCGTAACACAAATTTAAAACTCTTGAGGCTCGGTTCTTGATGTTTCCAACTAAGTTGAATTTTAGAACTTCCCATTTCAATAACGTAGAGTTCTAGTTTTCGAGATTTTATGCCCTCACACAGCATTTCTATGCGTCCATGTAACACGAAACTGCTTGCAAAACACAAATTTAAAACCAAATTTTTAAATGCTACACAATTAATAAATTTATTTAATTTCTTTCATTTGTCATTGGCTTTCTATCATCATCACAACATCGATTTTTTTATTTTTAATAAAAATTAAAATAAATAACTAAATATAAAAATATTAACTTAAGGAACTGAAAACAAAAATCATGTACTAAAAATTCATCAAAGTTGCCTCTTTGTCTCACACTGGCAAAATATTAATTAATATAGATATGAGTATCTTCAAGGACAAGTATAAAAAAAAGGAAAACTTAATCAAAATAAAGTCATAAATCTTAATACTTTCCCCTTTTTATACGCACTCATAATACAATTTCAAACAAAATTGACCTTAGCATATTTCTAAGAAATAAAATTACGTTGTTGCACCGACCTTTGGTGTTTAAATATATAAATTTGTATACACACATTATATATTGATATATAGATTGACAATCCAACTTCTAAGCAATACACACATTTTGGAATTTATTTTTAATTTCTTAATTTTATTTATTTTATTCCCTATCCCCATGGAAGAACATTAAATTTTATGTGTTTTTATGAAAAATAAGTCCAGAAGCACAAGTTACTATTACTTTTAGTAAAACCTCTCAGATAAATGAATTGCAATCGGCCCTATCGTGGTAACCGTCGGAGCGGAATTCTCTCCGATCGGAGACATTTTGCTTCGTGGTATTTCTCCGATCGGACGATCCGATGTTCTCCGATAAGTTTTTGTTGCGGAGATTTTAGTTTTGGGAATGCAATGCATTGCCGCATTTGTGAAAAATTTCTTACGACGACAACTACTACGAAGCAAAATTGAATCTCCGAAAAAAAATGCGTTGCGGAGAAAACTCCGCTCCGACGGTTACCACGATAGGGCCGAATAGCTCTTTAGTCTTTAGTATAGGCGAAAAAATCGTGTATTGACCAAATCAGAAAGTCAATAGCTCTTGAGTAGACAAAAGTCGTGTATTGATCAAATCAGAAAGTCTATCTGCCATGCCCATGATGTACTGTGTCACTCAGTACGCTACAATACATTGCAGCATCAAGACGTCAATAAGTAAAAGCAAGTTAATTCAAAATTCATTACTTGGAAAAGGCTTTGGAAGTCATTTTCAATACAACCAATACTTATTTGTATTTATATTTCAAATGATATATTGTTAACGATTTACATTTTTTGTCTATACCGGATTTTAATAAAACTGAAATCGCAGA
Organism: Melanostoma mellinum; assembly: GCA_914767635.1. NCBI lineage: Eukaryota > Metazoa > Arthropoda > Insecta > Diptera > Syrphidae > Melanostoma > Melanostoma mellinum. Next base: position 7,355,426 of record OU612058.1, on the reverse strand, counting down.
ATACTTGCGGGGCTAACTGAATCCCATGGAACTATTAAATCTTGTAGCGAAAGCAGATGCCACGCGCCAATCAATGAGCAAGTAGCTCTTACCCAGGGCAAAAAATTAGATCAATATCAATTATTTCAAACCAATTACAGTTTACCACAGTGCACTATAAAATAATTTTTCAATGTCTGGTCTTATGTCACTTCACAAAAGCGACCAGGTCTTAAGAGGTGCTCTTACGTCGCTTTTGTGAAGTGTCGTAAAGCAAACTTTTCTTTGATATGCACTGCCGGTAAATACAATAGGTTCACACCATTTACAATAAAAAAGACCTTTTTTTCTTCAAAATAATTTTGCACTATTATGAATTTTACTTTTTACTTTTACAAATCGAAAATAATAATTATTGTTAATTTGGAAATTTTTTGCCATTTTGATTGGCCAATTGAATAGGTTCTCCTGTATTAGTTATGAAAACTAAGACAAGATGACGGAAAAATTCACACAAAAACAATTCTTTTTTAAACTTATAATTTCTTATCTCATTCTTTAAGTAATGAGTCGGCCTTCTTTTATTTACCTCGAAGATTCTATTCGGCATGTAATCGTACAGTAAGTCAAAGACGCGTTCTTCTAAGTCTATTTTATTGACCAGACTAATAGACTTCACGTACGATAGATCAACTTATATGTATAATCAAAAGAAAAATAAAAATAAATAAATAGTGTGGCGCAAGAGAGCGAGAAGCCCCGTTGCCGAGCGCATTTCTAACTCCATTGCCTTATGAGGGAATGCAGGGGACCCACAATTTGCTGCCTGTTCCGAATGGCTATCGAGAAAGCGCTTTTCATGGCAATGAATTTACTAACGGAGGACTGGCCAATTCCTCGCGAAAGGCGATACCCTGTGAAAAACATTTTTGCCTCTGTTGGGATTCAAGCCACGAATATCTTGGTTAACAGGCAGACATACTAACCATCACGCCACGGGTACCACAAAAGAAAAAAGAGGAAAAAATAACAATAACAAAAAAATTTTAGTTACTGTCTTTTACCCGGAGTTGAATTTTGAATTTGTCGTAAAGACATGGACCAAGAGATATCCAGTGACGGTGCGTCCTAGAAGCGTACGACTGCATCTAACTGATGAGCCCACTGTCGCGTCATACCTAAGCTATATGCCAATTTTTGGAGTTGAGGTCACCGGGTCTCTTGATCCTCCATGTCTTTTTGACTTTTTCGACGGTAAATCAACGTGATTTTGCCATGCGGTATGGATGGGAGTGTTATCCGGTTAAAAAGTTCACCCAATAGGCCCATACTGACTTTGAGAAAAGCAAATTGTACTTTTTCTGATCATGAGAATAAAAATTAGAACCTTTTTCATCTATGAAAACTACTGAGAATCTACAGAATTCAAGCAGTTTTCCCTTTCTTTGTGAATTAAGTGGAGGCTTCTTCTTTGATTTGATGATATTGATGTTTGAACAATTCTCATCACTCTCTCAACGGTCGAAATGCTTGCTGTTGTGTCAGACGTTTTTGGTATTTGGCAAGAACTAGACACCAGTCGAGCAATCAATATCCTTCCAGCACACGACGTTATTTTTGATCGTCCCTTCATATTCCTTCTACAGTTTTCTTTATTTTTCAATAAATTGCTCACAATATTTGGGATCTTCCAATATTTTTCAAACACAGTGTCAAATTGAAAAGACAAAGTCGTGTCTTGACACCTTTTGCCCGTATTTTTTTGTTTTCATTCGCTTCACATGGGGTAGGGCTTACTTCCTTCTATTTAACTTCTTTATGAAATAAGAAAATAAATTTACTTTCGATTATACTTGCCAAATAATTCAAATTATAGTAGTTAAAGTATAAACACCTACTCGACTTCATAAGAATACTCCTTAAAAAAAAAAGAAAACGAATACCAAAACACACTGTCAAATACAACTATTCTTTCTAATTATTAAAAAAAAATGTGATGCATTCTTAATTCGTATTTCTGTAAAAAAAATTTATTTCCTCACCAAAAACGAAAAAAGAAAATTACTTTCATATTAAAATTGATAACGAATGATAATAGCTCTTAGACATATCAGTTTTATAGATCTTAAGAACATGTTTTAAAATGGAAAAAATAAATATATATATATGTAGGGAACTTAAACGTGATGTAAAGATGAAATTATATATATATATACATAAATATATAAATATACGTATGTAATGTATATGAAACCTCTTTTCAAACATTTTAGGTACCTAAAAGCAAGAATAAAAAAATAATAACGTAAATAATATTTACTTTTCTATGGTTGTAAAATAAAAACAAAACGCATAAGCTATCGAGTTAATTAATAGTATATAATTATTCCTACTGCATTTCCAAACCAAAAAGAAAAAGCAAAAGCAAAATTCTGTTTATAAAATAGCAAAAAAAAAACACAATATGGAGAAAATCTTTAATGTAACGAATAATGCCAAAGACATTGCATAAATATTTTTAATCTCAAAACTTTGTATGGTGTCAAAAAATAAGAAAACGATGATTTTTTTACTACCACTTGAGTGCAAAACTTTTGTGCTTAAAAGTAATAGAAACACAAAAAAAATACATAATATTTACAAACATAAATGAGGCCTATGCTCATCGTTAAACTATTTAACACTTGTACATAACAATGAAATATATATCTATAAAAAGAAGATAAATTTTAATTTTTTAGATAATTTCATTCTTGCTTTTATTTGTTATACTGTTATACGAATAAATATTTTTAAAATATTTACTTGACTAAATAAAATAAAACGAGTATTCTTTTCTTTTTTCACCACAAAACTCTCCTAATTTCACTGGCAAGCAAACAATAATATTTTTCTTTCTCGCCACCAAAGACAACCCTCTTAAATTAAAAACAAAACAAAAAAAATACTCATTATTATATTGTAAAGTGTGTAGAATCAATATGAATATTAATTTTCTGTTAAGTAGATACAACTGATGTGTTACTTACTATTCGATGTATCAATTGAACTACATAAAATTATGTTTAAAGAAAATAATAAAGATAAATTTAAAAAAACCTACAATAGAATGTACACAGAAGAAAATTCAGGTGCTTTGTATTTATTGTAACATAAAATAGGAATGGTTAAACAAAAAACAACACCATTTTTAACTTTCAACAATACTTTTCAAAAACTCTTTAGGTGAACTAATACATGTAAATTTAGTTTTCTGTGATTAAACCAAAAATAAAAATAATACTAACACGAAACAAAAATTGTATTCTACTGTAACTCTCTTTTTCTACATCTATAGCAATCTGGAACGATGTAAATTTTAAAATGATGAAGGTGTCTTTTCTTGAAATAAAAATGAAAATAAAAAAAACCAAAAAAAAAATGCATGTGAAGAAAGTATTAATTCTAATTATATTGTAAACTATTTATATACAATGTAATGTAAATACAAAATGATTCCGCCGAAAAAATTAAAGTGAAATAGTTAATTTTACAATGCAAATGGGAGAGTTGTCGGATGTATTGCCAATACCTGGTGTACATTGTTCAATTTTAGATCGCTTACGGTTTGTATGCCGAGTGTCGGTATTGTTTTTTTAAAGCAATACTATTTTTGGTGTACAAGACGATTGCAAATGGAAAAGAAGAAACTATATATTGACCTATATTAATGAAAGAAAAAGAAACTAAAAATTATTAAAGACATTTTATGAATGGAAATGCATACATACATTTGTAGCGTATTATTGGGAATGGCTCATGGTGTTTATTAAGAAAAGTAAAATGTGTATTTTATCTCATTATAATATGCATGGATTTATATATGTAATATTGTAAAAACAAAAGTCTTAAAGTGAAAATAAAAGAGAAATCTAAGTATGAAAACGTATTTTAATTTTTTTTATGAAGACTTTCAGGGCATTCATTCAAATACTTACTTAATTTTGCATCTAGAAGCTGCGACGTCGGAAGGCCTATCGTTTAGAAAATATTGTATCACACCAAAAACATAAGTATGAAAAATCAAGCCTAGTTCTTCCGTCAACCAAATTAAAAAAATCAGCCGCGAAAAAGAATGAAGTCAAGAAATATGCTATAGTTGGTAAATTGGATGTTTTTTGTGGAGAGCGCTAAGTGTTCCTAATATGAAGTTACAAACTGGAATGGCTCTCGAGTAGAAGAGATGGCTTAAGTTGCTTCCTGTCTGAAGAACATAATTCTTTTTAGTTCACAAAAATGAATGGTCCCTAGATTTCATGCTGCTTGTTTTCCCTTCTAATACTATGCATACCCAACACTGGCATTGGAATGACTTGTATTCTAAAATAACGCCCATAACGCCTCGACCACACAAACAGAAAAATTCATTTTTTATCAGATGCTTCCACTGAAGGTGAAAGCCCACCTCTCGAAGTATTAATAAAATAAATAAATAGGGTGGCGCAATAGAGCGAGGAGCCCCTGGGCCTAGCGCATTTCTCACAACCATGCCTTGTCAGGGAATGGAGGGGACCTACAATTTTCTGCCGGTTCCGAACGACTTTTTTGAGAAAACGCTTTTCATGACAATGAAGTTACTAACGGAGGACTTGCCAATTCCTCGCGAAAGGTGGTACCCGTGGAAAATCATTTTTGCCTCTGCTGGGATTAAGACCTCGAACCTCTGGACTAGCAGGTGGACATGCTAACCATCACGCCACACCTCTCGAAGTGTATATATACAATGTACATTAACTTTATCAAAAAACCTTGCTATCAGTAACGGCATCCAAAGTACCGTGGCCGATTTTTTACATCAGTGATCAAGTGAGTTCTTTCAAGTTTCTATCTTAATAACCAAATATCTGTTCGCTGCCAATCTATGGCCTCAATCAAATTCCGTTCAATCAATGATGAGATAATGATGGGTTACGGAATTAGATAGCTCAATAACGTGAGTTTGAATGCCAAACTCACATGATTCAGTTACGGTATTTGATGTCTATTTCCATTGGGACTTACAAAAGCATTTACTTAAAAAAATAGTTTTTTCGTGGTTGACTGAAAGGTTTAGATAAAATTCTCCTTTTAAGAAGTTAAATTCACTGATTTCTATCTCTTTGAATCTGATAACAATGAAATTCAGTCCATTTGGTACTATTGAAAGCCCAAGATGGCTGCACAATTTAATTTTGTTTCATTTGTAACAAAATTAAAAATTAAAACCTTGAAAACAAACACTAATAGAATAAAGTAAAAGTTAAACGCTTATTATATATGTAAAGATAAAAGTGATGTAGGCAATGTACTAAAACTTAAAAAGTAATTGGATGGGTAGACAACTGGGGCCGATATACGGCGCACGATATCGAATTTCTCGTGACGGAATTATGTGAATTTGGTATTACCGTTCACGTTATCGAGTAATCTAGTACCATTATCTGGCATTTTCGTATCAGTAATCGAAGGGATTTCATTCGACGCATGATAACTCTTGAAATGAAAATATAAGGGACTTCGTGAACGTTTTTCGTTGTATTTGTTACAAAGGCAGGTTACTTTATCCCAGTCAAAGTAAATTTATTAGTAAGAAAGTGCCTTATCAATATAAACATGTAACCAGCCATATCGAAAAAGAAGTAGGTACCTATCCGTTCAAACCGATCACTTTCGCTGCTCATATACACGCATCGGAAGACAATAACAACCATTTAGGGTATAGGCAGCAATAAACAAGAATTCTTATTTGCCATAGTATGTGTAGCATTCTTATGACATAAGAAATTTAAAAAATTGCGCTGATATTCCCACAGGTACGGGTTTCGGAACGGAAACTTAGAAACTACTAGACAGGTTTCTAAAACGCATTAGGGGTGCTACATTATCCTCCTCCATCAGTAATTTAGATTATATTTCATTCCTATAATCCCACGGGAACAGAAACGGGAACGAGAACGGGAACCTAAAAGTTGTTTGACTGATTTCAAAAATTCTTTCAACTCTTGTATGTTACATTATTCCTCAGTGACATAGACTTATAAATGGTTCCTGTCAAGGTTTTATCCCCATATTCCCACAGGAACGGGCTTGGGAATGGAACTTAGAAACTGCTGGACAGATTTCTATTACCCTTCCTGCATAAGGATTGCTACATTATCCCCCTCCATCAGTAATTTAGATTATATTTCATTACTTATAGTCCCACGGGTACAGAAACGGGAACGAGAACCGAAACCTTAAAGTTACTAGACCGATTTCAAAAATTCTTTCAACTCTAGGATGTTACATTATTCCTCAGTGGCATAGAGTTATATTTCACATATTTCCACGGTAACGGAAGATTCCCACAGGAGCGGGGCTGGGAACGGAAACTTAGAAACTACTGGACAGATTTCATAAATTCTTTCGTCATTGGGATGCCACATAATCCCAAACTAAAAACGATTATTTTTCATCCCCAAGTTCCCACTTAAGCGGAAAAACGATAACGGGAACCTTAAAACTACAGACCCCAGCAATGCCGGGCGGCTCAGCTAGTACATATATAAAAAAAAGTAATAAGTTAATAAGTTAAAGAAGTTCAGCCAACAAGACTCAAATTTAATTGAAATAAAGTCAAATAAAAACACCTTATAGTCTTGTTAAATCAAATAATTTTACTATCGATTGTGATTCGAAGATGACTGCACAGTCGAAACGCGTCATTAAAATTATTTGATTTAACAAGACTATAACTTTATTTCAATAAAAAGAAGTGTACGGTTGGTTGTGATCGCATCACTTAAAAACGGCTCGACCGAATGAAACCAAATTTGTGGTAGCTCAGGGGATGTTGGTAAATGGTTTTAAAACAAATTAATTTGAAATCCGTCGACCCGTCCCCGAGTCATGGCATTTTTCCTGAATGTCACTTTTGTCCATATAAAATACACTAAATCAGCAAAGAAATGGAGACTTTGAAGCTACTTTACTTATCTTTCAATTTGATAATCGTAGGGCCTGAGCTATGCCGGCCGGCCGGCCGGGCAGGTCAGCTAGTTTTTTTACAAAACAAAAATAATGGAAATTTAAAATAAAAATATCTTTTCAATCAATCAATTCACAAATCAAGCTTTTCAAGCGTCTGTTGCTGAGTAGTAAAACATAGCCTGTTACGTGAATGTTGAACATAAAAAGTCCATTTGATTTCTGTCCAAAAACAAAAGCTTCCGCCTAAACAGTGGTCTGTCTTTCCTCAATCTTTTCAATATACATATATCTCGCGATCGAACCGAAATTTCCATGAGTTTTAATAAATTTTGAAAGAAACTTTTTTTGTAGAGAATTAAATTTCCTTTCGAAATAGTTTATTTGAAAAATAATAATAAAACAAAATATTTATTTTATTGAAAAAGAGAAAAACTCTCTCGTACGAGCTTTATATTGAAAGACCCGATAACGAAGAGTTTTCTCGGCGCATTATAAAAGTAGCGCTGGCAGCCCTTTTGAACTGAAAGCTTAATGCAAGCTTTCAAGCTGTTTATTCAATTCCCAAACCATACTTGATTTGTGTTCCGAAATGGATACCAAGCTTTATCAAAACTTAAAGCTGTCCACTATGCAAATCTGTCAAAGTTTAAAGAATTTTATTTATTTAACTTTGAACTTTTTGGATCTTGTGTGGAATATGTTTATATGAAAAGCTTTCGCATGTGGTAAAATACGGAATCTCTTCCAATTCCTTTCAAGTTCCAAGCCAACCCCTTGTCAATGTTACGACACACACCGCACACTACCACCATCACAAAACAACCCCGGAAACTGGTGTGTGCTCTTGAAAATAAAACATATCCATCGCACACTAACGCAAGTCCTTTTGGATAGGGAACCATTCCTTTGCCCAGTAGGATATAGTTCAGTGTGTTGCCAACCATCCCATCAAATATATCTTCCGCAGGACTTTCGCTTGGCGTCGCAACATATATTTTCTTCACTTTTACTTTTTGAAGTTAGTATTACACTTACACGGTTTGTTTTTGATTCAAGTTGAAGTTATACTGTGCGATAGAGTGTTGAAAAGGCGTCTATTTAACTAAACTTAATCGCGTTGAAAAAACCTAAGTCTTCAATTATAATTCCTTGCTGCAGACAAAAGTAAGAACGCTTTGAGTTCGCAGCTGTCCTCACAAAAGAGAAAACTTTCGCTTTTAAATTTCGCTATCGCAAGGTTAAATAAACGGCTTCAAAATTAATTATTCAAAGTATCACCACAATGCTATGTCGCTTTCGGCCATAGCAAAGGTAAGTCGAAATTGAAGCGTCTGTCTGTCGTCTGCACGTTACAGTCACAGCATACTCATTCTACATCCAGTCCGAAATTCAAAAGAAATCATTAATGCTGTATAGTGTATAAGGTAATACATTACCAGCAGGGACGTTTAATTTAATGTGTGAATAAATAGGCATAATCGGGAAAACGTGTGTAGGTATAGTAATAGAGCTGCTGCGATGGTCGACTCACAGTTCACCACAAATTCTTACAAGGATAACGTAGTTGGCGCATGCGCTTTCCGTGAATTCTGAGGACTGACATGACCAACGGCAATGACAACTAAAGCCGGCATTTTTTTTTTCTCTTGTTTGTGTTGTGTCCCTTCCCTATTCCAAGGATGTTGTCCTTGACGGCTTGCTAAGAGTTGAGTTTCTCCTAATTTTCTCGGGGTTATTATCCTCTCCGACGACGTATGGAGCGGAGATGGGTGCCTTGTGCCTTCACCGTTTTTATAGGCAGCTTTCAATTTTTGGAATCAGTTCAGTTCGTTCGCCTCTTGCTATTTATATACATACTCATACTAACAATACATACAGTTTTTTCATTCGTATAGGACTAGGGCTTAGGGTAGGGAGCGCGTGTCAAGTAAATAATTTAGATTACACAAAATGAAAAGTATATACTTTCCTACCTATCGAAGGATACGCAAGTATCCTTGTATATATAACCTCATTTGAACTGCTCCTGCTCCTGCTCCTAGGAGTTGAATGACCCGATGTAGAACCTACATTTGATTGACGCAAGCACGGCCACGCGTATAGGTACGCAATAGACATACGAAATAAACAATTTGGTATTTCTGCTGGATATCCGCATAAAACCATACCTACTCCTATTCAAATGGAACTTTTTTTGTTTTTCGCCTAAATTTGTATTGTGATACAGAGGGAATAAGACCTCCTTGAGAGAAACATCTTCTAATTGATAGGAAAGAATTTATGTTTGTAGATGGGAGTTGGTAATGCAGCTTTTAGCCAACGGGCGAAAGAGAAGGCTCAATGGTTTTGTGCGCTGGGATTGAAAGTAAATAAATCTTTATCTTTGTGATGTACATAAATATTCTTCTCTACCTACCCAACCCATCTTCTTTTACGCCCGGATAAACTCAAGCTATGAGGTGAATGACCTATAAACACCATGATACTTGAATCTGTATTAAGTAGGCTGCTCCTTACGTTTTCCAGGTGAAAGTTTTACTTTCGATAGATGGGTGGAATGTATACGAACAATTAGAAAATAAAGCAAAAAGCCCTGGAGTTTGTAGAGTAAAATAGCAATCTTCTTTGTAACATACCAAAGTAAAATTAAACAATCTTGATTTTGAAATCACCTCAAATTTTCATGAAAAGTTGCTTAAGTACTTCAAATCTCCATATCTTTCTCTCAACTCTTCTTTGCATTTAGTATTTTTATTGAGTTAAGCAATATCAAATTATGATTTTAGGACAAATATGAAATACTCTTTTGGTTTTGGTTTAGACTTTGACAAAAACTTTTGCATGTTATTTTCTTTCATAAATTTCAGGTTGAATATTTTTGAAGATTTTGAAATATTGCGGCATTGTAAAGAGTTTCAAATACTTTTTAATGTCGCTTTCCATTTGACGAAAAGAAATGTCCAAGTATCTATATTCTTATCGCGCAATGTAAAGCGGCATAAGTAGTCGGAGATAATTCAAATAATACAAAAAAAAATTACTATCGAAACCGATCAGAGAAAAGTTCTGATTGTTGAATTTATTTCTTACGTTGCGTCCGCAACTCTTTTGTGGTATGAGACAATGGAAAAGAGCGCATTACCCAAAAAACAATTTGAGAAATTATTCATTTTTGAAAATAAGTCCGATTGATCAATGTATATCTACCATGATACAAATATTTTTCATTTCGCACAAATCGGCGAAAATTTCATTCATTACCTATGACGATAGGGCAAGCAAAGTTTGTTACCTCCAGCCATTATTAAAAAATGTGCAGCCATTTTTAAAAAATGTGCAAATATGTGCATCTGAACCATGTCCCCTTAAAAAAATAACACTTGCGGTTAATGTTTAGGTGCTTGTTTAAAGTGGAACTCTACGGAACTTTAATTTAGAGAAGGAAGTAAATAATTCGAACTATATTAAATCTAATAGAAATGGAGAGTTGCGAATTGTCACATGTTGTAATTCCCTTGATTCAATAAGTTGGTTGAATATCAACTGGCTCAAATCTTTCGGTACAAATAGGACAGATTTTTTTTTTACTTAACTCAAAACAGTATGAATAAAGTCACTGAAAAGTAATTATCTTTGCCAGGGATAGGGATAGTCATTGAATTAAAAAAAATTGTTTGTCAATAAAAACGTGAAAATTTGGTAAATGTGACATGATAAAATTTTGCTTAAGTTTTCTTTTCTTTTTGCTGTCGGGGTAGTTTTTGTGTTCGTTTGGTTGTTTTAACAACTCAAGTCTGAGAGTAAAACTCTGGTCTAAAAGATACTTTTAAACTATCATTTCAGTTTCTTTTTCAGTTGAGGTATCAGTTGAGCTCTCAGTTAAACTTATGTCTGAATACCAAAAACTGGAGCGTTTAACTAAAACTTTTAACTGAAACTGAAACTGATGGAATTCCCATAAGTTTTCATTTCAGTTCATCAGTTTTCTTTCTGGTTTTGGTTTTTCAAATTTTTCAAAAACAAAATAAAAGCTCAACCGAAAATCGAACCGACGTTTATTATCAGACTTTTTTTAACTGAACTGAAAATTGAACTGAGAACTGACCGTTTAAAAGGGCTATTAAACTTTCAGTTAAACTTATGTCTAAATGCTAAAAACTGAAACGTTTAACTTAGACTTAACTGAAACTAATGGAATTCCCAGTTGTCCGTCCAGCTCTGACACACGGTTCACAATGTTGGACAATGTACAAAAAGTATGAGAGCAAATTTACGGCAGCCGAAATGAAGATGCTTCGGATGACAGCAGGAGTAACAAAGCTTGATCGAATTAGAAGTACTAAGATCCGTGGAAGCCTTCATGTCAAAAGTACCATCTTGTACAAAATTCAGCACGACCGGCTCAGTTGGTATTGTCATGTTCAAATGAGAGATCCGCAGAACCCCGTCCAAAAGTCAATACCGTACAACGTTTCAACAAATTCGGGACGAAAAAGGAAAGGCAGGCCAAAACACTCCTGGTGCAAGCAAATGCAAAAACAGCAGCATTTGGTTGGCCTCAGACATGGAACAATCCAAAACCGGGAGGCTTGCCGACGCTTTCTGAGGTCAACGCAGCGTACCCCAACAGGCGGATCATTAGTGTGAAGCAGAAAAGTGGGAGAGTTGTGATCGCTTCAAGATCACTCCTCGTAACGCCGAAAATGAAAAAGAAGAAGAAGAATGGAATTCCCATCAGTTCAGTTATCAGTTAAACTGAATTTTGGCGCCCGCAAGCAAAAAGAAGGTTCAATGGAGCAACGGACTGACGTTTAAAAACAACAACTGAACTAATATCTGAACTGACAAGTGATCATCTAAAAGGGCCTTAAAAAACTAATTTTAATTTCTTAAGACAAAGAGAAAAAAGAAGACAGTATATATTTTCAGAGCTTTCTCACTTTTAATCAAGGTTTTGGCCTTGTCGTTGATCTGAAAGTTGCCTAAAAAGACAAAATTGCAAGGCTCTTCATAAAAACTAGATACCACGAATGTAAACAAACCAATGTTGTTCGAAATTTAATTTCAAAGATAGTTAAAGATTAACAATAGCAAATGCTATTGTAAGAAACTACAAATAATAATTTTTTAATTGTTTATTGTGTTAATTGCAACGTTTAAAGATTAATTAAGGCCAAAAATTCAAAAAATCTGGTGCATTGGGCAATTTCTTTTTTTAATTTAGCTAACACAAACATGTTATGATGTGAAAAGTAAAACAAGACTAGTTCACACGGAGATTAACCAGAAAACACTGAACAAACAACACATTACACTCGGCCGGTCGGCGTTAGATTAAGGGAAACGAAGTTAGACGGGATAACAAAAGGTTCTGTGTTTTAAATCTTTTGATTGATTCTGTATTGACACATATAGTTAGTTCTTAGTTTTATTTGTTTCATAATGTTGATTTCAATTCCAAGAATAATGATTGACTCAATTAAGTCAATTGAAAAGTGATAGTCAAAAGTTTGATCACGATTGATTCTATTATGATTAATTTAATTGCTCAAAACTATATACAAAAAAGCATTAGTTTTTGACTTTCTTTTAAAACTTCATTTAGGCAACCCTGCGCAAACTAGGTGATCGTTTGAGCTTTAAAGCTCCTTTCTGTCAGTTATTGTAGATGTACATCTACATACCACTAAATGTGTTATGCATTAGGTTTTTACTCTCTGCTTTTTTGTCAAACTACACAAGTAAGGTACTTCACATTTAAATACCTTCTTGCTTCTTTATCTAAGCTATAACTATAAAATAATAATGATAAGATAGTGTCCCACCGACCATTCAGAACAGAACTCAGAATTTAGTAAATAAAAATCATTTGATTGACCTGTCTCACTGGTTCCATGCATAAATTTAACTAAGGAGACTGCTTTTCATAAAGAAAACAAGTTGTTTTTACATTAAATCGTCGAAATCACTAACTGGTTCAAGAAACAAAATCAGTATGAGTTTTGTAGCTACACGAACAGCAGCACCTCGCCTACTATCCAGACTTATTTCTAAAAATAATTTCCGAGTCCCTAGAGAAATTAACATGTCTTCTTTGTCGTCTGAAAAGCCAATACTCTATTCCTACTGGCGGAGTTCCTGTTCATGGAGGGTTCGCATTGCACTCAATCTTAAAGAGATTCCCTATGACATCAAACCTATTAGCCTAATCAAGTCAGGTGGCGAGCAGCACTGTAATGAATACCGTGAAGTCAATCCCATGGAACAAGTTCCTGCACTTCAGATTGGTAAGTCGTGTTTTGCTTATTTTTTTTACAAGAATACACTGTTTAATGATTCAATATGTAGACGGCCACACCTTGATCGAGTCCGTTGCTGTTATGCACTACCTTGAAGAAACTAGGCCACAACGACCTTTGCTACCTCAGGATGTTCACAAAAGAGCCAAGGTTCGTGAGATTTGTGAGATTATTGCTTCTGGGATTCAGCCTTTGCAAAATCTCATCGTTCTCATTCATGTTGGTGAAGAAAAGAAAAAAGAATGGGCTCAGCACTGGATTACAAGAGGCTTTCGGGCTGTTGAAAAAGTTCTTTCAACATCGGCTGGAAAATACTGCGTAGGTGATGAGATCTCCATGGCCGATTGCTGCCTTGTTCCTCAAGTCTTTAATGCGAGACGGTAAGCATATAAAATACATACATAGTTATCATGTTGAAGGTGATTTTTTTTTTTCTTTTATTTTTAGATTCCACGTTGATCTTCGTCCGTATCCAATCATCTTACGCATTGATCGAGAACTGGAGAGTAACCCAGCATTCAGGGCAGCCCATCCATCCAACCAGCCTGATTGTCCCCCGGAATTGCCAAACAAATAAATCACTAAACATGGCTATTTGATAGCGCTTGGTTTGCAATTAAATTGCACACAGGCCTCAAACCTACTTATTTGAATATCAAGCTTACTTTTTATTATTTTTATAGAAACCAAAATTATTTTGAAAACAAATTGAAAATTTAATATTTTATAATATAAAACAAAAAAAGAAAACATGTATCTGTGGTCACAAAGTAAATTATTATTAAGAATTAAATTTATCTTATAAGTACATAAATATAACGCAATTCAGGGATATTCTACAAATTAATTAAACAACAGAAAAACATTGTTTAAGAAACCTATTTACCTGTTGGAAACGAGATACTCAGTCATTTAATTTAAATAATTAAACAAAACCAATTGCATTTACATAAAAACATAAAAATATTTTTATTTTTACGTAAAACTCATAGACAAAAAATAAAAACCTGAACAAAAAAAGTAAAAAATCAGCCAATGTACAATAGCCGGCTTAAAACAGCAATGTTCATCATTTATTGAGTAAAATTTGAAATTAATATAAAATATTGAAACAGCAACAATAGGATTATGATATGTTTGAAACAAATTCATTAACTTTTAAAGATTGTCATCATGTCTGACATATTCAATTCTTTTGGAAGATTTTTAAAACAAAATTAAGAAATTGTCTGTATGAAGAAGCAACGTAAAAAAGAAAAGAGACATTGTGATTGGATTTAATACCATTAATACATATATGTATATTTAAGCATTTAAATAAAATTAAAATTAAATTGGACAAAGTCTCAATGCAAAAAACAATCTAGTATTCTTTGGTTATTTATTTGACTCGATAGGTTTTTCAGCATCGGTTTTTAGGTTTCGTGCTCTATGTCACGATTAACGATACTCGCAAAAAACACCTCGTTATCGTTGCTTTGCGAATGCAAAGGGTTCGTATTACTAATAACGAAATGCGAGGCGAAACCCAAAACAACGAGAGCCACTACATAGACCGATTATTATCTATTACGAGAATGGATCCATGAATATGTCAGAATGAAAGCAAAACGATCACCAAAAGCAGTCGTAAGTGACAGCGAGCATCGTGAAATCTAATATTTCCAGAGAATATCATATGAGTGATTCCGAATAAAAAAAACTTTTAAATTTGAAAATGAATAAATGAAGTGTGACCTCATTATCATTGGAATCCCTGTAAATAAGGCTCTTCCAAACAAAACCGTTTTTGTAGTTGTGACAGCGACAAATTCAGCTTTTAAATTTTGTTCAAATAGCGATAATATCAAAGTGGCCACACATTGGCTATTATTGCGACAGAAATGCTGCTTACAGCATTTCTGTCGCTGTCGTAATTAGAAAAACAATTTCATTTGAGAGGGTCTATAAAGTCTCAACTTGTGCATTCATCAAACACGAGATTCAATCATTTGAGATTTTTCGATTTAAAACTATCCATATAAAGACCTAATTAACAACACACCACAGCAGTGGTGCATCCAATGCTAATCAAAGAGAAAGAACATTCGAGTCAAGCTCTTACTACCTTTTAACAAGTCCAACGTCTCCATTCGACTCCTGGAGCTTTGTGTTTTATAGAGCGTTTGTAGCACTTAACTTTAACTCTGTCCAGTCAATTAATGGGATTGTCGCGGTAAAGATTAAACTATCGTACAACTTTGCTAGAATTTCTTACAAATCTGCAACCAGCTTCACCCCAGGCATCGACATTAACCCCTCCTTTCTTTATCTGATCAAAATTCTCTTGTTTTTATAGTCCCATATCTAATTTTTGTGCGTTTAGGACAAGTTTTCCATTTTCGCAATTCTGGCTATTGTTTTATTCCAAGTATTACAGAAAATATTAAAAAAGTTGGGAATTAATTTGTCCTCGAGCAGTTGTGCTAAATAAAAGTTATCTATTTGGAACAATGATCGCAAAAAAAAACAAGGATCTACTGCAAATGTAAAAATTCGTAAAAATGTTTCAGAACCTTAGTCATATTAGGTTCGTTCGTTGAAGCCCTGGGGTCGCTCTGTGGTCGCCACAAAGCGTTTTTTGAGAAACGTAAAGTCGCCTTGAATGTAAAACTGAGTGTTTTTTTAGCCCTGGTGTTGACCTGGGTTTGCCGTCAACTCGCCCTAGGTTTTTACTGGGGCGAGTCGTCAAATGACTGTGTGGTAATTTTTTAGCTTAGCGTTTTTGAAGATTGGGAAACCCAGGTTTTTTGGCAACTCATGTGATGGTCAAGAAAACCTGAATCAACCCTGGCTAAAGTTCAACGAATGAACCTACATATTAACGTTAACAAAGCTTGTTAAGCAGGTAATAAAACTAACTTCAAGTAAAAAATTGTTTGGAGTATGTATTTGTTTTGAAGTACTAAAAAGGCAAACCTTTCTATGCGTTTTTATTCAAAAAGTCAAAGCCATTGGCGTTTATGCAACAGAGATACAAAACTTAATCAATTATTTTTGTTACAATTATGGGGAAATGATTCTTGATGAGTCTAGTAGTTGAGATTTTTCAAGTGTTTTTTACCTAATAAACGAAAGATTAGTACATTTTTAACAATTAAAGACACTTTTTATATATTTCCTCAAATGCACATTTCGGAAGCAATGCTTCTTTCAATCAAACGAAGCTCTTGTAGCTACGAAGTTTGTGTTTTGAGGGAACCCAATTCACTTTTGACAATTTAACTTTGCCCAAAAACTTTTCCGACTAGACAATTCGATTACACCATCTAAAGCTAAGGGCAGATCACTATAAACTGAAAAAGAACTCTTCCAAGGAATTGAAATAAAGGACGTTGGTGTAATTAGTCGGTGAAAGGATGGAGAGGAAAAAAAGGAAAAGGTGGAAACGCTGTTAAGTTTATTATCTATTCGAAAGTAGCCCAGGTTAACTAGAAAACATAGGCCCGTATTATGAGCAGCGAATCGAACGTTCGCTTCTAGTCGAACTGTTCAGCGAACTACAAGCATCGTGGTATTATGATTAGCGAACTTTAACATTCGCTTGTGATGTAATAGGTACCAACATAAAAGAGTAAATATTTCATAAAGTCATATGTCAAATTGCCATATAATTGTTGTTGATTTGTTAATAGAACATCTTTCTCAATTAAATTCGTTATAAGTAGTGTTGATTTGTTTTTTGAAGATGTAGAAGAAAATGAGAGTGCACGGAACAAATTAGTGTCTTAGTTTGGTCTTTAAAAAAAAAAACATATGTGCATTTTCTCTTTCACTTAAACTGTTCTCCCCTCTTTTATAAGCTGGCAGGGATCGCTGCTGACCAGATGATGATGGTTCTTGAACATGCTGGATATCTTCATCTTGCAGAACTTGGGCATCTTCATTATTACGTGAGTGAGTTGAGGTCAATTGGAAAACAATTGCTCAATTGCTTTACGAACTAACTGCTGTTTTGTCCTTAATGAACAGAAAGAAATTAGCATCTTGTTTTTAAAAGTTAATAAAAATATTAGAACTTTTTTGGGAGTGGTACGGAATCCCCAAAAAAAGAAATCCCCATCGGTTAAAATCCCCAAAAATTAAAATCCAACTTGCTAATATCCCCACAGACATATTGCATATGGATGAAATCCACACCTACATAATCTTTTTTGCCGAAATCCCCACGAAATCTCCAAATCCCCAGTGTCCGTGTACATCTAAATTAAGTGCATTAATTTTTCTGAAAAATTTGATGAAATTATCTTCTTGTGCAGTGTTCTGTCTTTGTTATAAGACTAAATATTTTTTCATTATAAAGAGAAACTTTTTTTTTTTTGAATTTTTCTTTTCATTTCGTTTTAAACTTTGAAAGGGACCTTATTTTGTTCGCATTATTGTAACATACTAAGTTTTTGCATATTTTTTAATAACTTACAAAATATAAAAATGTATTTTCCTTTTAATAAACATAACAAATTTTATAAAGAATTTTATGTTTACTCTTTGTTTTGCATTTTCCTGCAAGCATCCTCAAAACAAATCGCCGCGATTTTATCGCATGATTCAATACTTGAACATATTTGTTTTGGGGATATTTGTTTGGGGATTTTAGGTCTGTAGATTTTGTCTTTGGAGATTTCAGAGTTGGGGATTTTAATTTGGGGATTTTGCGTTTGGGGATTTCCGTTTGGGGCTTTTGGTTTGGGGCAAACGTCACCAACCCAACTTTTTTCTTAATTCACTCATTTTTGCCAGAAATGCATCCAAACAGAAACAGTAAACAAACACAAAAAAAACTAAACCCTTCGTTCGCTTGCTTTATCACCAATAACTTTCGTTCGACCGATTTTGTTGCGCTGGGCTAATACAATATCGAACGTTCGCTACTCATAATTGGTCGATAACTCCAGTCGATAACTTTTTGACATTTGAAGCGAACTTCATTAAATCGAGTCGCTTCTAATAATACGAAATTATCGAATTTGCTTGGATTTTAGTTCGATTCGGTACTCATAATGAGATCCATAATGGAGTGGTTTTGCGTAGAAGAACAGAGTGACGCGGGGGCGAGGATATCATATGGGTCAGAGCTTTTGTAAGTGTATTGAGATCTCTGAGGACTCTCGCAGTCAAGTGAATACAAACAATATCTGTTTCACAACAGAATATACACTTTCAAGCTCATTGGCCAATATACTGCATGGAGGTGGTGAGTAATCAAACTAAG
The DNA here is from genome assembly GCA_914767635.1 of Melanostoma mellinum. Classification (NCBI taxonomy): domain Eukaryota; kingdom Metazoa; phylum Arthropoda; class Insecta; order Diptera; family Syrphidae; genus Melanostoma; species Melanostoma mellinum. The sequence continues at coordinate 7,336,910 of OU612058.1, read as the reverse complement.
CACACATTTGTAGATGGAACTGTCATACAAAGAGATTTGGTAATAAGTGTTGGGAACCATAACGTGTCAAAATTCTAAAAGTTCAACAATTTTCATTTTCTTTTAGACAGTGCAGTTTTTTTTTCTTGCCATCCTACGAAACCATCTGCAAAAATTTTATGTGAACATTACAAACAATCAAAAATCAAACTCAACTTTGGTTTTACTTATATATTTGTATTTATTATTACGGTAAAATATGTACGGTTTTAACAAATATATTTTTCTATTTTTTTAATTCATTTATTATTTTCAATTTTTTTATCTTACTTTTTCTTCTTATTTTTAATTATTTTTTTCCAGCACAAAATAAGAATTGAAACGTATTTTTATCTCCATGTTTAAAAGAGAGTATGTTTTTTTTTTTATTAATTAAATAATCTTTACGCAAAGCAGACTTAACGTCATCAATAACTAAAAAAAATCCAAATCAACATCAAGTCAATAGGTTGAAAAACAAAGCAATTCAAACGTAACGCGCTTAAATTCTAGCATTGATATTGCGAATTTTAAAAAGTTAAAATATAAAAAGAAAAACAATTCAAAATGTGTCTTCTTTAAAATGGATTTTCTAAACGTTTCCTTGCACTCGCTGATGTTGTCAAAAGATATAACTTGCGTTTTTTTTTTATCATACTTTAAATATATTTAATGTATTTATTTAATTTACTGTGAATTTTTAAGAAAAAAAGTTTCCGAGTTATTATAGCCTAAGAGCACATTTCGATCAACAAGTTACTTTTAAAAATGCGCATATTTCGTTCATCTCGAAACTGATCGTCAAGACGGCATAATGATTTTTTTTTAAACTTAATTCTGCTCTTATTTAATTTATTATCATTTGTTTTTTTTGTTTTTTTCGTTAATACTATTCAAATTTAAACTTGTATATATATGTATATATATAATTTTTTTGAAATTAATTTATTTTTCTTTGTTTTTATTATTATCACAGTCGAATCATAATAGATTTTTGTTGTTTTTCTTTTTTATTTTTGTTTTCTTTTTTATAATTATGAGTCTGAGTGATGTGAGAACAGGTTGTTTTTTTTTTAATTTTACATGAAGATGTATTTTTTCATTTGATTTTTTTTGTTTTCTTAATTTGTTTAGAAGTGTACGAAATTTTAACTGTGATTCAATTGAAAATAAATGAAAAAAAAAGAGACAAAGAAAAACTTGAGTAAATATGAGACTGGAAAACATGTACCTATACATTCTTGAGCAAAGTTTGTCTGGTTCCAATATATCGTATGTATCTTAAAGATTTAGACAATATCTATCTCCTTGTTCGGGCAAAAAACTGCTTTCTATGTATATATGTTAGTTTAAGGAAGTTTTTTTCTTAAAGATTTGTAGGCAAATTTAAACATTTTATCTCCGTTAGTAGTTGGAAAGTATGCAAGATAAGGAGATTTTAATATTTTCGAAAGGAACTCCTTTAGGGCTTTGTTTGTTTTTTTTTTTTTATACTTTTGAAATGGATTTGAATTTTACTAATAAGTTTACTCTTCTAAAGGTACTTATGTAATGACGATATAATGTTGCATGCACTTCTTTTTGTCTGATTAAATTTTTCTATATTTTTTTATATATTTTTTTTTAAATTATTTTTAATGAATTTTTAGTCTCTATGAAAAAGAAAAAACAAAGAAAGTATGGCAAAAAGTATGCCAAGAAAATGATCAGGATGCGCACTGTAAACGGGGAGTAGATAATGTTTCTTTTTCTTTGAATAATGAATTGAACGCCCTGATCATTTATAATATACCAAATTCTTTTAATTACTTATGTTTTTCTTTTTATTGTAAATATGTTTGTATTTTAATAACCTACGTAAAACTCTCTCACCATTTTAAAGGCGAAAGGCACGCCATGTTGCATGGAATTTCTGTATCTAATTAATTTGTTTAATTCTAATTAAGAATAATTATGTTTCAATTTGTGTTTGTTTTTCTTTTTTTGCATTTTTTTTTCTTTTTCTGTTTTTTAATTTATTTATTGCACAGCAATATTCATCGTCTAATAAAAGTATGGATTTCTGTTTATTTTTTGCTTTTGGTTTTGTTACACCGTTCGTTTTATTATTCTACACGTATGTATATATATATTCATACATATATACATATTTATATGCAATATATATATTTTTGTAAATACATTCATTTCTTACAAGTATTCAAAAACAATTTTCTAAATTTTTGAGTTATGTAGAGGACCTACATGTAGACACACGTAATGTGTTTTGCTTGTTATATGTATGTTGTTTAAAATCATAATTTAGAAATATATTTTTATTTAACTAACTGCATAAAGTTCTCTTTAGATACTTTGGCCTAAGTGAAATGATGCCCTCAAGTGTATTTTACTCTCAAATATATCTACGAGACTACATAAATGTTAAATATGATCTCTTTGCATCTATGGAAATTGTAGTTAGGTACTTTAATGATTACTTTTTTCTTTTCTTTATTATTAGTTAGGTTGTTAGTTGTTTGAAGTACAAGAGAACCTATGAAAATGTCTACGTAAAAACATTATATCAGAGTGGTTTTCACATTGATGTAGAATGTTAATAACTTTGATTATAACACTTTAACCTACTTCGTATGAACTACGAAAATACGAAATTCTATAGGTAAAAACGAGATCGATAGACATTACTATTGAAAATATCCAAATTATTTTTTAACAACAATTTAGAATAAAATTAAAATTTTGTTCAATTTACTGAATACTGGATCATTCCCAATCGGAATGGGGGTCGTTTTAGGTTTTTGACTTTGCTTTTGCATTTTAATTTGAATATTACTCAGTTAAGGTTGCTTATTGTTCTGAAATCTAAATATATTTATGTATTTCTTTAGATAGGATCTCTCGATTGATTGTTTAAGGTACTAGAGAAAAAGTGTAATGCAGCTAGAACATTTGAAGTAATTTCATCTCGGTTTGAAATATTTGGAAAAAGAATAAAAAATAATATATGTTTCATTTTCATTTAATGGTTATATTGTTTATTATAAGTTTTTTTTTTAATTATTATTTTTATCATTAAGAACATATATATAACTTCGTTTTTTTTACTACTAGTCATTAGTTAATGAGAAAAATTTGTTTTCTATGCTAAACAGTGATAATAAACGATGTTTTTCATTTATTAATATTATAACTATCCAAACTATCTGCAACTGACTTTCTGTTTTTAATTGTATGTATGTATGTATTTATGTATGCATATTATTTATTTTTTTGCTATTTACCTTTTAGCTTATATGATAAATATGTAGGAATATGTATATGCATTGTTTGGATATATTTGATGCATATATGTTTATTTATTTTAAATAGATATAAATGTTAATTTAAACTGCTTCAATAAAATATTTAATAGACTTTCATTTTGATTGTATAACAATAAGTTTTTTCTGTATTAACAAACAATAACAAAACGAAAATATAAAATATTTTCGCTATAAGAACCTAGATGGTTAACAGTGAATTTTTTTATCCTTGTGTGACACTAGCAAGTTCAGCTATGAAGTATATAATTTGAAAGTTTTGCCATCTTGTTTCTTTGTTTTACTTTTTTTTATTTTTTTTTGTTTAATACATTTTTTAAGTTACATATCACAGATTCATTACTTTGAATTATTTTTTGTGATAAAAGAGCTATGAAATGAGGTGCGAACGCATGTGATGTGTGCCATATCTTCTCTGTTTGAAGATGTGAACAATGTGAAGTTCTAACAAGTAATTAAAATAAAAGATATAAAATGTAAATACTTCAATCAAATTGCTTACTACTCTTGTTTCAAGTTAGTATTCAATAACGAATGTTTTATTTGCAACATCTTCTAGTCAATGCCTAGCTTTAATGACAAGTCAAATCGAACCTTATGTCAAAAGGAACACTGAGAAATTTTAATTTGTTTACGACATTAGCTTTGGTCCGCTTCCACGTATGAGAATTGGTCTACGCAGAGTATATTCTCTACATTTTAAAAGACGCGTTGTGCTACTGGTGTAATGCTTAGCACGTCAGACTTTTTTTAACCCCTAAAACATCCAATTGCTTTTACCTTGAGTAACTGGCAAGTTGTTTTTTAGTAACTCAATTGCCATGAAGAGTACTTTCTCATAAGGATTTTCGAAAACGGCACAAAACTAATGTGTCCCCGGCCCCACAAGTACATCCCATTCAGGGATGTGTTTCATTGAATTCTCCTCATACAATTTTCCTAGTTCTTCTAATTTTCTAGTTTAAGATATTTTGTTTTGAAATTATCAAAAGCTTTATATCTGTTGACGCCATTTTGTATGCTTTTTCTTTTACCAGGGTATTGCCAGTCACGTGGGAGTTCGAGGTTCGATTTCCAGAAACATAAAATTTGCTTTCTCACAGTTTTTGTCTTTCACGAGAAACCGTCAAGTCCTCCAGGAGTAATTATACTGCAATGAAACTCGCTTTTTAAATGAGCCGTTCAAAGTCGGAATAAAATGTTATGGCCCTAAAATGCGAAAGGCCTTGAAGCGTTCCGAGCTTTATTGAGCAACCCCCTTTCTAATTTATTTTATTGCATTGAACGTAACATTTTATAAGATATTTTGATATCATCAGAAGATATACCTTCAGGTTAATCCGTTTCCCTTGACAATCGAGATAAAAAAAACTTAACTGTGTGCAACAGCTCATCTATGTAAATACACATAAACACCTTTACATATCTTGAAATATTGAAAATCATTAAAAAAATTCAAAGAATAGACATCGTCTTCACAAGACTTATTTTCGATTTTTTGCCTCTTGAGGTAGGTTTTCTGAGTTGTAATGGTAAACTGTTACCACTTTTAAATTTACGAAGTAAATAAACAAATGTTCTGCTTTTTTGTGCTAAAAGTTCGCCTGGATACCACTGAATCTGTGAAGAAGCAACTTTCAAAGCGGTAACGGTTTTATGGCGGTGTTGCTACATATTCACCACTTAAAGATTATCTAAAGAACAACAAATTTGAAGACAGAAATAGAGCAAGGTACATTATGTAGAAGGCTTTGCGTTTTAAAATTCAGACCTATTTTAAATTCTTAAAAACCAGGAATAGTATCGGAATGGATTTGTGAGTTTTTCGTAACACCTTAACACGAACTGCACTGAGCATCGTGAATTTGGACGAGGACAAATTCTGCCAATATTATCTGTTGAGTTTACTGGGACATATTGGGCATCGTAGTTTATAATCTTTTCCTCTTAACTCAAACTAAACCGTTTGAGAATTAACATGAGCACTTAAAAAGAGACCCTAAAGCGAGAGTAAAGTTTAACAACTTCTTACAAAATTAAATCATAATATCGCTTTTAAAAAGACTCTTACTTTGGCTTCTAAGACACTTTCGTCATAATACGTACGATCTAAAAGATACGCAACACCTCTGGAGGTAAAATAAGAACACAGTTTGAAGACGGAGAACCTCAATAAGTTCAGATCTTGGTATTTTACTTCTGATCTAAGTACAAGTCTTATTGTTTTGTTGCAACGTGTGAGTTCTTGACTTCAAGACAAAAATATTATGTATCAGTTGACTATAATAATGACTCCAACTCTGTTCTTTGCTTTTATTTCTGGAGGATTCAGACAATAAATAAATGTTATATCATCACAGATTTGTTTTACCGTGAAATAGCCCATGAGGAAATCTTAGAAAGTTTCAGAAGAGAATATTCCCGAGTATTTGATCCTGTATTCATTGATGGAGAAAAGAGAAAAAGCCAAAAAAAAGAGTGTGAAGACTTGGAAGGAATTAAGTATCATTTAAATGTATCCAGTGATTTGTTTCCATTTTTTGTACATTTATGTCACTTGCTTCAACTCGCACTCGGAATGAAACAATAGAAGAACAAGTCTTTAACCATTCATTGCCTCATGACACTTTTGTCAGCTTGAAAAATAAACCACCTGTGAAGCCTTCAGCGGCAACTTCTATTTTTCAATTGGCACCCATTCAATTCACAAAGTTTGGCATTTATGTTACTGACTAGATGCCTGAAAGAACACATCCCTTGTGATGTATTCAAATAAAACATTTAAATATAGTAAACAATATGTGAAGTAGGCTTCCGCGAACCATACTCATTTCCTTAAGATCACTTGTTTCATTGCAGTGAGTCTTGCTGTTCGTTTTTATTACGTTATAAGTTTGCAAATGTGTAGATACATGTGATTGTATGTTTGACAATTAATGTGATGTGAGTTTTTATAACAATATGCACCTAATTTTATTTATTCATTAGTATTTTACAAATTTCAAAATAAAATCAAACAAAAAGTATTTTTATAAATTTCCGTCACACAAGGATGTTTTTTTTTCATTTCTTTGAATTATTTTTATAATATTGCACAATACATATATGTATATATATATACTATTATTCAATATAAATATATATATATACATGAAAACATAAATATTTACTGACTTTAACAAAAAATAAACTTTATAATGTATTTATACGTATATTTAACAGCTTGTTCATGTATATATATAAATGCATATATATACATATATTTCCAACTATCCTCTTGACAGAAAAAAAAGTAAAATTAAAGTTAACAATTCATGTTTATGAAATATGTATTATTTATTTTTATTTATAAAATAAATCTAAAACATAAAAACCATTTATAATAATGTTATGCGTAAATTGTTGAAGAAGAAAATAATGATTAAGAACTAAATAAAGAAAAGTTATGATTTTATATTTGAAAAATGATGAGCGTTTTCAGTGAAGTCGAATGATAAATATAACATGTGGTTTTGGTTTTGGAAGCGAAATGGGTCTAAATGGAGTTGGGTTTAGATTTGATTTGACTTCCTTATGAGCAATAAAAGTGGCAGACAAAAAAGGAGAGGTTAACAAAAAACAAGCACTATTAGCGTTGTAAACATAAAAATTTATTTTCTATTATTTATTTTGTATACATAAAATATTTATATATATATATATTTTAAATATAAACTCTTTAAAAATCAAAAATAACAACAAAACTATGGTGTATGAAAAAAAAAAACAAATTAACATAAAAATAAATCTGTGTAGGTAAAATATACAATGTATTATTTTTATTATTATTATTATTTAACATTAAAGTAGAATGAAAACGAAAAAAAAATTATTTTTCTAAAGCTACGTAGCTAAATTTCTATAGCAATATGAAATGAAGAAGGCTTAGTAAGCCTGGTCTTTTTTTAAATATACAAATAACTTTGTAATGTCTTTATTTGCTTCATTACGCGCAGTAAAAACAAATTAAATTTAAACAAGACAACAAATTATAAATTGCACAAATCATAATAAAAAAGTATATGCTTTAGACTTATCGTATTTATAAAAAAAAAAATATTTGAATAACTTTATAAGCTAAGCAAACTGTGATGGCGTTATTGTTAAAAGTGGAAAATATCATCAAAAAGTAATTATTAACTATATAAAAAAAAGGTATTCGTTTATTCTTTTCAACCTGGCGGCGGATATTGTTGTCGATATTTTTAATTGTAAAGCCAATATATATGAAAGGAACAAAATGATTGGAAGTAGAAATCGAAATCGAAGCAGCCTCGTAGAAATTTTTTTTGTTTTTGCTTTTTTTTCTTCTTTTTTTGCTCATCAAAGAGCTTTTGTTTTTCTACTCTTTAAATCAAGTCGAATAAGACAAAAGGGGCGCGCACACATTACCACTAACGATCCAATTGTTATACAAATCCATCGTTAATTTATTATTTGTAATTATTTTATCAATGCAACAATGAACTCTTTTCTTTTTTCTTCATGCGGGTTGTAGTTCTTTCCATTAATTTTGTTAGTCACCATTATTTTGTTGAAAGAATATTTTTTAAACAAAATTCTCTTGCAATTGTGTAGGTAATTAAATTTAATCTGGTTGCAGCAAGAAACAAACTGATAATTGCCAAAATTAAAATAAGGATTCACACCACTACAAAAAAAAATGTAAATAAAAAATTTTTATTGCTGTGTCTTGCCTTTGCCCGAGGCGCAAATAAAATTAATAATTAATGTGGTTTCCTACTCTAAATTATTAGATATTATAATTATTTTCTTGTATACAAGAAAAAAAAACAAAAAAAAATTAAACAAAAATAAAAAACGAGGTAAAAAGTTAACAAGTATCAATAAATATTTACCTTGAATCACAAAAAAGTTTTAGTTTTAAACTTTACACAACAGACACCGAAGAGACTAAAATCCCTAAAAGGAGATATCACTGAAAACGCTCATATTAATTTTCATATTTGTTTCGAATAAGAAAAGTACAGATAGTAAGCATGTTGTAGTAGTAGTAGTTATTGTTGTTGTTGTTGTTGTATCACAAACAATCTTCTGTTAAACAAACCTAAAAGTACAATTGTTTCAATTCACAACTTATTGGAAATGTTTAATTTGCTTAAATTGCTTTAACTTCTTTTTTTTTAATAGAGAATTTGTGGACTTGGATTTAAAAAACATTATTTTCTCGCTTTTGACTAATTTTTTCATCTTTTTTCTTCCTTTTCCAGTGCCACAAAGTCAATATGTTTATTTTGCTTTAATTTTCTTCTCTTTTTCTTTATTGTTTAATAAATAGATATTTCTCTGTTTAAAAATTGAACTATGTGCATAAAAAGAGCAGAATTTTACTATATATTTTTTTTTTTTTACTTAGAACAATTTTTAAACTGCTTTTGAATATTACTCTGTGTAGATGGTAATTTAATAGGTTTTAGTTTTCTTATCTTTTCTTTTTTTCATATTTTAGTTTTTCTTTTTTTTATATATTCTTCTTTACGAGCAAATTAACAATTTAAAAATATAAAGAAAGTGTATGGATGTGTGTGAGTAGGTTTCATTGTTTAATAGCCATACACACGTGATTTGTATGTTTAATTCACAACAGTGGTTAATGGAATTTGGCGCGCCCTCTTGTTCTCCTCCTCGTTGATTTTCTGTTCAATTAAAAACTGAGCCTTTGCGATGGCATTCTGTTGACCAGTTATTGTTACAATTCGATTTCTAGTGCCAGGTGCGAATATGCCTTTTTTAGATATTTGTACATTAGCGCCAGATACATGTTGAATTTCAACTAAACTACGACCGTTTGGACCTGCAATTTGTTTTATGTTTCATTGGATTTATAAGGTTTTTTTCTTCTTTTTTTTTTGTTATTTATGGTTTAATATCCTTGGTCTTATAAAAGAATTTCAATTATTTTAAATAAAAGTTAAAAGTGATTAAAATGTGTTGTTTTTTTTTTTTTTTTTGTTAATATTCGTTGCATACACCTCCTACTGTCTATGTATTGCTTTTTCATTTATTTGGAATGTTCCTACACTAAATTTCACCTGTTAAATGTATATAATTAATAATTGATTTGAGGTATATCGACTTATAAAAATAAAGAATTATCCAATTATTATTTACCTATGTATGTATACTATAACAAGTGTTTGCCCTATGTATAAAATATTTATATCTTTTGTCTAACTTTTCCTTATAATATTTATTAGAAATATCAACAATGTATAATGTGATAAATTGGTGATGGAATGGATTTTGGAATTTTGACCGACATTTTAGTGTCTAGCAAGGTTAAGATGACAACGATCTTCCTATGAATGCGACACTTACAATTATTTTGTTTATAAATGCAAAAAATTTTATGTTCCACTTTTTGAATTGGCTTTTAATTTCAAGATGAGTTATTGAAGTCACTTGCCCCGTTTTTAATTACACAGCTAGTCACGAAAATGCGATTTCATTTGGGCTACTTTTTAGCTACAAGCAAAGAGCAAATATCGTAGAAAGTGTGTGAATTGAGAAATGTTATTCCGTGGATTTATGGTTGGGAATACTCACTTAACCATTCGCGCAAATGGGTACAATTTCTGACGATATAATAATGTATAAATCATACGGACTAGGATGTTTATGAACAGCGACTGGAAGAACGCAGTCGCAACTAGCTCGTCCAAAATTTCATGCAGCATTCATACTTTATATTAAAATATAAACATATAAAAGAGGCGAATGTAAAGTCGCATAAGTCAGAAAATCAGAATTGCTACTGCAAATCAAGTGGTCGCCTAACCTAAAGGCGCATCTATGAAACATATAATAGCGCTTCAGCATATTTGACATCGACAACAAAGAGTTTCATTCACTTCACGACGCATAGGCTCGTGATTTGGAATATTTGGCAAATCTGTGGATTATATTTTTGGAAACCTTTAGGGTACATTTCGTTCGGGTATGACAAAATCTTGTGCGCTCTCATGGCTATTACTGTTGGACCTTGAGTCGTGAAAATTTAGAATCTCAAGAAATGTTCATACTAATTTTTAAAAGGAGGAAAAAGGTTCTCAAAGTTCTATACAGAAACGCATAATTCTAATAACCCTTTTAGACGGTCAGTTCTCAGTTCAGTTTTCAGTTCAGTTAAACATAGTCTATGTAAATAAACGTCAGTTCGATGTAAAGCTTTTGTTTTATTTGTGAGAAATCAAAATCACAAAGAAAACTGAGAACTGAACTGAAATCTTATGGGAATTATATCAGTTTCAGTTTCAGTTGAACGCTTAAGCTTAACTTATAACTCAACTGAAACTGAAATGATCGCCTAAAAGGGCCTTTAGATTTCATATCGAAGCCTATCGCTCTATCATACAAAAATATTTAAAGGATCAGCACTCTAACATCCAACCCAACACCCTGTAATCGCAATCATCTAATCGACCGACCGGAAAAGGATATTCTGTCATCAATTTAATCGACACCATGAATTGCCGGTTAAGGATTTTCTGTCTATGTACATATGTAAATACGCTAGAAATAAAAAAAATAAACTCTCTTTGTAACGGAGTCTGTCCAGTGCCGGCAAAAATTGGGTTGAGGATGAGATTGTGAGCTATTTTAGTTCTATTAAGACCGGAGGATAGAGCGATCTTGCTACTGTGAATTGGGATGTAAGAGGATAAAACATACATTGACTTCTATTTTTTACTGTGAATTCACACTTTTTAACTATTTTTTCGTGGGTGCTTGTTTTCGGTTGATTTCCTATTTTCGGTTATGTGCAGTTTTTAAAGAGCAATTGGAAATTGAAAGACGGCATATAACTCAAACAAAATTCAATTCCTATTTTCTATTATGTGCAATTTTTAAATGCTTTCACAGTTATTTGAAATTGACAGACGGCACTACAGACATTCGAAGAATGTTCGTATGAAAATCAACGCAAAGAATCTACCATCAGAATCATGCTTCTCATAGCCAAAATTATAGAAGTAACTCTTTTAACGTTTACGTCTTATTAGCAACAGACGTAAACAAAAATGGTTTAAGGACCTCGTTATGCCTTTCTATTGCACAAATGGAAACATTTATGTATGTATATTTTAAATTCCTAATAATAAGTTTTTCCTAGATTTAAAAATTGACGGTTTATATGACCATAAATTAAGACCACTAATTTTGTGGTGAAATAATGAAAGAAGGAAATTACATGTCTCCTGTACAACTTGGACCTTTCAAATAAAAATTTAAAAACCGAGTAAAATGTACACTTCGTAATTTCAAAAAATCTGTGAGCGAAGAGGATTGATATTAACAGTGAATACAATGAATTGACGGTTTTTTTTTTTTGATATTTTTGCTGTACACTACCATAAGTAAAATTGAGGTGGTTCAATCACAGATACTTTTACTTTTTTTATTTTTTCCTTTAAAATATTAATAACTGATGTTTTGGAATGGGTGTCAGTAGTAAAAACGTGTTTCTTTAAAGATTTAGAAGTTGAAGAAGTGTTTTATCGAAAATGGAATTAATGCGGTCAAATACGGCAAGATTTTGACTAGATATAGTGGAATATCAACGACATTCGCAGAATTATTACTGTTTTCTTTCTTTTAACGCAATATTTGTGATTATTTCTTTTTTCTCGTATTGAATTATTTCCTAGTTTGTGTTTAATTAAAACCTACATATATGTATATATACGTACGCTACAAATCAAATTTGAAATCACGTTTCATAACAAAAACAATACAAAAAAGTATATGTATATATATATAGATGTATAAAGCCTATAGAGGTACTCTTTTTTGTGACACGAATGAATGTAAAACAAAAATAGAGCGGAAATAACGAAGATTTTAAAAAGAGAATTTCTTTAAAACAATTTGTATATAAACTAATAATAGGAATGGGGATAATGAAAGTAAGGGTACCCCGCCGTCGTACCTAAAATAGCGCCAACAATAACTTCTGGAATTTCAACATTTTTGGTATCTTTTGGGCCCAAATCGCCAGGTGTGGGACTTTTGCTAAGTCCACCATGTTGCGCACCAAGTGATTGTCCACCAGCACCACCAGTTGCAGCTGCCAAGCCAAAGCTATTGTTATTCATCGATATGGGTGTAGCTGCTTGCGATCCAAAATGGCGCATTGGATCGAATTGAGCAGCTGCGGCCGCAGCTGCAGCCTCTAATTGTGTAGGACGGGCGGCAGCAGCAGCAGCTGCTGCAGCTGCTGTGTACTGTTCTAAATTAACTTGCCCAACAGCACCGAAAACATTACCAGCTGCCGCTGCCGCTGTTGCTGCAGCCGCCGATTGCTCCAAAGCAGATACGCCCAAGTATCCAACAGAAGCTTGATGTGCTCCATTGGTGTGCGGCACGCCAACGCCCATTCCAAGGACACCATATTTAGCGAGAACACCCAATGCTGCACACACTTCTGTAGTCGCTTGTTCAGAATAACCAGATCCTCTCATAGCAACCTTTAAAAATACAAAAAAACAAAAACAATTATGTATAACTCAAAACGTCGTCATATAAAATTTGATATTTTTATGTACTAAATGAGTTTAATGAATCAAAAAAGGATTTTCTTCAAATATTAGGTATGTATAACTGTAATTAAAATTTTAACTTTCTGTTGTTGATTTATGTACATACATAAGCACCGTACAGTATTTTTCAGGTTAATTTTGAAAACAGTCATACCGAACTGGAATTTTATCGAAAAACACGAATTTAATAAAACAGAGAAATTATCTTGAAACGATTTGGGAGCTGCAAGGCCTTCAATCTTACTAGGTGAGTCTTAATGAATTTTTAATTAAGTGACCATACGTACAGCAGTAGGCTGAAGGGCACCAAGAATACATCTGTCGTACATGGCGTTTGTGTCATATAGCATCGAAAGATCCCCAGGATATTGTCCAGTGTTCTAAATTCAATTAGTTTTGTTTCTGATTAAAGAAGTTTGGTTATAATTTAAGGATCTTAGTTTGATAAATATTATTTCTTTCTTTTTTTACTTAATGGAAGGCATGAGTCTACAGTCTATAAATGAATTGTAACAAATGACCCTGACTTATTTCTGGGTTAAGCCATCTACGATCACACATTAATGAAGAGAGACGAGAGTGATTAAAAAAGTCAAAGGTATTTTATTTATTTCGTTCAAGCGCACTGGCTAGCGGCTCCATCTACCGGTCTTCTTTAGTCTACTCAGTCAGAGAATGTCATTCAGTAATGATTGGTCACCCTTCAATTCAATTTTTTAAGGAATTTAGTTTCGGAAACACGAATATGAAAATAAAATTTTCTTATTTTTAATGATTTCTAGGGTAACATTAAAATGATAATTTAAATGTTTACGCAGCAGGCGTAATGTAAATACAAATGTTCAAAGTTGATAACTAACATTTAAGTGTTTGCGTCTAACAATCATTCCAATTCGTTATCCGGGCCTGGATTCCGTAACTTTTTACCAATTCTACAAATCGTTTATCGTCAATTGTATCGTCAAAAGACCGTTTCATTTTACTTTACTTTCAAGCGATTGAAGGACAGCTGTTTTACTATCATCTTATAAATTTTCTTACTTGTTAAGGTTTTTTAATAGATTTAGATTCAAAAGGACAGTTGATTGTTTTTTGTTCAACTACGCAATAATTCTGAACTGGCCAGTGAGAAGAATAAACGGTCTAACTCAGTATTCATAGATTTTCATACTATAAGCTTTTTATATATTGAAGGTTTGGTTTTTGAATTGGCAGCATTGCTTCTACTGATCATCAACTTAACAGTTGGCATTATAGTTGTCAGAATATAAAAAAGACTAAAGTTTTTTAGAAAAACGTTTTCAAATTAAGCAAATTTATTTAGAAAACTTCGCCAAACTTCCCGACTGCTCTTCTAACGGGCTTTCTTTTCGAGCTTTAGTTTTAAGTAAGTAATCGATACAAATCGAAAGCTCCTTACAGATTTGGCACGACGGCGACGAAAGCATATCTAATAACTCTCAAAGTGCAAAATGTCAAAGTTTTAAATGTTAAAAAAACTCACATCTTGAAAATTTGATTTGGTAGAACTAAGAGACGCCAACGATTTGATGTGTAAAATGAGATTTAAACACATTTTTTTATTACACACAAACGTCAACACCAACAGCACAATTCAATGCTGTAAAATGTAAGCTTTAAGAGAAATACCGAAAACGTTTTCCTTTTAGTTGCCTACTTTTGCTTACGTTTTATATGAAAGTGATAACTGAATAACTATCACCGAAAATCATCACAAATGTGACTAACACACGTGACTGTCCTTAGCCGATTGCACCTGGATCGAAATATTTAACCAGCAAAATTGGGGCTTAAACACTCGAGAAAAAAGCTTTCTGTGCTTATAATAATTTTTATTTTATTCTGAAAACAACCATGCGAAATTTGTATATACAAAAAATCGATAATGCGAAAAATGTACATCTAAAAAATATACATTATTTGAATAAGCATTTCATTTCTCGGAGTACGTTACTATTTTTCAGCCGATCAAACACGATTTAAGGCGCAAGAGTTGAGCAAGTCCGTGAAGGGAGCCAGCTCTTTACCTCCTTGAATAAAAACATTTTTTTATCCTTGAAAAATCATAATGAATGTATAAATTCAAACCTTTCTGCAGCTTTGTGGTGTGACTGCGAATAATGAAAACAAACATGAGTCACACGCACAAACTTAAGCCAGGCAGAAGATAAATCGAAATAGTTGTAAGGGAAAGTAAGAGTGTAATTTTCTTTTGTAGATGAATTTAAGTGAAAAATTGGAAACACAAAATTCGACTTCAATGTTTTCGGAGAAGTTTGATCCCGAGCTTTGCTTTTCAGTTTTCAGCAACATATCAAATGACTTTGTTACAGTAAAAAAGACAAACAACTGTTTTTTATGCTATCGACCGCAATGCACGGCTGTAGAGCTCTTTAAAAGAATCTAATGTTAAACGGCACCAATGAAATGATAGAAACAATTATTTGTCAAAAAAAAAATTAAAAATACACTACAAAACTAGATCTTACCTTGATGTGTTCTAATAGTTGTGTAGCCACAGCTAGATTAGGAGCAAGATTTGGTGCACCTAGATTCAGTGACAAATTTATGCCTGTTCCATTGACTAGCAAACCTGCAGGATTACCAGCACCACCAATGGCTGAACTCAAAGTCGAATTCAACGAAGCCGTACTCGCATTTATTGCATTTTGATTAGAAGCATATGGCGATCCGGTTGGATTGAAATTCGCTACTGGACCATTGACATCAGCATAGGATACATTTAGGCACGTGCCTGACTGTGGATCTTCAACAATTTTCGATAAAATCATCTTGCAGGCATTTTTATTATTCTCTTTATCGCCAATTATTGTGATGCATCGTTCTTGTAATGAAATGTCTTTGGGTTTTTGCGAAATTTGCACATATGATCCACTCTCCTCCTTAATTTGTTTAATATAGGCACCACCCTTGCCGATTATCATACCGGCCGTAGAGTTTGGAACTAAAATTTTAACTTGCTTATCTCGTTCAGCTTGTTTTGAGTCAATCTCTACAATTTTCGTCTGCAAATCTGGCTTCTCTCGAATTTTGTCCATTATGAAGTCTATGACATTCAATATGCCATCGACGGTTCCTGTTATCAGACACACTCGTTCAGCGGTACCTAAAAAGAATTAATTAAAATCATTTTAGTTCAATAAGCCCAAATCCAATTTCATTTTATATTACCTGGATAAAAATCGTGGGACTTGGACATTTTCACCCTAGCTCCAGAGTCCTTTTGCAATGAGGCAATTGTATCGCCTCCTTTGCCAATTATGGCACCTGAGGCCACAGCAGGCACTAAGATCTTCATGTGGTAAGAGGAATCGCCTAAAATGAAAATCAAGCATATTTTTCTGGATTAAAAATTTTGTGGTTTAATTTGAAATGACACACACAGCAAAAAACACCAGTTTGATCACTTTGTTTTGGAAATCAATGTTGAAAAATTAAAAACAATAACTTTCGAGATAAATAATAATGTAAATACATAATAATGAAATGATTAATGTCATGTGAGATAGCATGTCGTTAGTTGATTATGTTTAATAATTATTGGCATTTTTTTTTCTTTTTTTATTTGGCAAATTGAAAAGAAAATGATTTATAGCGCATTAGAAATTCCTCCTTTTTTCAAGTTTAAACAAAATTTTTGTTTGGAATAATCATAGAACGGTGTTAGCGTTAGAGCCACTTGTGAATAAATTTGATTGAACCATGCATATAAATATCGACTGACTAAAGGCTGAAATTGTTTGCCTTTGGCCATAGGTTTTATAAAGAAAACCTTAATCAAAGTCATCAGAAAAACTGAGTCTACAGTGATTAGGGTAATCTTACAGGGGGGGCTTGCAAAGTAAGCAATTTTCCTTTTTTTTATATTTAAAACAGTGCTTAAGTTAATTAAAATTAAAAATAACTAACTGCAAGTTAGCGTGCAAGTGTTTAAAACATCACCCTTGCCCTTTAGCACGAACCCACTGTGTGACAAATTGATGGGCCGCACTTTCAACAATAAAATAAACTTGCACATTCAAACGCCACTTGTACTTTAAACACACCTGGTCAGCCAGTATAATTTAAATAAAACTACAAGCCTCTCTAATTCCCATCACACTTGTGGACGCAGGCCAGACAGAGAATGTTTAGCTTTATGGTGATTTAATCCAAATTAAAGTTACAAAGTACTTCATTTCCATCGGCTTACAATAAATCTTGTCTAAATCTTAATGAAATCTCAGGCACCCATTATTTCGCCGCCTTAACTATTGAAATGGCTACTTTGAAGGTAAATGATGTCAGCCGAAAAAATTACAAACTAAGGTGGTCAGCTCTCATAAATAATTCCATTCGAAGGCTCCGAAGAACACAGAATTTTTACGTTATTTGTTTGAAATATTAGCTAAAACAAAAACTGACCCTACTTTTTTCATTCTCCTTTAAGGCAAAAAAAATTAAGACAGTATTGATTCTCAATACAAATCAGTGTGTTCTTGTTGATTCTCATGAATTCAGATATCCATCGAAATAAATAAAAATGAAACGAAAAAATGGATGCGTTCAAGAACCGCATAGCAAATAATTGTATAGAAAGCGAAATTAGAAACATTCATTTGATTGGGTTTGACTAGACTTGCTTCCTCAATAGATTCAATTTTTTGGAAACCGATTTAATTGTAGCAAAGAGCAAAACTTCTTAGCAAAAAATCTAGTCAAAGGCAAACTTGTCGAAATGAGAACAAAAAAAGCACATATTATACACTCAGTATTTATGACAAAAAAAAATATCAATAGCTTGTCAACAAACAAACAATTAAAAAATACAAGTAGAGTGTTTGAATTCTAAAATAATAAATATCCATTAATAGAAATATATATATAGGTATATATACACAACATATAATTATTGATAGTGGGGCGTTTGGTGGTTTATTAGTTAGTCTTTGTTTTCTTATTTAACATTTACTATATACGATATATCAACTGAAAGCGCATATTTTACAAGAAAGATTTAGACAATAGGTCTGTAAAAAAAAATTAAGAAAAGTTTAAGTTTAATTATATATATGTAAATATAAATTTTCTTTTTTAAGGAGCTTTTCTTTTTGTAATTAATTTTTTTGTTTGCGGTAGAGATGACAGATGACACAATGACTTAGCTTACCATGATGAAAATTATTGTTATTATTTTCAATTTCAACCTCAATTCCAGAACAATCTGACTCACCTGGAATTAAACAACAAGAAATTGTTTTCAAATTTAGATGTGTGTGTTCAATTCAATTTTTTTCTTATTGTGTTTGGTTTGGGTTTTGTGTGCATTTAGATGATTTTGATAATTATAACATTGATAATAATTTCCTAGCAGATATAATTGCAGCTTCACTGAACCGAAAAATTATTATTTTGTGATTTGAAAAAAAGCTTCTTTTTTTTGAATACACGAACTCAGGGTTGTGTGATATCAATTAGGTCTTCTTCTTTTACTGTTTAGATGAATACTTCCGCTGCTTTTTCACACAAAAAAATATGGATTACTTTCGTCATATTTGATAAGGTAGTGTGCAAAATTATAGAAATAATTATAAATCAACTTGAAAAATAATAACAACTAATTTATTGAACCAAACTTTTCGGAAGTGGGCTTTAAATTCTGTTCTTCGAAACTTTCCTGTTCGTTTGGAATCGGAAGAAAACTGTAGGTCTCTTCCATTTCCTAACAAGGCATTGTTGTGAGAAATGCACTATGTTGTGCCACCCTACTTACATATTTTATTTATTTAGTCAGTTAAATAATAAAGTGGTGTAGAAATTAAAGCGTCGGACTATTACTCAGGAACTCAGGTTTTGAATTCCAGTAGGAGAAGTAGTCAATGTGTTTCACGTATGCTTATATAAATTTGGCCTGAATAGGTCAACTACTTTTCGTCGAACAGCTCGAATACCAAATACTTCTCTGCTACACATTGATTAGTGGTTTACCGACAATAGCACACAACACAGTTATTAAATCTTATTACACCCATCAGTTGATTGATTTCGCACTTTGTTCCACATTAATTGAAGTAAAATGATTCGATTTGTGATCCTAAAAATGAAGCTTTTTCAGATCTGATATTGGCAAGCAACTGAGTGGAACAAAAAATTTACTATCAAAAATTAATGTTCGGGAGCATGGATAGTAGTTTTCAAAATTAATTGTTGAAAATGTTGCCTCATTGTAACAAATTTGGATCTGAAGGGGAAGAGAATTCAAATTAAACTAGTACTGTTTACAACAAATATAATCAGCATAACATAATCGGCTCTATCGAGGTAACCGTCGGATCACAATCACAATTCTCTCCGATTTCCTACGATTCGGAGACATTTTTCTTCGTGGTAGTTCTTCGATCCGCCTATCGGAAATTGCTTCCGACAAAATACAACGTTTGCTGTTCACATGCGATGCTTTGTGATTAAGTACTTTTGTTGGCTTTATTTTTGACAGAAAAAACAAACGTTTCTCCGACGTCCTCTGATAAATTTTTGCTCCAGAAACTGTTTAGTTTTGAGAATGCAAGGCGTTGCCGCATTTGTGACAAAATTCTTACGATCACAACTAGTTCCAAGCAAAATTGAATCTCCGAAAATAAATGCGTTGCGGAGAAAACTCCGCTCCGAAGCGACGGCGACAGTTACCTTGATAGGGCCGAATGAAATATGCTTTCAATTGAAATAGTAAAACTACTAAGCCTTATAAAAGCTATTCATACCGCCTCAAAAACGATATACGTTTACGTAAACATGTTCGGCTATTCAGACCAGAAGTTAGCGGGTTTTTTGACATCTCGGCAACTTTTCCATTCTTTTCTGTTTGTGAAAAATCACTTAAATAATTTTCAACTTATTAAATAAGGAGACTAGGTGGAGCTGAAATTGATTGTGTCTTTAAATACTTTAAAAAAAACTTTGTGCTTCAAGTGAAGCAAAAATATTTGTTACAGCAGCAGTTTTGGGTGAATAAATTCAGCACACAAAATAGCTTCTATCCTTTAGCTTCTATAGAACCTCTATTTGTGTCGCTATGGGTTTTTATTATGACTTGAGAACATCTCGTTTAGGAAAACGTTTGGTTAAAGTAAAATGTCGGTTTGGAAAACCGGTGAAACTGGGCTATTATTGTGTCATAGGATTTCGCAAACTTTAACATTTCATAAATTAAATCCTCTCCCAAACCAAAACGATTTTATAGTTTCGAAAGCGATAGAAACGGCAGTTCTTTGACCGCAACTACAAATGTATAGAAACTCAGTGTGTTTCTTGTTGCATCAGTCTGGGCACTCTCATATATCGCTATGTAAACATAATTTGACAGTTGAATTTGTGGCTGTCGCAACTACAAAAATACAAATTTTGGTTTGGGAAAGTCTCAAAGCTGTTTCTACAACTTCTGTTTCTATATACACGAGTATGTATGTAGATAAAAAATATTTTTAAAATAACTTATCGACATTTGGACATAAAATGACAAGTGTTTACTTAGATATTCGACGTAGCTTTATTCAATAAAACCATTCAATGCATTTATTTATTCGAAAACTATTCCACATCTTCATTTAATAAAGCTTAATAAAGTTAAACTTTTCAGATAAGTAATTTTTTTCTCCAAATGGGAGTCCAAACAATCTACCGCCGTTTGTACTGTAAGCCCACACATCCACCCAAAATTCTTTCTTTTTTTTGTCATAAATTGTTCTTTGAACATTTGTTCAAACAATAAATCGTTACAAAAAAAATGCTCTCGTAAACCACGTATTCAAAAGCAAACGTTATCTACGTTTGTTTGTGCAAGTTTCTATTTGAAACCTTTCGTGAACAGTTCCTATTACCGAGGGAATGAATGATCTTATCAACTAGACACATGAGTTGGAAATACATATACTCTGTGGAATCACACCACCAAATGAAATAAACTGACATTGTTTATTTGTGTAAACTTGGAAATAGAGAAAAACCAACAAAGTTCGAAACACAAAACAATGCAGTTGCTCTATATTTTTGAAAAGATAAAAAAGTATCGTATATTCTATCTGATTGTATGAATATAAACTTATGTATGAACTCACTTACAAATAACAATCGGGAAAAGAAAAAAACTGTCATTGTATGACCATTTTTCAATTGAAATACATACTTTCATGTGAATATAGAGACAGACACAGTCACTCACACGATTTTGCGTCAATCGACATTTCCAGCTCCATTGCACTGTCGAAATTGTCTGCTGAATCCATTTCATTTATGAATTCTAAATCCTTGTTGTGTGTGGAAAATAGTTAATGGATATACATACAATAACTACGTTGAAAATTAGTTGAAATCTTAACATAAGTCAAGCTGTTTGTTGTATTGTATGTAAGTCATGCTGAATTCCTGAACGGAAATCTTGCGCAAAGTTTGCTAAACAGTCAAAATTTTAAATATAGAAAAAAATCCTTAAGGATACTGCTCCAAAACGCATTCAATTTCATCCTCTTTTTTTGTGCGTATGGAAACCCGTTTGACGAAATGTAAAAATTATGATTTAGTTACCCTGATTCCATAAAAAAAAACAATACATTTCAATATATAAATAATAAAATGTTTGTGGACCTCTCTTATATTCCAATTCAACAGGGTTCTAAAACAAAAGAGCTTAATAAGCAACGCATTTATGTGTCTTCTTGTAGAAGTAGAAATATATGTAATTTCAAAACAAGCCACCAATATGAACATAGACAAACTTTGTCAGTTTGAAAACAGTTTCTGTCATCGGACGAATATTGCATTATTAATTAACTATAGACGTTTAAAGATGTTGAAGTGTCATATTTTGACACTCAACTAAGAAAACTTTTTACGAAGAGAGGAAATAGTGTCCATTATTGCTAATAGACATTGAAACATCTTTGTATACATACACCTGCACCTCTTGAAGCTCTGCACCTTACTAAGTGTAACTAAGTTATATTTATGTATTTATTCCAGATGAAATTCTATGTTCTTCCTCAATTAGGCTACTGTATCGCTCGACTTTGACATCAATTTCATTTTAATTGAAACTTATCTGCCACTACTCATTAAAACTTTCCTACTTGATTTACCTGAACATATTATAAAAATCAACGATTCGACAAGTTCTCATGTAATAAAAAGTAAGATGTAGGCGCACTGTGTGACAAAGGTTAATTAAAAATTCAAAACAAAAATAAAAAATGTGACAAATCGATCTCACCACACAATGTGCAAGATAAATAAAAAAAGCAAAAGTTATCTTTGCCGATCGACTGTTCTTCAATATGTAGAACACACGTTCAATTAGACAGTGTTCAGTTTGTGCCTCATTTCTTTTTTGTTCTCAAATAAAGTGTCCTTCAAAAACATTATACCTACATACTCAACTCATGTAGGTGCAGTGTGTTAAGTGCCAACTTATTTCATATTTAATTGGACACATAGTGTAACGTCACACAGATGGCAAAAACTTCTGGACCTTGCAACATACTATTCTGGGGATGTTTTGTAAATAAACAAAAGCAAAACTAAAATTTCAAAGCAAAAATAGATGATAATGGTATGCTAATCATGAATACTGTGGTGTTTTGTCTATTTTAGTTCAGCGCCGCATTTGATTTGTTCCTGCTGACACAATTTAAGATCTTTTTTATTTTTGCTCTTTGTGTCCATTTCGAACGAATGGATTGAATTTTTTTTTCAGGACGTACCTAAAGGGGGCCGGATTTTGTTCAAATCTATTCTTAAAGTTAATTTTTCTTAGGGAACAGAGAGAGAGAGAGAGGGACGAAGGAGAGCAACATCTTATTCATCACATACGATATAGTCGTAGAGTAGATATCATACTTGCCCACCCCATCCCCCAAACAAATATGCTAGGCTGCTCTAAGTCTTAATCCTCCACCGCACTGCGTTTTGCACTGCACTTTGTCGTCTTCGTCGTCGTTGCTACTGCCTTATACAATTGAAGGAAAATACAATAATTGCTGGTTGCCCTACTTTTGAGCGCAAAACACACTATACTACTTTAGTCTATAGAACTGTCCTCGTGGATGTATTTAACTAAAAGATTATTTTCTAACGGTGTATGTTTGGGTGCGTGTGTGTGTGTGTATGTGTAGTGTTCTTATAGTATGGCTTGTGGGTATATGTGGAGTTTTATAACGTTGCTCTGTATTGATTGTGATTTTGGCGCATTCGCGTTGATTTTACTTTTAAAGAGGCGCAACTCCTCGAATGGCATTACAGACATTTAATTTTTATTGTTAGCTGTTCATCTTTACACATCCGGTTAAATTATTTGAAAAGATAAAAAAAAACCACATATTTCGAATGAGAGTTCAGAGAGAATGAAACAATCGAATTCCGACGTAGTTGAAAACATTCCCATTACAACGGAAAAAAATTACCCTCTTTTAGTATCACAGAGAAAATCAAAAAAAATAAGCTTATCAAGAAAAAGAATAGTAGAATTTTTGCACCAAGCCGTTACGTTAAGTGACTGGCACATGAGACGCAACCACGCAATCCCGAAACAACAGAGTCGATTCAACAATAAAAGTATTTGAATTTCGAATGTCCAAAATACCTTCTTCGTAATTTTTGTCGAAAGCAGTTGGAAGTGTTCAAATGAGATTCTGCTTTCATTCTTATTAGAATTCAAAAATTGTATCAAAAACAATTTTTGAAGTATTCGAAAGTGGAATAGAGTAAAATAGTTGGGCTCTCAGCAAGAGCTTTTTATTCTTCTTATGAATTTATAAGAACATTTCAAAAACTAACAGTTTGTCGTTAAGATACGTAATTGGTATTAGACCGATTGTATCCGATGTTATTTTTGACACATTTCATTTCTTTAGTGTTATTGTACGAAGATAGTCAGGGAAAGTTTTTGCGCTTATGTATTTATTCTAAATTTTAGCTGATATTTAGGAACTGTCAAAAATACTTCTAACTCCATGTCTAGAAAAGCCCTGTTCACACTGTACAATTTGTTGGACAGACTTGGGCTTGAACAACCAATGCTTGATAGTGTGCACCCTCAGACGACCGCTTGTCCAACTTATTGGATGGTTTTCAAATATTTTTGAAAATCTAGAAGTGGAGTGGAGTGGAAGAATATGTGACATAAAGTAGGACGACAAGCTTGATAAGTGTGAACACAAACTACACCCGACCATCTTGGGCTTGAACAACCAATGCTTGATAGTGTGCACCCTCAGACGACCGCTTGTCCAACTTATTGCATGGTTTTCAAATATTTTTGAAAATCTAGAAGTGGAGTGGAGTGGAAGAATATGTGACATAAAGTAGGACGACAAGCTTGATAAGTGTGAACACAAACTACATCCGACCATCCAACTTCCATCAAACGAAGTCTGTCCAACTAATTGTACAGTGTGAACAGGGCTAAAGCAATTTTTTAGGAAAATTATACTTCATGGCCGCGTCTAGTATTCAGTTAAAAAAAACAAGAAGCTTCGGGCAAAACAACCTTCCATCGCTTGTACTTTTAAATTTCGGATTGTGAAAAAAATAGGATTGCAAATACTCATAACTTTTATTAAACTTCCCTATTTCTACCTTCATATTTCAACTTGGAAGTTTATTTTTTGTTTTTAATTTAAGAAATTTGACTTGCATTTTGTAAATATGTATGTCCGTACACGCAACCACATTAGTTTCTGAAGCGGACATATCTCAACAAAAAGTGAACATGTTCCTTTAAATTCCAATTTCATTCGAATATAAATTCACAGTTTACTCACAAGCTTCATTAAGGCGTGTAGGTCGTGCCAAAGGAATGTCATTAAATTCAAAGGGAGTTTTATATTTATTTTTAAATACAGGTTATTTCTTTAGCCGGAAACCGTGTAAAAGTAATTATTTTTAATCACGGCATGAAAATTGACTTACTGCACGTGAATGCCTCATTCAAGAGAGAAAGAAAGAGAAGTATTTGAAAAAGCAAGTAAAGTTATGAACTGGCAAGCTGCATTTTTTTTTTAGATTACCATCTAAACTTTGTGAATCGAAACCATATAGTTAGAAAAAGTCAGGTTTTGCTTTGATTCTATTTCAAAGATGTTTTATGAGCATTAAATGTCGGAAAAAGCAAAAATCTTTTGCTTTGGTATCACTTGACAGTAAAGGTGTCTCATTGGATTAAGTTAAAGAGAAAGTAAATGAACTTCCTGAGACAAATAGTAAAAGTTGGAAAACAAGGTAACGTAAGTTTATAAAAAACGAGTTTTGGTTTCTAATAAAGACCGGACAGATGTCAATTTTTGGTTATTTTCAAACTTATGTACGAAATTCTTATTATTGATGACTCAAACCTGTGCCTCTGTTCTGTAACTTTCGCCGCGATAAAAGCCAACGATCAGCGGTTGAAAATGGAATGAAATTCTATGAATTCAGTAGGATTTCGTTCCGGTCCTCACTGTTTCTCGATCGATATTATCGATGCGATAGTTACAGAACAGTAACACTGGTATCGAAACTATGGCATACGAATGTTTTACAAGTCAGACTATACAACGAAAATACAAGCGTACCAATACTAGGCTAGTATGTGTGGAACGGCGACATTTTTAGCTAAATCAACTCCATTTTTCAAGAATGGGGAGTCGTCTTTGTAGTTTTGGCATCTCTTTTCCTATGATTCATTTCTCTTGAGAAAAAAAAAATAAAATCCATAACAAGCTTTACGTTTTTGTCCTATAATCAGCTCAGCAATGGATTTTATTACTGAACATAAAAACAAATCATTACTGCGATAAAAGTACTCAAATTATATTTGTCCCCATTACTGACCTGATTAGAGAATTACTGAGTTGAAACAAAAACGCAACTAAAGTATCAAATTATACTAGACATATAGAGAATGTTTCAAATAGCATGGTATTGAGAAAACTATGGTAATATTACACAAGTTATAACAGAGGAATCCATGGGGCATGTCTTACTACTACAATGTTGAACCTTTAAGCGTAATAGTACTTTGTTAAACATACTTTATTTTGGCATCACTGAACTTAATCAAACAGCTTCGTTTTCTAATGTTCTCTTTTTTGTGTTTATTCCTTCTAACCTTAACTGGTATAGAGCCTAAGAAAACACTCCCATTTATGGTCCAAAAGCAAATTACACACAAAAATCTTATGTAAATAAACCTACCATTATCTAGCGCAGTTTTCTTAATTAGTAAGCAAAAAATAAATGGTCCTTCCTTTTACTTTTCCTTTTGCAACCCTAAGGGAATTACACTCAAAATTATGAAAATTTCCCTTGCACACGCTTCTTGACACCACGTTAAATGCCAAATCCCAGATGATGTGAATTAACAGAATAAATATTAAATCTTAAACTGTTTGCCCGATTTACAAAAGGTTAATCTTCCCAGGAAGCAAGTCACATGGTTCTTCATATATTTTCTTGCACAATAGGCTCCATACCACAAGTCTTGACCCCATATCCCTTGTGCCTATTTATTTTTTGCTACCCTCTTTGTCATTGTAATCAGGATATCGATGTAAACACACATACACACACAGATAGAAACAAAAAAACTTCAGAGATTTTCCTGCAATAGTGTCAAAAGGTCATGTATCTACTTGAAAAAATAGGGGCGTGCACAGTCCTTTTCGAATACTAAGAGCCCTACAAAAATATTTAAATAAAAAAAGAAGTAAATATATGAGAAAAGGCAGTCACGGCTTTTATGAAAAAATTAAAGAGGAACACATAAGCTGAAGCTTTTTGTTTTGACTTGTGAGTTGTGACCCAATAACTTAGTAGGAATAGGAAACATTAAAAGAAAATTGTTATTCAAACAAAAAAGTTAAAAAAAAAAAACTAGTGTAAGAAACGTTCCCACAGATATTTTCTGTTTTTTTTTCTTTCTTCTTTATAAACAATACAGTAACTACCTACTATTGTATATTTATAAAAACATGTGCTTTTATGTTTTGAAACGCACACAACCAACGGAATGATTTTAAATCAGAATTATTATGCAACAAATTAGAATTAGAGAGGCACACTCACCAAAACACCAACAGGACTTAAATGGTGACGTACTTGATTGCGTCATTGATGTAGAATTTTGCTGCTGTTGTTGTTGATGTTGTTGTTGCTGTTGCTGCTGCTGATGATGATGATGGTTCATGTGGTTCATATGGTGATGTAGATGGTGTTGTTGCGGTTGTTGCGTGTTGTTGTGCTGCTGAAGTTGACTCTGCTGCTGTTGCGAAATCGATGACGAAGTCGGCGACGGTATAGGCGATGGCGATGATGACATGGAATGTCTAAGATGATGCTGTTGCGTTATGGAAGACGGCGAAGATGGAGACGGCGGCGATTGGCGATATTGTTGCTGCTGGTGATGTTGCAAATGCTGCTGTTGTGTATATAAGTCCATTGTATGACTCTGATTCATCAACAGACTTCCTGGTGATTCTACTACACCAGATCCTAATGCAAACGGTGATCTCATTTGATGTTGCATAGCTGAATGTTGTTCACTCATCTTAATAATATTACGGAATAATTGGTGGTCAATGAGTGACAGGTTTTCCTCGTCTTCGATGCTGGTGATGTTGTGTTTAAAGGAGTTCTGCTTCTTCCTTTCCTCCTCGTCAGTCGGTATTGATGGCTGTAGCGTTGGTGATGCAGGTGTTGTATTCGATGTCGATGTCGATGTCGATGCCGATGAAGAAGACGTTGTGCTATGACGATTGAAGTTAAAACTATTATTAATTTGGCTGCCGTATAAATTGTTAATGGACGATTGCGATGGTAAATTTTGTAGCGACGACGATACTATTGATGATAGTGGTTGTGGATTATAATTAATGCGGTTGTAGCTATAATTAATTAATGATGTGACTGAAGTTGGAGTAGGCGAGTTGCTATTAGTCTTACTTCTATTTTTTAAATCAAAACTTTTGCAGTTGTTTAGATTTTCAAAATTTTCAAAATTTTCAAATTTTGAGCCAGCAACAGCAGCAGCAGCGGTGTTTGTGGTGGAATTGGGGGTGGTAATAGTGTTTGTGGTGTTGTGATTGTATGAATTTTTATGGTATTTGTGTGCTGATGATAGTGATGATGCACAACACACGGAATGTAATGGGCGATTACAAGTACTAGTAGTAGTTAACTGTGAACGCGAATAGGATTTTTCGATTATATTGCCCGCCGCATCATAATCAGTATTTTTAAATGCTCCTTGATGATAATCGCTATTTGTCGATAATACCACGGGATATTTGCAACTCTTCAAATCGATCAAATCAAAATTCAGATCCAACTTATCACAACATTTGTCATCATCTTCATCGAAATCAAACAACGATGCTGTGCGTTTTTCTTGAGAACAGCTGATCTCTTTAGCTTTGGCAGCACTAAATGATGGTGGAGGTGGTGGTGGTGGTGGTTGAGGTGGTAGTGGTTGTGATGATGATTGATTTCGATATTCCGCAGTTGCAATGGATTCGATAATATTGTAGTGAAATTGTTTTTGTTGTTGTTTCTCAAGCAATAAGTTACAATTGTTGTTGTAGTTGTTATTTGTTTGTGTTTCGTGGCAATCGTACATTTGTTTGATTGATTTTTTTTTTCAACTTTTTTTCTTTTTTTTCTGTTTAGTCCTTTAGGTTGCTTTCTATTTTCAGTACGTTAATGAGACGAAATCACAGCGCTTTTTTATTGACCGGATTTGGTTGATTTAAACTGACACGATTATTTGTATATGTAAAACGAACGAACGAAAAACAAACTATGTGGGAATGTTTCTGCACAAAATTAATAGAACAACATATAATTTTATATACATTCGCTCTCCAAATTTGCGTGATCTTAAAAATGTTAAACAAAAGTAAAAACAAAAAAAAAATAAACGGAAAACAAAGCTCCTGCGTTATGAGAAAGCGTCTGGTTCAAGTCAAGTTAAACCGTTATTTGTGAAATAACAAAATTTGTTTTAGTATAATCAGGTTTGACTAAGACCCAATTAAAACCAAAAAAAAATAAAGACCGTGTGTGGTGACACCGCTGCGATTCGATTTAGATGTCAACAACTACTACCTGAGCTGACATAAAAGTGATGATGGTTTGGTGGCCTATGATCTCTGCTCTGAGTCTCAAATTCCCATGATGGAAAAAAAAAGAAATACGAAATTTAGTTTTGCAACACGCAACTGAATTTTTTTCTTTTCGATTCCAAATTTAATTATTTTTCGCTGTTTTCTTTTGGTTTTTTTGATTTCTGATAGGAGACGACACTTTGGGACTGAAATCGATGTGTGTGTTGCACAATAGAGGATGGTTGTGTTTTTATGAGATATAGAGAGACATATAAATATTTAAATCAGTTTCGATTTAGTTTTTGTTAAGCTCGAGAGATAATAAGTTGATGCGATTGGGAACGATTATAATGCATTTTGAATGGCACACTATAGAAAGTGGGTTGTGAGAGATAGAGTTTTGAAAATGTTGGCACAAAAACACGTATAGAAGCAAAATCATTGAGACTGAAAGAAATTTCAAAAAAGAAAAAAAATCTCCAAGTGTAGCAAACCCTTGAGCTTTATTCAACACAAAAAGCAAAACACTTATGGTTTCAGGGTTAAGATTCTTTGTTTTTATTTGTTTTGTTATTTTTCTTTCCACAACATGCCTTCCCTCTTATTGTGAGATTGGTATGTGATTCCATGTGCTTCTTGCTTCTTTCAAATTTTACAAAGAGAATAGGCGATCTAAAAAAATCAACATCATCAAGCAACAAAATAAACTATTGGTATGCAGATACTGTTGAATTGTGGTAAGACTACGGGCTTATTGAAAAGCAGATTGCCTTTTCTAATACGAGCGAGTGTATACGTGTTGTGTATTTCCTTCTACGGTCGAACAAAGTTGGGAAGTAGTCACAGCAAAGTCAGCTCAGCCGTCCGTGTAGGCTCAAATAACTAACGAATCGAATGCTATGTTTATTTAGCCAAGCAAGTTTGACATTGAACTAAATTCAGCAGCAGTATCTACAGCCAGCCACAGCCACAGCCATAGCCATACCCATAGCCTTAGTCAAAGCCGTAACCAAACCACCATCAATCTCTGGTTTTTTTTCTTTTTTTTTTTCTTTTTACTTTTGATGTAATATGTGATTTTTATTGAATTCAAATATGAAGATAGGTAGGTATACGAAGATAGTTAACTACCAACCATCCAAATTTGATACTAGACGAACCGGTTCGAGAGAGAGGCAGTAACACTTGTTGTTAGCTACTGCTTGTATGTGGTAATGCGTAGTACATTATTATTTGTTCGTTCACCAATTTGATCATGAGAAAAGAGCACAAAAAGCTTCACAAAACGTGGTTTTATTACTTCAACAAGTAGTGTCAAGGTGAGGCAGATCACAATTTATCAAATGACACAGTGTTTCGTACTAAGATGCAATTCCCACACACCGCACTATTTTACCGAAATTGCAATACACAATGAATAGAATCGAAGGAAAAATATTGTTCCTTGTTTACTCTCAGTCAGGCAGAGATGAAACGTAGAAGCACACCGCGTATAAGTTACATACGACAGCAATAGATACTCAGATACTACTTGTTGAAGCCATCAAGTAGTGTAAGCTATGTGTGTTCACTATAATAGAGTTCTTCTGTTTTTTTTACTTGATTTTATTTAGCATGCGTTATTTTCCACCCGAATACACAGTCATTGAAATGTTATGAAATTTTTTTTCTCTACTGATAAGCAACATACACATATTTGTTCTCCGAGATGTTGTTTGTGTTTTGTAAGTCAATTACAATTATAAATTATAAGTTTTATAATATATTTTTAATTAAAATATTTGAAACTAAAAGCTTGTGACACTGTTTTATGATGATTACACTGTAGAGAGTATATAAATATGTACACGATGATGATGTTAGAAGTCAGAATTGTCGTCGGCGTCGACAGTATTAAAAATTGTCTACCATGAGAGATGCGACACGTTTATAGCGGATATAGATGTTAGTTCGGAATGAAATATACATTCGTTGGATTTCCATTGAAATTCATTTGGGAGGTGAAAAAGCTATCTAACTCTGTGAGCGCTGTCAGAGAGCGAGAATCACCAGAGTGCTGCTGCCGCCATTCACGCATACAGTGGCGCGAATATAAGTAAAGATAATAAATATGCCAGAGCGAAGAGCAAAGAGCGAATACAATGTGAACGAAAGAACGAAAAAAAAGTATATTGTATTGCACTAAACACGCGCACGAAGCTTAAAATGATATTTGCCAAATGTTGTTTAACCACAATCATACTTTTTGAACGAGAATAAAGCACACACTTGATTTTTAAAATTTTGGTTTTTTGCCTTTTGGCAAAACTTGCTTCTTTTTTGAAGCTAGAGTGACACGTTGCGTCCGCTGTTTTTTTGTTTTTTTTTTCTTTTTCTTTTCTCCTAATTGAGATTCTCTACTTTGCTGTCTCTTTTTTTTTCACCGATTTTAATTGCTTTCGATCTTCGGTGTAGGTTTGATAATAATCAGCCAAAAATAAGACGTGTTTTCATTTCACCTGTGTTAGCAATGTTTGACTTTGAACGAGAATGGTGAATTTTGTGATTAAAAATTCATTTAGGTGTTCGGGTTTTTATCATTTTCCTCTTTGATTTCGTATAACTTCTCTATTCATCATCATCGTCGTCGTCGTCATCATCATCACCGTAATCATCAGTTTTTGTTTGAAAGTAAAATTGTTTTTTTGCTTGGGGAGACTTGAACTAAGTTTTTTTTTTTGTTTTTTGTTTGTTTGAAAATTTGGAAACAACGACGATGTTTGATGCATTTAAATATTGTGCAAGAAAATAATCTAAGGTTTTCAGTTCATCACTAAATAGGCAAGACAACTTTCATTAAATTAAGCTTATTAATGGCGACATTGACATTAATTTTGGACTTGAAAGATATTTATTCAAATGTACTCTTTTATGTGCAGAGCGAGTGATTTTGTAACTTAAATGCCTTTTAATCATGGAGGAATATTTAATTTTAAACTAAGGGAAACAATGGTTTTGTCATATACTGGTACCATGCCATGGCCAAGCCTTCGATTTCAAACAATTAAATATGACTTGAGAAAAATCAAGCATCTTTTTTGAGCTTAAGACTTTTGTTTTGCCATCATTTGGTAGTAGTGGGAACACTTCACTCGTCCCGCCCTCAGTCTCACTGAGAAGAGAAGCTACAAATTGCTTTGAAAACATTTGTTTGGCTTTTTGAGGACATAAAGAACACCTATTAATGCGTTGCAAACCAGTGGGAAAATATTTGATTTGATAAAATTCATTTTAAATAATTTTTAAAAGTTTTGAGCAAGCCAAGTGCTAATTTAAGTTATCAAACAAAATTCTTATACAAAATGGCTGCTTAATAAAAATATATATTTCTTTTTATCAAAAGTATAATTTTTTGGGATTAGATTTACAGTGGGCCCAATTATGTGAAGATATCAATTTTTTTTAACGTTCTTGGAATTTTTTCTGACATTTCTATAAAAACTAAGCTTCTCCCAGCATTTTTTTCTTAGCACTCAGTTTTTTTCCAAGTTTTAATTTAAAAAACACTTGTTTCTGTTGAAAAAAATCAACAATATTTCTTCTAAATTCTTGACAGCTCTGGTAAAATCAAAGTTAGCGTCTTTTCTGAGTAAACGGCTGTATCCGGCAAGAGTTTTATTATTTCCACTTTTTAATGTAGTTCTTACTTTAGTGGTAAAAAATGTTTACTGCAGCAGTTTTTAATGAAGCTTTCAACATTCTAAACTGTTACAAGTCCAAAAATATGAAAAACACGTACACTTTTCTAAATTGATTTCAAACCAATCGATAAAAACATGGCAACGAGGATTCCCGATCTAATTTAACTTGTGGACAAAATGGAACTACCTTGCCCGCAGTTGACTCTTTGGTTCTGTTCTGTGATTGTGGCTCTTACTTAAAAAAACGTTCACTTTTTTTAAATTGATTTCAACCCAAACGATTAAAAACATGGCGACGAGGATTCCTGGTCTAATTTAACTTGTGGACAAAATGGAACTACCTTGCCGCAGTTAACTTTTTGGTTCTGTTCTGTGATTGTGGCTTTGACCTAAAAAAAGTGCTGCCAAGTTTGTAGTTAGTCAATGGAAATTAATTCACTGGAGAAAATACATATAAGGTTTTTATGAAAATTGTCGTCTTCCAAAAGCATTTCACTCCGTAACTCCATTTTATAGACTTTCGATATTCTTTTAACCGAAATCACCAGATTACTTTTTACATATTGACGGTTGAAACAAGACTAAAAATTGTTCAAACAAGGTTTTTTAATTGATTGCTGATCTGTCTAGTTACGTGAGAGTTCGAGGTTCAAATCCGAGATATAAAATTGTTTTTCCACATGTATCGCCTTTCGTGAGGAATTGGTAAATCCTCCGAGAGTAATACATATGCCATGAAAAACGCTTTCTCACTAAGCTGTTCTGATCGACAGAAAATATGGGTTAGGTAATATTTTCTCATTCAGACTTGAATTTAGAAATATCTTTCCATCTCGAAAGCAAAAAAAGTTAACACTTTACAGATCATCCATAAAATTGAAAAACATTTTGACAATACTGTTGTGTTCGTTAATTGCTTTCAAACTGTTTTAACAATTCTGTACTATAAACAACTAACTACATACTAGTGAATGTTAGCTTTTTTATGTCACGCATACGCCAGAGTGTACACTGAAAACCATAATCTTAATGTGATCTCTGTTTGTGTCATTAAGCTATCATTGGTATCAAATGTTCCATACGATATCTTGCAACCATCAGAGTGTAAAATAATTTGTTACTGACATCATCCTCATAAAGCAATTCAATCATCAATCAATATATACATATTTCTAATGAATTTCCATTTGCTCACTACCATGCCTTCGATTGTTTCATGTATTTTTTCATAGGAACACATTTAAATGATGTGTGGGCGTCTGTTAAATGTACATACATTAGTAATAACAGTGCAACTATCTTCTTTACAGCAAGAAACAATCATTGCTTCAGAGGTTTTTGCATTGAATTGTAAATTGTGCCGCTTCAACAACTTGAATTATAAAAATAAACTCTTGCTGTCATTGATTTGTAACAGGTCTTTCAGTTTTCATCAATAATTAAGTATTTTAGGCCAGAGTTTCTCGATGATCTTACTTCAAACTCAAGTACTTTAGAAAAGTTATCATAAATGTCTGACAACATTAAGGTCTTCCGTCTACTTGATAAAATTTTATATAACTCCAACTAAAGAAAACTTCCCTTGATTTCACCACACACCGCAATGCATTCAACGTGGCGCCGAAAACGAGTTCTGTAAAAATGGTTTCGCTGTAAGTTTCAAAGCGGTGGTACAACTCAAAATCCTCTCTGTTTAACTTATCTGTAAAAATCTGTTTTCGGCATAGTTCTTTCAACGCATTTCTGGATATGGATGGATCGATAAATTTTAGTCTCTTCATTTTGAAAAAAATTTAACACGTACTTAAAACTTGAAAGATCAAAACGAGTCGATAGTAAAAGGGACGCCTCCAAACTCATCCTAGATGCAGATAACTTAAAAACTTGACATCAATAATAAATTTAAATCCAATGTGCCTAGTTTGTCTTTTGAATGTCCTTAATGCTTGAAAGATATCAATTCAATCAGTCGTTGCAACATTGCAGTATAGTTCACCTTTCCATCCATCATCCTCTCACTTAATTCAAACTTCATCCTTAAAAAAAGAAACATTTATCAAAATCGTAAAACTGCACATAAACTTCAAACTGCTTGTTAAGGACTGCTAAAAGACTAAGCAAATCTACTAATTATACCTAAACTAACTCTCCACTTCTCCAGCATGCGGAAACAGAGAACTGTCACTTTGACTTGCATTTCGAGTGTTCCGGTTCGGACATTTCGTACAAACATGTCACTTCATCCTTATATTTATTCAAATTAGCTCAAATGAGTACCGAAATGACGTGAAGACAATCCTTTCTTTAATTTTAACCAAAATTTTACTAGTGTGCGAGTTGATGGATACGTTATACGAGTACGTATCTATATATAAATGTCAAACTTTGAATGATGAAGGCAAAGTCAATATGAATAAAAAAAACTTTTTTAAATTTACCTTCCTCTTCACAATTTGCCTACTATGAAAAATTTTCCTCACATAAATAATTTGTTTTCTGAAAAGACATGTCCTAAACGAAATAAAAACCCCAATAAGAAAAAAAAATTCAATCTAGGTCACATCGAATGGAAGGATTGCTACATATATAATTCTTAAATCTCAGCAGATGTGCCATCAGTGAAAAGCTTTTTGCCTAAGCATTTCTTAAAATATGTATGCAATTGAATACACAAATGCACTCTTCTAGGATACGACTTTGATTCGAAATCCTTTCATAAGCTATATACATAACTTTGTTCCTTTTTTAGTCGGCGGGCGTGCTTTTTCTATACACCATTTGAATTGCTGATTAAAATGGCGGGTAACTTTGCGAATCCTTGAAATCTGGGCGACCACTATTCTTATTTACACAAGAATAAGTACATAGTTTGTTTTTTATTATATAATATAATCGCATTGCAATGTCTGAAATAAAATTTTGTGTTTTTTATGTGTTACATAGTCGCGTGGCGAGTTTCACATGTTTTTTTTTTTTTTTTTTGTTATTGATTTTGTTGTTGCTGTTTCCATGCATTTTTGGTCAAGTGCTCCTTGGAAACACAAAAGTACATTCGGCATCATTGCCAACCTGTGCGCAGGACACAACAATAAAAAAAATCACAATAAAGCAAAATTTAACTAGGTCAGCAAGACGGCAGCAGCATCAGTTTCACCAGCATCAGCAGAACAGAAGCGGCAATAGCTGCAAGAAATGCAAACATCCCCTTTTCCTTATGGCAGAACAAGTTGGCTTTACACCAGTAGATAGCTACATGGTGATGCTGATTCTGATTGTCTGGTTAGGGATAACGGGGGTCTCATTTTGGGGTGAGAATCAATTCGAATTAAAAAAAAAAAAAACCACAAAAAAATCGGAAACAAACCGTTATATAAGTCTACCCTGCAGCCATACAACTTCCACAGGCATTCAATTTGATGCGCGCCATCAGCCAACAACAAAAAACGTGTCTAACAAACATTTGCACATGATGCAACATCACATTCATTAATATACTATCTACCTACTCGTATATGTATTTGGGGTACTCAAAGGCAAGACAAAAGCTGCACCGCTCATACACACTCCCCCTGACATGTCGGTTGTTATGAACTCAGCTGCGCTAATCAAATGACATCATCGAATGCCAAGGGAAAACTGCCTGTGCCTGTGCCTGTGCCTGTGCCTGTGCCTGTTCCTCACAGATGACGGGTGGGACGACATGGCCGAAGCTCGAAGCCAGTAACGACAAAACCACAAGCATCATGCATCGCATCTCTCCAAGCGAATAGACTCTATTATGTTAATTCTGCTGTCTTCTTACTCATAAAAACAACACAACCAATCATCAAAACTGGTCTTGCTGCCACTAGAAGTTTCGTAACTATCTAAAACAAGTATCATCCTTCAATTATTAGACATTATCGCATACATTTGTGTTTAAGTGGCTAGAGGGCTGCGCGGTCGGCGTAGTCGGCGTGTAGTCGAAGCAATCTGCGGTGGCCGGCCTGGTGTACAGGGTCGATAGGATGCATGGAGAAAAGTTTCGAGATGGAAACAAATGTATGTGTTTATATTTCTGATCAAACTTGTATTACTAAAACACAATACAAAGTTATTAAACAAAAAAAATTCACCAGCACCAGATAACCTACAGCGATGAATTGTCGTCGTCGTGTACACGTAACGACCGACACGTCTCTCTCAATATGAATAGATATAGATAGACTTTGCTAAAGATCCACTACATAGCACAGCAACAGCACACACAACAGCTAACACACATTTAGCGTTAGAGTATGTAGTGTCGTATGGTTGCAGCTACCAGTTCACCTTGGATTCGTGTTTGCTTTTGATGAACAAACACGAAATTGAATCGGCTTTGGCGGTGTGTTCGAATACATTCGTACCAACCTATCTGATAGATACTTCAAATAGTTAGTTTACCTACAAGCTACAATAGGCATAAATATGCATCAAATGCGCTCATTTTCCCACAACCACACATTAAACCTGAATTGTGTGCCTATAGCTAGTGGTGCTATTCACACTTTCAGTTACATTTGCTGGGGCAAAACAACAAAATATACAGCTCCACAGAGCAACTATTCATTTTTTTTCAATTCATTAAGTTGGTTGCGATGTTTTTTTTTTTTCTAGTTTCAAGCTGAGGAAAACTGCTTAGGTTGCCCTTCGAACTTCTTGTGAAGGTAATCATGTTGGCTCTAGGTTTATCAATTTTGATCAGCAATTAATAAAGCATCATTATGACAACACAAAATTACTTTTTTTAAACTTTAGAGGAAAAGCCAATATCTGTACACCGAAACAGGGTGTTTCAGCGAGTTACTTCATCAACTTAGCAACTACATATGTGATTGAGTAAGAAATTAGTGTGATACAGATCACACTAATAAAATTAATTTGTGTACACATTTTCTGCTTATTTTTGATTTACTTTTCCTGATTTCTAAATACTTTTCTAAATGTGTACTTCAAAAGGCGGCATGGTCAATTGTTTGAAGACCAGTGATTGCTTTTTTGCTCTTATGAGCAGGTAAACGAGCAGGACTATTGTCTGGGAAGATGGATTTCTCACTTAAATGGTATTTCCATAGAATTATACTCACAAAGTCTTTTATTGACTTTCCAAATTAATGTACTGAAAAATCAGTTCTGCCAATCCAGCTCTATAAATTCTCACGGATTCATTCGTTCGAAACGTCATATCCACAATTTAATTGATAGTAAGCAGCCATATTGGCCTTTCTTGAATCAATCATCTTGAATCTGGGTTGCTCACAGGTGAAACAAACAAATAAGCTACCACTGAAGATCACGGTGCTGCCACCAAATATAAAAAGAAGGAAATTAAATAAATAAATAGGGTCGCGTAACAGAGCGAGGATCACCAGGGCTTAACGCATTTCTCACAAACATGGCTTGTGAGGGAATGCAGAGAAGAATAATATCGATAAAAGAAAAGTGCGTTTCGATATATTAACTGATATGAAACAGAATTTGGCAGAAAATATAAATCGCATCATCATTGAATTTGAATTGAACTTCATAGACGAGTGGAGTTTGTTTACCTGCGTTTATATGTGACATCTTTTCAAGGACTTCGGTATATTAACTTCAGAGAACAAATGCGAAAAGGCATTCGATCGACAACCACGAGATCTGATATG
This sequence comes from Melanostoma mellinum, assembly GCA_914767635.1. Lineage (NCBI taxonomy): Eukaryota > Metazoa > Arthropoda > Insecta > Diptera > Syrphidae > Melanostoma > Melanostoma mellinum. Next base: position 7,298,476 of record OU612058.1, on the reverse strand, counting down.
GGTGGCCCTCAGACACCGAGGAGTTCCTGAAGCCTATGTGCGAATAATTATGGACATGTACGAAAGAGCAGTTACAAAAGTGAAATCCCCAGCTGGAGTCACCGAAGAATTCCAAATAACAGTAGGTGTAGATCAGGGAAGTGTCTTGAGTCCACTGCTCTTTATTGCTGTTCTGGATTATTTGCTCGAAGGAAAAGTAACGGACAATAAAGTACAACAATTATTCTTTGCTGACGATGGAGCCATCATAAGCGAGGATCCTACATCCCTGCAACGAGCACTTGACGTTTGGATTGATGTTCTGGAAGGAAATGGGTACCGTATTAGCGATAAAAAGACTGAATACCTGTGCTGCCCTTTTCAAGTTCCAGACAAGCCTATTCCAGACATTTATTTGAATGGAAATGTGCTTCCCAAGTGTGAAAAGTTTAAATATTTGGGATCTATGATCAATAGTGAAGCAACTTGTGATGACGACATCAATCATCGAGTAAGCGTAGGGTGGATGAAGTGGCGAGAAAACTCCGCTATCTTCTGTGATCGAAAAATGCCCCTAAGTTGAAGGAAAGACTCTACACAGCAGTTGTCCGTCCAGCTCTGACATACGGTTCACAATGTTGGACAATGTACAAAAAGTATGAGAGCAAATTGACGGCAGCCGAAATGAAGATGCTTCGGATGACAGCAGGAGTAACAAAGCTTGATCGAATTAGAAGTACTAAGATCCGTGGGAGCCTTCATGTCAAAAGTACCATCTTGGACAAAATTCAGCACGACCGGCTCAGTTGGTATTGTCATGTTCAAAGGAGAGATCCGTAGAACCCCGTCCAAAAGGCAATATCGTACAACGTTTCAACAAATTCGCGACGAAAAAGAAAAGGCAGGCCAAAACACTCCTGGTACAAGCAAATGCAAAAACAGCAGCATTTGGTTGGCCTCAGACATGGAACAATCCAAAACGGGGAGGCTTGCCGACGATTTCTGAGGTCAACGCGGCGTACCGCACAGGCGGATCACTAGTGTGAAGCAGAAAAGTGGGAGAGTTGTGATCGCTTCAAGATCACTACTCGTAACGCCAAAAATGAAAAAGAAGAAGAAGAAGAAGAGAACAAATGCGCCGAGGTCTGCAAGGGAAAAATGGAAACAATCAAACCTGACAGATCGAGAGGTCGCTTCGCAGCAACAAAGCCCACTGAAGGGCATTGTATGTATAGCCAAAGCAGCGGTGGAATATGCTCAGAATTATCTGAGTTTTCCAGATTTTTCATCATTTTCCAGACGATCAGATCTGGAGAGTCATTCCAGATCTGGAATCCAGATTTTCAGAGATTCAATGATGTGTTGCATAAAGTTTATTTAAGTATTTATTTTTCATTTATCTACAACCAATTTCATTCCAAGAATAAATTATTATATTATAAAAAAACAAAAAATCAGTCTTATATTTACTTCGAATAAGGATTGAAAAATCAATTTCTGAAAGCACTTAATTAAAATCAGTTATAGATCTTGATAACGTGTCATTACATCCAGAAATTTTTCTATGTATTTTTTGAAATAGGAAAATTCTTGTTCTTGTGGACCTGGCTGGTACATGAATAGGTAATAGAGCAAGGAGTGTTGGACACTTTATGTGGTAGCATAGTAAGTCTCTTATGAGCATCACACCATGAATTTTTCTTCTTGATTCTAATGATATAATTCCAAGCAATAAGCACCTAGCTTTGTAATCAGGACAGAAACCCCAGCTCATTCTGTTGAAAACGTATTTCTTAAATCTTCTTTATACCGATTCTACCCTGTCAGAATTTAATTTAAACGCGGGACTCCAGATTACATCAGCGCATTCCAAAAGCGATCTGACAAGAGATGTTTACAAAGTTAATAAAACATAAGGATCTCGAAAATCCTTGCCATTTCGTTTTATGAATCCAACTAACGAGTAAGCTTTTGGTACTAAGCAATCAATGTGGTTCCAAAAATTTAGTGAGGAATCAAGAATAACACCTAAGTCCTTAATGTTTGAGACACGATTTTAGACATTAGATTCAATTGTGCAATTGAACCGAATACTGGTGCATTTTCGAGTAAATGAAATAATATTACACTTTTTTATATTAAGTTTCAAGCATTTTTCGTAACACCAGTGTGAGAGAAAATCAAGGTCAGATTGAATCAATTAACAATCACCTAAGCTGTCAATTGTCAAGAATAGCTTGAGATCGTCCGCATATATTACAATACAATATTTGAATGCAGATATAATGTCATTGATAAAAATTATGAAGAACAGTGGACCGAGGTGGCTACCTTGGGGTACACCCGATGTACACTGAAATTCCCTTAAAAAAGAATTTTAAATTTTTACCCGTTGTTTTCTACAAGAAAGGTACGAGGATATCCAACGAAGGAGTTGAGAATGAAATCCAAACATCTCTAGTTTAGCTAGGAGTATTTGGTGCTTTATAGAATCGAATGCCTTACTAAAGTCCGTGTATACCGCATCGACTTGAAAACCACTTTCCATAGCATTAGTTACAAAAAAGTAAAATATGCTAGATTTGTTATAGTAGATCTACCAGATACAAAACCGTGCTGTACTTCCGATAAATAGTCGCTTGTGAGGAAATCTAGTATATTTTTAGGATACTGTAACGTGCGCTTAGTTCGCAAAAATAAAAACTCTACCTTTCAATTTAATTCTACCACTTTATTCAGTATCTACTTTCGATATACACTTTATTTGAACTCAACTCGACTTTTGGACTATCACTTGTATTTTACTCTTAACTTTATCACTCTATAAACAAGACTGCCCTCTGGTTGCCTCGGGCGGGCTATTTATATCGAATGACATGCCATCTAGAACTCTCCAGTAACTTCTACATTGTCTCCACATTTGCTGTCAAGCTCTCTACACTCACACACACTGGCTTACAAGCAACGCCTGTCATTTATACCATTCCATTATAGTGTTGCCAGTTGTGTTTTCGGTTGAACGTTTTTCGATTAGGAAATTGGTATAAAATGTTGGGTTCATGTTACAATACTTTCAAACAATTTGGGAATTGCAGAGAGTTTGCAAATACCTCTATAATTTTGAATATTACTTTTTCAGCCTGATTTATGGCTAGGAACTAAATAAGAAAGTTTCCATTCTTCGATGAAGATTCCTTCTTGAAGAGACTTATTAAATATCGTATGTAAGGGAGTACGATTGCGATTTCTAAGCAAGGTTCACCATCCTTGTCGCGGCGCGGCGTTGGTGTCCCCGTGCGTTATTTGCAAACGCATCAAAATGAGCTTGAAACGTTCTAGAAGGGCGTATATGTTTCGTGGTAGGTGCATATAATATGGGACCAAAAGAATAGCTATTTCTATTAGGTTAATGTGTTGCGTAAATACCGAATTGCACACTGACTGGACAGTAATCCATTGAATAATCTTTTTGTTTGAGTCGCTTTGTTTGTCTGCTTGTCTCTTTGGACAAAATACCACTTCCACCATGAGATAAACAAAGCGATGTAAGGGTCTCCATTTTTGATATTGAACTGTCGACGACCCATATGCTCTTATTCTTGAGAAATAAAACGGGAAGTTCAATGCTTACCTCTATTTTATTCTCATATATTTATACAAACAATCAAACGCCTTAAAATTCCAAAATTTGTTTGAATTTGATATTGTATTTTCAAAATCAAAGTAGCTCTTTCGATAAAACTAGTTTGTTATTCGAAACGAGAAACCATTTTTAAGAATTGAACGAGTTATTCTCCAGAAATTAATAATAGCGATTTTGTTTTTGAAACTAATTTTGATTAATTTTTGCAAAACTTGAATCGAAACTAGTTTCATTTCTAGTTTTTCGACTTCTGAACTATGGCCGTAGTAAACTTTACTAAACTTAAAGTAAATTAAACCTAAAGTAAAGTCAACTTAAAGTTAAAGTTAAGAAGACTTAAAGTAAAGTTATTTTAACTAACTTTAAGTTTACTTTACTTTAACTAGAATTTTAAAATAACCGCGAATGTAGTCCAAATGTTGATATTCAACCTTTCGTAAGCAATCTAGAACTTTTAAAATTAATTTCGTCAAAATCGTGCTAGCCGTTAGAGAGAAATCGTTTTTGAAAAAACGGTACTATGGAAGCTAACGTTTTAAGACGTTATGAAATTTTTTTACATCATTAGAAAATCAACCTAGATATAATCCCTCATATGAAATTTTATCGAAATCGTTAGAGCCATTTTCGAGAAAAATATTTATTAACAAATAGGTCTTGTGTCAGATACCGTTATTTATTTTTAAGACCTAGAGACGCAATTCTAAAAACACCTCTATAGACTGCCATCTAGACACTAACTGCAAATTCTGAAGAAAATTGGTCAAGCGATTTAGGCTGTAGATCCATATACGGACAGACAGACTGAATTGCAGGACCCACTTTTTCCGTATTCTCTATTATCTTAATGTCATGTTTAATTGTTATCTCAATTTTTTTTTTCTGCACAGTTGCAAAACTTGCTTTTTAGTGTTATAGAACCTATAATTGCAAGTTAAATTAATATTAAAAACAGATGAGAGAATACTTGGACTCTTGAGTAGATCTTCTCACTCCTTGCTTTTAATTTTACTTTTACCCTCACAATTACAGACATTTCCAGATATTTCCAGATTTTCATGCTAGGATTTCCAGATTTCAGATTTTTTTTTATTCCAACACTGAGCCAAAGGTAGAAGCACCTTGTCATCTGCTTGTCGGAAAGACAAAACTAAACACTTACTTTTCTAACGAGACGTGATTTTTTTAAATAAAAATTATCTCATTGCTTAAGCATTTTTCCAATCGGAGAGATAATAACCAGATTTTTAACCACAAAACAAAATATCTATCCTTGGCTTCGTGTTGTATTTTGACTTTCAAAACCCATAAATTATTATTTCTAAAATTTTTTCTTTAACACAGACTTTGGTGATATATTTTTCAATTCGACTCCCCCATTTGTAAACGTATTAGATGTTTGCATAATTCATTTAAAAACTTGTTTACAAGTCATAATCTTTAATCCATCGCTCAATTTAACAAAGCAAAAGCCGAGAGAATGAAATAAACACGTACAAATAAATAAAAGAAGAAGCAACTAAAAGAAAACCAATATGCAATTAGTTGCATTCACGATAAAGGTTAAACTTAATTTAAGCTGATGTATGTAAAGATATTGCGGTAGCTATACACTCGTACGTGTTTACTTAAATCTTTGATGCTAAGGCTCATTCCAATTTTATAATAAGATACATCTCTATTTCATTATCTCAAGTGGTTGATATTCAAGGACAACAGACAAGTTTAGTATGCTAATTACCTACAAAACTTGGAGTTTTTTTTGTGTTTTTTCTCTTCTTTGGATTCAAATAAAATGTTTTCAAATTACTCGCTTAATTTAGTCATCAGTCATCACAAATAAATACAAACTCTGCCTTGCTCTGTTGTAAGAGAAAAATTGCCACATATTGTTTTCATGAGCAGATGGATCAGCTGTGCCACGGGAGCTTGTCCAATATGTTACATGCCACTTAAAAGTACCCCATCATATTTGAAATACATTCTGATGTTCTTTTTACTCGTCGTTAACTTATCCAAAGTCTACAAACAGAAATCAAGAACGCGATTCACGCATTAACACTTTTTTTTGAAAATGAAAGTGGCAAGCTGTCATTGATTTTATTTCGCTTTAGTTCATTAAGAAAATTTAGGAAACATTTTGGTCGTCATTCGTTAGAATATAAATGGTATATAATGTTTAGGTACGAAACGCAAACCGCCATTTCATTCAAATTTATAATATTCTTACATTACTCGCGTGAGCGTCAATTATGTAATACATATAAGCTTTCGTTTTTTCTGTTCGCATGTTGGTGTGGTTTTATGTTGTTGGTTTTCTTTTATTATTAATTTCCAGTTAGTAATACATAGTTATAATCAGTATAACTTGTAACCCGTTTATCCAAGAGGCATTAAATTGACATGCTACACGTGCTGGGGTATTTTCTTAAATCATTTCCGATTGACACGCAAAATTTTCGTAAGAAAACCGTAAGAGTAAGAAATTTGGCATATTCTCATTTTTTAAATGTCACCTTAGTGCAAAGGAACAACCCGAAACAAAATTCATCTTTAGTATAATATTGGATTGATTTTGTTCGTCTATGTCCACACGAAAGCTCTCAACGTACTTTTCAACTTCTTAGCTTTTATTTTTCTTTTGTTTTTTTTTTTTTTAATGAAGAGAACAACAAAGTTGTGTAAGGGTTAGAGTCTCAGAAGTATCCAATACTATTGGTAAGTCCTCTGCGAGACTAATTTAGCTGCCATGAAAAGCGCTTTCTCACTTAGCCGTTCGGTTTTGGCAAAAAAATGCAGGTATCTGAAATGCGTTAGACTCCGAGCTTTGTTGTAGAACTCTTTTCAATTATTTAATTATGTTTGGCAAATTCATTGGAAGACTTCAGAATTCTATGCCAAAGCATCTATCTACATTAAGTAATAATGAATATCATTTTCGAATTTTTGTGCAACTTGCAAAATGTTGTTTTGTTTTAAATTTATTCAACAGAAATATTTACTGCAATATAAATTTTAAAAAAGTTAGCACTAACAATAATGCCATAAGCTTTGCAAAATATTTCAATGAATAAAGCTATTTGACAAGACATTTAAAATCAAGAGTTTTGCTTATTTTATCAATGATTTGTATTCGTCTGACTTTTTAACCTAAAATAAGAACGATATTGTGAGTAAGTTTCGGCTTCAGCAATTTCCTTTTCTACTCAGATCAGTTTGGAATAGGTATGATGTTTAACATTTCATTTAGGTTGTACTAAACTTAAAGCAATTCTTTGTACATTTTGTTAAAAACTCAATGCCTTTATGTTCCCACCCTAAGAAAACCTAACAAAGCAATTCTTTTAAGAACGTAAAGCATGGGTTTCAATGGCCCGGTTAATTGCTCTTCAAATTAAAAGACTCGATATGTTTTATGAAACGCAGGTGTAGAAATGTTAAATGTTTTTAATAATTGCAATTACTTTTTAGTTTTATATAACTATGTTTCGTGCCCATGAAAACAGAGTGTATAGAAAATGTTTAAAGCGACATGTTCACGCAATGTTTTAGTTTTTATTTTTTTGTCGTTTGGTTAATTGAAAGTTTTGTTGGTTTGTTATATAGACATAAATATTTTCAGTTACTAAGAAATCATAAATATGTTGCAGTGATTATCGACATCCAAAATTAAAGAATTTATTATTTTTCGTTTTGCTCAAATAAAAAAAAGAAATAAATGTTTGGCATCACATGACATTAATCCGTTTTTGGATAACAAAAAAAAAAACAATGGTATGCTTGTTGATTTTCTAAAACACCCCCATATAACAAAAGATGATCAGCTCTTTTTAAATTATAATTAAGAATGTTTTTTTTTTTAATTGAGATTAGTTTTCTTTTTAATAACCAAAGAAAAATTGTATATATGCGTGTGATAAATTAAATATAAAATAAATCGAAATCAAACGATCACAATAATAATAATGATGGGACTTACCAGAACTAAAATGTGAGCGTTTGGTTTGTTCATTTTCCGGATCGGAATCAAGTGGTCTTTTTCTAGAATCACCGATTTCAGGGCTTGGGCATGCCTCCATAACTGCTTCGTCAGTCATCTTATCTTCGAGCATTCAGTGTTTTTTTTTTTAACAATTAATAATTTTTCTAATCTGGCTTTGAAGAGTAGAACAATAGGAGAATAGATTTGTTTTTTGTTTGTTTGTTTTGTTTGGTTTTGTATTTCTTTGTACAAATTTTAGATTATTATTTTAATTTCTAATCGGATGTACTGTTTTGTATTCTTGTGATTTCGTCGCAAATAAGCAATGCAACACACGTTATGTGATGTTTCTTTTAAATTTTTAGTCCTTATTGTAGTGCGATGAATGTGCGAGAACGATATGAAAAAAGAAAAATATTATGATTACATGATTTGGTAAAATATTTGCGTAAATAGATTTATGATAAGGTGGTTAAAAAAAGTTTATTTAAAAGTTATTGACAAACAATAAACACAAAAAAAAATAATAAACAAAAACAATGAAGATATTACACAATGGCCTACTTATAAAAATAAGGTACTTCGTTATAAAAACATCCAATTTCATATTTCAAAACCTCTACGACCTTCAGGTTTGTTCTGGGTTTTAGCTAAATTTAATGAACTAAAAGCTAAAAAATGTTTTTCTCAAGCATTTTTTATACAGTTTGGCCTTTAACTACTGTTGGTAACCACGCAGTATTCAGATTTTTCTTACTTTCTTTTTGGTCTACTCTTTCAAAGCGAAATTATTTTGTTGATTTTACTAAAAGACCTTTTGATTCTTAGATTTTTTTCGACGATGAATACAAATAAGATATTTCCAGAATTTTCGATTGAAAATAAAAGTATAGCAGAACAACAGAAAAAAAAGAAAAAAACTTTAAGCATTTCTGAATGACAGAACGACGCATAACTCAAACTATAACTACTTCTTCTTTGAAGTATAGTTTCGGGTGCACAATTCAATTGGAAATATGTAATATGAAACTTTTTAACAGAAATGTTTTTATATTTAATAATAAATTTTGCAATGAGGAGAGTGGGTGGCATCGAAGTAAACAGAATTGTAAAACTTACATTCTTATTTTCAGATTTATTTGATGATGGGTTGGTTCTCGACGCCGCGCCGCCGCCGAGCCAAATTTCCTTTGTAGGTCTACCCATAGAGGCATATCACATCATCATTACCTACAGCAGCTTCTTTTTGTTCATAAATAATTTGAAGATGGGGAAAACCGATGGTTGTTGATTATTTCGGTTGCAGTGAGAGTGAATTAAAATAGAAACTACTATTGCGATACTCAAAACGAAAACGAAACTGTAAGCCCCATTTTTATAAAATACGAAGAATGACAAAAAACTTCCACAAAACTAAACAGTTGTACAAAATTTGTGAACAGTCTACAGGTTGGGCCAAAAGGTTATTCACAATTTCAAAAGCTTCGTAAAAAAAACGGTAAGAGCTAAAATTATGACACCAAAATAAAAATAAGGCTAAAAGTATGCCATTTAATAAAAAAATTAATTTTTTATATAAAACATCCAGTAAGTAGTCGCCATGGTGGCGGCAACATTCGCGCACTATTTTCTCAACATTTTTCCGAACTCTGGCCAACATCGTCCGCGGAATCGCTGTAATTTCAGTTCGGTTAGCTAATTTTAATGTGCCTTCATATACCCTGCTCTTCAAGAAACCCAACAGGCAAAAATCCGGTGGCGTCAGATCTAGGCTACGAGGCGGCCAAGCGAAGTCACAATTGCGAGAAATCAAGCGGTTACCGAAAACATCAGTAGTATAGGTGCATATTCAAATCCTATCGTAAAATTCTCCTTACCGTCGCGTCGTTCGAGGAATTTTCAAGGAGGCAGAATGACGACACACAGACCCACGAGGACTTTTGCCCAAGGCGTCGTTAACAGTTTTTATTATTTGCGGCTTCCTTGATGTGAACGGACGGACAATTCGGGGACGGTTAATGACATTACCCGATTCGCGGAAGTTTTTCACCCATCTATCGATAGAATGACGACTCGGGGGTTTTCGTGACGTTTTGAATTAAACTGTTTTTTGAAAGCACGCTGGGTAGCAATCGCACTCTCCCCGTTTTTTAAACACCACTCCACAGCGAAAGAACGTTACTGCCCCGTCTACGGTAACTATGGTACAAACAAACCGAGTATTTTTCCATTAAATGGCATAGTTTTATGCAACAGATGGCGTTGAAATCGTTGTGCTAACCCAGTTCGTTGATTATTATGAAGCGTTTGAAATTGTGAATAACCTTTTGGCCCACCAATCCATCACCATCAATCCATCGATGTGCGTGGCGTTACAAAAAAACCTATTGCGAAATTCGAACAAAATAACGTCCTGCAATTAGATTAAAGGTTGTACAGTGGCTTATAAATGCCATCGCTCTGAGAAAGTTATGCTACAAATCTATTAATCCTTAGTTTCGTTTCTTTGGCCCTTTAAAATGTTCACTTTTAAATGTCTTGACCTTGCTTTGATCTCTGTTCGTATAGCACCTTGCCATAAGGACTAGTAAAAGGTGTTGCACAACCTAGGAAAGTTTCAAAAACATGTAAATATAGCCCACAGAAAAAAAGACAACGTTCGAAAAATGTAGCCCATAATGCTTCAAAGAAAACGAAGAAAAACAATTTTTGCTTCGGTTTTGAATGATTGTGTGTGTGTGTATTATTAATGAAAATAATTTGATGACAAGACACAAAAGTATGCCTAATTTGACACCTGTGAGTCTGTCTGAAAAGAAAGCATATCTATTTTCAGAATTGTAGAGTTGACAAGAATTTGTGAGAAACGTCAAGTGATGCGACATATGAACGTATAGATAGCCAGCCTTTTATTGATATTTATGTATCTTGCTTATACCTGCATAAAAACAATGAGCAGTGTGGATCAATAAATTATTTTGCAGATGCTTTAGAGTGTTGAGTACTCAGTTTACGTAACACTAAACCATACAAGAGATTTTAAGGAAAAATAAAATAAATAGAAAATTGAAAAGAAATGATAAACTATGAGAGCTGTTGTTTTCCTTTTCTTTTTTTTTTTTCAATTTTCACCTAGCACTCGTGCCAAGAATCATCGACAAAGATGACTCTTTCCCTGACATATACAGAACAAACGTATCTCTTATATTAGCTGGGTGCATCCCACCTCCTTATGAGCTGCACTTTTCTAGTATGCCATACTTGTCCTTGAATCTATTTAAATGCATCTGTGCTCACTACTGTCAGGTACGTGCATCTGCAAACAAGCAAAAAAGATTGGATAGACATTGAAGTCACATTGCCAAAATGAAACGTTTTTTAATGCTGGTTTTTCTATGCACCAGCGCTGTCATTCTTCATTTCTAATGTGCACATATATGTATGTGTTGTATATGGGTACATTTAACGAATATTTTTTCTTTAAACTAATACGTCATCTCGCATACGAGCGTGCAAATCTAACACAATTCTACCTTCAAATATTCAGCTGCTTATCAATTAAACTATACACGCAAACTCATACTCAAATACATCCAACACCTAAATTCTAAAAATAATTTTCTGATATCAAGAAATTAAATGTCCGGAATGTTAGCATAACGAACATTAGCATGCTTTAATAACAACAACAACTCTGCATGCACTACATAATGTACACTCCTCAAAAACTTGTGTTGGGACGGTCGGTGCATGGTATTCGAGACGAGCAGAGAATAGAGGGGGTGTTTCTATGTTAAGCTGACTTGACACCAATTCAGCATAGTATAGTTTTTTTTCACGTTTTTCACTTTTTTTTCTTCTTCTACTTCTCCGTTTTTCTCTCTTCTCTTCGCTTCTTCCTTCGGATTTGACTTGCTATGTTTTTGGGTTAAAGTGGTTGAAGGGTGCTACAGCTACTCGTGCTCAAGAGCTTTGGCCAAAGAAGCAAGAGAGAATTCTTCAAAAATAAAGTAACTAATACACGACTATGAAGGAATCCCAAAAGAAGAATGCCATATCACACACTTCACACGTAAAGGCGTATGGCTATGGCATGGCGATGATGGCGAATCAACGATCACACTCCTATTCTCTTTTTATGTTCAATGAATTTTAACTACACCATAAGAATTTACTCAGTGTGTATATCAGATGGGAATTGAAACTAGGTTTTGTGAGATATTCGGTGAAGTACTTCTTTCATAACAAAAATTACTAGATAACTATGTACTTATGTATAAAAAAAAAAATCATTTCCACTCATGTTGACAATTAGATTTTATTTGAAGTAAAACATTCATTCGTTAGTGATTTGAAATTGTGTTTACAGCTTAACACAGGGAATGAAAAAACAAATTGCTTATTGAAATACTTTGTCAAGTTTGCAACTTGTTTTTTATTCACTTATCATTCTTTCTTAGCATGCGTCCTTATCTTGTGATTTTGTTTTAATGATAACAAAAATTTAATACATATAATCACTCAAGCAAATACTTTTCACTAAGTGAATTGACAAAAGTATAGGTACGTTGTATGCAAAAGCTATTTTTTCGTGCCGTTTAGGGAGAGAATATAAATAAAAAGAACTATTTCACAACAGAAAGTAATGCCAGCTTCTTTAACATAAAGTGAAGACAATTGTAAGCAGGAAGTTGTAAGTAATATAACGCCACATTTTCGAACGACAGTACAACTTTAAAGTTTGTTACTTCTACGTTTTCTCAGTACTAATAATATAATGTATTCGATATTAATAATGCACACAGTTTTCTTTGGGTATGGCATCACTTCTTAATCTGATCTGCCAATGTGATATAATGGAAAGCTTGGCAGCACTTGGATTCATAAAGTAAAAATACATTTTTTTGCCGCCAAAATTGAAGACATCTTAGTTTCAGTGCAGAAAATACGAGCGAAGAAATGATTGTAAGTGAGCCTATTTGACGATTGATCAAAAAATATGGGTAAATAGCGACGTCAAAATGAGACTTGCAGGATTGCGTGGGAAGAAGGAGAATGGCTAGGCCGAAGAAGAAAACATTGCATGTTTTCCCCAACGACAAGAGTAATAGTTAGCATGTATGCTCCCGTGAGGTATATGTTAGCATGTCTGCTTACAACATGGGAGTTTGAGGTTCGAATCTCAGAAGCACCTCCGAGAGTAATTATACACCTACCCGTTGGGAATCGGCAGGTCCCTGAAATGTGCTAATCTCCGAGGCTATTCGGGAATAATTGTTTATTCTGCTACCCTATTTATTTATTTATAGTTAGTTTATATAACTTTTTATTTAACTTGATTAATACAAAGTAATACAATATTATATTTTTTAGCAGAAAGTCTTAAGGTTATGGCAGTAAGTAAGTAAGTTATTTATTTATATGCTTGAAACAATTCAGAGTTTTTAAAACCTTCTTCTGAGTATATTTATGAAGAACATATACATGACAATGTATTGTCATTGCAGTATGACAGCTGCGCACTTACTGCAGAAAATGCACCCATAAATGTATATGTAGAGATTGTCTGAAGAAGGTTTTCAGCAACCCTAATAACATTAATGAACTTGTGGCAAATTCATGATATTAGACTGATGTTCATAAACAAATTTGTATCTGATTCTTAATTCTTTTAAAGTGATGTCAAATACTGAAAAGTTTTCAGAAAATTTTTTACGTTACCCAAAAATAAAAGTGATATTCAATGATAGAAACAATGCAAAGTTTTCAAAACCATCATATTCCACAAAACAAGATTTTTCAGCAAAATGACATTAAAAAACTTAAATTCATAAAATAATTTGTTTCTAACGCTAGATTCTTGCAAAGTGGTGCCAAATAAGAAAAGTTTTCAAAAATATATCAATCACAAATCAAATTATACTGTTTCACACAAAAACAGCTTTCATCCAGCCAAAACCGAAAAGCTTGCCAACCATTTCTGAGGACAACGTGGCGTGCCAACCACAGATCACTAGTAGGAAACTGTGGAAAAGTTGTGATCCCTTCGAGAGTTGTGATCGTGGCTCCGCACCTCACCATAAACGAAGTAAAAAAAGAAAAGGGATCACTGTTTTTTGTTCTCTGTGTTCCCAATCAACTCTTTGGCGTTATTGTCTTGCGTGATCTTAAAACTGCCTTTAAGTCTGAAAAATAATATTGAAGCGTTTTTTTTTTTCAGGAATCTTAGAAGCACAAAACGCTTGTTAACTCTACGGTGTCGATATTAAGTAGAAATGGCATTCCTCTAAAACCCGATCAGCAAATTTGTGCACTTCTTTTTACAGCAAAAGAGCTTACTATGACTTTGTTAAAATAATGTGTGGCACGTTTGTGGAAAAAAAGAAGAAAACATCAAAAGACCAAAGAATGTGAGTTGAATTTTGAATTTTTTGAATTCATCGAAATAAATTAAGTAAACTTAGCTTGAAAGAGGCACTTCAGGAAACGCATAATAAATTAATACGAGTAAACAATAAGAATTGAATGATTCCTATTGAAAGGGCCTTGGGGACGATTTATCTGAGTACATTATAATTTGAAATCAAAGCACTACAGCATATTCTTCCTCCTCTAATCGTAGATAAACGTTTAGCTAATTCACAATTATGAGATCAAACCAGACGAAAAAACATCAGTTAAGAAAAGATCGAGAATTTAATGGACCCTCCTAAGTGAATGTCGTCCAAAAAACATTCAATAGGGGTCTGTTGCATTTTAGTTATAGAGACGTACAAAACATTCAGTCTTTTTATTCAAATCAAATTTCTTTGGGACATATCTAAAGTAGCTGCACCGCGCGCCGCCGCAGATGCATATTGCATATGAATAACACCGAATGGCTTACAGTCCTTACTTGCAGTCTGCTTGCCAGTTCGAGTTCAATGTAAACAATTTAGGGCTTCTCCAGACTGACTTAATCCTTCAATGAACAAAACTATTATACCATGTACTTGCTTAACATAAAAAGTGCTATTTCGCTGATCGTTGATACTAGATTTCGATGAGTCTTTAGCCTTAAATTTGAGTTTTTATCTCACATTTAGACATGAATACTGTGTTTAGAAAGCATTGTCAATTTCAGATTAGAATTTAGATATTGAGTTTGAATGATTCGACGACAAAATATGTACAGAAAAATAAAGCAATGTCAGCAAAACGAAGAATCTCGTTAAAGGTACGTATACGTATATCACGTACAAAGTACATAATGCAACTTTTGTATTTCAACAATTTGTATAGAAAAAGATTCTAGCAGGAACCATAAATCGCGAAGGTTATGTAAATTGCTGGTACATCTTGTCATCACATGACTAATTTGTAATTAAATGTATGGACAAACGAGGGTGTGTGTCTAATTAACGTCTATTTGTTTACATTTTTTTTTTTTTTTTCATTAATTAAATGTGTTTCTTCTCAAAAAAAACTTTATGATTGCAAGTCGACTCGTTAAGAAATCTCCACTTTTATTTTGTTTGTTATTGACAAACTAATTATACACTCCACTGTACAAGTCGGTAATTGAGATGTTACTTTTATGTGGATTGTATTTGAAAATTGAATTCTCTGATTCTTTAGCCTTGTGCCTTTTAAGAAAATTCCCGTTTGAAGTTTTTTTTTAACGAAATCTGACAACAAATGAGTTTTTCAACAAAATCTTCTCAGTTGTAATTAGGTACAATTGTTTTTTAACTTTAAATGACAAATGTGAACAACACGTTTTTAAACCACAGCGTGATCAATCCTAACTTCACCTCAGCTGCATATTTAGACATAATTTGTATTGAAAATAGGTTAACATTTTTTAATGCAATATTTGAGCATGTTGTAAATTATGGAGTGAAACAAAATGAAAGTTTTTCAGGCTTATAACTTTCTAGTATAGGAATTTTTCGAAATGGCGCCCATTTTGTGAATTTCCAAATTCTCACAAATATTCAACTTAACTTAAAATTCCAGTAGATTCTTTATTTCTACATCTGAGAACTAAAAATGAAAACGATTAAGGATCAGTTAAATTAGTTTTCAGCTAAATCGGCTCAGTAGTTTTTGTAGAGAATGAAAGAGAAATGAAAGAGAGAAAAGAACAGACAAGTTCTTATGAAATACGTCACTTAATTCATACAGTTTCTAAACATTGTAAAACAAATGTTTTCAAATAGAAATTTCAAAACAACTCAACAAGTTTACCGAGAAGAAAGAACAACTTGGGTGTTGTAATGCATTACGACCTAAGGACCTTTTATGCTCCGTTATTGACTTAGTAAATTAACCTCATCTGCAATTTTTTCTTGAGTTTAATTTTGATTGAATTGCTTCTCTTCTGGTTGATAAGAGTCAGTAAATTAGGAAGTAAGTGTACCAAATCTGCATATTTTTTGCTCTTCACACTTTTTTCTTGATGCAAGTTAGTCCCAAATTAAAATAAAATTTATTTTTATAAGATTTTTATAGATCTCCATTTTGATTAGTAGTGATTCCAAGTTTAGCCAACAATTGAACTTAAATCAAAAACTAACCTGATGTTGATGCAGTTTCAGAAGTTAACTCTCAGTACACTTGGGGGTCGCCTAGACAAAAACAAAATATAAGTCACCTCCAGAGAGCAAAGACTCTGTGTCTTGGCTTCAACTCAATCCAAAGCTAGCTAACTACGGGCAAGTTGCAGAATCATCATCCTTGATGTGGATTAAATCTGAGACAATCCCAGAAATACTTTTTTTTATATTTGACATAGCTTTAGAGCTTGAGCCTGTCCCAAACCAAAGCTAATTTGTAGTTTCGACAGCGACATTTCGGTCGTTGCGACTGTACTCAATCGCGGGAACTCGAGGGATCCCTAAACATCAAAAAAAAAAAACTTTCATTAATCTCCGATATAGGAGTGTTAGAGTTTTCTTATTTTCAAAAATCACCCGGGCATTTTCTTGTTTTTTATATTTGAAATTTATGTTTGAAATAAACGTTCTCCCAAGCCAAAGCGTTTTTGGAGTTGCGGCAGCGGCATTTTTAGTTGTCAAAATTAATTTGAACAGCGGCACATGAGATTACTTCATCGCGTTGGTGTGAGTACTCTCATATGCCGCTGCCGCAACTGCAAAAACGCTTTGGTTTGGGAGAACCTTGAAACGAAGAAAACGTAAGGTAATGCCATATTAAAATCTCATCTTGTTGTTTTGCTAAGCAATATAATGTTAAGTTTTCAAAATAATTTTGCTATGAGCTCATTTTAACACGGTTCAAAGCAAAATTCTGTTTATTGTCCTTTCCCATCTCTGCTGAGAGTGAATTGTAAATGTCACACGACCAGAAATATCCCAAAATGCGTTTCTTTACTTTTCATTTGTGGATCAAAAAACTCCTTTGCTTTATCCCAAACTTTACCCAGAAAGTAAAGAAACAAGCTCTTAGCGGTGGCTTTCTTGCCCTGTAATACAAAACTACAATTACTTGTAATACAAGTGAACTATGACAGTTGTAAGACATTTCTGTAACAAAAAGCTACAAGTTTATTTGATCTGCTACAAGGGTAATGCATGGACATAATCCTACATGTGGCTCTAGGCTTGTAGACTTGTAGTCTTGTGTTTTGAGGTTCTTGGCCTTCATTTCTTATCTTTTAGCCCTTGTTTTATGTTTTACGTAATAGTCCTTCAGTCGCTGTTTTTACTAACGCTCTGAAAAACTGGACTGGAGTAATAGATCCGCCTTAATAAGCTGAGAAAAAGAAAGACTTTTCAACTTTCAACGTTATTTAAAAGTGATCGCAAATTTCTGTAAATGGATAGCGTTATAAGCCAACGTTGAATTTGCTACTCGGAAAACGGGTCTAAGTAAATATTTTGTCAAACATGAAAGCCGCTCAACTATTCATTTAGCAGATTACACATCCCTAAGTATTATTTTTTGAACTAACTACATCCTAATGAGCAATTGATCCTAATCAGATGTTTTTCGGGAAAAAAATGGTTACAGAACAACACAAATTTATAATCAATTCGTTTCTAATGTAAACCCAACGATGTTTCATTATATGGTTTTGAGTGGCTTAGTTCGCGTTGTTTTGGCTGTCGGCGATGGTATGCTTAATGAGAAAATAATTATAATTGTCCTTGACACCAGAACATTTTTGCAATATGATTTCTCAGGTGTTGTTCAAATATTCACACCACAGCTGTGCGAATATGCCATCGACAGCTTATTCTGACACTCTCGACTGTCACAAAATATCAAGGCAAGTGACATTGAATTGTCTTTGCTTTGTGTTTGACTGGCATAGGCTCTAGGGGCCTTAGGCAACGTTTTCGTTTTCGGTGCAACACTCGCTCCCACCATATTCTAAGACTCACAAAGTCAGCTTATGAGATTGTGTTAAACTTAAATCAAAAAGTCGCGGTCGTCGTCGCGCGCGCAATAGTGCAGCAGAAGCACCATAAAAAAAAGATACATTTAATTAATTTTTTTTTACAAATAATTCATGTGTGGAACGATAACTGACTCTGAAAAAGGGTCGATTTGGGTGGGAAGAAGACATGTGCGCTTTGTCGCCATTATGGAAAAAGCTACTGCAAGGCAAAAATGAAATAATAAAAAAAAAACTTTCCCTGTACACATTTTCTCGACGTTCGGTATTTATGTAGTATCTACTTGTTTGTGTATCTTTTAACATACATATACAGATAGAGCTAACTACTAGAGTTGGTGGTTGGAAGGTAGATTATTATAGGTATATCGCTGTATATAGGTCAAGACCAGGAAATTGATGCGCATGCCCTCTTGTTACAGTTATTATGCAACGAATTCGTCTTCATTTCCTTACACAAAGACGTAAGTTACCTAGATTTGAAAATTGCACTAGATAGAATATCACTTTTTTTTTGTTATTTTTTAAACACACAAAGTTAAATATGTAACAAATATATTTTACAAAAAAGATAATTTTTAAAGCAATGATAAAATGAGATAGAAAAGAAAAAGAAGAAACTTAAAAAGAAATAAAAATCAAAAAGAATGGGAGCGAAGGCAGGTTCTTATGATTTTAGGGATACTGATACTGTGAATACTGCGATATGTACTGTGATACTGATACTGATACTGACTGGGTGGTAATGAGTAGATGGGTTGACGAATATTATAAATGTTGGTATGTACAAAATGGTTCATTTTGTGTGTTGTTGTTGTTGCAATTACATAGATGACTGTGCAGAGATTTTCCAAAAAATTGTACATTTTTCAATGAAACTCTCAAGCAAATTGTTCAAAAGCAAGTTATGTAGGTAAGGTAGTTTAGTTATTTTTTAACAAAATATTAATGTTTACTGATATGAAGGCCAAAAGAAATCATATGGAAATTATGAAGCTTCAGTGTGAAAGTCGTTTTTCTGATTTGATTTTGATTTGTTGTGAAGTTTGAGAAGCGTAGGTATTGAAGTTTTGAACAAAAAAAAATTGTAGTAGTAATCACCTTTTTGCGATACTGTGTGTATATTGAACATAAATTGCACTAGTAATCCATTTATTTTGTATTAATTTGTTTATTTTGTTTTAGGTTTTTTTTTTAACTTTTCGACGGGGATTCTGTACGTTTTACATAGTAACTTCTTCAAAATACACCTGAAAACAGAAAACAAAGTCCTGGTTTGAAGATTTTGTCGTTTTATTATTGTTGAGATGTGAAATCAATAGGTCATTTCTTTTTTCTTTAGAGTGTTGCAACAAAAAAAAAAAACAATGTCACCACACAACTGGGGAATTTTCTGAATTTTCTTCACAAGTGTCTGCTTGTTCGTTCAATATACTTTTTCAACCGATAGAACTTAGCGCTGAACTATTTTCGAAAAGAAAACCATTTGTAGGGCACTAGGCTTAACACACCATACCAATGCACACAGTAGCACACTTCATTATGTATACACGTTTATATGTATGCATTCGTGGTTGACACTGAGAATAAATTTAATTAGAGCCAACTGAAAAAACTTATTTTACTTTTTTTTCTTGGTTTTTTACGTTTTCGTTTTGATTTTAATTAAACAAAAAAAAATAAAGTAAAGACGAAGCACTGCGACGATACTCTTAAAAATGTGTGTGTTCGTACGAATTTATTATAGATACACAAAAAAAAGAAAAACTGTTCCCATATTTCTCGTACAATAGGATGTTTTTTTTTTTAACTTATAAATTTAACTTGTTTAAAAACGTTTATATAACCACCTTGATCACCACAGTCAGAGTTTATTTTTATTATCAATCAAACCAAAGAATAGGGAAGAGAAGTAGATTGAACCAAAAGAAACAATTAATAATAATAAAAAGAATAATAAAGGAAATGTTAATAGATATATTACTAGTATCTGTGCTGATGACAAATTTAATGCAGAGAATTTCTGTTATGAACTGACTGAGTACTTGCACTGTAGGAAAGTGATATTTGGAATACCAGCAGAAACTAACGAAACCCACTCTGTTCGTGTGCACGACGACGTACAAATTCAAATACGATTATTATTTTCATTGGGTTATGTAGTTAGGTTAGGTTACGTATCTCGTAGATATTTAGTGAGTTCGAGCAGTGCTTACTGTTGCTGGCTCTTTCGATTCTTATTGCTACGATATGATGGTTTCTCTGTTGTTCTTGTTGAAGATGGATTGTGAAAAGTGAAATAGAATTGTCAACCGCATGCGTGAAGGAAAATACTCAAGTGTAGGTGAATAGGTGTGACTCAATAATTTGACACAGATACGAAAGAAAATCCACATCGGTTGAGGTTTTTTCTCTTTAACACAAATTCAAGTGGATTTTCTCTTTAAGCCTGGACAGGCGTGTGTGGTGGTTGTTGGGCAGTGGAATGCTGGCTGGTGCTGGTATGTTGGCTGTGGCTGGCTGGCAGTGGCAATGGCAAGTGGTACGGCGCGGCAATGCGAAAAAGGGTAACGTAACGTTGTCGATTTTATTAGTGGACGAGTTGGGTTTTGGGTCTTGGCTGGGTGTAAATAAATTCAAGTAGGTATTATCAGAAAGAGAAAAAGAGGAGAGAGGTTGTATTTATCCTGCAGTAGCGGCTAGCGGTAGCATAGAATGAACTAGTGTCGGTGTGTAGTTCTACCCGTTCTACCAAAGTATCTAGCACTGTTTACGTTCATTTTTTGTGAGTTTATGAAGTTGAAGCGGCAAAAGATACTTACAAAATTATGATACATCCCTGAGGCTGAAGACTGGGAAGGAAAAAGGACTAAACGATAAGAGAGTAAGAGAGTCCTTTTTGAAGGGAAGTTAATGTAAATGTACACTTGTTTAAGAATAAGGACATAAGGAGTCCTAACTCCTAAGTGGACCACCGCGACAATTTTTTTTTTTATCAAGAGTACCATCAAATTAATTTGCAATGTTGTTTCGTTGACAGTTATTCAAGCAGTAGAGATGGTAACAAAAATCAATTCTCTCGAATGTCACATCCAATTTTGGTCATTATGGGTGTATGCTTGTTGCAAATGTTTTCCTTAAAAATGCTAAGACAGTCAGCTAAACACTTTTGACTCGATTAATGAAGTCATGGGTAGGTGCCTATCGTCCAAAAAGTGTATGGAACAGGTACGGCTTCATCATCATTAAAATCGTTCAAAGTAATTTTGAAAAAATGCTAAAGCCTGGGTTTATAGGTAAAAGCAAGATTTTGTGTAAAAAAAATTAAGTTTAAACTTATTAGAAAAAGCAGTCTTATAGCAATTGATTTTTTTTTTACAACAAGCGCTAAATTCATTTAGCTTTTTTTGAATGCAAAATTTCAAGATTTCTCTACCTACTCCTGTCCAGAAAGCTGTTGATTCTTTTTTCAATTAAGAGGCACATCAACCTCTGAAGAAATGACGCTGATATTTTTAAGACATCCAAGTGAGTGCAATTTCCGATCTCTCTTCGGAGCATTTGGGGTCGTAAATCGGCAATAAAATGCAGAATATTGTTTTCAAATTGTCTGGCCTTTCACTGCAAATTAGCGGCTTCACCCCCACAGAGAATAGTCTAGTCGAGCTTAACCGCTCTATATTCGAAACCAGCTCAAAGTTTCAAAACTCGAAATTGTTTGAAATTTGGGATCAAGAGAAATATTGAATTCATTCACGGCGTCGCCGTGTCCAGAGGTTTTGCGGCTTCAATTCTTCCACGACAAACCAAAAAAATGGCAAACCAAACTATAGATAAATCATTACGTACGGCAGATCGCAAAAGCTGTCAGTGCTGCAGACATAGGATTGTCTACTTCCAAAAACATAATTTGCAAGCAGTTCGCATTTGGGAAATGTACATTTTGCCGTATATAGTTTTCATTCGTTTTCTGCTGCGTAAATATTTTTTTTTATAATTCACGGGTAGTTCATATAAAGTTGCAAAGCATAGTCCAGGTGCTAGAAAAGAAAAAAAGGATTAGAAAGCAGTTGCCGTTGTACATAATTTTTAAGTTTCCTTACATTGAAATTTGTCGGTAAAATTGAGCTGGGTAAAGAAAATCGTAACTGAGTTGAGCGGCTTGAATATCTGTATACTTTACTCTAAGCTTCTAGGGTAAGTCGCCTAAATTCGAACACTCCCAGTTGTCGAACACTTTTTGAAAAACATCGCTCAAACTGCATTATTTCTCATTTTCTTCAATGCGAAATTTCTTTTAATGCGAAATTGTAAAGGGTGTTATACTCTTTAACCCTCAGAAACAACTCACAAGTACAATCAATGTAAACGTTTAAAAAATAGTAGTTTCTGACTAGCTTTCAAAGATTAGGGCAATTGTGGGTTTCCATATAAGAAGGAGACTGCAAGTGCCGTGAGAAACTATGATTTTAAGAGGCATTTGAAGCTAAATATTTATGTTGTAAGGTTTTTTCGTTATATAATGCTTATTTTAGTTCATTTACGTTAAAATTTTATCTTAAAAGCTAATAGTTTTACTAGATTTTAGCTGTTCGATCAAAGGAAACTAAATTGATGTGAGTTTCCTGTTCGAACACTAGTGTTGGAATATAGGCAACTTCATCAAAATAGTTTTTTTAAGCTCAGGCCTTACATGTATAAGAAACTAAATAATATTTACGTCTTTCTATCAATAAAAGTAGCAAAACCTTTGGGGCCAGTATTCGAACACCTTTTTTCAGTGTTCGAATCAAGGAAACTCAGTACAATTTTAGGTTTCCTTTGTTCGAACAGTTAACAATTTCAATTATGACGGAGGTGTCTCATAACTTCTTGCCAAGGAAGATGGCTTAAGAAATATAGGTTGTCACCATTTAGCATAACCATTTAACGTACACCCAACTTTGTGCTCAAAATAAAAACTTTGTGTGCAACTCTTCAAGTCTTATCTGATTTATGTGGTTCAATAAAATTGAGAAAATATCAATATAAAAAAAAATATTAAAATAAATATAAAATATAAAAATATAAATAAAAATGTTTGGATAATTTAAAATAGAGAAAACTTTAAAAATGTCTGTTTTATGTAGTAATCAAATGTTAATGTTAACCCAAAACACCATGTTCGAAAAAGGGAAACTTAATGTTCGGCTTTAGGAAACAAGTGTTCGATTACTGGGGAATTGGACTGTTCCAGTTTATATTATTTTATAAAAAAAAACGGTTAGAGTTATAGAATTAAATATAAGTTTATTAAATAAAGTTTGAGTTTGAGAATCTAATTAATTTAACTTCGTATATTGAATATCGAAGGTTGTCTGGCAGTGAGCTATTACTTTATTGCAAGTCACTAAGTGTTCGACAACTGGGGGACATGACCCTATTTTGCTTCAAAAAGCCTATACAAGGGTGATTTCTTGCGCCCCTTCCCTATCGTGTAACTGTTAACGTATTTTAAAATTATTACCTTGTTTTTAAAACACAATTTATAAGAGTTATTGAGACTGCTTTACGCTCAACTTCTTCTGAGTCCTGATGCATTTTGCTGATAGCTATAACTGACCCCATTAACCCCTTTTGGCGAAATGAATGCCATTGAAACGAGGTATTTCCTATTTTTATAAATTTATTTTAACATATAACAGCTTTTATTCGAAAAATACAATGCTAATTGGCGGTCACATCACAGTGTAACTTTAAAAAGGTTTGAAGCAAACTCTTCATAACGTGATAATTGTACCTATTGAAACATTGAAAGCTTGTGAATATAGATTTTCTGTCAAACAAAATTTGTGAATACCTGCAACTCTTTGACCTTAACTTAACTCTCACTCTCTCTCCCTCTCTCTCTCTCTCTCTCTCTTTCTCTGATCTAAGTTAGTCTTAAATTGTACCTAGGTGCAAGGTATTCTCCGATGTCTTTTTTTCTGGTACGAATAGGTAAGTAGATACAACATACAAGATAAAAAAAACTTATTCACTTATTCCGGTAAAATTCTAAAAAAATTTTTGCATGCGGGGATATTGGAACATAATCTTAGCCTGTGTTGGAATTCGAAGGGAAGTACCTAGGTAGGATCACATATCTCTCTTTTTAATAAACACGGAAATACGCAAGGGAAGATAAAAAATGATACTAGCATCAACTGCAAACTGCAATAGGTACACATTTGATGTCCTCTTTAAACATTTTTACAGGATTTCTTAAAGATTTTTGAACAAATTCAAAACAGATTTACAAAGTACACTTATTCCTTATTAGAGATTATACCTAAAAAGAAACTATCGTCTTGTACGATTGTCTATTTAAAATTTAAATTTTCAGTAAAACTACTTTTTGCTATTCGAATGTAAAAGATAGATTTGGTTGTTATGATGATATCAAATTTTTTAATACATATTGAGTATCTACGTATATATTTACATACGTGTACCAAACTGCCATGCCATTGAATGCTTTCCTTTTACAACCTATCCATGAAAGAAATTTTGTTTTCCATTCAACTCTTATTTCAACAATAAATGAGATGTCTTTCTCTCTTCGTACCTCCACATGTGAATATAGAGCTATAGACTGCCCGTTTCACACACCCTCTAAACAAGTATACAAATCCATACGATTATATGCTCGCAAGTAATAACAAATCCTTTCAAATTATCTCTTATCTTCTTTAGTAAACAGAAACTATACATATGTATGTATGTGTGTATATTAAATCTTATCATTTGTTCAGTTACTTTATCTTGGCTCTTTAAAAACAAACATGACATGCGATCTTTAGCATGTTTAAGGCCAAATTTATCCAGAAACACGGATTTAAAACAAAAAAATATGACTGCATATCAAGTGATATTTATTTATCCTTATCTTAAATTTTGAAAATCAAACTAAGGGGATGTTATGTAGGTACTTCACCCAACATTATCAACTTGCCTTCCAAAGATACTGATGAAGTATGAGTTGATGTTTTGTGAAGATAAAAGACGCATGCCTTTTGATTTGGTTAATTTGAATGCATTGTTTGTTTAAATGAAGTAATGCAGTGTATTCATACAAAGACAATTCATTATAGTTACAATGTCAAAAACTTGTTGGCTTATTAGATCCTTGTTCAGCGATATATGAAATAAATAAATACTGGATACTAATTACTCGCGTACCTGCTCGTATTTTATATTTAACATCTTCTAAATAATTTGAGCAGAAAGAAAATATAATCGGGGTATACGGTCTCATGACTTCCCTAACCAAATGGTTTTTGGAGTCGCGGCAGTTACAGATGTCAAAACTAAGTTACCAGCAAAAATGATGACAGTTGACAGCATCTTTTCCGCAGCTGCAGCAACTGCAAAAACGCTTTGGTTTGCGATATTCTTTATTATTTGCTTGTTGAACAACATTTTCTATCTCGATACATAGCTGCGCGAACACAATGAAATGCAATCGCATACGCAGCCGCAGCCGCAAGAGTTAAAATAAAGTAAACGTATTTATCTGAAAACGCTTTGTAAAACATATTTCCCTATGATAAGATTTTCATTAGAGCTTATGAACAAAATATAGAAAACTCATCATATAAATTTGAAGGCCCGAAATACACAAAATAAAGTTCAATAGAATCTAAAAAAAAAACTGAATTTTTTCTTTATTAATTACTTTTAATGATGTACGTAAAGGAAGAACCAAATAAAAGTTTCATTGAAAAAGGCTACTTAAATTCCTCTATGTGTTATGGATTTACTATTAAAGCAAACATTCACATTAAAAATAGAATACGTCATTCAGTTTGCGGCCTAGGATGGCCTCGCAGTAGCACATTCTGTCAATAGAATTTCCTGTCAGAAGCTTCCTTCAATTGAAGAAGTGGAAACGTCTGCACTTGAGATCTTCCCTCTTTCAGACAAATATGCATTTTATAGTTCTTGTCTACTCCTTCTGGGCCTTGTTTTTGTAACTTTTTAAACGATCGTCAAAAGATGGTTTCATGTAGATTAGCTTTCAGATGCTTAAGAACAGCTAGTTTACAATCATCACATAAAATTAAAATTTTAAAAATACAGATGATAGTCGTCCTAAACGTTACGGAGTCCAGGCTCTGCACCTAAGGCAGCAGCAAATACATGTAGGTATATTCACCATAATGCGACTCGTTTCGCTCCGTAGAGGATGCTCAATTTTTGTTATGATGCCAAGGGGAAACAGCTGTCAGTGATAAAGTATGCTATGGTTCAAAAAGAAACTGAATAGATGGCGTGCCCTGCACGGGTGCACAGTGGTATTTTTATTTAAATTTTAAAGGATGAAAAGACCAACACACCTTTAAGTGACAGAAAAAGCATGAAACTGCATTTGCCATAGTTTTTCCGCAGTTAATTTTTTGTTTACCAACTTTTTTTACTAATAAGGTTAGTAATAAAAGTAACAATATTTTGGAAAAGATTTTCCGCTTTTCAATTCATCACTCTTGTCACATTTGAGCCTAATGCTCACTTCCTCGTCAAGTAGACGCCTGACAGTGGAGAAAAGGAATGTTTTACATTTTTAAGAGAAAGAAGTTATCACAATCAATAACCAAACGCACTAATATTCACTACAAACATGTCATGTGTGCAAGATTCGCGTACATTTTGCGAGTCAATGGGCACTCCACACGGCTTTACGAGTTCACTAGTAAAAGAATATGTCAAATTTATATGAATTCACAACATGGTTGACAAGTGAGTACTAGGCTTTATCTTAAACCTACCTTTAGCAAAATTATCACCAAAATTAAACAACCGGGTCAACTGAATAATAAAAATTTAACTCAACTGCTTGTACTTATAACATACCCTTAACAAGACTTCGGAAAGAGCCCATGCACATCTCGTTGTATGTTCTCTTTTCTTTTTTTGACATGATATACGCATAGCTTGGCATCACTTTCTGAAAATAAATTCGTAATGGCCGCGCCACGGGACAATAAACAATTTATAAATAGAAATCTTTTTGTCTTTAAAAATGTCTTTTTCTTCCAATTCAAATAGAAAATTACCTAAAAATTCAACTAACAAACATTTGCCGTTAGTGAAGTGTTTTTAATAGCATTCAAGTGTTCCAAATATTTTTGAGAAAAAGTTTTATACGCGAGTGGCATCGAACTAGACGAAAAAAAATAAAAATAAAATGGTGCATCGCCCTAAACTGCGTTTGGTAGAGTTTTTTATTTGATTTTACTCAAACCGCGATTGTGTATTCAATAATCTTGTGAAAACAATCTAAACCAGCTCGAGCAACGATTTAAATTGTGTTGTTTTCTAGATCAAGGTAAAGAAAATTACGTGAAATATGATAACATACAAAAATAATGGCATT
This sequence comes from Melanostoma mellinum, assembly GCA_914767635.1. Lineage (NCBI taxonomy): Eukaryota > Metazoa > Arthropoda > Insecta > Diptera > Syrphidae > Melanostoma > Melanostoma mellinum. Next base: position 7,271,076 of record OU612058.1, on the reverse strand, counting down.
GGCCAGGTTTCGCCTGCGAACACGACAACGAACAACGCTACTCCCGTGAAAGCATTTGTTAATAATCCACAAATGCAACAGCAAATTGTGAATATCCAAAATTTGCAGAATATTCCACATCAGTTTATCCAGGCGGGTGGTCAGACGGTGATACAAAATCCGTCTGCAGGAAACAATATGTTCTCAATTGTGCAACCCATGCAAACAGTGACCATAGATGGACAGGAGGCCTTTTTTATTCCGAATGTCAATTCTCAGCTGGCAGGGGCCCAACCCATTAATTTCAATGGTCAACAAGCGTTTCTCACCCCCAATGGTCAAATTATACGTGCCCCGCTTCCTACTGCTTCGAACAATACAGTACTTCCAGCTCAGTTTATACAAAACCTGGGGCAAACAATGCAACTGCCCAATTCAGGTTCAGGCGGCAATGGAGAAGCTATGCTAACTATCCCTGGTACTAACATTCAAATCCCGATCGCCAATGTTACTAATGCGAATGCTGTTGTTCAACAAGCCACGGCCAATAGCCAAGCAGCTCAACAATCCCAGCAACAGCAGCAACAAGCTCAATCCCAGTCGCCACAATCCAGCCAAACCCAGAATCAAGCAAACCAGCAAACGGCTAACACCACTACGCTTCCAGCAACCATAACCATCCCAGGTACGAATATCACAATACCAACTTCAGTTGCCGCTGCCAATGGTCTTCTTGGTAACATTGGTGGTCTTTTGGGTCAGAATTTGAATGCAATCAAATTAGAAGGACAAAATATTCATCTGCGACCAGCTAATGCATCTCTACCACACGTAGTACAGTTCCCCTCAGCTCCAATCTCCCAGACTGTGGCTGTTCAAATACCAATCCAAACGGCTAATGGGCAGACTATTTATCAAACGGTCCATGTGCCCGTGCAGCAATTGGGTATGTCCGGCTTGATGCAACAGTCGCCTCAAATGCAGATTATTCCTCAGTTCACACAGTTTGCCAATGTCATCACCCCAAATGGTCAAATACAACAAGTTCAGTTGTCGCCTATCAATCCAATGGCCCTGCATGCAGCACAGCAACACCAAAATGTAATCATAAACCAGTCGAATTTACAAAATGTGGCCGCGGCGGCAGCGGCAGCGGCAAACCAGGGTGGTTCTTCCCAAGGCGGGCAGCAAAGTGGTACACCATCTGGAGCAAGTGGAAGTGGTAGCACACAGCAGCAAATTAATCAAAACCAGCAGGCCCAACAAGAAGCAAATGCAGTTGTGGCTCAACACCAGCAGCAACAGCAGCAGCAACAACAACAGCATAATCAGCCTATCACGATAACAAATGCCCAAGGCCAACAGCTAACCGTGATTCCAGCTCAAGCTCTGCAACAGTTTCGTCCTGCAGCACCTGCTAACGCCAGTAACATTATTCATTTGCCTAATCTGCCAGGGCTTCAGGCTTTGCCTATCCAAAATATTCCTGGAATCGGAAATGTTCAGATTATTCAAGCTCACCAGCTTCCACAACACCTGCAGGGATTTCAAAACTTTCCCGGTTCGACGCAAGTAATTTCAGCTAGTTTGGCTCAGCAGAGCAACAACCAACAAAATCAACAGCAACAAGCCCAGCAACAGCAACAGCAGCAGCAACAACAACAACAACAGCAAGTCATTGTTACGGCTTCAAAAAACGAGCCGCAGTCTCCCCCCCAGATAACTCAAACACTTATCGCTAATATTAAGCAGGAACCCCCAGATATAAAATGGGTTACAGCAACTGCTGCCACTCCGCAGCAGCAACAGCAACTGCAACAACAACTTCAGCAGTTGCAAGCCCAACAGCAACAGCAGCAAGCGCAACAGCAGGCACAACAGCAACAACAAGCACAGCAGCATCAAAATACGTCTATAACGGTAACAGAAGTTTCCTCTCCCAGTCCGATTCACGTTGCGTCCCCAGTTCAACAGCAGCAGCAGCAAAATCCACAGAATTTCACCACAGTTTCTGTTGGCAACACCAACATAATGCAAATTCCAGCGACCAGCTCATCCACTGCACACCATCAACAGCAAGTGCAACAGCCACACACAGTCACCTCTCAATCGTCTGTCCATCAGCCCCAACAAAGCCAGACGTCAGTGAATGTGAACATAAGCGTGAACGATGGCTCGGAAGCAAAGCCGCGACTCAAACGCGTTGCCTGTACTTGTCCCAATTGCTGTAAAGCAGGTGAAAAACACTCGGACCGCAAGAAGCAACACATCTGTCACATCCCCGGCTGCAACAAAGTGTATGGAAAAACTTCTCATCTGAGAGCACATTTACGATGGCACACAGGCGAACGTCCTTTTGTCTGCTCATGGCTCTTCTGTGGCAAACGTTTCACCCGATCTGACGAGCTGCAACGCCACCGCCGCACACATACAGGTGAAAAGCGATTCCAGTGTCGAGAATGCAACAAAAAGTTTATGCGAAGCGATCATCTCTCGAAACACATAAAAACCCACTACAAATCATCCCGCTCCCAACTCGACTTGATGGACTCGTCTATGAAAGAGGATAAAGAACTCGAAGGCCTTGTGACTGGACTAGGTCATATGACTGGTGCGAAAACCATTACCAGCTCCAATGGCATTGTAACGATTGAACTACCATCGGTTGCAGGTTCAACCAGTGACATGGGTGGAACACTCAGCCAATCGCCGGAGCCATCATCAGACAGTTGCGCAGAAGACGATAGTGGTGACGAGGAGAAAATGATGATCACCATTGGCGAACTGCCCGAAATGGGTGTTGAAAACTCCAACTAGCATACGGGATCCCTGTTCATGGAACAGTTTTCCACCTTCGACTCTACTGGTAAATTTATTTTTGAAGAGTTTCAGTAGATTTATGCACGTGTCCAGTCAGTTCACGCTGCCATTCCTGTAAATATTTTTTTTTTTTTTTTTGTTTTTTGTTTTGAACATACGACGAATTAAGTTGAGAGCTTGTTAGCCTCTGACAAGCAGATTGTAAAAAATAACATTTTAAGAACAAATTATATAATGTACGTAGTTTTAAGTTAAGGACACCAGACCCCATATCGTCTTGTTGAAAACAAAACAAAAACAGAAGCGATGCACTTGATGGTTAAGCGTCGATTGAATAGTTTGTTTTATTTTTTCCGCTTAATTGTATAAAGATTAGATCAACCAATTTTTTATTTTTACATTTAAAACTATAACACATTTATATATATGAAAATACTTATATATATATATAAATATACATTAAATTAACTAATATTTAAAATAGCTCGTTCGCATTTATTTTTGGTTTTTATATTCGGATTCATTAGGTCTTATTGCAAAAAAAAGAAGCAAGTATAGCTTGTGAGCGATTTTAGAAAATTTTAAAATAATTCCTTATCCTTTCTGTTATGTATTTTAAATTTAATTAAAGTAAAACAAACAGCATCAATTACGCAACGCAATTGATGATCTTTAAGTTTAAAAATTCGGTGGATATCGCTGTAAACTATTTTAAGTTGGTGTAACGTATTAATAAAGTAAAAATTACTTAACATTGAAGTCTCGATTTATTTGATTGTTTGAGTTTTGCATAAAACTGTTGAACATACAAAGCGACACGGTTTCAATGAAAACATGATTTTTAGCTTTAGCTAAGATTTGGTTTTCAGGTGCTTTTGCTTTGGCAAAACTCACATTAGTTGTGTTAGCAACAGAATTTTTCCGATCAGAACAGCACAAGAGCAGTGAAAATTTATTTATTTATTTAAGTCACAGGAAGCAGTACAAATAAACTTTTATCGTCCGGAATACAAAACCCCGGGGAACTTAGCCCATAAGGAAGTTTAAACGGTTATTCATTTTTTACAAGAGATCGATGCAACTGAAAGTTTGACTATACCACAGGATCATGAGCAGAGCAAAAGTCGGGTGGTTTAGAAGAAGCAAATTTGCCAAAAAAAACACCAATTTATCTTTTTCTGAAATCAGCTCAATTGGATGCATGTTTTTTATGACGTGAATGAGTAATTTCAGGATAAAATTGGGTATTATTTATTTGGATTTTGTTATGTTTTTGAACTCATAACAAATTAGGTCCCTATTATGAGTAGCGAATCGAACGTTCAACTGGAGGCGAATGTTTAAGAGAAACTCATTTATTGGATTATTATCATTAAACTTCGTCCATTCTCCATTCTCTTATCTGACATACCTTAAACGTCGAAAAAAGGTTTTCTACAAAGTTTTTGTTTCTACAACCTATAACACCGCTATAAAAGAAGCTCGCAAAAACATTCGCTTCCAATCGAACGTTCGATTCGCTACTCATAATAGGGACCTAAAACTACATTTCGTTGAAAAACTACGTGCCAAAAGTCAACAGCTGGGGTCGAATTGCCGCACGCGTGATCGAGTAATACGTGACTGAATAGTGTGCATTACTTCTTGCGTTGTCGAGCACTTTAGAACCTCAATTTGACATTCTTTCATCAGTTTTTGAACGAATTGAGGTCGATAAATGAACAGCAGATTGATGTGTATTATAGTGAATTTTGAAAGAAAAACACTTCTCACTCACCCGATCACTGATGCGGTAACTGCGTGAGCACAATGGCTGCAGAAACGCATCCGCAAGAGATGTCAAAACATTAAATACAAGCGAATACAACAACAACGCAAGACGGAGCTGGACAAGTTAACTTGATTTTAACTCTTGCGGCTCCGGCTCCGTATGCGTATGCATTGTGTTCAGTAATTCGGCCCCTGCTTTTGACAGTTTCATTAAAGCTCAGAATAGTCCAAAAACATAAAAAATGTCAGGTAACTTGGGGCAGAGTCAGCTGGTATCAGAAGTCAGCTGAAGTAAAAAGAATACCACAAATATTTTGTGACTATTTTGTGAATCTTTTAAAGTAAAAATACAAATTTGAGTAAATGGACTCAAACACAAACTAACATGAAATGTTAGTTTAAATGGTTCCACGTAAGACTCGATTTCAAATTGATTTCAATCTGCTTATGCTTAAAAACATCGAGAATGGTCAAAATATTCTTATCCGGACCAAAAAAAATTGTCATTACATTCAAAAAAACTGTTTTTGGTTTTCTTTAATGAGCTTCTCTAAATAAATCACTTGCCCATAAAAATTACCTTCCTCTGCGATTTCGCAAACTACAACAAACGAGTTGATACTCTGTATTACCTTCTTTCTGTGCTCTGCTCGTCACTAGTATTGCGATAACCTGGCAGCACCTTAAACGTAATTTGTTTTGACAGCAAGTGACAGCAGAAGGCGTTTGAAAAAAACTCGATTTTGATTTTGCTTTTTCTAGTATTCCGTTTTGGAGAAGTTCTTTTTTAATATTTACAATAAGATTGTTATTGCTTAAAGTGGGTGTTACAAGTTTTCTATTGTTATCAAAAAGTTGATACTTTAAATAAAAAATACATAATAATAAGTATTTACTTTGGAAACATTTCCTTATTGAAACATGGCTGAGGATATAACGCAAACAGCCACTCCCATTGATATCAACACACCCACTCTTAACACCATAACGTCGGAGCCAGATTGCAATGATCTTAAGCCAGATCTATTGCAATTTGCGGCATTTTCATCACATATTGATCCAAAAAGACGTTTCTTGTGTCCTATCGAAGGATGCAATAAAGCCTACGGCAAGAGTTCACACCTTCGCTCCCACTTAACATGGCACTCAGGGGAGAAACCGTTTATCTGCACGCAACCATTGTGTATGAGAGGTTTTACTCGATCAGATGAACTGGCACGTCACAATCGCACTCACACTGGAGAAAAGCCTTACGAGTGTGCACAATGTACGAAAAGGTTCACTCGAAGTGATCATCTTACCAAACATCTGAGGGTGCACTTGAAGCACGCAAAAATTGACATAACTCCTATGCTTGAGGTCTCATTGAGTGAAGGACCAAGCTGTATTGTAGACCCATCAGTTATTGGTGACATCTCTCCTATGTCGACATGGGTGAAGCACGAAATTACAGATTCGTCAATTTGTGAAAAATCACAAGAACAGAACGAGACGGTATATATTAAATCGGAACCTGAAATCACAATCGAAGCCGAAACGATTGCAACACAACCTGAACTCTACGCCAGTTCAGTTATAACGCAAATTCTTGAAACAGAAAAATCAGATTCAAAAATCATCAAAACTGAGCCAATGTCCGTAGAAAAACGATACAACTGTCCTGCAATCGGATGCGGAAAGGCCTTTAAACGACAAGATGAACTGAAACGACACAATCGAATACATTCGGGAGAAAAGCCTTTTGCGTGCAACCAATGCGAGAAGAAATTTCTGCGTAGCGACCATCTCAAAAAGCATATTAGAACACACAGTCGTTCTTTAACTAAAGTATCTAGTTAACCTTAATTTATTGGTCTTATTTATGTAGTTTATTTGCCAGCCTGTAAGTACTAAATTGTACCGTTGTACTTTGAATTATCGAATGAAAATTTTATGAATTACCATGTTAAGGTATAATTGGCACTATCCAAGAATGTATTGGCTGATTACAGCAACCAACAATTAAGAATCGTGGTCGAACTCACGTTTGCGAGATAAAGGGCATACGAAAACGCCAAAATGATCTCCAATGCTTCAAAAATGCATTTAAAGACATTGTGCGAGCTTCTCTTTGTCTCTTTTTTTATTACTCTGATTGACCACTTCTGTCGTTGAGAGAAAACAAAAAGCTTTCCAGTCAGCCTCTACGTAAAAAACTGTGAATAAATATTTAAAAAAAAAAATAAATAAATATTTAATTGGGAAATAGTTTTCTCAGCAAGTTTAATGTCTGATAAGATAAAATGACTTAAAAATTCAAAAATGTATTTTATTTAAAGAAGTTGTTACGTATCACTATCATAAATAAATTTTCGTACAAACATTTGGTTTTTTTTTCTCACAAACTACAAAGCGAGGAGCTGCAGTGCCGTAAGAATTTCAACCAGGCCAACTTTGCTTATGATTTTACTGGGCTAAGGTTACATGAATCAGGGGACCAATTATATAACTCTTTTCTACTTTGTTATTCCAAGAACTCAAACGTTCTTAAGAACGAACAACGAATATGAAATATTTGACCACTTTTATTGTAGAATCCAGTTACAAATGTGAAATTATTTTCTTTTTATAATCATTCTTTTTCTTAAGAAAGTTTTTACCCTAAAATTTTTTGACCGAAGAGACTTTTTCCCGAAAATATTTCCCCAAGAGTTTAGAATGGTCTCAAAAAGGTCAAGTTCAAGAAGTGTTTTCAAACATAACAAAACCACGGCCTTAAGTGCTCAATTTTTTAATTTTATGCAGTAAGTACAAACAGTATACATTCGGCCCTATCGTGGTAACCGTCGGAGCGGAATTCTCTCCGATCGGAGACATTTTGCTTCGTGGTATTTCTCCGTTCGGACGATCCGATGTTCTCCGATAAGTTTTTGTTGCGGAGATTTTAGTTTTGGGAATGCAATGCATTGCCGCATTTGTGAAAAATTTCTTACGACGACAACTACTTCGAAGCAAAATTGAATCTCCGAAAAAAGATGCGTTGCGGAGAAAAATACGCTCCGACGGTTACCACAATAGGGCCGATTATTAATATATACGCCCGTCTTGTTTAAAGATGCTAACTTAACCACAAGACAACAACCGTTAAAAATGTTAATGTGATTCGTTATGTGATTTTTTTTATGAATTTTTGGTAATGAGTGATTGGTAAATGCCTTTTTCAATACTCAAATTGAAAGACCATTATTGAAAGAGGATGAAACACAAGAGTCCCTATCACAAGGCCCGTCATTACAGTTTCGGACTATGAATACCAAAAAGGAACAACATAGACACCCTTGTACTTATTTTTTTTTTTTTGCCAGGGAATCTGTTACTATTAATGAAATTACTAAAACTAGCATGTTTTCTTAAACTGTAAAATAAATTACACAATATTGTTCATTTTACTTGATTGTAATATTCGACTTTGTTAACTGATTGTTTACGAGTCCATTAAATTGCGTTGTAGGGTCGGGCAGTTAATGAATGTTTGATAGACGGTTATAAAATAATCATCAATATGTTTTATGAAGCAGTTAAGTTGCATTTCCAAACCATTTATTAAGTAGATTTATTTTGTTATCTTCACAAAGAGATTTATTTTTTAATCAACTGTTTTGTTTTCGAGTACTCAAGCAAAACTTTATATTTAAACTAAATTAAATAATTAAATACAAATGAGCAGAAACCACATGAAAAAACAATATGCATTTCCCCCTGCAGTCAGTGCGATTGTGCGTTACTTTGTAGTTTTTTTTTGTGGTCCAGATCTTCCACGATTTTCGTATTTTAGGATAGTGGCTTTAATAGTTAGCGTGTTAGGATTCTTGGACATAAAAATACTTAATGCATCATTAAAATGGGTCTTGACTTAACCATTTTTTGGCTTTCTCTTGTCTACAATTTTTGTTATATTAGTATACTTACTATAAGTTTTTTTGAATTAAAAAAAAAAAAAATAATAATAAAATTAAGATTTGTTCATCTTTGGGAGCAAGCTTCGTCGAAGAAGAGTCGGAAACGCGTCGCACTTATAAAATTAAGCAAAATAGCTTAAATCTTAAAAATTTTATTTGTTTTTTCAAATTCAAAAAAATATATAGTATATCTTGACTAAGAAAACAATACACCGTTTTGCAATTTTTGCTGTTCAGAACTCCCAACTAGCCCGTTTTGAATTAGATTAACTTGAAGTTGCCGGAATTCAACTCAAATGTTAAAAAATGTTCGGTTTCAAATATAGCTTTAAAACAGGGTTAACCTTTATTCGAATTCAACAAGTTCAGTTAGGAGGTGAACAAAGAGGATTTTGTGTGTTTTTCGATTGCGAAAAGGCTTTTGATAAAATTAATTGATTCAAATACTTAGAAACGAAAATATACATTGCTGTTCTGATTTTCGACCGGATTAAAAACGAAAACCGAAATTTAATCCGTTGGAATTGAAAAAGTCAGTCCCCTCGAAAAAGATCGGGGGAAAAATTTTCCACGTTCGAAAAATTTCACTTATTATGAGCTATTTTTCCCCGTGAAATGTGAAAACTTTGAGAGCAATTTATTTCACTTATTTTTGTGAGACGAACAAGTGAACAACAAAAGCGGAAAAATTGTAAGCCTGGAATTTTGTTCAGGTGAAACTAATAGCTTTTAAAATTCCGAGCGAACAAAAATGTTCCGAGCGAAAAGCTCTTCACGTGAAACTGATGATAAGGCTGAATGTTTTCTTATTTCAGAACGGATTCGCTACTGATTTTGTATCATAAAAATTAAATGTTTATGTCCATTGGATCTGTCTACTATTGTAGTACATAAAAATGTTAGTATAGTTCACCATTTGTCATGTATAGCAATAAATAGTGTTTTTCATAATTCATCAACCGAATTCAATTCTATTAACAAAATGACAAGCGAATTGAAATCGTACAAATTCGGAATTAAGAACCATAAAAATTTTAAAATGGGAGGACATGGTATCCGAACGAAAATCATCAGAACAGGGGTCATAGACAGAAATCATGTAACAAAATTATTGAAAAAAGGCCAAAAAAGTTATAAAAGGTGAAGAATCTAAGAAATTCAGAACGGAATCAAAAAGGATTGTGTTCTATCTGTGCTTCTATTAAACATTTATTCAGAAAAAATTTTCAAAAGCCTACCGATAGATGTTTTTATGTTTTTTCGTGTAGGGGCTAGTTAACAAGCCGCTTGCTGTTGGCAAAAAATTTCGATTTTCTACTGTACGTTGCTTTTATGTTCGCCTCCATGCTCATGAACAACCCTAATTGTTGTTGGGAAAATACCATCAGCATAGCTGCTTGTGCTTCTTTATCGCACGTTATGGTTTGAAGAATCAACACGAATTGAATGTTCGCCCATGTTCGTCTTTTAGGGCTGTATTAACTGAAACTTCAGGATCACAATGGAAAATCTCAGTACGGAAAAAATAAATCCAAGAAGAACCAAATGGTTGCGTCAAATATCTGGGAACAGTTAACAATGCCAAAGCAAACCCTTCACAGAAGAAATTTAATGCAGTATGAAGCAAGCAAGGGCAACGTTCTTTAAGATAAAGAAAACTTATGCGCAGGTAGATAAAGTTAAATTTCAATTTATAAAATGTAATGTCTGGTATTTTCAATTTTACTCACATGCCGTCTCCAAAAAGCATTTTAAAAGTCTAATATCTCAACGCATTCCAAGTTACGTCCATCTACTTCATTATTCAACACGTGTCACACACTTGAGAACAAAAAGCACATTAAGCTTACGAATTGACAAGTTCAAGTGCAAGTTTCAACAGCGTCAATGTTTTTTTCCAAAAAAACGAGTATTAACGACACGTCTTGTGTTTGGATATATGTATATTTTTTTTGTATCCACTGAATTGTCGGTTAACTTGATTTCGATTTTTATGATATCATGACATCAAGTTGGGTGAGACTCCGATTCAAAAATAAGAACATCCTCTTTTAATCCGTACTGACAAATTCGGTTGGAAATCAGAACAGCCATGAACATATTTGATTTCACACCACCCGATTGTGGAATGCTCTACCTGACTTTGTTTTCCCCTACATTACTATTCACAAAGGTTTAAAAGCAATGTGCATCGGTGTCTCCTTTTAAATCCTCTCCTATTTTCCTAAATACTAGCACTGTGTCTTATAACATTATAAGGGTACTCATATCCCCTTGTTGTGCGCGTTAATTATAAAAAAAAATTTTTTCGTTCAAACTGTTGGCCATATTGAAAGCTACGGCCCACTTAATGATCTTAACTTTCTTCCATTACAGTAATGAGACTGAGTGTGTTCATTTTTTTATAAGATACATGATCTAGGACCTTTTTAACAATAAATTTATTGAAATCCTTTCTTACTATATAAGTAATTCGAGTTCAAGCCCATTTGTCATTATTTCATTAATTTAAAAAAAAAGGTGAGACATTTTTTGAGATTCATAGGGCTTTTGTGGAGAGATGTTTTTTTACGTAATTTAAATAGACAAGTTTCTTTTATCTTACGTATACGGAAAGGGTAATAAATATTACAAAGAAAATTATAACTACAGAAAATTGAATAAAAAAAATATTTTCGTAAAAAACTTTAGATAGAGGGAATAGTTTCAAGAGATACGCTGATTTGATCTTAATTAATATCATTGAGTTATTTAGAGCTTGTAGCTTGAGTTTTGTCATCTTTGAATGATAAATGCTTTGGTATCCATAGGACAGAAGTTAACTTCATCCGTTGTTATCTCATTCCTTTTGCCAATAAATGTCAAGGGAGTAGTGTAGATGTTGGTATTCATATCTTCACCCGAAAGAGTTAAAAGTCGTTTAATACTAATCTAGAAACACAGAAATAGAAGAAACAGCATTCAGATTTGACTAAGTAAGAATTTAAGGAATATATGCTTACAATTCCCGATCGATGGCTATCGCTATTGCATTCCATGAGGTTGCTTCTATGAATAATCAACCCCGTATTCTGTTTCAATTTTTTCTTTTTACTGTTTTCAAGATTTGGAAGGTTTCGCATGACGGCTATTTCAACGCCATCTTCCAGTTGCTCATGAACCTCTCCGAAAGACCTTTCAACACCAACCCAATCGTTTTCCACCCAAATAAATTTGTCAACAGGATGTAGAAGGGTCTGGTATTCATTATAAGCAATTTTGGTAAGGAATCCACCTGCATATTCCTCGATGGGTTTTGAACATGTTTCGATTTTTTCCAAAACCAGTCGGAATATGTGCTGCACTGGTTTATTGTCAAGAACTCCTTGCCCTAGGCCCCGCTCATCGTCTTGAGCTAAGCGTCTGTCTTGCATGATTTCAACTTCACCTGCACGCAACGAAGAGCCACCAAGCGGCTGTGCTGATACAATAGTCAACCGCAAGTTGTCGTCTTCAATGTATATGCTAGAAGGTATTGGATAGTAATTAGCTTGCAGGGGTATCTTTTGGAATCGTTTTCGTTTTATCATCTAAAATAAAAGTAAAAACTGTTAAGGCGTACGACTCAATATGTTAAGAATTTAATGTTAAATTTACTTGCAGTCCGTTGAGATCGGTGTAAAATGTCTCCTCACTCTGAATACGTGTAGCTATCCGCATAACGATTTCAGTGTTGTCCATGACTCCAATGTCTATAAAGTTTCTAATTTCTGGGTGACCACCGCGCAAAATTGTTTGGTGCACAGCAAATGGCAGCCCAGTTGTAACACTTGCTTCAAGTGGTCCCTCTTGTATGAGCACAACCGGATTCACAATGGGAAGAGGACTCGCTTCGCCGTATGGCAGGAAAAGATACGCACCACTCATCGGCCCGGTCATACGTGTTCCGTAACGTAGAAAATTCAAGTTTGTTGGTATGTGCGGGGAAGCATCATCGAGTTGAATTGATTTCAAGAGACCATTTGCGTGGAAAGCTACCGTCGGTCCATCGCCAACACGGCACGAAATGTCTCGAGGTTCTGCGAATTTTACTTGATCTGGATAGTCACCGAGATTGACCGAATAGGGTGACATTGTCAGAATCCTGTTCTTGCCTAAAGTTGTGCTCCTAAAAACATAAAAGAAATAAAAAAAAAACTAAATCTAAGTGGAAATCCTTAACTTACTTAGGCATAGTTTCACCAGGCTCTGACCGAATGACATAAGTCACCAACCCCATAGGGGGCAAATTCACCTTAAACAAAAGCCGGTATTTGGTTGTTGACGCTTGAGGAAAAACTGCACTGCCATCATGATGGCCATGCCAAGACCAAACAGGACTTATCTGCGCAGGAATTGCCTTATCATCCAAGTCACGCACACTTATAAAAGGCTTAGAAACATAAAGTTCAACTAATTCTTCCCTCCACTTAGACAATGAGTTGTGAAACACGACATATTTTGTCGGCAGTTCGTCACCCAGAATTATAGTCGTCCGACCATCGTCTGGTCCAGGCCAATGTGATTCATCAAAGAAGAAATATGTAAACTTATAATCAGGGCTGTAAATCTGCGATGAAAACAAAAAAACGTCACAATCAGCCACCCCTGAATTAATATGAACTTGTACTTACTGAAGCCTTGGTCAGCAATCGATAGACAGCTTGCTGCATGACAAATCGGCAATCTTTTATGGCATTGAGTGTACGGTTGGCATAGTCAAGCACTACATGTGTTTTTGCGGTACCTGTTATACCATCATGGTGCTGAAAGAGTGATAATTCCCGCCTTGCATTTTGAAGCATTTCTTCAAATTTAGCGGCGGGGTCCCATGAATTCCAAGCGTTAAGCATTTCTGCTGATCTTATATGGTGCAGAAGCACTCTATCCATTCTCTTGTGATAAGGACGAGATGTGAAGTAGCCGCTCCAGTAATGATCGTCTCTATCTGCATAAGTGAAAAAATCTCCACTGAGAGTTGGGAATGATGATAGATCTTGTTCTTTGCGGACAGAGTCAAAATATTCCTGAAGAGTTGCGAATTTAGCTTCTGTATACATCTTGCGCTCATTGTTGATGTAGTCAAAAAGCATTTCATAATTGCGCATCTGTGCTTCCCACTCAGTGCTCTGACTAAATCGAAAATCATCACCCAGTGGAATCAAAACTGAATTCGTTTTATACAGCTCGGCTTTTTTTCGCCATTGGTCAACAAGCATTTCCGCCCTATTGGAATGTTAGAAAATAAAAATGTTACCATTGAGTAATGAGTATTTCTAAACTCACCGTCGTGCTACATTCTGGTCATCGATTGCCTGTGGTTGTACATGCCATGGACAGGCTATTCCAAAGCCAGGAATACGTTTGAAGTCGAACTGGCAGCAAATCTTTGGATCTGGACCACACGTGTGAGGAATATCGTAGGAGTAAAAAGGCATCATGTGAGTGAAAAGTTCAGTTCGGCCAGACACATCTGTTTGAAAAAAATTTATAATCTAAATCATTATTTTCGTCAACATTACAGCACAAAAAAGACAAAAAAGTCAAAAAAGACATCGACTAATTTCTCAAAGTATTATTCAACTCTCACCCCAAATTTGCCGCCATCTGAATTCGAGTTGTTTCATTTGAGCCAAACGCTTTTTTACTGAGTAATGTGTTCTTTGAATCAATAAATTATCAAAGCCTGAGTGTTTCAATATGTAAGGCAACGTCGGACTGTGTCCAAATGGATCAATAGCCCATGATGAAGTTGGAGTCATGTTAAAATTCTTCTTAAGCCATGAGTGGCCTTCAGTCAACTGCATAAGAATGCTTAGCCAATGAGAGTTGGCTTCATCAGGCATCACCCATCCTCCAGTAACAAAGTCCAACTGATGATTCTGAACTAATCTGAAATAACAAAAGCGTTCGCTATACATATTTTCTAAAAAAAAAAAAAATTTTTGCTAAAGTACTTTCTTGTTGCAGCTTTGGAGTTATCACCCAGTCCTTCGAAGAATCTTGAAAAATAAGATATTTCTGCCCATATGAATCTCATATCAGGATTCTCTTTTAAATGACGCAACATGTTGGAAAGAATGTGCTTCGTGTCATGCTCGTAGTAAGCATCGAATGTCTTTATCCAACCTTTAAACAATCGGACAAATTAATAACATTATTACACCAATTGATTTGGTTGATTACCTGGATCGTTGTGTGAATGCGGGACGACGAACACTTTAAGTTTATGATGTTCATTGAATTGCAAAGGATCATATTTTATATTCCAACCTTGCTTCCAGACACCTCCGTCGATATTGTCAAATGAAAGGTTCTTATACACTTCCAGCATCTGTGCAAGAAAATTTGCATTCCTAGATTGTTAGATAGGCAATTGGTGTTTTTAGCTTACCTGAATATTCGCTTGCGTTTGAGGTTCTGTGTTGATGTCACACTGATAAGTGTCCTCAGCACTTAGGACCATTTCTTTGAACATTTCCTTTTTGTTCAATTGTTGTGGTCCAAATCTAGGGTGTTTCAATAGACGCTTTTCTTTTGAATCTAAATCCCCGGGATCCAGTTTGTTTTTGTTACTTTGGAACGTCTCAAGCTTCTTCTTAAGGTGCCCCATTTCCTGTTTGTTCAATTGTAAGCCGTTTTCCAGTTGTTTTAGTTTATTTTCAATGATATAGACATTTGGCTAATTTGTTAAACAATAATGAAATAAAATAGAAACAATAATAAACTTAAAACAAACAAAAAAACATGATAAATACCTGCTTATCCGCCGGTACGGAATAATTGATAAGCAAATATAAGAATAGAAAAACTGCAACACATATCGCACATAAAATCAATGTTAGTTTTCTGGAAATTCGCAACATTGTTCAATTAGTTTCTTTTCACTTAAACCCGAAAAAGACCACGTAATCGATTTATATACTTATTACTATACAGAGACTTTATGACAATATTTTTTTTACATTGCAGAGAAAAATGATTGAATTGATTCTTGATTGCCGATAAAATTTTTGGTTGGCAAATTTTTTGTTGCTGCCTCTAGCGCCACTCCAATCTCCAACTTGAATAAGAAAGACAGAACATAGAAGATAGCAGAATACCACAAACAAAAACAAAATGTCAAAAAAATTACAGGTGTGAAAGGCACTGCCATCAAAAGTTTTCTTACAGCAAACTAGTCCCGTGTAGTAGGGGATATTTTTACTGTTCTATTTGCTGTACAGCACAAAGGAGAGGTATTTAACAGCACAAAGGAGAGGTGATTTTATGAACACCACTTCATTTTTGGATCTAAAAGTTTGAAATTCCAAATTAAGTGGGGCTAGTAGTGTCACTGACACAACGTTATATTCAACTGAATACGTGTATCACAGGTAGATCTCGTGTTACAAGAGCAACAATCTAAATAAATAGAAGTTGAGGGGCAAGAGAAGTAATGGGTTTCCCTCTTGTTATTTATTCTTCGAAGTTGTACAGTTTGTGGGCAGCTGATGGAATATTTTCCAAAATTAATTCAACACTAGCTGCTGAAACATCGTCAATTCGTTCAACACTGCACTTATTTTGGTTGACTTGTTGCTTCAAACCATGGGGCTCGTGGCGTGATGGTTAGCATGTCCACCTGTTAACCCAGTGAATGGTTCGTGGTTCGAATCCCAACAAAGGTTAAAATGTTTTTCCACGGGTATTACCTTACGCGAGGAACTTGCAAGTCCTCCGATAGTAAATCCATTGCCATGAAAAGCGCCTTTCCGATTAGCCGTTCAGAACCGGCAGAAAATTGTATGTTCCCTCCATTCCCTTACAAGGAATGGCTGTGAGAAATGCGCTATGCCCCGGGCTCTTCGCTCTGTTGCACCACCCTATTTATTTTGTTTTTTTTTTGGTGGCAATGGTAGTTGTATTCAGCTTCAATCGAGTTTTAGTATTTCTATTTCTAGTGTAGTTTTCACTTTGATGGTAAATAATGCATTACATTCTTGAATCGACACCAGAGATAAGAAATTAATTAGATGGCAAACCTTTACTTCTCTTGCCCCGCAACAACCATTTGTTTACATTGTTGTTTTTGTAATCACATCCTCTGTCTGTGAATTGACTTTACACAAAATCTCACTACTACTACTTTGAGTACAGCTTCCAACACATTCCCCCATTTTATTTCTATAAATTCCATCTTAAGGCCACGTCTGGCTGCCGTTTTGTATTTTGAAAGCGTTTTACTATCCTAGAAACATTTAGTTAAAACTTTTGTTTTTATTTTCACACTACAATTTTTCTATATTTTTTTCTTTTAGTTTGATAAATTGAAAAACGTTTTTTTGAAAAGAAGAGATTTTGTAACAATATAGGAGTTTCTTCTGATGCTCACAGTTTTGGTCTGATGGTGGACCGGGTTTTAGGCATGTGCGTATGCATTTGAAGTCCCCGCGTGGCCAAGCTTTGAATTTCACAATTTTAATATATATGGAAAAGTTTTTACTAAATGTTCCTTGCTTTCAAAATACAAAACGGCAGCCAGACGTGGCCTTAAGATGGAATTTATAGAAATAAAATGGGGGAACGTGTTGGAAGCTGTACTCAAAGTGGTAGTAGTGAGATTTTGTGTAAAGTCAACCGTGGAAGCTGTACTCAAAGTAGTAGTAGTGAAATCAGCTTGTAGGCAGTTTCAATGTGTGTGTGAAGTTTGCCATCTAATTATTTCTTATCTCTGATCGACACTACAAATTGATATAACAGAGAAGAAAAACAAGAAAACATTCGCTTTGACTGGCACGAAGTTTCAACAAATCGACTAAAGTGTACTTGGTCACCAATGATATTTTTTGAAACTAGTGTGGTCGCGGCCTTAAGATGCACACCGAAATTGCCCAAGCAAACGTACCTGTTCTTTTTTCCAATTACCATTTTTATTCCCGTTCATTTTATGTGTGAAACGGCCATTGTTGATTTTTGACAAGGAAAGAAAAGGAAAGATTCCTGCCTGTGAAAACTCACCAAGTCTGGATTACAATAAAGAAAAATACATTTTGGGAAAATTCTTAAACATTCATAATCCTCTACACAATTGTAGAATAATTAAAAGCGTTCTTCTAATTGATAAAATCAACTCAAACTAATGTAGTGTTTACTGCAAAGTTAAAAATTTGTATTTGTAAATGGGAAAAGAAAGAGTATTTTATAAATAATGTGCGACGTGTGTGCTGATTTTTTGCATCTCCTGGAGACATGTAAGTTCGGAATTATGTCTCCTCGTTACCATTTTTTCGCCAATGCCGTGATACTAGTTCTTTTTTTCTTCTTGTGATGCTATTTCAATTTATATGTTCATTTTGTACATTTTGCTCAATTTTTTCTTTCTTTTTTTACAAGAAAATTTCAGTAATAACTAGGAATAGTGCAATACATAGCGAGCTATCTTAACACAGTTTTTATAGTATACATTAAAGTTTGGGAAAAGTCTCAATGAGGAATGGAATGTGTGCCAGTTTACCGGATTTTTTTTTCCGAAGCAAACGGCAAATCTCAACTCTTAAAACTAAGTGACGTCGAAAGCCAGGAATCAAACAAAAAAGAAAAAAAATTGCAAAAGGTCTAACAAAATTATGGAGGGAACCTAGTTGTAGGACTTAATGCTTAACTAACCTACATCAATGTATAGAAAACATTATTTGCAGGACGAAATACACACATGTGTGCATAGTATTATTTTCAAAATGTATTTAAATTTAAACCGGGTTAGGCCTTTTTAAATTATATTTTAGCTCTTAGTGATAAGTTATATGTATTATAAATAAAACAGGTAAAAATTGAATAACGTAGATATTAGAGAAAAAATGTCTTACACGAATTGTATAAATCCATATTAAAAATATTGTTCTTAGATATGTCGATTTCCAAAAGCGAATGGAGTGAATTGAGGACTTTGAGTGGCAGATTTGCATCTTTCCAATTCAATTCAAAATTTATGGCTTTTCCATAAGTAAATTCTGGAGTACAGAAGCCGATAAAAATGGATCGAAGAAGTGAAAATACTTTTGGAGAACGACATTAGAGAATGTTATTAGTGTGTTATGTAATGGTTACAGGATCAGTTCCAATGATGCAAAAAGATCGCTCCTCATGAATCTGAGAAGTGGCAGCCACTCGGTTTAAAGTAATAATCCACTCAGAAAGCACTAACACGAATGCTTGTTACTCAAATGTTTGACGTTGATGTTTTTCAAAAAAGGCTTTGCGATGACCACAAGGCAAACCCTTGGCGTGATGGTTAGCATGTGCCTGTTAAACCAGAGGTTCGTGGTTGAAATCCTAGCAGAGGCAAAGATATTTTCCAACGGGTATCGCCTTTCGCGAGGAATTGGCAAGTCCTCCGTTAGTAAATTCATTGTCATGAAAAGCGCTTTCTTGATAAGCCGTTCGGAACCGTCAGAAAAGTGTAGATCCCCTCTATTCCCTCAAAAGGCATGGTTGTTAGAAATGCGCTAGGGTTCTGCGCTCCTCGCTCTGTTGCGCCACTCTGTTTATTTATTTTATTTACTAGGCAAATTTAGAGCTTCAGCGAACAAAGCTTATGCAAGCAATTTATGTCGCTATTCTTTGGACGAAAAAAGCATCTAGGGGCGTTTGGAAAATTTCAAGACTTCGTGATTATGAGAAGTCATATTCACTTCTCGATTTGAAAAGAAAATTAAACTCGATAAACACATACAACCAGAAACGGTGGAAACTGGAACGACACATAGGTATAGTAGGATCTGATTCCCGTTCCCACATTTTGTTGCCGTATTTTGATGAAGTGATTGTTAGGGGTTATAGCGATCAGGAAAAACCATCTGGAAAAGTTGAGACAGATGGAAATATGAATTTTCTTTTGATGAGCGTTTAAAGCTAACGGGAAAAGATGTCACTGTTTCCTTTCCGGTGATACGAGGAAGATTAGGTTAGGTTAGATGTGGCTGCCGGTATACGGACACCGACACATTTAGACCACTGAGGGTCCATTGTGATGCCACTGAGACCAGAAGGTTGATCCCTTTCTAGTTCCTATAACGAGTTGATCACCAGTTAGTCAGACCATCCAGAACTTCGTACGAAAAGGAAGAGACTTTTAGGGTCACTGGTGTTGTCGAAAAAGTAATCATCTACGTGAGCTCTCCGTTTGTTAGCAAGTGCAGGACATGAGCAAAAGAGATGTCGGATTATCTCCTCTTCCTCCTCGTCCATACTGCTTCTGTAAAAGTTTTTTGAGTAGACACTAAGTCTTATGGCGTGTCCACCTATAAAGCAGTGTTCTGTGAGGACACCTATCGTGGAACTAATTTGCAGACGACTTAGATTCAATTCTGATTACTATGACTGACCCCTAACAGAAAATAGTTACTGCATCAAAATTGATAGTTCTTTTTGTGCGAGTTTTGAAAACATTTTGTGGTTTTTAAGGTTTAATTTTTCGCTATACACTGAATCATCTTTTAAGCGAAAGCAACGGTTGTCCGGCTAAGGGAGTTGTCCGTCCAAGAGAATATAAAATGTATGGGATTTTAACTCACGATGGTGAAATATTGCTTCTCAAGGGAGTTGTATACTTAACAAAGCTTACAATTTTTAATTATTTTTTTTTTTTTGCAAAAAATTATCTCTTTGATAGGTTTTCCATTATTTGAGGTAGTTTATTTCTTAAAAAGCGTCAACTGCGGTAATATGTACCATGGAAAGCGCAAGTGGGAAAGTTGTTTTTAGATCCATTCGAATCACAATGCTTGTGGAGCGGTAAAAGAAAAATTAGGTTTTTGTGAGCCTTTTCGTTTTTTTTTTTTAAAGTAATCAATTGACTTTTGATTCCTGGGTTTGCTCTCAAGCCGACCAAAAGAAGTACTAGGTATATGCTGAGGCTTTAGGTAACGAACAAATATCAAATCGGAAGTATTATTGTTCTTCTTTTTGTTAGTAATAAGTTTTAATTGGAATTGAGTGCTATTTCAGCTCATAAGATTTTTTACTTTTAACTTGACAACACATTGTTTTACCAAAATCCTCGAAACTTGACTAACAAATTGTAACTACTTTTGTTTCAGATGAGGCGAGGATCACCAGCAACGATGCAAAACATACGGCTCTTCTTAAAAATGAGATTGAAATTGCCTTTGGTTACATACAATCATGGCCGCAGAGGTGAGCAAAAGCATATTCCAAATTAAAACAAAAAACAACCTTGTATTTTCTTTCAGACAATGCATGTGCCTCTACAGAGATATAAAAAACTTTGAACGATTCAATTTGGTTGTTCAGTCTATGATATGTCTGGCTTTACACTACTTAAAAAATATTCATAAGCTCATTGAAGAATTTAAATGCCTGTCACTAAGTAATGTACATTGTCCATTGCTAAAGCCAACATCGAGTGAGTGTAACGATCTAAAATCACAAATAACCGCAGGAGATGCAAAAGAAATCAGCAAATCAGATTCGGAAAAGCGTCAAGCATCGACATCATCTTCGGCAGACGAAGAATTACAGCGAATTGTGCAGAGTGAGGAGAAATGGATTCTCCCCGAAGTGGAGAAACTTTTAATTTTAGTATCAAAAGCATTTCTTTTAAATTTTCCGCTTTATATTGCTTATAAGCATGGAACACACTCACGCCTAGACGAAATATCGTCGGAAGAAGCTGCTCATTTGAGTATTGTGTGCGATTTGCATGACAATGAAATCCCAGTTTATTTGCTACGCAATATCAGTTTGTTTTGCAATTCTGGAGGTTTCTCTGCAATGATGGCATGCTTTGATCACCCTGAACTGCCAGTTACCACAGCACATGCCATAACAGCTACGGTCTCCAATATTAAACTCTGGCTCAACTACAGGTGCATTATTCAATTGTTTGTTCCACTTCGTAGTAAGGTGTTGCAATTTATGTGTCACTTGTCTGACCAAAACCTAAGATCGGCAGCTACTCGATCGATGGCGGATTTTGTTTGGTCTGCAGTAAGGGATCCACTGGACTCTTCAGTAAATTTTGATATCGAAGGACTAGCTTTAGCTTTCAAATATTTTAACTCTACAACTTTAACAATGCGGCTTGCTGGTATTTTAATTTAAGAAATCGATTTCATCTGAATCGTTTGCTTATGGTTTTCCTTTTTTTTTTACAATTAATTACAGGAATGGCACAAATAAATGCACACATCAATCTTTTTAACGAAATCTGCACAACAGAGACGGTTGGAGAAGTTGAATTGGTTGGACAAAAACTAGGCGATTGGCTTACTGAAAATCAAATTATTGAACATCTTTTTGGGCCAAATTTACACGTTGAAGTTATAAAACAAGCGCATGTTGTCTTGAACTTTCTTGCAGTAGAAAATCAAATAACTGAAGAGCAAATAAATCTTATATGGCAAGCTGCTCAATTGAAACACTGCTCGAAACCCATCTATGATATTCTTCCATCGTTGGTTAAGAATCTAGCTCCGCGTCCTGCATTGCATTTATATTCACTGCTTTGTCGATTAGACCCAAAAGAACATACTGAGCAAAGTATATATATTGCATCAGCGTTGACAAAACTAATTTGGTCCCGTGATGGTGGGCGATCCCAGATTGAACTAGTTCCAGAGAATATACTTGCTGCTAATGTTACTGCATCAAGTTCGGACAGTGGAAGTATGGATGGAAGCAATACTGATGAAGATCAGCAGGATGATAGCAGCTCTACAAGCCGAAAGAGTCCTATTGACATTGAAAATGGTGGATCTGATTCGGGTGCACCACCACCTTGTAAACAGGCTCGAAGAAAGCGCCACGTTTGTGACCCCACAGAAGGTAATTTTTTTAGAGTGATAAAAATATGTAAATAGATTGCAAATTTCGTTGAGAAAGCACGGCGAAGGTTGCTCATAAATAAATAATCACAGATTCAAAGCGAGCCTTCTTATTCAAAAACATTCTACGAATGACTATTTCATTAATAACTCGCTCACATAGCTGATGAAACAATGTACTGAGCCCTATCTTACAAGCTCTAGTACCACAAAAACTTTTTGTAATTTGGAGGCGACTTTTACAGTACATGTAAACAGTAGGCAGAGTCGAAGCTTTTTTATGTTTGAATAATAAAACAAGTTTCCATTTTACAGGTTCTCATTACTGTACAGTGTACACCCTCTCCTTTTTCTAATGATTTATGAAATGAAAATTGAGAAGAATTGCCATAATTCTCCAATTTTAACCATCGATAGCAATCATTTATACAAAAGAAACAAAATAGATTAAAATAAAACATGCTTTTGAAAACCTACACGTATATTTAGAAAAACAAATTGTTTCGGTATTGAATAGCCAGTGACAAGAAGTACTTAACATTCATTTCAATTTACTTTCATCTAGTTTTCAATTATTTTTGTTCACTCTTAGAAACTGCCAAAAGTAAGGGTGAAGAAATATCCGAGATTACAGCTTTAAAAGCCAAAACTGATCTCTCGTAAGTAGTTTTATTTCAATACCCTTGTAAATGTGTGAATGTAATTAAAAGAAATGTAATTATGTTTATTAGATTACAAAATCATCGAATGGTTAACATTGTGGACAATTCTAGTAGTGAAGAAGAACTTCATCAGCCCTCAGTGATTCCGATTCGCAAAAAAACACGCAAACGAAGGAAAAACAATAATCTTCCATTGACTCGTTTGGCCCATGAGTTAGTAGAAACGATTTGGGAAGGGGAATCCCATAGTGAAGGTGAAGTTATAAATGACAGCGATTGTAGTGATAATCCAGTAGCGGCAGCAGTGCTCAAGCACTTGCAAGGCGAAGGTCCATATATAAGGGCCATTGGTGAAGCACACATTAGCGAGCTGCTAAGTGGGGTTGAAAATGATGGAAGCTATTCATCGCCTATGAGCAACAAATCGGAAAAAAATCTAGCAGATTTCGACGACGATGAATCTCCGTGTGAAGAAGAACTTGCTCAGCTTGTCAGTCGTACTCATAGTTGTATACCTGGTTTTGCATTACCAGCGATTGCTATGCGTGAGTCATCTGTATCAGGAGAATCAATCAAAGTGATTCAATCTGGCTCGGTTGCAAAGGGCCTGCGATGTAAATTAGAAGAATCAGCGGCCGTAGAACAAACAAAAGAATCGCAACCCACTTTCAAGATAAACGATGTTTGCTTACCTGGAAACACTCTGTTGTGGGATCTCCTGCAAGATGATAAAATTGTAAGTAGCACTTGGAACATGTCCTGTAAAGATTAATTGATTGAATTTTTTTCAGGGCCAATTGGGTGAATCTCTATCTTCGGAAGCTGAAAAGGCTTTAGCTACGTTGCTTTGCTTTAGTACCGATCGGTTGTTACGTACAAAATTCATTGAAGGCTGCCTTCACAATCTGGCTAATAATAAAAGTGTTATTGTTAGCTTGAAATTACTGCCAAAGCTTTTTGCTTCCTTTCAACAATTTAGGGCTGCTGATACCCATCAAGTTACTATGTGGGCCGAGCGACAGCACAAAATGATGTATCACTTCTTTAATAATATCAAAGCCTACGCTAGGGCTAAAGCTAATCAAAGTGACACTTTTGTGCTTAATTCAAATGGATCTCCAATGTACTCGCACAAAACTCAAGTGTCCGTGAGGCTGCATTTTCTTTCTTCAGTGTTCAGTTCATTAGGATCTCCTAAAAATTTTAGGTAAGCTTAATTTGATACTTAAAACAATAAGCTTACTAACAAGTTAAACAAAATTTTAGATTGAGCCTTGAACAAGTCGATGCTCTATGGGAATGGCTGGCCCATGATGTTGAATGTTGTGATTGCTATTTTTCATGGCTTCAAAGCCAAGCAAAAGGTGGTGATCAGCATGCACTAGGAATTGAAGCCCTACAGCACTTGTATTTAAAAAAGTTGCCCGAACTTCGACCCGAAGAATTTTCAATGGTTGCGTTGATGTTGTTTCAACAACTTTGCAGTTTAGCTAGACTTGCCATTGCGCATTATGAAAAACAAATGGACTCCGTCTCGACCACATCGTCCAATATTGTTGGGATGTTCCATTTATGGAAAATCGCGTTAAGAGCGCATAACACTGAGGTATCCTTAGCTGCTATCCAGTATATAAACATGTACTACATGGGCCAGCAGCTGAGACTTGAGAAGGAATTTGTATCTCAATGCATGGATCACTTGATTCAAGCGGCAAATGGATTAAGGGGGTAATTTGTTGTGCTTTCATAACTGCCAATTGCTAATATGACTTATTTTAGTTGTGAGGAAGAATACGCGTTGATGTGTGTTCAACGAGGTCTGATGCTATTAAATACTCATTTGGAAACTTTTCGGCGTAGATATGCTTTTCATTTGAGACGTTGGGCTATCGAAGGAAAAGGCATTGGTTCACATAGTAATCTTAAGAACGAAGGAACAGGCCCGTCTATTCGAATAGTCCTTCAGCCAGCGGGACTATCGGAAAAGTCTTTGTTACACATGCATTCCTGTGATTTAATTGCAGAACTTAAGGCAGAAATTTCAAAATGGTGAGTGTAATCTGAGTGCTAACAAAGCAAACCTTCCTTATTTTGTAAATTGCAACAAAAGGTGGGAGAACCTACAAGGTGGGGCGCGTGCGTCTGGAGTAACTGCACCTGTATTGGGTCTACTGTTGAGTGAAGGACCGCTAAGAATCATAACACAAGGACAAGAGTTGACTTCTGAGTATGACGAGCGAAGTTTGGGAGACGTGGGTTTCAAAGATAATCAGGTATGTAAAGTAAACACTTGATCATATCAAAATTTATGCTTGACATTTATTGAAGATCGTGTATGTTTCACTGGGTGGTCGCGGTGCTCGTCGCAAGGAGCCTTTAGACCATCCGACATTGCAACCACCCCCGCCCAAAGAGTGTCTACCAACAGTTCTTTTACTGCAGCCAAAGTATTTCGAAAAACTTTTCCGTTTGATGCAAACACTTGGAGATATGGAAATTCATGGTAACAACAACATTCAAACGCATACCAAAGCTCAGTTGTTGTCACGTCGCGTATGGGATATACTTGCCATACTGCCTACCAATCCAAACATTTTAGAATCTTTCCAAAACCTCAGCGTTGATCTTTTCGAGTGTGAAACAGCAGAAAATTTAGAAGAACGAAAATTTCGAAAAGATGCAATCAAGAGAAAACTATCTGAACTTTTACATCCTGGAAACTTGCAAAAGTTCATGTATTCCTTGCATATTGTGGAGAGCTTAGCCGTGAGCAATATTGCTTCAAACTCGGGAAGTTGTTGCAATGGTGACTTCCATAACTTAAAGCAGAAAAGCATTAACCGTCTATTCAGCACGTCATCCTCGTCCTCATCCAAAAGCACATCAAGTCAGTCACCACGTAAAAGCAGTCGCAGAAGAAAAGTAAGCCCTGGAGAAAGTTCGGAAAGCTGTGGCGGAGCTGAAGCAACGGTAAGTGACGATAAGTCGACAAACGCTGAAAATACAACAAAAAATGTCGAACAATCTACTAAGTTTGAAACAACAGACACTGATACGACACCGATAAAGAAAAAAGCTGAAGAAAATGATGACAATGAATTCCAGCATGAAGAAGAAGAGGACTACCCCTCAACTCCTAATCCGCCATCACCATCTGCTTACGATATGAAGTGGAATGAGATATTTATCAAGTGTGGTGGCTTGCAACATTTATATGACATTTTTATTAGCGGATTGTTGCAAAACGGCCATCATGGTGCAGACACTGTCATTACTGTCAACGAATGGAGGCATGATTGTCTCGCCAGTTTGTTACGAATTCTTTGGCTTTTGGGTTTCGAAGAGCATCGATCGGAGGACATACCTGTGGCTATTTCTAGACCCCATTCGTTCATGCTCGAAATGATGGAGGTCGATTCATGTTTGAAACGATTGGCTTCAATTTTGAACGATGAAGCCCACACGCATTTTACTAATCACCTTCATATACGGACTGGTTTTTGGGGTCGAGCACAGGTGGTTCAATATGCAATGAATATAATGGTCAGCTTTGTACACTCTTCGGAGAATGCACGCTCTGCTCTATGGAATGCACCGGAGTATTGCGGCTGGGTGCGTAAGTTTATTTTAGAAGATCCAGAGCCATCAGTGCGGCGTGAAATATGTGCCGGCTTATATCGAATTTGCTTGGGTAACTCGCAAAGCTACCAAGAGCTTTTGGCTCCATTGTTACAAAAATTAATATCGTTTCTTCCTGTTGCCGAAAAAATGACTTTTTTTCAACAGTCTCACTCTCACTTCATATCGGATGATGGGAAAGAACCATATGGGCCGGCATGCCGAGATTACTTTTGGCTGTTGGCACGGCTTGTTGATACTTTAACACCGGAAATGGTTAAGGTTTCACTAGACGAACCCAATGCTAGCGCAATAGACATCGAAGGATTGTGTCACACTGTATCGAAAAGTATTCTCAGTAGGGACTTTTATGAGACCCGTCATGGTTATCAGGATGATGGGTTAGTTGGTCTTATAAACCTAATGACGAATCTTGTAAAGTATGACCCTCCGTTCAAATTTAGCGCAAATGCGCTTGGCTTCATTGAAAAGATTTTTGAATTTCTGTTCGATATGCCTTCGCCAATAAATCGCCAGAAGCCGAAGTGCAAATCGCCAACATCACGTGCAGCTGCTTACGATTTGCTGGTTGAGCTAAGCAAGAATTGTGCAAATAATTACTCTCTGTTGCATGGAAAACTATTGGAGCAGCATACGCCAGGTCCTCATCCTCCTTACCCTTGGGACTATTGGCCTCGAGATGATGGACGCTCAGAATGCGGATATGTTGGTTTAACAAATTTAGGTGCGACTTGTTATATGGCATCGTGCATACAACATCTATACATGATGCCACAGGCACGCGAAGCAGTTTTAGTTGTTCCCCCACAAGCTGCACAGAAACACGGAGCTACATTGCACGAGCTTCAACGAATGTTTGCTTATCTTTTTGAATCAGAAAGAAAGTCATACAATCCGCGATCTTTTTGTCGAGTGTATCAAATGGATCATCAGCCCCTGAACACAGGAGAACAAAAAGACATGGCTGAGTTTTTCATAGATCTTGTGTCTAAGCTTGAAGAGATGACACCGGAGTTAAAGGATCTTGTTAAAAGGTTATTTTGTGGAACGTTGAGTAACAATGTTGTTTCGTTGGATTGTGGCCATGTTAGTCGTACGGCTGAAGAGTTTTATACTGTGCGTTGTCAAGTTGCTGATATGAGAAATTTGGGTGAATCATTAGATGAGGTAACGGTGAAAGATACACTGGAGGGTGACAACATGTACACTTGCTCACAATGTGGCAAGAAGGTTCGTGCTGAGAAGCGCGCTTGCTTCAAGAAACTTCCCCAGATTTTATGTTTCAACACGATGCGCTACACATTCAATATGGTGACGATGCTAAAAGAGAAGGTCAACACACATTTCTCGTTTCCAATGCGACTGGACATGTCCAACTACGTAGAGAAGACTCTCATGCCTCACCAGTACATGGGTATGAGTAGTGTTTTTAATATTATAAAATACATAGATTTTCATACATTTCTTTTCTTTCGTTTCCAATAGAGGATAGAAAGAACAAAGCGTCTAAAAAGAGCAAAGATTCTATTGAAAATAAAGAAGAGGATGCTGGAAAAACATCAAACTCTGATCATTGCTTGGATGAAGAAGACAACGAAACAAATGAGTAAGTCGGGCTTAGTCAGTCGTTTTCAAGTAGCTCCAGAGAAAAATACAATAAATCGTTTTTATTTAGGTACGAGCTGGTTGGAGTAACAGTGCACACAGGTACAGCGGATGGTGGCCATTATTATAGTTTTATAAAGGAAAGAAACGAAAATACTCAACAACACGATCGATGGTTTCTTTTTAATGATGCCGAAGTGAAACCTTTCGACCCATCACAAATTGCTGCTGAATGTTTCGGGGGTGAAATGACAGTATGTTCTTTTTTTCTCAATTTGGAATGATCAAAGGATGTTTGTAAAATGCAATAACTTTTTTTTTATTTTAGAGTAAAACATACGACTCTGTGACGGAAAAATATTTGGATTTTAGTTTTGAAAAAACCAACTCAGCTTACATGTTGTTCTATGAGCGACGTTCACCATCCAGTCAATCGTGGCAACGTACAAAAATGTCAGAAAACCCATGTACTTCACACAATATTTTAATGCAAATGCAGATGAAAACAATAGAGGAATCGGTTAAAGCATTAGAATCGTCGTCTGCAGCATCACCATCGACATCATCTAAATTCAGCGATCAGCATCAACCAGAATTAAATGAGACTGAAGCAAATGCCGCTAATATAAGTAGGAGTAGTATTGAAAATTTAACAAAAACCAATAATGTAGGGGTACTAGCCGGCACACCATCAACACAACAATGTGATATAGAAGTTAAGAGCTGTATTGGAGGTAAGTACATTGATCAATATATTATCGTTTATTGCATAAGAAGTTCTTACAGGTAATGGTAGCAGTAGTAGTGTGATATCAAAAGTGAAAGAATCTGAGCGAAAATCTTTGCTTAGCAAAGAATTGGAAGACTGGATTTGGCAAGACAACCGGCATTTTTTACAAGACAGAAATATATTCGAGCACACTTATTTTAAGTGGGTTTAAATAAGAATTTTTATTGTTTATGTATTTTGAATGTTTCTTTTTTTAGTTTTATGTGGCAAATTTGTGGCCATATACCACAAACCCTATTGATGCAAAATGATGTCACATGCATGGCTGCTAAACTTTCAGTGTCATTCTTTATAGAAACTTTTATTCATGCTAAGGAGAAAGTAAGTTTTTTTTTTGGCAAGCACCAAAAAGCTTTTTTTTAAATAAATTTATTTACAGCCAACAATGGTGCTTTGGGTTGAGCTGTTAACAAAGCAATTCAATGCAAGTCAAGAGGCATGCGAATGGTTTCTTACGCATATGTCAACAGAACCCTGGTGGCCCGTTCAGGTGCTAATTCAATGTCCAAACCAAATGGTTCGTCAAATGTTTCAGCGACTTGTAATTCATGTTATACAACGTTTAAGGTGAATTTTTTTTACATAATCTTCTATCTTCTATCTTATCTTACTATCTTACTAATATTATAAAGAAGAAGGTTTGATTGTTTGATTGTTTGTCTCGAATAGGCTCCGAAACTACTGCGCCGATTTGAAAAATTCTTTCACAGTTGGAAAGCTACACTATCCCTGAGTGACGTAGGGTATATTAAGTTAAAAAAAAGTTCCTTACCAAAACTCCGAAACTAATAATCTTACTTAGTTGTGTACGTTGTTATAGTAGGTAGTTGTAAGTTTAATTTAGTAGTGTATTGACCAATTAGATTTATAATTGTTGGTGGAAAGTGTATTTTCCTTCGGCTTTTTTTGGTCACTTTAGGTTTAGCAAAGAAACAAGATCTTTTGCTTTTTCCCGACGTTTCGGCAAGGGTTGTTGCCTTCTTCAGGGGAAATTCTTAAAAGAGATTCTTAAAACATTTAAAATAAACAAACAAAGTTTGACAAAAGAATTTTTAACGCTTAAATTACACTTCTCTGTGTGAAACTTAGATTTGGTTTGGTTGTAAGTAGCTCAACGGCTCGCTGAACAAAATGTAAGAACTTCTCGAATCCGCGCGCGAGAGTCAAGTACTGAGCGTTCGCAGCGGCCTGAAGATCAAAATTTCAGAAATATACAAACCCGCACTAGGGAATCAAGCTCTGAGCGTTCCCAACGCCTTCAAGACCAGAGAGAACGACAACAGACTTCAAGAGCTAGAGTTCGCAATCGAGTTGTAGCTTCCAGTAACAGATCGGCTTTTAGATACAACTGCTAAAACTTGGAGAAGGAATTTTTCCCACTCCAAATTCAAGCGGTCGTTAGGACATTCTTCTGGATGAGTCTCTAGGTTAAATACTCCATAATTTGGAAAACTCAATAGATGCTATATACCCTGCTATCGAGAATTTGCACGAAAAGGACTTTCATTGGCTATGTTCTAGGGCTATTGTGTCACCTAAGAATGATACTGCTAATGAAATAAGCAATTTAATAGTTCAAAAAGTCCCCGGCCAAATAAAAACATACAAATCGATCGACACTGTGACTAATATCGAAGATGCAGTCCAATACCCACAGGAATTTTTGAATTCGTTGAACCCTTCTGGGCTGCCACCACATGAGATGTCGTTAAAAATCAGAATACCAATAATGCTTTTAAGAAATTTAAGCCCTCCGAACATGTGTAATGGGACGAGGCTGCTTATCTCACTGCTTATGGTGTAAGAGAAGCCTTGATTTTCGATGAAGCGAACCAGCGAGCGGTCATTTTTGAGAAGAAAAATAAAATTACAAAAAAAATTTGAGTTTTTTTCAGGGATAAAAGAATAATATTGCACAACGCGACACCAAACGATAACTAATTTTGATTATATTAACAAATTGCTAGTATTTATTTTAGTAAAAAAAAGAAAACATTTACAATTTCTTGCAGATCATCTCACTCGAGTCTATACCTTAAAACTGAAGTGGAAGAGAGTGGCAAAGAGGTCATTGGCACTGCCTCGTGCATTACCCGGTTCATATCATCACTCATATTGCTGATGGAGCATGGTGCCAGAGCACATCTTCGACATCTGTCCGAGTTCTTCGGACTCCTATTTGAGTTTTCGAGAATGGGTGACGAGGAGACTGTGTTTCTTTTGCGCATAAACGTAATTCGAAGTGTGGCTGATTTCTATTTGGGAAACAAAAGTCAGGATTGTGTAAGCACGAATATGAAAAAAAAAAAACACAAAGACAATAGATTTAATAACTGTGAATTTTACAAATTTTAAAGATTGACGTCGGGTCGGACAATGAGGATAATTCATCAGACGAAGCGCTATCAGTAGACAAGTCTCGGCCGGCTTCTTTGGATAAAATGATTGCATTGGTTGCTAACCTGGTTGAACGGTCCAGAGGACAAGACTTTAGACTTCGCCTATCGCAAAAGGACTACAATGCGATAGCTGGTGGAAAAGTAAAACTTTATTGATTCTTAAATTGAAGTTGATCATTGTTTTGTTTTGTTTTTCTTGATTTTAGGGATTTCCATTTTTATATCAACAAATTAAGGACAACATCAACCCTCACCAAACAAGGCATCTTATCCACGCTCTGTGTAGATGGGACGATAGATTAGCAAATCAGATTATTACTATGCTTTTTGCTTCCGTCACTAAACACACGGAATTGTGTGGTCCATTCTTTAAACTATTGACACTCCTGACTGAACCGCAAGGTGGGCCATCTGGTTTACCCTGCTTTTCCCAACTTGTCTTGCAACGTGTCTGGGATGCTGCTGAATATTGTCCACAATCTGCACTTGATTGGTTAGCGTTTCAAGCGCCAAAAAATAAAATAGCTCATGCATGGATACTTCAGTCTGCTGAGAGTTGGGTCGAGCAATTTCTCTTAGCCCACAACAATTCAAGAGTGCGCAATGGTAAATAAATTGATTGTTTTACCAATTTTATCCCAATACATGTTGTTTGTTGTTTTTCAACAGCTGCTTCATTTTTACTTGTATCGCTGATTCCATCCCCGCCTTTCCGGGCGCACTATAGAACGTATTCGATACATAAGTTAAATAATGCAACGGTATCCCAAAGGTATGTTATTTGTACAGAAATTTGTGTGTTTTCTATAGCTATGATTGTTGTTTTACAGACATTTAATGTTTTACAGGGATCTTAGTAGTGACGCACAAATTATTCTCCACAATATAATCAGTCTACTTTTGCGATTACTGAGACCTGGTCGGTCGTATGCTGATATTGGTATTCACGGAACTACTAAACTGACATCATATTTTAGCCTTTTGACATACTGCATGGTTTCGAAGACTGAAAAACTGATGGTAAATTAATAGTTTCTTCATAATGTTGGGGATTCATCTACTTAAGTTTCTTCATTGTCAAGCTTGGTCCGTATATGCGATCATTGTGGGATTTGTTTCATCCGCGGTTATCGGAACCCAGCGTTCCTGCTCATCATAACAAGCATGCTTTGCTGGCATTCTGGCATCATTCAATTCTCGATTGTCCTGAGAATGCCCAAATTGTTGCTAACTGTCCGGAAATAACTCGAAATATCGCATTTAACTATATTCTGTAAGTTGTGTGTAATAATAATGACTCCATGAAAAATCATCAAAAAGT
This sequence comes from Melanostoma mellinum, assembly GCA_914767635.1. NCBI lineage: Eukaryota > Metazoa > Arthropoda > Insecta > Diptera > Syrphidae > Melanostoma > Melanostoma mellinum. Next base: position 7,238,309 of record OU612058.1, on the reverse strand, counting down.
ATTTGTAGAGCGGACCATGATGACTCGGAAATCGTAGCGTATAACCGTTCCATGCTACCTGCTTACTATGGTCTGTTGCGTCTTTGTTGTCAGCAGAGCAGATCTCTCACCCGCCAATTAGCTGCACATCAAAATCTTCAATGGGCTTTTAAAAACATAACGCCCCACCCAACACAGTATCCTGGTGCAGTTGATGAGCTATTCAAACTGATGACATTATTTTCGATTCGACATCCTGATGCTACGGAACAAGAACAACATGATGTTTCAACGTTCCGACGAACAACTCTTTCAGCATATTTGACAGGTTTGGATGCCAGAGTGTCATGGGGAACTCTTATCAACGCCCTTAGAATATTAGGTGGTTTATCAAAGCTTGAATGCTTTTCAATCCTGTTCTTATTCGCCTTTTTTTTATTTATATTAGTTGACAACGATGAAGATCGACTGCTTGTGATATACAATGGAGGAATTGAAATGTGTTTTGAGGCTTTACATACGCTACATTCAATGCACCATGAAGCTACTGCTTGTCATGTGTCTGGTGATTTACAAGAACTTCTTACAGAGTTAGTATTGTTGGTAACAACTCTACGTATAAGTACACGCATTGATAGTCCACCCAAGAAGCGCCAGCAACCATTAGGACAACATAATCTTGTAAAGGGTTTGCCAGAAGCTGTGAAACGACTGGCAACATTTTTAAATACCTACAATCCTCAAGAGATTTGTAATCTTTCATTGGATGTGCTTAAGGAACTTGTTCGCAACCCAAACTTAGACATAACTAATATTCTTGCACCTATATTTACGAATTGCCATATATCGGCCCAAAATGCACCGAACTCAGTTGGACCGCTTGGTCCATACTTCCCAAGACGTGGTACGAAAGCACCGTGGCCCTCGCTATCAAAGAATGCTCCACGTCCACCCCGTCCAATGGTACAAATGAGCATACCTCAGAATGAAATCATCCAAAGGGGTGTCGATAAAGAATATGATGCCCGATTAGAGGCATTCTATAGACCTTACCATGATTTTCTTGATGTAATGATGCGAATGGCTGTCAATACTAATCAACTGAATGAGTCTCTGGTCAAGCTGAGCTGTTTAGCGGCTATAGAAGCAGCACCGCTGCATTTTAATCTATTTCCAAAATTCTGGGTTGGAATTTACAACAACAAGAGCACAAACAAGTGAGTAAAACCAACGAACGGCTTGCAATAATTACTAAAATGAAATATGTTTTGTCAATGTCTTCGTTATTTTCTCGTTACAGATACGTGGAGCTCTTGCTAGCCAACCCAAACTTAATTGAATATGTTCATATTATTCTTAGAGATGAACGTATATCATTGAACGATCAGTACGTTCGAAACTTCTTGGAAATATACTATCCTAAGGTTGTACTAGAAACACTTTTACATCCCCAAAGTTATTCATTTAACCGCTTTTCCATTTCCCTAGATTAAAACTAGTCTTCCAATACCTCGTCTTTTGTATACAATAAGCTACTCTTTGCATGCAAAAGTTGATCTAGACGAGTTATGTGGAGACTTATTCGCGATTCGTGTTATAGCACAGACCACTGGTGTACCTACATCCGTCCGAAAACAGCTAAGAGCTTCACTAAAGTCAGTGCTTACAAAGAACTCATGTGATATATCTGAAAACGGTAAGTAAATGTAATCTTACTCGCACATACAATCAATTTTTTTTTTCGTCCACGCAGATGACGTGCGACCAAAAAAAAAGCTTAAACTAATCCAGCAATGTTCAATGGAAGTTACTGAAACTGAAGATGCTGTGAAAAGTAATGATATAAAAACTGTAGAAGTTGTTCTTCCAGCAGCGGCCGACGTTAAGTCAAAAAGCGAAGAATCTCCTGCCACGAGTGCAGCGGAAAGCAGTACAACACAAAAGATATCTGATTCCACATCATTGACTTCATCAATAACAACCGAAGAAGAGAAGCCGCTTGACGAAAGTAACGACGCTGATGACGAAGACGATGACGAGGAGGTCAAAGAGCTTCGAAAGCAAAAAGAGCTCCTAAGAAATTCTGTTGAAGAGAATCTAGCCGAAGAACGTCTCAAAGAACAGCAGTTGCTACGCACTATTGAAAATTATATTAAATCTATTCTTGATCTTATACAAGACGAGGATATGTCCCAGGATGATGCATCCCCAGATAACAACACCCCACCGGCAGCAACCTTAGCTCCCCAAAATATTGCTTCATGTAGTAATGCCGCCGACTCGAAGCTTAACAGTGAATAGTGAGAATAATTCTAATGGTCCTTCCGCATGATTTTGCTATGTTTTATCTGTTTTATCGCCTAGAAGTACATTTCATGTTTCTTCTTACTTTTAAAATTTTACTACATTGATTCTTTTCATTATATTATGCTCCCGGTTGATGCATAAGGTTAAGAGAAAAATGTATTATTGGTTAAATTATTTATTCATTCAAATCATTTCACACATGAGTTGCTTGAAACGAAATAAAAAAAAAAAATTGTGTAGTATTGACTTGTTTGTTAAGAGGTATATATATATTTTTTTTAAAGCACCCCGTTCTATAGATTTATAAGAAAACTACGAATAAAAAGTAATAAGGAAACAAAAAACTGAGCGATATGTAATTATATTATTTTTCTGTAGTATTTACACATCTTGTTTTTTTTTCTTTTTTGACTAAAATTGATTTATGATTTGATTTCAATTCCAAATGCTATAATTTTTAAAAAAAAGATAGATTACAATAATTAAATAAAACAAGGTAAAAGCACTCAATTTGGCTTGTGTCCTACGAGTCGATTTGGAATTTCATTTTAAGAAATTAAATAATAAAAGTCAACATACTTATAGATGTTTTTATTATGTATAAAATTTAAGGAAAATAAAAGGAGAAATTTATGTTAAAATGCGTAATTTTTATTTTGGTTCGTTTTCACAATCCCGTCCAATGGTTTTAAGGCATTCGATGCATGAAGGTGACTAGATAAATTTATTGTTGGCTTACATTTCAACTTCTTTTATATCAAGAAACTGTTTCACAACGCTTTTTTCTACAAAAACAGTCTATTACGGGTTACTTAACGGTAGTTGAAATAAAGTCGGCGAGGACTAGTTTTGAAAAAAAAACTCGATCCTTTTAGTTATTCTGAGAAACGAACTTGATTGATTGCAAATTACATTTACCAAATATTTCCAGGTTTTTCAATTCATTCATTGAATCGGGTGTATTCATGAAAATACGGACCTGGTAGTTGGAGTTGGCAACTGTGCAAAATTACAAACAAAAGGTTAGTAGGGATTTCGTTCAGATTTAAGTTCCAGAAATTTTACAGAGAAAAGAGTTATGTATCAAAGTGTTTGCAGTGTCAATTGGAGTACCAATTAACAAGAAATCATGGTGTCATTTACAAATGCAGCAACGCATTCATGCTTATTTTGACATTCTATTCAAATGAAAGTCTAGTCGAATTCGAAAGAAGTGCATTTTGAGACTCGAATGATTCGAATGTATGTTTAACATTTAAAATTTCGAATCATTCGAGTCTCAAAATGCACTTCTTTCGAATTCGACTAAACTTTCATTCGAATAGAATGTCAAAATAAGTATGATTGCTTTCTCAAAACTGAAACTTTCCGCAGCAAAAACTCATCGGAGGACGTCGGATCGGCCGATCGGAGAACTGCCACGAAGCAAAATGTTTCCGAATCGTAGGAAACCAGAGAGCATTCCGCTAAGACAATTACCTCGATAGGGCCGAATATTGGCTTTCTCGAAGCTATGTAATGCTAACTTGAATGCAAGCAATATTAGTTGGTTCCAAGTTCCTAGCACAGACGAGATATGAATACTTTATTCGTTATTCCTCTATGACTCCTACGTACCTACTTGGTATGGAAACTTTTTTGACCTTCAATATTTATGTTTTATGTGTGATTTCCACTTTGATTACAAATATTTTTTACTACGACAGTTTTGAATGAAGCTTTCTAGATTCTCAACACTGTACTGTAATAAAATAGAAAAAGTGCTCAACCAAATGGGAGTAGATCTTTAGAGTAACTCTGGATTTCCTCCTTTTTCAATAGAACATGGAAAATGGAAAAGGATTAAATCTTTTCACAAAAAGAAAAAACTCTTTTCGTCAATGAAAAACGCTATTAGTGAATAATGAAAGTAGTCATTGTGAATAAATCCTATAATTTGACATTTGAGTTAGTTTCAGTGATAGGTTAGGTTAGGTAGAATGGACTGAGTTTCAGTGATAGTCGAACGCAAAAATACAGACGATATAACGACCAAATTTAAAATTGAAAATCGAACAATAAGAATCGCAATACTAAATTTCATTTTCGATGTTCGACTATCGACAACCGTCGTGTATCGATAGCCAAACGACACTCGCCCCCCCCCCCCCCTCCCTTTCCGACGAGCTATTTTCCGAGCATCGCTAGCAGGCTGCATCATCCGGATCTCAATCATTCGAGTTTCCTGCTGACCCTATACCTCTCCTTATCTTCTTAACTTTTCCAGGTCCTTTCTTTTCCCTTTCCTCCTTCCCTTCCAGATCCTTTTTTCCCTTTGCCTAGCAACAAATGGCGCCCAACGTGAGGTCATGGTATTGATCTTCTTTCGGTTCTGGATCTAGGTTTCTTTCTAAGTTTCTATCTCCTTTGGGTGTAAAAGCTGGCCAAAAATATTGTATATCACCATATATTAAATATTGCTTATACTTAAATGTTTAAAATGAAAAATAACAAAAAGAAATAACTTTCATAAAGATACAACTTTCGAGTTTCCCACCGATCCTATTCCTCTCCTTATGTTCCTAACTATTCCAGGTCCTAAACCAATTATTGTGTCCTTTCCTCCTTTCCTTATAGATCCCTTTTGCCCCTTTGCCCAGAAACAATTTGCTTCTTGAAATAAAAGTCACCATTTTTTTTTTTTTTTTTTTCAAAATTACTTATACGCCATACACTCTTGTTTCAAACATAATTGCCTAGCATGAAATATTATCCATGAATGGTACCTGCATCCAAGAAACCGAAAAGCTGTCAGTACTTGGTATGTGTGTAAACGATGATCTTCGTTGGAACGACCACATATTTGAAGTCGCCAAAAATGCTGCTAAATGCTTAGGTTTCTTAAGACGATGCAGGAAGTTCTTCACGCCTTCTGATCTGGCTACAATTTATAAGGCCTTTATCCGCCCAAAACTGGAGTATAACTCCCATATCTGGTCAGGTGCTTCCCAAACATCTTTGCGCCTACTTGATAGGGTACAAAATAGAGCGTTGAAATTGATAGGTGATAGTTCAATCGTAGAATCGATTAATTTTCATGAACATCGTCGAAACGTCACCTGTCTGTCTCTTTTTTCATAAACAGTGCTCTAGTGAAGTAGCCAGTTGCATTCCTCCCCTGAAACAATTTAGCCGCAACACCCGTTTCGCTAGGAATGCTCATCAGTTTTACCTTGAGCCCAACTTCGGACGTACAGTCAAGTATAGAGATTCGTATTTCAGTCGCTCTGTATTTCCCCTGCATTACGATTTTTTTTTTTTTTTTTTTGTATATATTTATTTGGCAAAAAAATTTGCCATTTTAAAAATTCATTACAATTTTACAATTTTTAAATCAAATAAATCTTCTTTTAACATAATCAATTAAAAGCTTCTTGAATTTGGTCAAATTTGATTCTACTTTTAAATCATTTGGTAGGTTATTATAAATATCTAGTCCTCTGTGTAGAACCATATTTTTTGTCTTAGAATTCCTAAACATAGGTAGTCTAAAGTTATCTACATTACGTAAACCATACGGCTGTACATCTCTTACATAAGTTAAGTAATCATTTAAATAGTTTGGTAACAAATTAAATTTAATTTTAAAAACGAAAACAATAGCATTAAACATGATACGTTGATTAACACTCAACCAACACAATCTCAACAACATTTCTCTTTTAGAAGTAAAATTATTGCACATTAAAATAATTCGCATCGCTCTATTTTGAAGCTTTTGAAGTCTATATATCATCTGATTATTGCACATAAACAAAATACTGGAACAATACTCAAAGTGAGGTTTAACCATTGTATTATATACTTTAATAATTGTTTTCTTCGTCATTTTTTTCCTAATCTTACTCATAAAGTAAAGTTTTTTAGATATCTTTTTACAAATATATTCAATATGTGGATTCAAGTTTAATTTATGGTCAATAACAACACCTAAATATTTGATCTCTGACACAAACTCTATATTTTCATTTTGTATATTAATTGGTCTACTTGAACTTCCATTTAAAATCATTGCTTTGGTCTTATTCACATTTAATTTCAACAAATTACTATCAAACCATTCTTGCAATTTTTGTAGGTCTTGGTTGATTTTATCTATACAATCATCAATATTACTACCAGATATAAACAATAACGCATCATCAGCAAACAGCACAATTTTTGAAAAACGAACAGCATTCTCCATATCGTTGATATACAATAAAAACAGCAACACTCCAAGCAAAGATCCTTGAGGGACACCATAGGGAACACTTATAGGATTTGATATTGCATCATTAACTTTGGTTTTTTGAGTTCTATTCTCTAGATATGATTGAAACCAATAAAGTTCATTGTTTTTAACACCATACATTTTCAGTTTTTCAATCAAAATCTGTCTGTCTACCGTTTCAAACGCGCGTTTTAAATCTAAGAATACAGCCACAACTACGTTCTTATTGTCAATGTCTATTTTCCACTTTGTTATGACTAGATTTAAAAGAGATTCACAGTTATGGTTTTTACGGAAGCCAGATTGATAACACGAAATGAGGTTGTACGGTTCTAGATAGGAATGTAGTTGGTTATACACTATTTTTTCAATGACTTTACTTTCCAAACTCATCATATTCACAGGTCTGAAATCTTCAACTTTTTTTGAGTTTTTTACTTTTGGAATAGGGACGATTAGTGACTCTTTACAGCAATTCGGAAAACAACCACTACTTAACGACAAGTTGATAATCTTTAACAGCAAATCTCCACAAACATGAAAGGCATCCACATATAATTTTACATTTATTCCATTTGGGTCTTTTTTGTTATTCATCGCCTTCAGGACTGACATTAATTCACACTTTGTTATTGACTTGAATTTGAAACTTAGGTAATAATAGTCTCTTATTGAATTTGTATAAGGTCTCTTTGGTATCATGCTTCTTATTTCCCTAATACTTGTTACAAAGTAAGAATTTAAAACGTTAGACATTTCAGTAGCATTATTAAATCTTACATTATTGTATATAACCTCGTTGATGTCTTTTTTATTTTCCTTTAATACAAGGAGCTTTAAGGTTCTCCACATAGATTTTTGGTCACTACATATTTCAATTTTATTACTAATGTAACTGTTTTTTGAACTTTCCAATAATTTCTTAAATTTGTTTCTACACACTTTATAGTTATTCCAATCTGTCAAAGAACATGACATTTTTGCTGTTTCATATTTTAAAACTTTTTCATTTTTTAAGGCTCTTAAACTTTCACTAAACCACGGATTAAAGTTATTATTAAGAGCTTTAGTGAACATAAAACTTTTGGCAGTTTGTATTAAATTATTCGAAAACCTTTTAGTTAAATCATCAACAGGTATATCACAGTTAGGAACAGAAAAATCACAAGCACGTAGTTTATGGACAAAATTTTCCGGATTATATTTAAATATGCGTAACAAATTGTTTTTAGATTTAGTATAATTTAACAACTTAATACTAATTATCACAGATTCATGATCACTTATTTTATATTTACTGTCAGTCTTTGCTTCAACTCTCTCCGGATTATTCGTCATAACATGGTCAATCAAACTTCTAGAGTCTTTGGTTATTCGCGTTGGCCCACTAACTAATTGGGTAAATGAATTATCATTCAATATTGCACTCATTCGGTTTTTTAAGGAACTATCTTTTAATAAATCTATATTTATATCACCCATTAATATCACAGTTTTAAAATCACAGTTGAAGATGTTCATCCAATCACAGAAATGGTCTAAATAAATGTTTGCAGAATAACTCGGGGATCTATATATACCACCGAGTGTATAAATGACACTATCTTTTTTTATTTTCAATAATAGGAACCATATTTCTCTTTCAATCGTATCAGATTTCACTATATCCACCTGCCAGTTGTCTTTAATGTAAAAAGTTACACCACCGGTATGAGCACTAGTTGAATCACATCTTATTATGTGATATCCTTTTAACTGAATTTGAACATCTTCCACCAAATCTGTCGTATGTGTTTCTGTTGCACAAATGAAATCAAAACAGTTATCGTAGACTAAGGATTCCAATTCACTGAAATTGTTTACAAGGCCTTCAATGTTTAAACTCAGGCCTTTCATCTCCGATAATTGCTAATAATTAATTTTGCTGCGTTCATTAAGCAGCTGTCTTCTGTAGATTGGACAATCCAAACTACTCACATGGTGATTAACATCCATATCCGGAAGATTGGCTTTGGTTTTAAGCCTTAAACAATTAACACATTTAACTTCATTTACACAATCTTTGGCTTCGTGATTACTATCACCACATTTTAAACACTTTTTTTCACTCGTACAGTCACTATGTTTATGATTATATCCAAGACATTTAAAGCAACGACGAACACCAATTCTTTCATATACAGCACATCTATCATATTTAATATACACTTTTTTTATTTCCATTATTTTGTGGAACGCTTTGTTGTCAACGATTCACAAAGATTCAAAAGCAACGTGCATCGGTGTCTCCTTTCAAATCCTCTCCTGTTTTCCTAAATGCTCGCACTGTGTTTTTATAACATTGTAAGTGTAGTCATAACCCCTTGATGTGCGCGTTAATTATAAAAAAAAAAAAAAAATATCATTGATTTTTTCAAAGTTAAAGATGATAAAACGGAAAAGTGATCAGCGACTAGTGCTCTAGTGAAATAGCCTATTGCATTCCTTTCCTGATACAATTCATCCGCAACACTCGCCTATATTCCCCCTCCCCCTCTTAATCCTTTCTTTTTTTTCTTGCACTATAATAATAGCATTATAGAGGTTTTCATAACCCTTAACGTGCGCGTAAATTATAAAAAAAAAAATTATGAATTTCTTAAAAGCTCTTTCCTTGGAATGACCACGGTTTCGCCGCTGCTAGCAACATCCTTTCACGTAAATCCATTGCTGCAATAAAAAGTATTTCAAGAAAGAAGTAACTTCTTTTTTAAGAAACACAAACTAAAAATTTAAAGCCTAGTGTATGTAGAGCAATAAAATAAAGATTAATGGTGCTGCACTTTATCTATACCTCAGTATGATTTGCCTTTATTTTTTCTATCAGCAATGCTTACCCTTGTGGTACCCGTCTGCCTGTTAACCCAGAGGTTCGTGGTTCGGATCCCAAAAAAGGCAAAAATGTTTTTCCACGGGTATCACTTTTCGCGGGGAATTGGCAAGGCCCCCGATAGTAAATCATTGCCATGAAAAGTGCTTTCTCGATTGGCACAAAATTGTAGGTCCCCTCCATTCCATCAGAAGGCATGGTTGTGAAAAATACGCTAGGCCCTGGGACTCCTTGCTCTTGTGCGCCACCCTATTTGTTTATTTATTTAATACTTACCTATTCGATGAGGTAAAAGAAAAAATCTAACCCCTTGAGAAAATTTGTTTCATCGCGGTCTAACAAGAGAACCTTTTGCAACTCTACATTGTTTTAAATTTTACTGCTTTTTGCCAAGACAAAAAAAAATTATTCATACTTTTTCTTTTTATTTTACAAAAATTTGGGGAGTATATTAGCAAACCAAAAAGTTAAATTAAATTAAAGGGACATACATATGTACGTGTGTATATATTTTTTATACATGATCAAAGAACAAGTGAACATAAAAGAACAAAAATTATACGTAAAAGTGCTTAATATGCGTTACGTATTATTTTTAAATACTAATCCTAAGTCAAGTTTCCTTGATTATTATTGAACCATATCTCTATACAATAGTAAAACAAATCACTTGTTTTTTTATATATAAATTCTGAAAATCCGGATGGAGTGCTATGTGATAAATTATTTTACCCAACGAAGAATCGAGGCCAAGCGATTTGCTGCGCTTGTCATTAGCCCCTCCGCTATACTGGTTGTTTGTTGACTTGGCGGCAACATGTTTGGTGGCGCAATATCTTGAGTTGGTAAACTTGACACTGCTTCCCAGTCTAAACGTAAAGAGTTTTCATCTGTGGGAAGAAAGATTTATTATAACCCGGTGAGATGTTTTCCAAATTTACCTTCGGATTCAGACTCAGTTCCTGTTTCGATGCCGACAAGCAACGAGTCCACAGACTTCATTAATGGGGCATAAGCAACTTCATTCGGCCCGTATCGTCCGAGCTCACTTTTATCTGAATCTAAAGTGGCTATTACATTCTCAAGAGTATGGTTTTCGTTTAAAAGTCTTAGCTTGACACGTTGCGTGTATGCCAGGTACATTATATTTGTGTTCAAACGAGAGACCTTGCGCGTAAACTGTTCTTCATTCAATTTCTTACAAAAATCGCTGTAAAAATTAAAAAAAAAAAAATAACTTATGAAGAGTAGAATATTTTGAACCACACTCACCCGTACGCCAGCTTGTAAGGCAATCTAACATTTAAGTAGAAACTTAACAGATTTGTCAATTGGGTTGTGTATGTGAGTGCTCCAGCTATGCGAAACGCCGCTACTCTACTTGGAGAAATTTCATTTGTGTCCGACTTGGGTACGTCGTCTTTGTTTTCAGTCAACCAATCCAAATATGCTGAATAGTCGCCATTAGCTGGCAGTGAAGGTGCCACAATGCGATATTGCATTTCACTAATACCACTTCCATGAAAAACCCACTTGCCACGTATGTAGGATGTGTTTTTGGCATCTGCCAGTGCAGCAACAGTATCTGAATCTTCGGCAACAGTTGCAAGAGTACCACCATGGGCCATCATCATCGCTTTCCCCCGAATTTCATCTTTAAGAACAACTTCCGATATGGGGAATATGTATTCAACCAATTTCTGAATATCAACGCATGATACTTTCTTCAATTTTTCAAGCAGATCATTGTTCTTTTCGCGGAGTTTGTTGATTTTTTCTGTGCGATCAAGAACGTAATCTTCTAGCTCTTTAACCTTGATTGGATACTTTGGTAGCTGTTTGTTTTTTTCAAAATTTGCTTTTGATAGTTCGTTTTTTTCATCAATCTTTTTGTTTATTTGAACTCGTTTATTTGAAATGAGCTGTTTTAACAAAGTAATACGTTCTTTTTTACGTTTAATCTCGAAATTCATGTTCTCGGATGATTTTTGCTCTTTGATGAGGCGTTCATAGCGATTGCTGTAGACCTTTAAACTCGCTTGAATTTTAAGGTACCTTTTTTGTTTCTGGGCCAAACTTAAATTGAACATGCAAGTGTGTGTTAAATTAAGCCTATTTTGCCTATTGAAAAAACTAAATTACCTTTCTTCAAAATGATGCGAGGAATGTATGAAGTCTCCTTTTTGAATGCAACTTCGGCAATGGAAACGTTTTTGTAGTGTAGTGCATAGTGGACACCTGAGCCGGAAGTTGTTTTGGACATCTTCGGCGCAAGTATCGTTTGAAGATGATACATGGAAGTTATCTGGAGCTTTGTTGTTGCTCTCATCTGAATCACTACTGTTTATGCTAGATGCCATAACATTAGAAGTAGAAATCTTCTCAATTTATTTATATCTTATCTATTTGAACATTTTTTGTAACTGGTGAGTACTCAAATTAAGTCTAAGCTACAATATGAACTAATTTAGCACGATTTATAATTACTTAAGTGTAAATAGAATCAAAACTTTTCGTCGCAATTGATAAAATGTATTTCCAAAAAATTAAAATAAGTTTTTTTGACTCAGTTGTCAAATGTCACTTCTGCTTCTGTTGACATATCTTTTGCAACAGCTGTCTTGCAGAATTTTTTTCTAGCAGTTTGCAAAATTGGATTATTTCTGTTTAAGGGGTAGGTAGCACTTATTTCCAAACTCAGAATTGAATTGAATTGAATGCAAAGTCAAATTATTTATAAAATTTGACAGTCCGCTTACCGAACAATATTGAGAGTGTTGGTTTGCAAAGATGGTACTAATTGAATCATTTACTAAGTTTCCACTTTCCACTTAGGATCGGGTTACAATTCAGATTTCGAACGCAGGTGTTTACTTACACCTATGGTTTACTTACTATGGTTTTCCCTCTTGATTCAGCTGAATATAAAGTTGGGTCAGTGACATTACTAACACCACTTTATTTTAAGATTTCAAACTGGTTTTGATATATGCAATGACAACAGGAGGGTAACCCACACACACACCACGGAATGTAAAGTCAGAGGATATGAGGATATACTGACCCCTAGATTCAAGTGCTTTGATGAAAGTCAAAGTACCTATGGTCCTTATCATGAGTAGCGAATCGAACGTTCGATTGGAAGCGAATGTTTTTGCGAGCTTCTTTTATAGCGGTATTATAGGTTGTACTTTTTTTCGAAGTTCAAGCTTCAAGGTATGTCAGATAAGAAAATGGACGAAGTTTAATGATCCAATAAATGAGTTTCTCTAAAACATTCGCTTTCAGTCGAACGTTCGATTCGCTACTCATAATACAGACCTATACCTAGAAAGGTTTTTCCTTGCTCAGTGACGCTGAGTAAAAGCAATTTTCTTTTAATTTGTATAAAGATTTACTTATTAACTTTAAACTATGAATAACACAAAAATAAATTTATATTCGATTTTTAATGAAATCCTTGGAAGGAATAATACGTTTAAAGTTCGGTATGCCGGAATATTTGACTTTCAACGTTTTCCTGTATTTTTTCCACTTTTCTGGTTTGTTTCTTGATGTGGTCTTCCATCTCCTCAAAACGATCCTTTTTGTCTTGATGTTTTTCGTTCTAAATTGAAAACAACAATGTTTTTTTAAATATCGAGGGGGTAATGCAAAAGTCATTTGTGTATACCTTGTATTTTTGCTTTTGCATAGCATGTTCGGCATGCAAGTGCCTCAATTTGAGCAATCTACTCTCAAAATGATGCAATTCGTTCTTTATCGATTCAAGTTCTACTTCAGAAAAATTGCTCGATTTTGCAACACGCCACAAGCCTTGCACTTTTGGCTCAATGAAATCTTGACTGTGTGGCCCACTTGAGACCATTCGTTCTAAGCGATCATAATGATCCTTTATACCACGATGTTGGTCACGCAGTTGATTAATATTATTGTGGTAAGTGTTTTCTTCCATAGATGCTGAAGGGATCTCATTGTCGTTATATTTTGCCGAGGGAATCATATTGAAGTTCTCAAGCTCATCTTCGTTTACAGCATCTGAAATTTAAGAAACTATATGTAGAAGGACTAATGTAAAAATTTAACTATTCAATTTACTCTCATGATAGTTAGATTTTGGCATGGATCCTAAATCTTCCAACAAACTGTAGTAAACGTCCACTTTGTCTTGGTGGTGATGGAATTCTTCTTTTAGGGTATTAAGTTCTTCAGATGTGAATCCAGACAACTCAGCTTTTTCCCAAAGTCTGTTTAGTTTTTTGTCTTTGAACATGCTTTTGTTGACGTGGTCATCTGACTCATGGAATTTCTACAATATAAAACAAAAAACAATAAATAAGAAGTTAAAAAACAAGTAGGTACATACCTTGTATGGCTTGGTTTTGACGGGATCCTGTGTATCTTCAAAATGATCAAGCAAATCATAGCTGCTCATGATGCCAATTAGCTTACGTCTTAGTTCGTTTAACTTGAGACCTTCTTTGTCTTTAGTTTGAGCATTAAGCTGCTTGTATGCAATTTCTTCCTTATCCTGAATCTTTAATTCCATGTACAGAGATTTTAGTTTGGGTTCCGTCAGTCTCTAAAACAAAAGGTAAACAATTATAATTCAATTTGTAATAATTTCTATAGTTTTACATGCTGTGCCTTGGCCCAAACCAAGTTTAGTTTGGACATTCGGAATGGCCGCTGGAGATTTCTAAAGTCGGGATCATAACTTTCTGTAGTGTAGTGACGAGTATTAGCTTCTTTAGAATATTTCTGGCTATGCTTTTTACTATCTCCATTCGTTTGAACAATCAAAAGCAACGTAATGGTCAAAGAAACTATTTTTGGGATCAACATTCTTTTTACTATAAAAAACGATGTATGGGTCGTGACTTATGACTTGTTGAGATTAGGATTGCAGAGATTAGATTTTAGTTTGTTACAATCAGTAACTTTACTGTTTACTGCAATAGTACGATAAAAAAGCTACAGAATAGATTTTAATAAAATTATAGACATTTCCTTGATATATTTTAATTTCAATGCAACATTTATCTTTCTGCTATTTGCTTGCTATTATTAAAAAACAATTAAAAAGAATACACCGACAGCAACAGTCCACAAGTCACTTCCACCAACTCACAAGTCACAACTCGAAAAAGAACACCAAATGTCAAACCGACAGTAGAGTGATAGTGGTTGCCATTGGTCGTTTTTGGTTCTTGGAACTGGCTTACTTTTTTAATTAATTTTAAATTTAGGTTCCACAAAATAAAGCATCTGGCTGCATCGTTTGGGTTTACTTTATTTTTCTTCAAACAACATTTATGAATTTTTTTTTTTTAATTGTGTTGTTGAACTTTTTTAAGACGTTCATACTGGTCGATTTGTTAGACAGATTGTGGGCAAAGAGGTAAGGGAGCGCAGTTAAGGGGTTGTTTTTCAAAATCAAATCGACACTCTGTTGAATTTTCGTGTGAATAAATAATGCGAATGAAATGTGGTACCCGTAGCGTAATGGTTAGCATGTCCACCTGGTAACCCAGAGGTTCGAGGTTTGAATCCCAGCAGAGGCAAAATGCAAAAATGTTTTTCCACGGGTATCACCTTTCGCGAGGAATTGGCAAGTCCTCCGTTAGTAAATTCATTGCCATGAAAAGCGCTTTCTCAATTAGCCGTTCGGAACCGGCGAAAAATTGTAGGTCCCCTCCATTCCCTCACAAGGCATGGTTGTGAGAAATGCGCTAGGCCAGGGGCTCCTCGCTCTGTTGCGCCACCCTATTTATTTATTTTTTTTTTTTAAATAATGCGACTGTTACTTAAATTTCTAGATCAATTCACTGGAACAATGTAATCATTTTGGTCAATTTGCTGCTTTAACAAAACATACAATATAAACTTCGTCTTTATTTGATAAATGAACGATTTATTATTGGGAGCTTTTCGCACGCGGATAAACACCGGTTCAAATTATTGCGTAATAAAAACAATAACAAACAATAAGCGGATAGCGTCGATAAATATTCCCGCTTATTTCTTAAGCGGATATAAACTGTAAGTGTTTCCAATGTTGTTGTAGCCGAATTTTTGGGAATGTCACTAGTTAATTTGAATATTCATCCATTTGACAAAACAATTTATAAGAAAATTATAGCTCTCGAGCGCAATGAAAAACTAGTTATTGCATTTTAAAAATGGCAGAGAAAGAACAGGGGTAAGATATTTCCGTCATTTTTTTGGGCCTAGCTTATATCCGCGTACAAAAAACATGGCTATTGTCTTGCCACAAACTTATTTTCAATAATTCCCGTGACACAAATCTACCTGTAAGTGGAAAAGCCTATTTGAACAATCATTTTCAACAATCAACAAGGCTGAAATATCTATATAGTTATAGGTAACGGTAAAAATATTAGCACTGATTTAATATAACTTACAACTAGAAAGTAAGGAATTCAATTGATAATTTCAACCACAAGCCACAAATTTAACATGTAAGAGTTTTAAATAGTAGTGATAAATTCTATAACATAAATTTACCCTGCGGCTTTACGATCAGCAAATGACAAGCCATTGGCTCAAACACATAATTTTTCAAATTACTGAACGGGTTTCGGTTGTGATGTAGGTGACTTACAATTTGCCAGGCAATCGGCTTTCAATAAGTTTTTTTTAATTATTTGTTTTCCGAGTAGCACAAGAAATAATTCTTTGAACACTCTGTTTAAGATCAGTTTTTGTTTTCTTTCTTCAATTCATTTTCATTTTTAAGGTGTTTTTATGAAGCTGTCAATTCAATGGCTACTCGATTGCTTCTCAGCTGGCTTGAAAAGTTGACTTTCAATTTCGAAAAATTTGATTGTTTGTGTAAAAAAATTTAATTAAAAATTTTAAATGTGAATGGCTTGCCAAATATTGTTCTTGTAGCCCCGGGGTTACATAAGTCCTTTATTTTGCTAGCATTTCACGTTTTCTTTACTTTCAAATTCTGCTATACTAGCTTTCAGACTCTGTAAACATTACTATCTTAGCTATACTCAGGGACTTCAACATTTTCCGTTGATCTATACCAACTTTCTACTTAAGGACTTTTTCATAGATCTTATGAATTTTTCAAAATTATATTTTATCGGCTTTGCTTATTAACAATCAAAAGTTGAGTAAATTTTACCCTACTCGCTTCTTACAAAAAAAAATATTATCAAACATATTTCAATACAGCGACAACATTTATCGAAACACGTTTCTCTCTTTAACGACATGTTTTTTTTTATTTTGGAATTTCTAAAAATCCGAATGGAATCGAGAAAAAAACACTAACACCCGACATAAAAAAATGAGATAAGGAATATTTACATAGCAGG
The DNA here is from genome assembly GCA_914767635.1 of Melanostoma mellinum. Lineage (NCBI taxonomy): Eukaryota > Metazoa > Arthropoda > Insecta > Diptera > Syrphidae > Melanostoma > Melanostoma mellinum. The sequence goes on along the minus strand of OU612058.1, from coordinate 7,221,550 downwards.
AGGCCATATGGCCAGTGCGCTAACAGTTGTATCAAGGTACCAATAAAATATGAGTTCGCATTTACCTCGCTCGTTTTATCTTTAACGGGAACTTGCACTTTCATGCTGTCTAATTGATCCAGTATGTGATATTTGTCCATGATTTCAGCAAGTTTGACATTCAGCTGGTAGTCTTTGAAGCCCTCTTTCTCTACCTCGTGTTTCTTTTGAGTGTTCTTCCATGCTAACATCTCCTTGTCCTGAGATTTTATATCCAAATAAAATGACCTGAGTTTGGTTTCACTGAGAGTCTGAAATATGGTGAATTCATTTAAAAAAAGCATGTTATACTGAAATAATAGTTGGTATCATAATATACTTGCTGTGCAATGGTCCAAACAAAATTCAGTTTGGCCATTCGAAATGGTTTATTCAGATTTTTAAAATTTATTCCATTTACGTCTTTAAAAGACCCTTCACTTTGCTTTTTAGCTCCATTTGATGTTATTATTGGCAGCAATAAAAATGCAATAAGAACAATTTTCACTTGACTTTTGAAACTCATTTTAAGCAGTGTAGTGTAGTGGTTTGGTTGGTGTCCGTTTTTAATCCAACGGGAGGTATGGAATTGAATTTACAGTTTTGAGACAAATGGGCTTTTCTTTGTTGAACCACTTTAATTCATCGCAACTCGATTTTGAAGGTTGTGTTTAATAAATAATCGAACTGCATATATTTTTTGGAATAGAAAATTATTTGATTATATGAATAGAAACCATTAAAGCAGTTCTTTTGAATAAAAACTTAATATTAATTTAAGACTAACCGGGGCTAGATGAGTTGAATGAAAAATCTTTTCTTTCAGCTAACTCAGTTGGGTTGGGAGTTGGGACTTAATAGCTACAGGTTGCATTTGATTGTGAAACTGAAATTATTTGTGAGAAAGAGACAAATCAAGAGGTTAATAAAGATTAAAGGACTACTCACATGAGCACTACCAATTTACAAAACAAAATGATGTAATTTTCAGCACGTTGCAATAAATTGCAATAGATTCTTCACAAAATCTCAAGGAACCATGGAAATATAGTATACACTTAATTTAAGATTGTTGAATTTATAATTTATTTCGTTGGACGCAAAGAAGTGTAAAAGCCTAATCAAACCAATGCAGACTGCGATTGCGATCTGTGGAACGTATTCCTGTTTGTATGTACCACAGACTGCGTTGATAATATGTGTGCCACTCATTTACGGTGGATTTACATGCATCTGCAAGTGCAGATGAAAAACGGAAAAAGACATAAGATGTAAAATTCATACTTGTCTGATAGAGAGGGAATACACCATCTGCACTTCCTTAGTTATGGCTGCAGATAAAAAATTATGGGTGCATGTTCATCTGCACCCATAATTTTTCATCTGCAGCCATAATCTTATTCGTCTCTCATTTTAACTTTTGTGCTTTGTAATCCTCATCCGTCTCGCTTTACTTTTCTGCACTTCTGCAGTTGCAGATGCATTAGACACAAGATGTAAAATTCATACTTGTCTGATAAAAAGGGAGACTAGTTCTAGGATGTGGATGAAAAATTATAGGTACAGATGAACTTGTTCATATAATTTTGATCTGCAGCCATAATTTTATTCGTTTCTCTTTTTAAATTTTCTGCTTTATTATCTTTATCCGTCCCGCTTTACTTTTCTGCACTCCTGTCGTAACAGATGCAAATAGGCGACATAGACCAAGTTCACATTGGCCGATTGGTTGAAACTTCGTGCGAATAATACTGTATTTACTTGCATCTGCTACTGCAGAAGTTCAGAAAAGTAAAGCAGGATGGATAAAGATTATAAAGCACTAAAAGGAGGAGCGAATAGAATTATGGCTGCAGACGAACATATTCATCTGCACCCTCCCTCTCTATTTCACAAGTATGAATTTAACATCTTGTGTCTTTTTCCTTTTTTCATCTGCACTTGCAGATGCATGTAAATTCACCATAAAGCGACTGTTTTCTTGTTTTTTTCCAAGTAAAAAAGTTTCTTTTCATGTTTTTAATTTTAAATAGATTTAAGAACAGCTTGATACTCATGTATGTTCTTGTAAGAAAACATTGTTATAAAAATAACTTCTTAGAGCTATGATCGTTAGTATTATTCTTTTTATTTAATAAAAAAAAAACTGTTATTTAATATTTTTATGTCATTTTTATTACCCACTACGTTTTTTGTACGCATCTTTTATGAAATTCCTTTCAAATATTATTTTCTGAGTCAACCTGTATCTAAGTATTACTTCTAACTTGCGCCAGGTAAATTTGCAATAATTGCCCGAATTTTCTAGCAGTTGTTCTTCTACTAACCGCAGAGCGATGCTGCAAGCCAATATGCATCCGGAAGACATGATGGCGAACCTGACTCGAGTAAATGACGGACACGAAGTCTCTGTAAAAAAGTTATAAATATCGCGTTTAAAATCAATCGGTAATAGCAAATAATACAAGAAAAACATAATATAAAAGTTTACAAAATCGTTAAACGTATTTTCATTTCGCTACGCGTTTCGCAAATACCTAAAAAATCCAATTGAAAATTTTCCCTTTACTTTTTTTCTCTCATAAGCTGTCTATTGTGTGAATGTGTAAGTGCTAAGCCAGAGTTCATTAGAAAAAATTCTCATGTTCGGAGAACCGAGAGAAAAAAAAAGAAAAGAAAAAATGAAAATTTTCTGTCGGATATAAAATAATTTTTAACATTCTTCTTTTGCCTTTGCGTTATTGGTGATGAAATGAAGGGGAAAAATATTGGATAACAAATTATTTCCCATTCATTTTGCCTAAAATACATGAAAATTGTGATATTTCTTCTTGCAGGTATAGAAATTCATTTAATTTTTTTCTGTTTGAAGTTTGTGAATTGATTGGACTGAAAGAAATTACATTATTTCTTTTGAAAATCAAAAAGAAAAAAAAAATTAAATAAAGAAATATATAGTGTGAAAAAGTGAAATAGAATTATAATAAAGAAAAAAAAAAGCAGAGAAAAAAGGAATAAGAAAATGAATAATGAATCTGATAAAAAAACCGATTTAAATGTGTGTGGTAATACAACCAATACATCTATATTTGTGGACGATTCACCAACATCAGCAACACCATTAGCAGGAGCAACAACAACTGCGCCAACGGTGACGATATTCACAAAGTCGAAAAAAGTATCGCAGCCATCAACATCAACTACAACGACAACGTCGTCGTTGTCTTCTTCATTGTTATCCAAAAAGAAGAATAACGCAATTGGAATGACCAAAAAGTCGTGCAAAAACTCTGTCGGAGGTGGAAGTAGCACCTCGGCTATGAACAGTAGTAACAACAATAACCAAAACAATAAAAATTTCAACAAAAATAATTTAAAAAATCAAAAGAATAGTGATAGTTGTGTTAATAATACAAATACGACTATACCTGCAACGGCAACGGCAACTACAACCTGCACTACGGCAGTAGGGCCAGGGAATATCAATATTGCTAGCAATAGTGGTAGTGGTATGGCGGGTAGTAGTGGTGGCGGTGTTGGTGTTAGTACCAGTATTTGTAGTAGTAATATAAATAGAAGTGGTGGTGCAAATGCAAATGGCAAAAATGTGTCCAAATTGGCGACGACGGCGATTACATCGTCTTCTTTGACCATAATGGCTGCCGTTTCTGCTGGAAATGATTCCTGTATTGCTACCTCCTCTATACCAACATCAACAGCAACTTCTACAACATCGCCATCAACATCAGCTGGTTCATCGAAAACTAATAATAATTTATCGAGTAGTAGTAAGAAGTCTGCTCCTGCTTCTTGTAATCGACAGCAGCAGCAGCAGCAGCAAAAACACCATCACCCCAACCAGAACCAGCCTGACCAACAACTGCACCAACAACAGCCGCCACCACCACCACTACCCAGGCAGCAACACCAACAAACGTCTACAGACATTTGTGGTGGTTGTGTTAGTATTGGTGTTGGTGACCCGTGCGGTGATGTAGAGAATGCAGTAGCAACATTAGCCCCAAGTACAAGCAGCAGCCACCCAATAGCTGGGGATTGCAATGTACCAGTACCAGTACCAGCACTAGCATCCTCCTCCGCCGCATCTACTGTAGTGACCCAAACGACATCGACTGCAGGTCTGAATCAGCAGAATTCTTCGTGTTCAGCGTCGTCTTCGATATCATCCAACTCATCGCTGTCTTCGTCATCTGTTGGAATTGTGAATGCAATATCAACTGCACTGCAGAACATCATTACCAGTGATAACTCGGATACCGATACTGAAGTATTTCCACCACCAAGAGTCACCGATTTGTCTGAATCCGATGAGGAGTCTGTCTCAGAGGTAAGAAAAGCAATTAAAAAGTTACTCTTTTTTTTTTTTGATTATGAACAGATTGCTTCAAGTCTTTGTGTTGTTTTCATTTTCTGCTCGGCAGTGGTAGGGTTGAGCGTTAGGTTAATTTATTTTTTCACTTCGACATTCTTTAACCAAGTTACTACATTTATAGATATGTATATCTTGAAACTGTCGTCATGACTCATGAGACTAGTGCAGAATACTATGAAACCGTAAAAGAGAAAGCATTTTTTGTTTTTTTTTATACCTACATAGGTAGGGAATTGAATCGACTAAAAGTTAGAAAACAAGCCGACAGTTGTTTAAATAATATCATATGGTAGGTAGGTGTTGTGTAGTGTAAACTGCAAAAGTAAACGAAGACAACTGGTGTTTGGTGAGTTTTTTAAACAAATTTTGCTTTCGTGAAAATGAGTATCTATTTAGGTAATACGCAATAAGATGTGTCCAAAAACCGTACCCATTTGAAATCTACAAATGTGTTAAGGAATGGTAAACATATTAACCTACTGTATGTACTTCACAGTGGCTGCAAGGCAATAAGTTGGCACTTTCGAAGTCAAGATATGCCGAAACATAACTCGGAAAGCATTCGATTTCTTCAAATCAGTTTTCTATGGGCTCTCAGTTTTCTACACAGTTGCCCAGTTTAAGTGGAATTGCTGGTTGTTTTTAAAACCTCTCCTTGTTTGCATGATGTCTGAAAATTAAGCTACTACTCTAAGTACCTACAATTTTTTTTAAGAAGTTTAAATAAAATCAATGTAAGGTATTCGGTGACTCTTTATTTTGCTATCTAGGTCAAACAATTTGCTATTGCGATTGTTACGATGAGTAGGTAGATACCTACTCTTTTTGATGTACAACATTTTTTCAAAGGGGCTACAACCAAGGCCTATTGCTATAGGGCATAAGAACATCCGACGTATGTGGAGGATGCCAGGACGATGAGGCAAAGGAATGATCATTCCACTTCCACAGTAGGAGAATACTTTTTTGACGAACTGGGTAACTTCTACCCTCGCACCGAACAGCATCCCAAAATTTCTTTCATTGCTCCAAATTGTTCAATGGGTTCCCAACCCCAATAACCCAGTCACTAACCCAATCCTCTACCGCTTCTCACCCCTTCCTTCCCATCTCACCATCCTCTGTTATCCGGGGAGCACAATTGATCCTTGAGATCTGAGTGAGGTGTGTTTTTTTATAATTAACACGCACATCAAGGGGTTATGACTACCTACCCTTATAATGTTATAAAAACAGTGCGAGCATTTAGGAAAATAGGAGAGGATTTAAAAGGAGACACCGATGCACGTTGCTTTTGAATTTTTGTAAATCGTAATGTAGGGGAAAAACAGGGTCAGGTAGAGCATTCCACATTCGGGTGGTGCGACTAAAAAAGAATCTCTATATGTACTTGTACGCCCAAAGTTATTCACATGGTTTTCGCACTAGGCTCTTGATTGCACTTGATTGTTTACAGTTTCAAAACTTATTGTACCTACCTACAAGAGCTCTTTACAGCAAAATAAAAAATCCAAAATTCACTTACTGGCATTTTATGATTTTCATTCGATAAGTAGTCCAAGTGTTTAACAAAACGAAATAAGCGCATTCCGTGATTTAATTGTAAACTGATTGAATGATGTCACTAAACTATTAAAGTAGGTAGTCGGCATCTATCGACAGTCTATTACAAGGCCCGTAATGATTTTGCACAACGAATGGCAAAAAGAAAGGGCTGAAAACATCTTCGTAATGAATATCTTTCAACTGATATTTACAATTTGTCAATACATAATTTAAGCAACCCTGACAAAAATTGTAGCAAAACATTCACCTCGTCGTCTGTGGTGCTTCCTTTTTGATATTCATAGTCCGAAATTGTTACAACGGACCTTGTGATAGGGACCAATGTGAAATAAGTATTGAAGACCAATGGCAGCAGCCATCTGATGTTTTGGGTTTAACTCGACCCCCAAAACAAAACCCGTGGTTCGATGAAGATTTCATGGAGGTAATTTCAGCCAAAGAAAAAGCATGTGACAAATGTTGACACCAAAGGGAACAAGGCTGCTCTGGACCAATGTAAAGGGGAAAAACACCAAACTTAAAAAAAAAAAAAAAAAGGAATTTGAATGAAAAGTGTACTTATTTAAGGAAATTAAGAAATGCAATGATGGCAATGAGATTCGAAAGTTTTAACAAAAATGTAAAAATATGCCAAGGTTGCCAGAAGAAAGGCCAATTTCTGGAGACTGATTAACGGCGATGAAAACACAAGTTCAGCTGCTGAATGTCCCATTCATCTTCAACGATAAGAAACTAAGATTAACATTGTTTGTAATATGTGAACGTCTGAAATCTACGTCATCAATTCGATAAGTCGTTATGCGTACTGTTTTAGACCAGAAAAGTCTACTATGTATCTACCAAATGTTCATACTACCATACAAACATATATACATATGTTCATACCTACCATGTCTTTATCGATTTCAAGGCCGTTGCAGTGTTTACAGAGAAAGCCTGTACAGAACAGAACCATATGTATTACATATTATCTAGCTTTGGCATTCCTGCAATAAACAGCGACAGGATGGCTAAGGAATTCACGTTGCTCTGTCGAAGTCGGTAAAAACTCATCTAGGCCTTTGTTGTCGAAGGCGACAAACTATGTCTGTTTCTTTACTTCACAGAAATCCACAATCTGTCATATTTTAAGGAGTGGGGGTAAAATTATCTCAGAAACTCTAAAAAGTAAAGAAATGCCTTGAACAAAACATTCGACAGTTGTACCGCGTTCTTTTATTCTTCGATGTTACGCGATGTAACATCGGCTGACATTATGCTGTTCCTAAATGCAAAAAAGTTACGAAATGTAACATCGATGTCGTTCCTAAATGCAATGTTGAAGTGTCAGAATGTTACGTTTCGTAACTTTTTCCAATTCATCTCTGGGAGTTAAGTTTCGATGTTGATCTGTCAAACCCCTCTAAAATTGTTGTTGCTCAGATTTGTTTTGGTTTTTTTTTTTTTGAAGTGAAACTTCTTATGCGACTTGCAAACATGAAAGCGTTAAGCTACGTGCAGACGGCATATAAAAGCCGCACACGTTTGCGGTTCTGACGTCATTTTTACGTCATAATTTGCGAAAATTCACGCATATCGTCTGAACACCCTTTTGGGACACTCCGCACATGCACGCAAATTGTTTGCGGATGATGTGCGATGACGAGGCCGCACATAAATGTGCGGCTTTTTCGCAAATCGTCTGAACACCCTCGCACATTTTTTGTGACTGTTTGCGTGCATGTGCGTGCATGTGCGATCTTCAAAATCATGTGCGGTGACACGAAAATAGGACAACGCAAATGTGCATATTTTACGCAAATCAGTAGCGGTTGTACAGTATAGTTGTGATCGGTTTTCAATAAAAAAAAAAAAAAAATGAGCGAAGCGAAGTGTGTTGGTAGTATGCTGTTTTTCTGTTCATGTTCATGAATACAATACGAAATATGTACGTACTGAAATAATTATCGGGTCTTTTTATTATGATTTTTTTTTTTGTTGTTGACTTGAGTATGTATTTTAATTATTCATTTAGCTATTTTTTTCTACTGATTAATTATGAAAACATTAAAATTGATTGCAGATAAATCATATCCAACGCCAAAACAGCCCTAGTACTCCACTTTCTCTTCGACATTTTCAAATAATTTCAACATTTTAAATTTATGTACGGATAAGCTTCGTCAACAACCACAAACCATGAATAAAACACAAAATTCAAACAATTTATTGAATTAACGCAAACCTGCATATGAACGCAAATGGGTGATGTGCGGATATTTCCGCATATCGTGTGAACACGTCGCACATCGACCGCAAAATTTGCGTAATCATTTGCGTACACCTGATGTGCGAGCAAATCAACGCAAACTAATGTGCGGCTTTTGGGACAGATTCTGCACATCGTCTGAACACCCTAATATCCGAGTTTGCGTAAACTGATTTACGTATAGCATTTGCGTTGAATTTTCAACTTTTTATGTGACGTCAGAACCGCACATATGTGCGGCTTTTTATATGCCGTCTGCACGTAGCTTTATACTTCCGCGTTACACTTAAGCGTTACACTTCCGCGTTACACTTAAGCGTTACACTTCCGTGTTCGATTGCATACTTTTTGAAGTGAAACTTCTTATGCGACTTGCAAACATGAAAGCGTTACACCTCCGCGTTACACTTAAGCGTTACACTTCCGCGTTACACTTAAACACTTTGGCACTGCTAATAAGTTGCTATCATCATTCCGCGCTATTCATCCCAACGATTTCATTGTAGTAAATTGTGTTTATCGGTGGGAATTTTTTGAACAAAATCATGTCTGTGCATGCGAAAATTATTTCAATTGCTCAGTGAATAATCGATCAGTGTTGTGTTTTCTTTTCTTCTCCAATGAAATGATAGAAAATATTTACTGCAGTTTCTTTTAATTTGTTTGATATATGTATGTATGTATGATGTACGTAGATAAGTGCTTACTAAATATGTAAATCGATTAAGTTAAATTATTCTAACAAAAAATAATTTGTGAAGCTTCTCCTCGAATGTGTTGACTGCGTAATCTTATTTGGAAGACAATACACAAATCAGAGCTTTTAGTGATAAGATGTAAGATGTTATTCGAATTTTAAGATATTAGTGAGTATATATGTACATAGTAGTTAGTGGAGGCATAATCATGTATATATAAGCAATTTCCATTTAAGCCCGTCTCAAAAATGTATGTCTAAACATGTTATCATGTCTAAAAATGTTTGATCATGTCTAAACATGTTTGTTATGTCTAAACATGTTTGGTCATGTCTAAACATGTTTGGTCATGTCTAAACGTGTTTGATCATGTATAAACGTATTGATCATGTCTAAACATGTTTGTTATGTCTAAACATGTTTGATCATGTCTAAACATGTATGTAAGTGTTCTCCGTCTTCGGCTTAGGTGTTAAGACTGCGGTCTTCATTAGTCTGTCAGTCAGCTTCCACTTACACTAGCCAATCAACGGTTTCAGAAAGGTTCCTGGTACTGTATTCCATACATAAGTATGGATACAATACCATACATTCTACCATACATGATACATACTACATACATCTTCAAAGTCCTTCTAATCTCCACCAAAAAATAAAAAAATTGTTCTATGAAATGGTGTTAAGTGCCTATCCCGTGAAAGTTAACTCCGATCAATTTCTTTTCTTTTTCTTTTAAAGAAACAATATGAGTTCACCAAAAATCAATTTCTACCTCTTCCTATTTTCATTTTTGGGAAGTTTCACTTCTACCGCGCGGAGGGACTCCACGCACTATTTTTATTTTTTCATTAATCTTTCAAAATTCTGTAAGCAATTATTGATTTTGAAGCTTGTTCATTTGAGAATACTTTTTTCTTCATCAAAAACGAGTTTCCTTTAGCTGGGTTTATATTTTAAGAAATACTTTTTTCTTAATTTTGACAGACCAACAAAGTGTAACATCGAGTCGTTCCTAAATGCAATCATGATTTTGTAACAAAGTCAAACATACACAACAACAACGATGATTTTGACATTACAGCATCGCGGGGGAGAGTACGATAACTTTGGCGACAAAAAATAATAACGGTTTCTGATAGAGGGGTTCAATACAAGCATTTTTTACTATTTTTTACTATTTTTCAATTATCTCAAAAACTATAAGACATAGAAAAAAGTAATTTATATCGTTTGATAAAAAATTTATTGAAGCAACTAACTACATCTAATTTTTTTTTATTGGCATTTGTAATCGCGAGAAACATAGTACTCAAAGTGATTTTTTAAAATTTTTTTCGTAAATTTTGACTTTGAAGTCAGTTATTTCAAAAACTATAAATTGAAACCACTTCATTTAAAATTTGTTATAAAGTGCAAGTTTCTGGCTTTCATAAAAAGTATAAATTGTATCTGTAAGTTTTCCCGTTGTTCTACAATATTTTTTTTTTAGATTTTAAGTCAATTTTTATAAAATTGCCCCTACCGCCTAAACGGGGGGAGATAGACCCCCCCCCTCCCATAGTAAAAAATGCTTGTATTGAACCCCTCCACCAAAAACCGTTATTATTTTTTGTCGCCAAAGTTATCGTACTCGTGCCGCATCGCGTAATATCGAAGGCATAAAAGAATGGGACTATTGTTGTTTTGTTTTCTGTCCACAGAAATTTTGGTGGCAGACATTCGCAGGGTGGGATGTTTTACTCTTTCATGAGCACTCTCTTTTGTGCACATCTAAAAAATCGCTGGAATAGAATTAGACTGACTTTGTATGTACCTATATTTATTTTTCTTTCGCCGAATTTCTGTCCATTTAGAAAAACAAAAGGTAACCCTTTTTGAGACCACAATAATCCCAGTTTTGCTTTACGGTGCCGAAGTATTGACCTTATCTAATGCGGAAAAAAAATTTTTCGTTTCAATGTCTGGAGAAAAAAATTCAACAAGGAACTGCATGAGTTGTACCGCTACGCGACGAGCGACGACGTAGGTATCAGAGATCAAAATGAGTATGTTCAAATCAGTTCAAACACATCCAAAATTTCTCAACGATCGCTCAGACTTGATCATTTTCCACCCAAGCAAGCGTATTTACTCACAAGCAAAAATGCTTCTGAACAAACTAAATCAGTAAGGATACTTACTCACAAGTCATTTTTTCTGTATTGCACTCACAAGCAAATTACTTGCAAGCAGATTGACTTGTTTGAACTTACTTGAATATATTCAAATACTCATGAGCACGCAAAATGTTCACAAGCAGGCAGTGTGTTCACAAGCAGGTAGCGTGCTTTCAAGCAGGCAGTGTGTTTATGAGCAGGCAGTGTATTCATCGGAAAGCAATGCGTTGAAGATTTATACCTAAACAACAAAAAAAACGCATACATAGAAAGGCATATAAAGGCATAAACTACCCTTTTTGGTATGATCACATTGCTTTCTTATGAACACACTGCTTATTCACAACCACACTGCTTGCTTGTGAGCTAACTGCTTGTTTACGATCAAATTGCTTGTGATTACTTTTACTCACAAGCACTTTGCTCACAAGCAGTTTAACTCAATGTTATTCAAACTCATTTTGACTTGCAAGCAAGTCTACTTGTTTGGTTCGTTTGAAAATAGGGGTTGTTCAGAGTTGCTTGGTTCACAAATAAGATTGTTCAAATTTACTTGCTTGTGAGTTGACTCAGTTTGTTCAAACTGGTTTTTTTTTTTTCAAGTAAATACTCATTGTTCACTTGCGGACTTAGTTCATTTTAATCTCTGGTGTGGTACCCGTGGCGTAATGGTTAGCATGTCCACCTGCTAACCCAGAGGTTCGAGGTTCGAATCCCAGCAGAGGCAAAATGCAAAAATGTTTTTCCACGGGTATCGCCTTTCGCGAGGAATTGGCAAGTCCTCCGTTAGTAAATTCATTGCCATGAAAAGCGCATTCTCAATTAGCAGTTCGGAACCGGCGAAAAATTGTAGGTCCCCTCCATTCCCTCACAAGGCATGGTTGTGAGAAATGCGCTAGGCCCAAGGGCTCCTCGCTCTGTTTATTTTTATTTATTTATTTTTATTTATTTTTAGGTATAGCTAAAACAAACAACATGACTTAGGGTTTTTGACAGCACATTGCAGAAAATTAACACCTCATTCCAGCTGGAAAAAAACTTTACCGAATTGAAAAAAAAAACATGGAAAAAAAAACTCGAGAAAAACGAAGTTTTTGCCGAAAGGTTTTGGTTGAGGTTCAATTTCGTCCACCCTCAACTGTAATGCAAACTCAAGTAATGTAGATTGTGAACTTACATATGTGCGCAAAATAAAGAAACAAGCTTAATAGCTTTTACTAAACCTTCTTTAGTAGGTATAGGTATCTTCTATCTTCTGTGGTCACCAAAACAGAAATTTTATCCATATGGACTATTGGATATTGAAAAAACTTATTACTTTCCTCCGAAAAACTTCTTAAGAATTAGATCAGATTATGCAGAGTATAGTTCTTCGATTTTGATGCATTTTTGGCATATTCATCTGTGGCTAATTTTTTTCCACAACTTTCAATGTTTCCGAATATAGTTGCGGACGACTTTGTGATTTGAAACTTTGTTTCAGAAATTAGGTAACTGATTTTCTTGTCTAAATATTGAATAAAAATAACCGCGTCAGCTTAGTACAGAGAACTATACTAGGTAGCATACATGTACATTAGTATACTATAAGAATTTTCTTATAGTATACTGGAGGTTCCTTTGAACCGGATAATCCGTTGAAAGTACCTACACTGCTGCAGGGGTTTCAGAGCTACCATTTGATTCGCAGGAGCTCATCCGCCATTATCTCTACGGCAATGCCCTGACCTAGTATTGCAAGATTCTGAAAAAACCTTTGGCCAACAAAATAAATATTTCGAAGTAGTCCATTCAAGGGTATCGCCTTTTGTGAGAAATTGGCAAGTCCTCCGTTAGTAAATTCATTGCTGTTGGAAATGCGCTAGGGCCCGGGACTTCTCACTCTGTTGTGCCACACTTTTTAGTTTTTTATTATTCATTCAAAGGTTTCTGCTTTTTGACTTCTGAGGACCACCGTATGCTCTGGCATTCCTCATAAGCTCTGGCAGACCACTGAGATTCGGACAGTCAGTCATTACTCGCAGAGCATTATAGGATTGCTCTGAAGGGTCCGCCATCTAAGGTTTTTTTTTTTTTCAACTAATGCTTATTTCGTGAATGGTAACATTTATCTCATGTCTGATTTGACAGATACATCCGCTGAACGAATATGTTACGTTTTCGGTTTGCTAAGTGAGCCTGCCATCGACTTAGAGAAGAATCCGATTTTGCCAAAAAAAATCATCTTTTCTGATGAAGATCGTTTTGATCTTGGCGGGACAGATAAAACCCCCACGCATACATTGAAAAGCCGATACACCCAAAACGAGTCACAGTTTGGTGCGGATTTTGGTCCAGAAGCATAATTGGGCCATTTTTCGGAGTGGCTGTTACAGTCAATGGCGATCGCTATCGGGCCATGTTGAACGAATTTTTTATTCACAAAAATTGAAGAGGAGGATATTGGCAACATTTGGTTTCAACAGGACGTCGCTACGTGCCACACAGCCGAAGCTACCTTCGATGTTTTGCGCCCATTTTCAAAAAAAAAGAAAGTTATCTGGCGGACCCTTTATTTTTTTCTTTTCTTTTTTAACACTCGAACACATAGATTGTTAAATCACCTCCGCTTGAAGGGGACTCTTAGCAAGTGTTTACCGCGAGGAGGGGTAGTTATCATAATTGGCGTATACAATGAGGCTTGACTCCAATAATTGCAAATATGTATTTTTATTTAAATGGATACCAAATATATTTTTCCATGCTGGGTCATAAAATGTGTTTTTTTTTTTTTTTTTTATTGCCTGACATTCTTTCTTGATTCTTGTTCGGCTCTGAACTGATCTGGGGCCGAATTACGGTACACGTAATCGAATATCTGGTGACGGAATTAAGTGAATTTGGTATTACCGCTCACGTTATCGAGTGATCTAGTACAACAATTTTCTCATTCATTTTCTCATTCTCTCATCATTAGTTGAACGGAAAATACATATAAAAAATTTCGTGAATATTTTTGTTGTATTACGAAGGCAGATTACTTTAGCACAGTCAAAGAAAGTTTGTTAGGTGATAACCATATCGAAAAGAAGTACATATCCGTTGAAACCTATCAATTTCGTTGCCCGTGTGGCGTGTAGGTACACATGCAAACAAAGGAACAAAAAAATTGAATTAGTCTGACATCAGCGACATCTGTGAGTTAATAGAAACCCAAAGTATACCAGTAAATTTTCGATGTAACTAATGCATTTTCAAATAGCTATAGGTAAGATACGTGAGATTACGTATGCTGATATCCCAAAATGGTTACTTGCTCGATCACTGAAGCCACTCACTCATTCGATAACGTGAGCTGTAATTCGGCCCCTGATCTGCCTCTTTTTCAAAAACAAACTAATAAGGGGGGCGTTCGAGAATCGTGTCCGGATAGCTTGTTGTTGTTGTTTACGTGTTAAACTTTTAGCAGAGTCACACACCCATTTCAACTAAAAAGCTATCTTAAGGTATCCGAGTATTTTTGGTATATTTTTGGGATTTTTTGTTTTGGTGTGCATTTATTTCAGCATAAGAGTCTTTTAAAACGCATGAGAAATCAAAAAGTAGTAATAAGTTATAATCGTCTAGCAATGATATTTTGCAGCTGTTGTCTGCAGCAATCTGGAAAAAGATATCTGGATCGTTCAAAAAGGTATCCAAAATACGGCTATCCGATAGGTTCTCGAACGCTCCCAATGTAAGAAATATAATTAAAGCTCTATTTTACACCTTCTAACTTATAAGTTCATAAGTACCTATGTGCCTACATATTATGAATATGTGCCAATATCTACTTAATGCATAGAAAATAAATATGTATGTACATATATGAAATGTATTATTTCGCATTCGCATAGTTGTACGCCTACCAATGTTTTAACAAAAATAAAAATAATACAAGGTTCGTAGCTACAGAAAAGTGTATCAACCGTTTCCAATCTTTTATCACGGAAAGAAAAAAAAAAGAAACAAAAAACATATGACAGTGTTAGTCATTGATATTTTTATTCAACTAGGTATTTTGAGTTCATCTGTGACGTTTGTTGTCTACGTCTACTCGTCTGGTTGTTGCTCAAATAAGTACCTACCTACATAGGAAGATATAAACCGTTAAAGCATTAGCACAATTGTAAAACTTTGATTATTTGCTTTATTTATTGTTTGAGTGTGATTTAAAAACGAAAAACAAATGAGTTGTCATTTGTCAATCAAATATGGGAACACCCCACTTGAAATACCTACATTACATAGGTATAGCTGGGTGGGCTATTTCTTACTCCTAACCATATACATACAGGTACACTCGAAGGAAAATCCAAAAAGGTGCTGATCTTAAATGTTTAAAAACTATTATACATCGTTCTGTCGTGTACTTGTAGGTACTATAATCACAAATCATAAAATGTGTACAAAATTTTCATTTATTTGAATTCTCCACATCATCGTTTGATGAAAAAATGAATTCCCCCTTTAGTTCTTTAGGGGTCTCCTCCTCTCTCCTTGTTTCCCCGTCAATGCCGAACGAAAAAGCAAAGCAAAGATATGCTGCAGAGTAGAGCGGACCTACTTTCCGAAATTCACGCATACACTGACCGAAGCAGAGGGTGAACTCGCTCGAATATCATGAAACTGTGTAAGCCGCTTGTATGTACACTGAATTCATTTCACCTGCAGTCTACATACAAATACACAAACATAGCACACCCGGTCTATGTTTACACATTACACTATAGGGATAAGGACAAGTTTAGTAGTAGTAGTTCGTTGGTGAAGAACCCGACCATATCATAAGAAAGACAAGGAAAGTCGTATAATTTTGACAAGATAAAAGAGACGACATGGTATGACAAAAAAAAATTACTCATAATCAGGAATTTTTTTCATTTTTCTTTTGATAGTTTTTCGACTTTTTGTTCATGAGAAACCAACAAATATTGTTAACCCTTTAAATACTAATGTAAATTAATTCAAAGTAAATTTCTAACTATTTGTATGCTAATTAAGTTATGTACCTTACGTGTTTATGTACATATACAAAAGGATTACGAACTAAAATGCAATATCGATCTACTGCCTATTACCTACATAGTTCATTTCGTTGGTTGCAAAATATGTACATAGGTAGGTATTGCCGCAACTTACTAACTGCGTGATTATAAATTATATTTATTTTTTATCAGCGTGGCGTGGATTCCCCATTTAAATATAAATTTTCATTGAGACGTAGTAGGTACCTACATATTATGTAGGAAACACGTTGCTACTTTTACTGATAGGTAGGTACGTCCCTACCTACCTATGTACATATTTATGTAGGTAGGTACCTATGTGGATTTTTTCGATCTTACCGTAGTACGTATTAACTATTTTAATTTTAAGTTAGGTAGGTACGAGGATAGGTACTACAAACTTGCTCACAAACATTAGAAAAAAGAAACTGAATTTTTCAAAAGTAAAAAATGAAATTCGGCATACCTCTACAGACCCACCTACACATCACTTGTTAATAACATGCGTGTTAAAAATTATAATCAACGTTACGTTATCTATATTATACCTATACTACATTCAAATGCGCGATAGCGAGATAATTTTACTAACCACTTAACAACCCCTCTAAAGTTTTAAGGACTTCAATAGAGTTACAGAATACAGACACAGTTTATGTATTCTTGCCTGCCAGTTGCAAAAAGACCAAGCAGCAAGCACTGGTGCAGTGAAATTTATTTTTTGTTTAAAATTAAAGAATGTGTGAAAAATTGGATTGTAGGTAGGGTGCTCGTGCATGCATTTGTCAACCGATTGTTTTTTAAGTTCAGAAATCTGTAATCTTCTACATCGTTGTAGATAGGTATTTTTTTTTTTTTTTTCTTCTGTTGGTATGTTGATCTCATCAACAAGGAAAATAGTCTTGAAAAGAAAAAAAATGTTCGTGATGTAATTAAAGAGCAGGGCAATGAAAAGTTAAATTTTCATTAATCAACATGGCAAATGAACATTTAAGCAATAAGGGGTTCGAATCCCAGCAGAGTCAAAAATGTTTTTCCACGGGTATCTCCTTTCGCGAGGAATTGGCAAGTCCTCCGTTAATAAATTCATTGCACTGAAAAGCGCTTTCTCAATTAGCAGTTTGGAACCGGCGGAAAAGCGTAGGTACCTTCCATTCCCTCACAAGGCATGGTTGTGAGAAATGCGCTAGGCCCAAGAGCTGCTCGCTCTGTTGCGCCACCATATTTATTTTATTTTTTTATTTATTTATGCCATTAAAATTAGGCTAGATAAAATAATAGAAACGTTTCTGGAAGTTCCTCTCCTAAACTAAACAAACGCAGATGAGCCATTTCTACCAAAAAAATTAAGGAAATTGCCACTTTTGTACAGCAAACAATGTAAACAAAGCTCCACGTGGATTTTTTTGAGTTGTTTAACTTAATTATGATATTTTAATTTTATTTTATTGTTTTAAAATTCTGTTCTCAACTCGCATTTGCATTCTGGACACTTTTAACTTTATCAACTCCTCTCTCTCTCTCCCTCTCTCTCTCTCTCTCTCTCTCTCTCTCTCTCTCTCTCTCTCTCTCTCTCTCTCTCTCTCTCTCTCTCTTTTATCGCTTTTTTCACAAACTGTGGTCTATTGAAATAAGGTGTTTCTTTACTGAAATTTCGCACGAAATGCACCGAAATTCAGCGAAAGTCAGTCTAATGCCGTCCCAGCACAGCGATTTTTCGTAGCAGTGCAGAAAAGAGAGTGCTCACGAGATAGTAAAAAATTTCCTCACCCTGCGAATTTCTGCCACCTAAATTTCTGTGGCAGAAATCGTGCACAGCCAAAACAAATACAACAATTGTCGAACTGACGTTTTTCCAAGCGTTGCTCCGAATGTTTTGTTCAAGGCGTTTCCTTACTTTTTAAACTCTCTTTCAGAGAGTTTCTGAGAGAATTTTACCCCCACTCCTTATAATATGACAGATTGTGAATTTCTGTCCACAAACTAAAGAAACAGACCTATAGACAGCTGCATTCCTCCCCTGAAACAATTTATACGCAACAGTCGCCTCGTTAGGAATGCTCATCAATTTTACAGATTCATTATGTCGCACAACCTGAATGTTTAATGCTTTGCCACACTCTATTTTTTCCAAGCATTACGATTCACAAAAATTCAAAAGCAAGATGCATAGGTTTCTCCTATTAAATCCTCTTGTCCTATTTTCCTAAATGCTCGAACTGTTTTTTATAAAATTAATGAATTATGGGTATTTACCTATAGCCTCTAGATGTGTGCTATAAATTTTAATGTAATTTTATATTTTTCTGCACACTAATAATAATTTCAAAGTTTCAATCCCCAAAACTTCTTTTTTTAAACAATTTTGTCAAATTCCATACAAATTCTCACTTGTCGTCTGCGACCTTAGTTCTACCTACGGCCGCTACGCGTTGTGATGGCCACTCCCAAAAGAAAAGGAAAAAATAATATGTCAACTCTTCGGAGTATTTGCAGAACCAAAATATTGGTTTTTACATTGAAAAGGCTGAACGCTCATATCACGAACAGTAGTCATGATGGTACACTTATTTAACTCTCATTACGCTTTAAAATGGGGTTCGAGTTAAAAGTTAAAAACATAATCACAGTCATAAAATGATAAAGTAAGATGGAAACCACCTTCTTCAATAAAAAAGAAAAATCTCACGACTACCGGCTTTTTTTTTACTGATAAAACAAAAGCTGTTCCTAACTCATGTTTGTTCTTGATTATTATTAGATAAACTGCACTTCGACTGACGGTGAAATACCTATACTTTGTTTCTATGACGAAACGATTGTCACACAGATGAATGTACATAATTTCATTTGCTGTGTCGTTTGGAAAAAAAGAAAACGCAACTGGTCTTTGTTTCAAAGGTGCTAATTCTTAAGTTCGCTGGTGTTTTATAAATTTTTTTTTAAATATAACATTCCTCTGCTAAGACAATGAACTTTAAACCCCAATCTTGATTGGAAATGTGAAGTTGTTGTTGAAGTTGAAGCGAGATAGAAGGAAGGGCACCCTTGCCAACTGCATGGTTGTATAGATACTACAATTTCATCATGATCTCTAATGTATAATGTAATCGCAACCAATTATGTAACTATGTCCGTTCGTTCTACTACTATACTTGGGCCTTGGGCGTATTCTGTTGCCTCCCACAACTAAGATCAAAAAGTCATCAACAAAACAATTATAAATACAAAAAATTGTCTCGATCATCATTAGTTGTTACTAATTTATTATTATTTTTTATTTTTCTGGATTTTTTTTTTTTTCATTTATAGATTCTTCTGGCATGCTTGTGTCTAAGGCCAGATTTATTGGTAAGTTCGCGTTTAAGCTACAACATAGCTATATTCCTATGCTTAAAAACCAAAACAGATAACAAAACATGAGCAAACGTTTTTGATTAACAACAATAAAACCGAAGAGGGGATACTGTATAACCAAAAATAAATTTATGTTTTGTGTGTGAAAGTACATTCTTCAAATCCTCTCAAATTTTTAATAGACGTTATTTAACAAAAATCAAATCCCAACAACGCAATTGATATGTGTAGCTTCGAGCAAATACGTATCAATTGCCGCATGCCCTGGTCTTAGACATTCACTGATTGTATAGTAGCTTTAGTGTGTTTTCTAATCGAATCTAGGCTCTACAATTAAATTAAAAACAAAAAAAAAAGATAGAGAAACTTACTAGCAAAGTACGGAATAAGTGTCGATAGTACATAAATACATGTCTAATGTCTTTGTGGGAACCTCAGCTCGTCGACCAACCTACCACTGCAGAAAATAAAACCAATAATTTCCTTCCTTTTTTTTAATTTACTAAACACAAATTATAACTCAACTTATATGCTTTCGTGTTTTCTCTTATTATTTTTTGTGTAAATTTTTACTTAACATGTGATTAAACAAAAAATAATGAACTTGGTTTACATTCTTTTGCAGGACGACATACCAGAATCAGATCCAGAAAGTTGTGGCAATGATGGTGATGGAAATGATGATGAAGATGATGGAGATGATGAGGAGGAGGATGAAGACGATGAACTTCAAGATCCGAATGAAGTCAGTGGAAATTTCTTATTGGAAACGGCAACGGACCCAAGAGGAAATCTCAGTGCGCTCTTTGAAGCTGCAGGTGAGTCTTGTTTAAGAAAAACTATTAAATGCTTTGGAATGCATTGACATTGAGTTAAAATAGGTATAGGGAGATTGGCGAGAAAATAGCAAGAGTATTTAAACTGCCATGAGGAGCTTATTCACTTACTTAGGTGGGCATTACAGTTCGTGGTGAACCTGGGCCTCAACCAACATCCATCTATAACGATTTCGATTTCGGGCGAGCTCTGTCCAGTTTTGCACTATAAGTCGGTGGAGGCTTTCTTCCACTTGATTTTGCCTCCTAAGACAAGGTCTTTCTCTTCCGCAATTTCCCTGCAATGTGCTTTCGAAAACCCGACGATCCGGAGCGTTTATGTCCATCCGCTCTATATGGCCCAGCCACCGTTGCCTCGCAATGCGTACTCTTCTGACTATGCCCATGTCGCGGTACAGCTTATACAGGTCGTTGTTGTATCTTCTTCTCCACACAATGTCTTCGCATATGGGACCAAAGATCATTCGGAGAATTTTTCTTTCGAAACGACCAAGGGTTTCCTTATCCGCTTTCGATAAGGTCCATTCTTCCGCGCGGCAAAGCAGGACTGGGATAGTCAAGGTCTTGTACAGGGTTACCTTGGTGTTTATGGAGAAGGTTTTGTTTCTCAATTGCCTTCTTAACCCAAAAAAGCAACGGTTGGCAAGAGTTATTCTCCGTTTGATATCCGCACTGATGTTGTTATCCGTGTCTAAAGCGGATCCTATGTAGAGGAAGACCTGTACTACCTCGAAGTTATGTCTGTCTATTGAGAAGTTTTTTCCAGTTCGTCGATGTTCTGTGTTCTTGTTTGATGACAGCATATACTTCGTTTTGCAATCATTAACTATTAAACCCTTCTGTATTCTATACTAAATAAATATATACATACAAGAGCGGCGTCCAGATGAAACTTAGAGGCTGAAAGAAAAGTAGATACCCAAAGCGGAATTCGAACCCACTTGTCCGGTGAACACTCTACCGTCTACCACTGCACCACGGCCGCCATTTTAAATTTAGAGTGATATTAACAAGAGCCGACACTTTCTCTTAAAAACGCGGTGACTAAAAATTTGCGCTAATATTTTTGCTGCGACCAAGAATACTTTGTGTTTATTGGCCTGCTCTAGATCACTTTAGAGCAGCATTTTCTGCGCCTCCTTTTGAGTAAGAGCAGAATGCCAAAGTTTTCTTTTTAGCTAACAGAAGATGACTATGCCCTAAATTGTCTGTGATTTTTCATGTTTCTTGCTCTGCTCTGAGCTCACTCTGCCTTTTTTCACACTGAACACAATTTATGCATGTTTTGCATTTTCAAATCTTTTTTGCCACATTGCGTTATCTCAACACTGCATAACGCCACAAACTGATAGTATTAAGTAGACGAGGGGGAGAATAGTTGTCCCTTGAAAGAAAAAGGAATATACAAATGCATAAGAATGAAAATTCTTTTTAAGATTGCACTCTTTTTTGATGTCAAATAAATGTAATTGCCTAACTTGAATTCAAACCCTCTAGGTAAAGTTACTGAATGGATTTTATAATTATTCAATGCCCGTGGCCCGTAATGCTTAGCTTGTCTGCTTATTACATAAGGTTTCGTGCTTCAAATCCCAAAAACTCCAATTCATATAATATGTTAATTAAGCTGCAAATGTGTTGCTATTCTATGTATGTTGACACAAACTTGAAATTCTGCGCAATAGTACAATTTGATAATTGCACTAATGCGTAGAAGTTCGAGGTTCAAACCTCAGTAGGATCTTTAAAAAGCGCCACAATCACTAAAATGTTTCCTTTATTACTTGCAGCACATGAAAAAGTGCCTGTTCTAAGACACGCAACTCACGCCATTGACGAAACAAAGCAAGCCCTAACTAAGATGCGATGCGCAAGTAGTCCAAGGGATAAAACGTAAGTTTTTAATGATTTTTACTTGTTTTTTCGCTAACACGTTTGTTTTTTGATTGTTAAAGAATTTTCTCGCGTACACTGATTGCCGCCTGCAACGATAACGATGTGAACACAGTTCGACGACTATTGGGTAAAGGAAACATCAATATCAATGAATCTACTGATGATGGTGAATCTCTCTTGTCAATGGCTTGTTCAGCTGGTTATTATGAACTTGCACAAGTGAGTACATTGAAACCAATTAATAATACTTGTTTCGTACTAAATATAGCGTTTTTTTTTGGAAGGTTCTCTTGGCGATGTCAGCTGCGCAAGTAGAGGATAAGGGCCAAAAGGACTGTACACCTCTTATGGAGGCAGCTTCTGCTGGTCATCTTGATATTGTCAAACTTTTACTTAGCCATAATGCTGATGTAAACGCTCACTGTGCCACTGGTAACACACCATTGATGTTTGCATGCGCCGGTGGTCACTGTGATGTAGTCAAAGAGTTACTTACGCATGGAGCTAATGTCGAAGAACAAAATGAAAATGGCCATACCCCTTTGATGGAAGCAGCATCAGCTGGACATGTTGAAGTTGCCAAGGTAAGAAAGCTATTTAGTTAAAATGCAATTTTTATAACTTTTGGGCACGAGTAGTAAATGATTAAATCCGAGATAGGAGACTTTAAAGATAATTCTCACGTCGATTGAGTTAATAATCCGTGAGTTTTAAACTTTGGTCGATGAAAACATTTGATCTTATCTGATACGCAAGGATGGGAATTTTTTGAGCGTCTCTTATGAAATTCGGAGTTTAATGATGTACTTGTTCGCTTTTGATTACAGGTCCTGCTTGAGCATGGAGCTGGGATAAACACTCATTCTAACGAATTCAAAGAAAGTGCTCTTACGTTGGCCTGCTATAAGGGACACTTGAACATGGTTCGATTCCTATTACAAGCAGGTGCAGACCAGGAACACAAGACGGATGAAATGCACACGGCGCTGATGGAAGCTTCAATGGATGGACATGTAGAAGTTGCCCGTTTGTTACTTGATTCAGGAGCACAAGTAAACATGCCAACAGATTCATTTGAATCTCCCCTCACCCTTGCCGCTTGTGGTGGTCATGTTGAATTAGCAACATTGCTAATCGAACGTGGAGCAAATATAGAAGAAGTCAACGATGAAGGCTATACCCCGCTTATGGAGGCTGCTCGTGAGGGACATGAAGAAATGGTAGCTTTACTTCTTAACAAGGGAGCCAACATCAATGCAACGACAGAAGAAACCCAAGAAACGGCACTTACCCTAGCATGCTGTGGTGGTTTTATGGAAGTTGCGGAGTTTCTGATCAAGGAGGGAGCAAATTTAGAACTAGGTGCATCGACTCCACTAATGGAGGCAGCTCAAGAAGGTCATACCGATCTGGTTCGGTTCTTGTTGCAAAACAAGGCGAATGTCCACGCCGAAACACAGACTGGGGACACCGCGTTGACACATGCCGCTGAAAATGGTCACACCGATGCAGCAGAGGTTCTTCTTAGTTATGGAGCTGAATTAGAGCATGAATCTGAAGGAGGTCGTACACCTTTAATGAAAGCATGTCGTGCTGGTCACCTTTGCACTGTTAAATTTTTGATTCAGAAAGGAGCAGATGTGAATAAGCAAACAACAAGCAACGATCATACCCCCCTTTCGCTGGCTTGTGCTGGTGGCCATCAAGCTGTAGTTGAGCTTTTGCTGAAAAGTGGAGCTGATCCCTACCATAAGCTTAAGGACAACAGCACAATGTTGATAGAGGCTGCGAAGGGTGGTCACACACGTGTTGTAGAACTGCTCTTCAAGTATCCTCATCTGATTCAAAATCATCAAAACGAACTACAAGCAAATGGAATTAACAACGCCGCCAACACTGCAGGACAACTTCAATTAATCAACATTCAACAACAGAAACAGTTACAACAACAACTGCAGCAGCAACTTCAGCAGCTAAGTGCTCCACCAGGCTTGCACGAGGTACCTGAGGCTGTAAGAGTTTCCAATCAACAATTATTCCACCAACAGCAGTTTCCATCGGTCGATTATTTAGACGAACCTTTGATTGCAAACTCAACGGAAGGTTTTGCCATCGATCCAAATTCGTTGAACGCTCAGCAGCAAGAAGCCCTCATTGCAAAAAGCAGGCTTTTCCATTGCTTCGAACAGGGATTCGCTCAAGGAGTCAGACACCAGCTCAATAGCAAAACAACCCCTGGCACACCAACAGTTAATCAATCTCACGCTAGTTCGAGTTCGGCTAACAATGGAAATACTGCAGCAACAAGTACTACCAGTAGCAATACTAACACAAATAAGCAGAAAAGTCTTTTGCGTAAGAACCGCCAGCCACCGGCTCCGTTTGAGCTTAATCTAACTAGTTCCGAGGCTCAGCAAGTGCGATCACAACCATTGGGTGAAGATGATGCTTCTGCTGGTGTTGTTGGTAGTACCCCAGCTTGCTTATCAACCGGCACGACTTCGTTATCAAATGACGAAGAAAAGCGCCGTAGGCGACAAAATATAATCAGGGAATTCCAAAAGGTAAAAATTCCTGTACCACAGGTTGAATTTCAACTTAATAATATTCTACTGTCTTAGAACATGCAGATGGTTCGTGACAACAAAGCACCACCTTCATCATTACTTCCATCCTTTGATGTAACGAGTGCTGGAGTCGGCCCAATCCAAGTTGCGCCAGGTAAGGCAAAAAAACTAATTTTTTCTTAAACAAAATATACTTACATTAGTTTGATTTAGGTTCTAAAGATGAGCCCCCAAATATGCCAATGCTACTTGCCTCGGCCATACAAGCTGGGGCCAATATGACAGCCGCCCCAGATGATACTAGCTCATCGGTCTCCGATCTTTTTAAACCTGGAACCTTGAACTCTCTCACTCCTTACACCAACACCTTACTCGCTCCAACTTCTGGAATTACATCTTCATCCATTGGAGGTGCGACTAGTAGCGGTAACACGACCACTACGACCACTACCCAAATTACTACTCCATCTGAAGTGTCCCAAAGTACAGCTATAAGTGATAGACCCAAGGTTAAGCCGGTTTCAAAGAAAGATGGCAAAAACGTGCGAAAAACTGTGTTCCCAGCTTTGCCCCTTTTGCAGCAGAACCAAATGGTTTCTATTTATAACAACTTGGTAAATTTTACCAAAGAGTTATCCTTTTAAAGATTTACTTAGTTTGTTTTTTTTTTTTTCTTACCTTAGCCATTGCTGCTGACATCAGAGGCTAATAAAATTGACAGAAACCAACAGGCGTTCATGAGGGGTGTTGTCATGGCTCAAATAGAGCATTCTAAGTTCAATAACAGCCCTATATCGGGAAGTCCTTCTACGTCAACCGGAGGAGAAACTGGAACCATTCCACAAGGCTTGCAACACAATTTGATTGGGTCACAAAGCTTACATGAAGCCCTACAGGCTGCTTGCTCTCAAGCTGCTTCATCAATGGTTCAATCTAATGAACCTAGGTATGAGACGTCTGAATGCCTAGGAATTGAGGAGTCGTGTTCTTCACTTCTTGCTCATTTCAGGGAAATGCCTCCGAATATGACAACTGGTTCATGTGAATCAATTAACTCTATTGGCTCGTCTTCAGCTGCCGAACCCGACGAATACGACGTTGGAGTTAATACTCAATTTAAAATGTTGCAAATGGTGGCTGCACAAATGCCTAACTATCCGATGCAAAAGACCATTCAACGCCTTTTCGTTGACCATCCAAAATCACCAACTGAGTCACCGCCAGCTAGTACTGCGTTCAGTCAGGATTGCAGTATTATCGATGGCAGCGATTCGGGCGGTACTGAACCGATAAATGTATGCGAAGTTGCTCTTACACCATCGGTTGGCAATAACACAGCAACCAAACGTAGCGCAACAGTCGAAGAGTTCGATGAAGATGAGGATGAGGATGTAGATGATGATGAGGATGACGATGAGGATGAGGATGATGAAGACGACGATGAGGATGATGAAGATGACGATGAAGATGAGGAAAACGAAGACGAAGAGAACGAAGATGACGAAGATGAGGTTGAAGATGACGAGGAAGACATTGAACTCGATTCACCCTCGAAGAGTCGCAAGCTGTCCCATCGATTAGGCAACTTAATACTGTCCAACGTAGCACTCAAGCCAGACGATATTACTCAAGCTCTGTGTGACTTTCGTCCCGATCTTCATGCTACGGACTTGGTGCAAGTTTTTCCTCAGATAGGCAACTTCAAGCCGGGAACGTTGACCAATCTTCAACAGCAATTCAGCACACAGCAGGGTAAGAAATGATAATATTTGCGCTTTAAAACAGTTTTCCAACAAGTATTTAGTATATTCTCTTGGCGCAGCCACATTTGCCCAGAACGAGGACCATTTTCGTATGTACGACAACCTAGATGATGATTGCGAAATGTACGCGCCTTTGGGCGAAACTCTGGAGCAGTTTAATGCTGAAGATGATGGTACTCGCGACCGAATCTACGACATCACTGTGGATGAAATATTTCAAGTAATTCACGATCCTTCCCTTCAGGTAAGGAGGAACACAACTGTTCATAGAGACTCAACTAATTTTTAATTTTTTACCAAAGGAACTAACAACTAATTTAAATTGTTCTGAATTGGCTGATATTGGGCTGAATTCAATTTGTAAGACGCGCTGGAATGGACATGCTCAGCATCTCCAATCTACAGGTTCCACCAACATGTGTCTTTCGCCTGAAGAACAAAACGAACAACAAAGGCAAACGAATCAGCTGCTTCTTGATTACCAGCTGCAGCAGCAAATTCAGCAAGTGGAAGACCTACAAATTTGCAATCAGCTTCAAGTAAGTGTAAATGAATTTTGTGATGAAACTGCGAACAATCGTTTCATTGCAACAAAAACTAATAAAACCTTTTTTTAGAACCAACTTCAGCAAACTACTCTCGCACTGACACCAATTGCTACGGAGTCTGATTCGATTGGTATTCTTGCACTGCCGAACAGCCAAGTTGATCTTCAACAGCTTCAACAACAGCAGTCAAATAACGGACAAACGTTATCACAAACCATTCTGCAGTCATCTGGCGCGCAGCAAATAATTCAACAACAAACACAGCATATTTTATCTGGTGATGCCCAACAGCAGACAAACTATGTGTTCAATGTTGACCCAGAAAAGCCCTCCCCATCTCTGCAACTGCTATTTCAACTGCCATCAGTCCAGCATCAAAAGCAGCAAATCCAACATGCACAATCAGTGATATCAGCGCATCAGCAACAAATGCAACAACAACAGCAACAACAGCATCAACAACATCTACAGCAGCAGCAGCAGCAACACCAACAACAGCAACAACAAGAACAATGCAACACCGTCCAAGAAATGGGACCTGCTGGCGTTATATGTCAGCCGGTGGTGCAAACAAATCAAGTGACGCAAACAAATCTTATTTTGCAACAGCAAGCTGCTTTGACTCAGCAGGTATTAAATCAGCAGGTCTTAAAGCAAAAACAGCAGCAGCAACAACAACAGCAGATTCTACAATTTCAACAGCAGCAACAACAGCAATCCTGTTCTCAGCACACACAGGTAATACATAAAACAACTTAAACTAAACAATGGCTAGCTTAGAAAGTAGTCATTGATAAAATTCGTGAACAAACTTGTTCAATACTCATTTAATGATTTTATTGTTACAGCAGGTTCAAGTGGCTACTCAAACCCAACCGGCTGTGAACAGAAATGCTTCTACGAGTCAATTCTGCCCGTCGATTCCGATATCGGCGGATGTTAGCATTGGAGTTTGCACCATAACATCTCAACAACAACAACAGCAGCAGCAGCAACAACAACAACAGCAACTGCAACAGCAGCAACAACAACAACAACAACAACAGCAGCAGCAACAACAACAGCAACCACAAATTCAACAGCAACAACAACCACTTACTACCACAACGAAGTCCTCAGGAGGGATTGCAAAGAAAGCTATTGATAAAGCCTCACGCAAGGATCGCAATCGCTATTCATTGCTTCGTCAAACTCCAGCTGGTAGTCAAGGTTTGTAGATTTAATTGGCTAAAATAAATAAAAGTTAAATTGCTTCTCTTTTTGCAGCCAACACAACTACCCAGCAGTATCAGCAAGCTGTAACAACTGTTGCTACTACACCTGACAAGATTATAGATGTTGATTCCGAAACTGACTCGAATCATGACACTGCCCTAACACTAGCATGTGCTGGTGGCCATGAGGAGCTAGTTGAGCTTCTAATAAATCGCGGCGCTAATATAGAGCATCGCGATAAGAAAGGATTCACTCCTTTAATACTTGCAGCGACTGCTGGTCATGAAAAAGTAGTTGACATTCTCTTAAAGCATGGTGCTGAGCTAGAAGCTCAGTCGGAGCGAACAAAAGACACTCCATTGTCGCTTGCCTGTTCGGGTGGACGCTATGAAGTAGTAGAACTTTTACTAAGCGTAAGTGCAAACAAAGAACACCGCAATGTGTCGGACTACACTCCTTTGAGTCTAGCAGCAAGCGGTGGCTATGTGAATATCATAAAACTTCTTCTTAGCAATGGAGCAGAAATAAATTCCCGCACTGGTAGCAAACTTGGTATTTCCCCTTTAATGTTGGCTGCTATGAATGGCCATACTGCAGCTGTGAAGCTATTGCTTGACCAAGGGTCTGACATTAATGCCCAAATCGAGACAAATCGAAATACCGCTTTAACCCTTGCATGTTTTCAAGGTCGTCACGAAGTGGTAAGTCTTCTTTTAGATCGCAAGGCAAATGTCGAACATCGGGCCAAAACTGGGCTGACACCATTGATGGAGGCCGCGTCAGGTGGCTATATAGATGTTGGAAGAGTTTTGTTGGACAAAGGCGCTGATGTAAACGCAGCCCCAGTCCCAACATCACGCGATACAGCTCTTACAATAGCTGCAGACAAAGGTCATCTCAAATTTGTCGAATTACTCTTGTCTCGTGGAGCTTCAGTAGAAGTAAAGAACAAAAAAGGTAATTCACCACTCTGGTTGGCAGCTCATGGAGGTCATTTAAGTGTTGTCGAGATACTTTACAACCACAATGCCGATATTGATTCTCAAGACAATCGAAGAGTTTCATGTTTAATGGCAGCGTTCCGCAAAGGTCACACCAAAGTAGTAAAGTGGATGGTACAGTATGTGACTCAGTTCCCATCTGACCAAGAAATGAACCGCTTTATAAGTACAATCAGTGATAAGGAGTTACTGGAAAAATGTTATGACTGTGTGAACATTATCCGTGCAGCCAAAGAGGCCCAAGCAGTAAAAGCTAACAAAAACGCCTCTATTTTGTTAGAAGAACTCGATATGGAACGTACCCGAGAAGAAAGTCGACGAGCTGCAGCAGCACGGCGACGGGAACGTAAAAAGAAGAAGAAAATGGAAAAGAAGGAGGAAAAAAGAAGACTTCTCGAAGGTTCGAATGAAAATGATGATGCCGGTGAAGGCTGTGATAAAGACTCTGACAAGGAGGACGATAGCGATAAAGAGGATGAAGCCGCCGAAGAAGAAGATGACGTTGACGTCGTAAATCGAAACCCTTATCGAGAAGAAGGTGACTCAGGAATCGATCAGGGCTCGTGCTCAAGCACCGACGTGAAAGCAGCGAGTGCACAGCCTGACAAAAATAACAAGAACAAAAATAAGAAGAAGAAAAACGTTAACCGTAATTCAAATAGTCCCATGCCAATTGTTGGCCCAGCTGGTGGGAGTCAAAATGATGAGGAACCAATGCCGACAAAAAAGGAAAAGAAAAAGGATGAAACTTCTGCTTCAACAAGTAACAAGAGCAAGAAAGTTGATCCACCTACTGCCACTAAAACAGCCGAACCTAAGCCTCCCAAAATTATACAGCAGCAACCGCAGGCACAGGCGCAGGCACAGACAGTTGTTGTTGAAGTTCCAGAAAAAGTGTCTGCTCCTACCAAACGTGAAGATACTAAACGTAAAGAAGCAAAAGATTTTCTAAAGCAACGTGAAAAAGAAAATCTAGCCCCAAAAGAAGAGATAGTGGCGAGCCAACATGCTCCATCATCAAGGAAGCATTCCGAAAAGAAATCTTCAACAACAAATGATACAAGTATCCCATCGTCCCATGTTGCAGCAAATAGTGCTTCTGGTGGTGGCGCGGTACAGAAGCAGCAAGTCAATATTTTGGAAGGAAGTGGCCGCAAATCTATGATATTTTCATCTCGTAACATCAATACCACTGCAAATTCAGACAAAGACGATACTAATACTATAAACATTCAAAAACCACACCGAAATAATGGTTCGTCTACCCTACACGACGAACCGCATTCAACTTCGAAGATAAGTCCCATTAAACCGCAAACAGGGCCCGTAGGAAGCGGGTCTGTAGCTGCAAAACGAGGCGAGGACGGCTGGAAGGAAGTTGTTCGTAAAAGCTCGACGCAACAACAAACCTCTTCGAATTCCTCATCTACTTCGTCCTCAACCGCACCTGAGATGACATGCAAGAAAGTCCAAGTTCCTGTCAATGCTATATCGCGAGTAATTGGCAGGGCGGGTAGTAACATCAATGCTATCCGAGCAACAACGGGAGCCCACATAGAAGTTGAAAAACAAGGCAAAAATCAATCAGAGCGAAGCATAACCATTAAGGGTCTGACTGATGCAACTAAACAAGCGCATATGCTTATATCGGCCTTGATCAAAGACCCCGACGTTGACATTCTACAAATGCTGCCCAGAATTAATCCCAACATTAAACCAGTGCCACTGGTAGTAAATTCGTGGGACAAGAACACTCCACTTACGCAGTCACCCTCGATTAGTACTTTTTCAAGTAGCTCCTCAGTCACAACGACTACTTCAACCTCGTTCGCCACAAAACTAAGTTCTTTATCAACAAAGTCGACATCGTCGTCATCGCAAGCAAGTTGCAGCTCTAGCAAGTCATCAACTTCAGTATCCTCGCAACAATCAACAGCAAAGTCTTCAACCAGCTCAAACTCCGTGATCGGCTCATCTCGATCACAACCCAGTGGAGTTCCCTCAAAAGGATTCTTTTTTCAACAAAATCCTCGTGTGTCAACTTCTTCTATATCGAATGCAGTGTCTGCTCCAAAGTCACGTAGTACAATTTCGAGCGATTCTTTGTCTAGCGTTACCAAAACAACCACAACCTACACTAACGTCATAATGTCTCAGAGAAATGTAGTTTCAAAGAGCCAACTTCCAACACAGGTACAGTCTCAACCATTTGCCAGCGCCGCAGCTGTGGCAAGTGGAGGACAAACCTTCGCCGCCAAACTTACATCCAGCACTGGTCACAGTACCACTGTAGGCGAGAAACGGTCCGCAAATGTTAATCAAATGCAATCAACATCCTCTGTGCAAAACCAAATGTCCACTTCGTTCCATGCATCACCGAAAAAGAATTCTAGCAAGAGCTCTGGTTCGAATAATACCTCTAATAGCATGAACAATCTCAACACTCTGGCCGGTCCAATTGGCACATTCAATGTAGCCGATGTTGCTGTTAGCATGGCAGTTGCCGCGAGTGTGTCGCAGGCAAGTCAGCAGACACAACCACAAGGACGTCCAGCAACACCTACTTCACAGCAGCAACAGCAAATAACCGCGGGTGGTCCCCAAATCCTAACTGCTAACAGGAACACTTCTCCACCTGCAGTTATTACATCGATGCAATCAGCAATTTCTGTTCAGACAACTATTGCAGTAACAGCACCTAAGCCAATATCATCAAGTGTGTCCATGAAAACCCCAGCCATTGTACCACCTCTCCAATCAAAGATAGGCAGTGAGTACTCTCTTTTCAATGACACCTATCAGAGCCAATGGGAGAGCAAACCAATGTATAACTCAACGAATAGTGATTCAATACCCAAAGCCGATGCCTCAAAAGCGCCAGGCTACAATCGCGGTAATGTCATAAGTTCTCCTGTGAGCTCGAAAGCGTCTAGCAGTAATTCCACTTCTCCACCAGGCAATTCTATCACAGTGCAACCTACAAACCTTAATATTCTGCCAGTGTCAGTAAGCGCAACCTCGCCGGGTATCGGAGTTGTATCCGGTATGTCTGGTAATGTTGTTGGACCACCACAACAACAACAACAACAGCAACAATCAACTCTGTCAATAGTTTCTTCATTGCCAACTATACCTACATCAACTACATTGAGTGTGGGAAATGATAATGATTTGTCCAACGTTCTCAAACCCAACATCGGAGGCGGCCAAAGCTTGACAAATTCAGTTGTGCAGCCTGCTATGGTGCCTCCTCCAAGTGGCTTGGCTATCCAGAGACCAAGTGGTGGTCAGCAGCATCGCCCAGTTACTTCTCAAATAGAGACTCCATCTATGAATTTTGGCCCTATTGGATCAAATTCTAATCGAAATGGACCCGGAGCTGTAGGGGAACATGTTCAAGGTTCTTCTGCAAGTAGATACTACGAGCAGATGGCTCAATCGAATCTATCACATCAAATGAATTTCAATGTGGATTCGTTGCTTCCACCGTATCATTTAGGCGCTAGTGGTGGCGGTGGTGGTGGTGTTGGGAATGGCCCATCTGCACCTTCTATGGGAGGTGCGGCCAGTGGTGGTCCGATGAACAACAACTCTACAAACCCATTGCACATGTCACGATTAAATCCACGAGCATCAGTTTTCTCCCAAACTAATAAAACAAATCAACAACTTGGCGGTGGTGGTGGTGGTGGTGGAAGTATGTTCCATCAGAACAACGCAAACATGATCATCGGAGGAGGATATAACGGTGGTGGTGGACAAAAACAGTTGGGTGGTTTATCAGCAGCGCCCGGTCGTCCCCAATCACAACCACAATCTGGAGCAGGAGGGCGCTGGTATCCAACTAACGATTACAGTGGTTACAATATGCCTTCGTCGGCGAGAGAGCTGCTTAATCTAGAAAATGGATTGCCAAATGCTATGGGTGGTGTTACAACTGGTTCACCAGCAGCGATGTCGCCCAACAATCCCAATGTCCAGGCGACACAAGGTAATGGCTTAATAGCGCAACAAATGAATCAACAGCAGCAGCCACAAAATATGCCCGGAAACGGTAACAATGGAGATGACATGAGAAAAATGCCACGC
This sequence comes from Melanostoma mellinum, assembly GCA_914767635.1. Taxonomy (NCBI): domain Eukaryota; kingdom Metazoa; phylum Arthropoda; class Insecta; order Diptera; family Syrphidae; genus Melanostoma; species Melanostoma mellinum. The sequence goes on along the minus strand of OU612058.1, from coordinate 7,188,172 downwards.
CCTATTGGAACTGAACGTGCGGCTTCATGGAAATACAACAACTATCCAAATATGAGTTCTGCCGGTATGAACACTGGTGGTGTTTCACTTGATGTTGATCCAAATAATGCATCAACGAGCGTTGGAAATCATGTGCCAATTGGTGGCCCAATGCCGCCATGGATGATGGATAAGTCACAAAACCAGCAGCAGCAGCAACAACAACAACAACAACCCCCTTCAACAATGAACCACCCTCAAAATAATTGGATGAAGTCGCAATACAGATATTATGCCGGCGTTGGCGACTACCATCAGCAGGATCAGTTCCATGTAAGTTGCTAAATCTTCTAATATTTAAATAACAAGTTTTCATCCTCCATGCAATTTCACATTATTAATGTTGTGTTTTACTTAGCGCTTGAAAAACGACAGAACTCCAGACAATTATTTTATGTTTTGTTATGATTTCCAGATTATGGATTACCATACAACTGTTCCACCTCCAAGCGTGAATCCGGCTCAGCAGCCAATGAATCTTATTCCAACATTTCAATATCCGCATTACGTTGGACACTCAGATCTAAACCAAATGCCCGATAAAGTAGAGCTGTGGGATCATCATGATAAAAATGTATGTATCTCAAAAACAATGCCAAATAAATGCTAAATATTTGCTCTATTGTGTATCCCAGACATGGCCGTCAAATTGGACAAATTAAATAAAAGCAAACGGAGTTAAACTCTCAACACAACACAAGAAAACAAAAACTAAAGAACCAGCAGCAGCAGCAACTTACGTTCTCGTCAACTTGGTCACCGAAAAATACGAAAAATAATATTCGAAATATTATCAACACTTTGAAAATCAATAATTTGCAGATTATTATTTTTTTTTCTTTTTTCTTTTTTCATTTTATTTTTTTTCTCATTTCCATTCAAACCTACTTACTTACAACAAAATACCAACTGTACACACAAACACATATTTCACTTACCGAGTCTTGTTTAAAATAATACAAAATGCATTATTGAACAAGACGGCGGCAGGGAGCAACATTTATTTATACACACCCATTATTCTTTCATTTTCATTTTGTTGGGAAAATTCAAAAGGCAACAAAGAAAAATTTCAATGGTTATTAAATTTAATATATAGCTTAGGTTCATATATCATAATTATTATTAAAAAGCTATGCATCAATTCTATTGCAACAAAAACAAAATAACACACATGAATTAAATAAGCAAATTGAAATACACATGTATCTATATGTTAAGCAGGATTTTTTTCTTATTCTAAAAATATATATACATATAAAAAAAATATTCAAAGGAGAAGCATAAAAAGAATACGAGAAATATCTCTCAATGTAAAAGTCTATTTTATTTTTGTGAGAACGGAGGAAAAACAAAAACACATCTTTAATTTGATGATGCCGTGTGGTTGAAGTATACTGTGTACAAATACATCCCTGAACACAACAGCGAAACTGATGAACCTACGACAAACTTGTATCACAAGAAAAAATCTAACTTAGCATAAGAGTTAAATGAATAAAAATATACATATATAAACAATATAACAATGCTTTCGGTTTGGAAATTTGCAATAAAAAAAGAAAAAAATTAATGAAAAAAACAAATAGAACGCGTTCAGCACAAATAGGCCATTTAATTGTGTTTCGTTAAAATTTTGGAGTGCAAGTCCGCTACATTATTAAATGTTTTCAAATAATAATATTTAAATTGCGTATCACTCGCCAGATTTCATAGATCAGAAAATAAAATAAAAAAGTTCATAATATTATATTGTTAATTCAAAAAGCTAAAAAATCACATTACAGATGAAATTAGAAGACGACGAGGAATGAATTTAAAAACACACTTCTATTATAAACTTACGATAAAACTATGCTTATATTCTACAAAAAGAGACTAAAACTAAAAGTTATAGCAACAGGACCTGTTTATGAGTTGAGAAAAAGCACCACATACATAGATCCCACCAACTAAATCGAATTGGTTTGATCTTTTTTATTTTCCTCTTGAATTTGGCTTGTCGGTTAGTCTTGTAAAACGTTTTTCTCTTCTCAGCGCGGTAAATTACAAAAAAAAAACAAACTATTTCACACACAATCAGTTTCTCTCATTATCATTATCAGTTTATTTCTTATTTGGAACTTAAGGCCAACAACTAGGTTGGGCACCTGGTTTTGTTTGTTGCTAACAATAAGAAATAAGTTGGTTGTTGAATTTTTGATTATAGGTACTTGTCAAAAAAAATTGACAATGAAGTAACATACATACAACAAACTTCTCGACAAAAACAATGCTATTTGGATAAAAAGTAGAACATTTCTAAAATATGTTTTTCTTTAAATTATCATACTGTCACTATAATTATCGCTATATAAAAATAGATATTTAGTCCCTAAAAGAAAATTCAAAAATATAAACATGATTAACGAAAACATAAATCAACTTTTAACCTAATTATGAATGTAAGTTAAGCATATATATATATCCACATATATATAAATAAACATTTATCTGATGGTGATAAAATGCATTGCATGCACCGCGAATAGGCATCGCTTAAGCGATTAATAAATTAGCTGAAAAGGAAAGCAAACCCCATGCTAAGCAAAAAACAAAAAATATTTAAACAAAATAGAAAGGTATGTAACAGCTAAGTATACTCTCATTTTTGCTTGCATACACTTCAATATTCAACACACAACAAAATGTTTTGTTTGAATATTACCTTTACTATTAATTATTTTATGATTTTATTTACTATTACATATATATACATACAAAATATTTATATATATGTATTCAGCATACTTCAATATCTGAAGAAAATCAAAAAAAAAAAAAACAACTGATAAAAAAAGAAGAAGCAAAACATTGAATTCAAAAGAAAATTCTATAAATATACTATTAATTAATACTACGATTAATGAATTGCGTACATGAAAAGAAACAACAAAATATACATTTAACGTATATGTTATATTGAATAGAAATATTATTATTATAATTATTGCTGTATGAGAAACCTACGGACATATTATTAATTATTATATTATTAAAATATAAATAAAAACATCAACATGAGCATTTTATTTTATCTGACTTTCAGGAGGTCCTGATTGTTTGGTTTAAATATACAACGAGTGAAGTTGGAAAGTGTTGGTGGCAAAAAGGAGACTTTTTATCGATTGTATAATTTTTTCGCACGTGCAAACGAATCAAGCAAATTATGAACTTAGACGAAAGCTTTGTTCTTTATTCAATGAAAGTGTTTGAATTCATTTTGTAATTCTTAAGGACATAGGAGCACATGGGCGACTTGAACGAAAGTCGGAAGTTTTTTTTCGAAAGAAGTTGGAAGAATTTGAATTCGATATTGGCATTAAATTGTAGAATAAAATACCTGGTATTTGGGTCCCAACTATGTAACTTCATTCTACCCAATATTAGGTATATATATAAAGTATACAATTATTCTTCTAGTTTGGAATATCTTTTTTTCTTCTTGGGCCGTAAAAGTGAAAAATTTGAGTTTTAAATAGATGAAGAACATTTCTCTTAACTCTGTGAAACCACTGCTGTTGAAAATAGCCCAATATTTTTTACTTCAAATCAAAAAAACATAAACTTATTATGGTACTGACGAAACTGCGTCAAAAATACGCTGTGCCCTCGGTTCGTGGCTTGCTAACTCTATTTGTTAATTTTAACCAGGAGAGGATGTTATCGTATGTTCACGGAGGTTTTCAAAACCAACAGTATATGTGGCATTGGTTCCTTTGTGGAGAGCAATGACATACGACAATAAGCCTCAGACATATGCGTCCATCCTCCAAGCGAAGACGTATGCGATCTAAATGGCTATAAGCTATGTTACCAAAAATAGCTCAATGGGAAGTATTTGAGTCGACCGACTACGGTAGATCTGGCACTGGTCCCTTTGTGGAGAGCGATGACATACGACTACAAACTTCAGATGCCGACACAGCGGAGCACTTACTCTGTGAACGTCCTACATTTTCTTAAGTCAGTTTCGGCGCAGACATGGTCAGACCTGGTAACCCAGACTACTTCTGGATTTTTTTTTTCATGTCCTAGTTTTAATTAATTTAACTACAGTTTAATAAACTTTTTAAGGCAGTTGAAAGCCATTTTAAGTTTATGTAAATTCTTTTTAAGTTCAATTGATCTGCATATCGAATTCTTAGAAACACAAAATCAATAGAAATTATGAGGACTTTTAGATAAAAAAAATAATAAATAGGGTGGCACAACAGAGCGAAGAGCCCCTGAGCCTAGCGCATTTCTCACAACCATGCCTGTGAGTGAATGGAAGGGACCTACAATATTCTGCCGGTTCCGAACGGCTAATCGAGAAAGCGCTTTCATGGAGGACTTGCCAATTCCTCGCGAAAGGCGATACCCGTGGAAAACATTTTTGCCTCTGTTGGGATTCAAACTCGAACCTCTGGATTAACAGGCGGACATGCTATCCATCACACCACGGATACTTTTAGATACTCTTACTAAAAAACTAGAGTAGACTGGTAAGTACGTTTAGGCCCTGCGATAAATTTGTTTGAAAGTGAAACTTTTAAAATCGTTGTGATTGTGATTTGAAACTCCTTTAATTAATGTCGAATTCCTTTCAACAAAAAAAATCGACTGCAGTCAATTTTTTTTTCAATGGAATTCATTTAAGAGGAAAAAAATCGACTGCAGTCGATCTCCGTTCCGTGGTGCTTGTTTTTCTTCATTAGTCAGTTGGACACACACACATTCATAAAAAAAAAGAATCGCTACTTTTTTAATTTCCTAAATGCCCAAAAAAGAATCGAATTTAGTAGCGACTGCAGTCGACTGCAAATTGGTGAAAGGAAATCGACATAAGTAAAAAACTTTCTATGTATTGGTAAAATCAATCAAGAGCAGAGAAAAGCCTTAATTTTAACTTGTCTTAAAACACAGTGTTGCGTGTGGAACGCCATCATTTTTTTGATTATAACGCTTATTGAAATACTACTTATTTTACATTATTGGCCTCCTCTTTGTGTGATATTTCGTAGCGTTCCCACTGTCGTCTAATAAACATTGTCCATATGAATTCTCCTTGTAGTACCCGTGGCGTGATGGCTTGCATGTTTGCCTGGTACGCGAGAGGTTCGTGGTTCAAATTCCAACAGAACCAAAAAATGTTTTCCACGGGTATCACGGGTATATCCGCGTTAGGAATTGGCAAGTCCTCCGAAAATGTATTGCCATGAAAAGCGCTTTAACGATTAGGCGTTCGGTATGAGCAGAAAATCGTAGGTCCCCTTCCCCCACAGGGCAATAGCGCCGGGGCGCCTCGCTCTGTTGCGCGCTACCCTATTTATTTTGATTTATATGAATTCTCGTTGTGTAGTAGAATAATAGGTACATATTTTGAATTGAAACTTTTTTACAACAAGATGCAGTTTGAACATTCGTATACGCCTTGCTTTTTCCGAAGTTCAACTAGTTGTAATAAAAAAATATCAATCATTAAAAAAATCAAAGCAACTTTATTCGTAAATCTTTTTTAAACAAAGGGCTCGATGCTAATTTCCACAACAGAACAAGGTGTTGATAGTTCAAATGCTTGAAGAACAGTCGGATGTAATACTCCAATTCTTCCTAAACAAACGTTTTTATACATAACATTCGCACACCGCCCAGGAAAGAAGCTGGCATCTATAAAAAAGAAAGTATGTGGTAAGCAAAAACGCCTTTCGTGTATGTTTCAAGGTACTAACCATCCGATGCTTGCAAACAATACCCATTGTTTGATTTCCATGGTACTTCTAAAAGTTGCATTACACGGTCCAATAAACCATGGACTACCTCAAATCCAGCCGATTTACTGCAGTTTATAGCACACAGTCTGCGCTCGTTTCTTGCGCCAACTTCTGTAGATAAACAAACAAAAGACTTCTTAAAGGATTCATCAGAAACAAAACAAATGAACCCACTAACCTGTTTCATCGTCAGCCAGAACAACATCGCTGATTTCAAATAATTTAAGAGGAAGCGGCATTTTGCGGTTTGCTACAAGTGTCTTAAGAAGACCTGGTAATAAGGAAGTCCTAACAACCTGAAATTCAAGAGTTTTTGGGTTTGAAATATGAACAGCTGGCAAATTTTCGATGACTCTGTTCATTTTAGTTCCTATGTCATCGCGTGAACATAAAGTAAAGGTCAAGGCTTCAGTGAATCCGGCTTGAGCAACTTGTTCGCGTAATTGTTCCGTAAGCTTATTCAATGGAAATTGTTTTGCAATGTGCATGAACGACGGCAATGATTTGGGTATGTTGTTGTAACCAAAGGCAATTGCAACATCTTCGTAGATATCACACGCGTGAATAACATCGTGTCGCGTTGGAGGAATTCTAACAAGTAATTCATCTTCAGATTTCAGTGATGTTTCTAGATACATCTTGGTGAGCATGTTGGCCATTTTTAGTGGCTCCTCCGATATGCCAACAGCTTCGTTTGCCTTAGCAACCGATATCGTCTCTGTACGGTATGCAATTTCTGGGAAGGTTAAGACTTTCCCATCAGGATATTCAACATTGCATGGTTCAATGGTAAACTTCTCGGCACAATGAGCTGAAAACATACACACAATTGTGTCAAGTACTACTTTGGCTTTAGTAAGATCCGTTGCAGTGCATTCGATGAACACGTTTTTTGTTTTGAGTGTTATTTTTGATTGATCACCGTTGATGATGGGAGGCATAGAAAGCACAACCCCGTTGGAGTCATAAATCACTGGGTACACAGGTGATTCTCTTATGATGGGTAAAAATTGTTTCAACTGAGCATGGGTTGAGTAGAATTCCATCAGTTCGTTTGCATTCATTTGTTTAGTTTGATTTAAAGGGACAAAGTTTATATTTTTGGGATCACGTGCTTCGTATGTGAAGGGCCCTTGAATCATATCCAAGTCATGTGTACCAATGGCAACGAGTGAACGCTTCCTGCATATGTTATGGTGCAACTTATCCTATATTATTGTTACAAATAAAGTAGGTACATAAGAAAAACCAGTAAAAGGAGACAGTAATTTAGGTACTTGTAAATCGATGAATGAGTTGTATGATTCTTTGGTGAAAGTAACATTTCTTAGCACAGCAGCAACCGCAAAAGGACGAATTTGAGCAGTTTCGGGTAAAATTTTTAAGGTTTGTCGGGATGAGATGCCACCTTTTGGTTCAACCAATTTAAATTGAGGTGGTTTGATTCTGGAAAGAATTGCACACGTTTAATTTTTTGTGTGGTAAAACCTTTTAATTGTATTAACTTCTCTTGAAAAACGAGTAACCCAGTTACTAGACCCTCCATGCAAAGCAAATCATATCGATTTGCTGGAATATCAATGCGGTAGATGATTTCTTCAGATGCGTCTTGAGCAGCAGCAACATCACCTTGTTCTTTAGTCAGCATTTGCTTTTCAGTTGTCTGAGTATTTGTAGATGTTTTGTTATATCAGAAAATGAGACTTTAACTATACTATTTACTTACAACTTCATCCAACTCAAGCCCGAATGCGAAGCACAATTGCTGAAACTCGTCATCAGCTGAAAATTTTCAGGTTGGTTTTTGTTGGCATTTGGATAATTTTATTAAAATTTTACTCACTGTAGTTCTTTTCCAGGGCTTTAAAGAGCAAATCACGCTTTACACCAATGGTCGGCATTTTCTTTGACTAGCAATAAATTAAAACCCCTTTGTAATTGAATAGTTTGAAAGGTTATTATTTTAACAAATGCAACGCTCAATGCTGTCGTGGTCGATGGTCGTCGTACTCGTCGTCGTGTATTTTTTGACAGGAATACACAATGGGGGCATTCAACGCATTAAGTTTTCTGATAGTCTAACTTTTTTTGCCCTGGGATTGGTCAGAAATTCAGTTTTCATGTGACTCTGGCCAATCAGAGGCCGACAAAATTAAAATATCTGAAAAACTGAATTTTGATGAAAGCGCCCAATGCAAAAATTATTTTCCACCAAGGATGCCAATCTACTTCATAATGATGTATATCTACTTCATTTTACTTATCGCAAGATCTACTACTATACTCCAACCAACTGCCTTATCATCATATGTATAAAGAGAAGCAATAAAGTTGTTAAGAGTATTGTTATTCTTGTTTATTTTAAGTGGCTGGTAAGTTATTATTTTTTCCGTTCTCTACTACGTTTTGTATATACATGCTATGCTACACTTTCTGGGTTATGCATAGGCAACTCTGTTTCCAACCAACAAAACAGTTCCGAAAAACCTTGAGTGCGTCCAGTCAAAACTGTTATACATTTGGAATTCTTTTTTTTTCAACCGTGTAGACAATTTTGTCAATAGCCCTGTTCACACTGTACGATTAGTTCGACAGACTTGGGCTTGAACGACCAGTGCTTGATAGTGTGAACGCTTCAGACGACCGCTTGTCCAACTTGTTGGATGGTTTTCAATTTTTGAAAATCTAGAAGTTGGACGGAGTGGAAGTGTATGTGACATAAAATGTGACATAATAAAATTGGACGACAAGCTCGATAAGTGTGAACGCAAACTAGATCAGACCATCCAACTTCCATCAAACGAAGTCTGTCCAACTAATTGTACAGTGTGAACAGGGCTAATGAAACGCACTTATTCAGCCCTATTATGGTAACAGATCGGAACGAAATTCTTTCCGATTTGTAGGAAACGTAAGAAATTTTTTTATTATGGTAACGTTTCCGATTGCTTAATCGGACATCTATCCGAAAAGAACGAAACAATGCGATGAAATTGTCAAATTTACAGCAACGCGTTTAAGCGGGGAATACACGATAGAATTATCGTATGCGACTTGGATCGCATAGTCAGGAATTACACGAGGCATGGTGAGACAAGTCTCACATGAGTGCGAAAAAGAAAGGAGATGTGAGGAAATGAGATGCGAAAAAAACTTGTCGGTGAGTACCGGCTACCGGGCCGATTTTTAGCAGGCTCATTTGCTTTTTTCTTTTCTCATTTTCTCTTTTTGCTATGTTGCTTTATTCGTTATTCCGTGTTGGTGAGATGAACGGTATGTATCATAGCGAGCAACGACATCCTGAGCCGAGGTACCTCAGTGTGATGGAAACCCTGGACGACGACATCATCAAGGACAACGAGGACACCATATCGTTTTACGCTGACACAGGGTCAGCCTACCACCGCGGCTAAATGCCATTAAACCTCTAAAATCATCTTTAAAACCACCAAGGACAACCGGGAGTGAACACCCTGAGGAAGACAAAGACAACCGACTTCTTTATTGTAATATTTATTTTTTGTCATGTAATTTTATATCTTATAATATTCTAATCTTAAGTCATTGTATACCGTTAGGCCCCCTATGTGCCAACAAATGTAAATTTTTTCCAATGTTATCATATGTTAGTTGTAAGCCAAATTGTAAATATTGTTCAATAAAACAAACTTGAACTTGAACTTGAACTTATGTATCATAGAGGAAAAGATAACTTTGAACGTTATAAAAGCGAACGAGAATAAGCATTCAAAGCGAAATGAAGAATTGTCAAATTTGAGACGTGAGCCTGCAAAATTGTCGTGTAATTGCGATTGTCTCACGGGATGGAAATTTAAAAGTGCGTGTCCACACGTGTTATGCCCATAACGTTATATCGGTCGTTTCTAGGCAAGAGGGGTGAGGAAGAAAGAGGCTGGATGCGCAAAATGAAAACTGAATTATCTGCGCAAGCAGTACACTTTGCGTGTCCAGACGTGTTATGCTCATAACGTTATGCTTATTTCAATACAATTTCCAACAACAAAATGGAGAATTTTTGTGAGGAATTATAACAACGTCTGGACACTAGGTGTTATGGGCATAACGTTATGGGCATACCACGTCTGGACAGGGACAAAGGTACGTCAAAAATGAGACAAGTCTCACGATACATCGTGTAATTCCTGACATACGATCGAGTTTGGTTTTGAGTTGGCATTCTACACTGCGACATCAGTACAGCGGTTCACTTCATGCACACACACGATACAATCTACCATGCGATGTGCGATTATCGGTACGATAATTGTATCGTGTATTTCCCGCTTTAGAGAAACTCATTTATTAGCGGGAAATACACGATACAATTATCGTACCGATAATCGCACATCGCATGGTAGATTGTATCGTGTGTGTGCATGAAGTGAACCGCTGTACCGATGTCGCAGTGTAGAATGCCTTGAACTCAAAACCAAACTCGATCGTATGCGATCCAAGTCGCATACGATAATTGTATCGTGTATTCCCCGCTATTGGATTATTATCATTAAACTTCGTCCATTCTATTATCTGACAAACCTTAAACGTGGAAAAAAATGTTTTCTACAAAGTTTTTGTTTCTACAACCTATATATATATAACGCTATAAAAGAAGCTTGCAAAAACATTCGCTTCCAATCGAACGTTCGATTCGCTACTCATAATAGGGACCTAAATGTGAAAATGGTTGGAACGCATTCGGAGTTCATGCGATGCATGCCGATTTCTTGGTTTTCTGTTCTATCCGATGTCTTGTACGTAAACAAACAAAAAAAAACATGAATTCTGAGGAGGGGACAGAACAATAATTGTAAATAAACATTTTAATTCATTTTTTTCATTTCTAATGTCACTTTCCATTGGACGAAAAGAACCGTCCAGGAGCGTCCAGAAGCATTCTTAAACCGTTCCATTGGTGCAAAAAGATCGCTTCTCATGATTCTGAGGAGTGACAGCCGCTTCTCGATTTGAAGTGAGAACTGGGAATCGACTCAGAAGCACTAACACATGTTACTCAAATGTCAAAATGAAAAATTTCTTCAAGGAATATTTTTTAAGAGCCATGGGTGTTCCATTGGTTTTTAAAATGAGTGCTTCCCCGAGTGAAACCAATGGAAAGCGCCATAAGTTTTGTTCTTTTTTGTTTGCTTGACGTTCTTCTCTCATATCGATGAGCTTCCAAAAATAATTCTGCGCCATCCATGATTCACAGACTCACCTGCAATTTATTCCACATATGTTTAATGTCAACTACATGCGTCAGTGTTTCCTTTACGAAATGGGTACCATGTTACGATCGGAACTTCTCTACGATCGTATGTTTCTCCGATCTGTTACGATGATAGGGAAGTAATGTCTCATGTGAGCCTGGGCTCGTGAGACATCATGTGATAAGGGACTAACCATCACGGCACGTGTACCACGATGCTCCATGTAAGTTTAAAAACAAGCGTGCTGAACTATTTTTTTTGCGATCACTTTACACAGATCAACGAATATCTGATAACAGAAAAAGCATCTTTATTTCAAATATCGCCATTTACTTACTGTACATCGCAAACATTCTTAACCGTGTGTGTAAGGTCTAAACACACGATCGCGGTGTAAAAAATGTCCTTCATTTTAGAGTCCATTTCTCCATCACAGTGCCTGTAATACAGTTTTGATCCATCTTGGACAGGAAAAAACAATATAAAAAAAGACAATGCATTTTGTTATTAATATTGATTATTCAGGTAAATTCCATTCACTTTCATTTATATGAACATTTGAATCTGAATTTATTCGTCTTAATTTTCTGTTTAGCTTTTGTTTTAAGAGTTTTGTTTTACATAGTTAACATTCTACATTCACTAATTAGTATGTATAAATTAAATCTTGTTGGTTATCAATATTTTCGTGGTTTTTCTTATGCTAAATATCTTGCTTGTTATTTGCTCTCACAAATTGTAATTTACATTTTTTTTCTTCAATTATATTTAATGTTATTCTTTTTTATATCTTTATTTTCATTATTACTTTTTTCTTTATTCTAAATAATTTATCAGTGCTAATTTATTTACAGTTTTAACGGTAAGTTGTTATCCTATTTATTGTATAGTACATAATAGAAAAAAAATTAACACTAAACTTGCATATTCACTTAAAAGCAACATATATATATTTATGTATATATACTAATTAAAAACAAAATACATGTGATGTGTTTTTGTTTTAAACATGCATTGTTTACATGTTTTTGTTTATAGTTTTGTTCTTGTTAAATTTTTAATCACTGGGCTGTTGAGTGGTGTTTTGCGTGTATACTTAAAACGCTAATAGTTATATTATGTTGTATATATTTTGTGTGGGTGTTTTTTTTTTTTTTTTTGTCTTCAATTCGAGTGACATTCATTACATCATTTTCTAATTACTCCGGCAAAGCGCCCTATAGACAAGCTGTAAACGCACAAAAATTGCTTCTGTTTTTGTTATAACACAAATATATAAAATAAAAACCGAATGCACATACCTTACAAAATATTCAACATTGAAATTTTACAAAGTAGACCATTCTTAAATGAAACTTGTAATAAAAAAAGAATCAAAAATAATAACCATTGATAATTTTATAATAAGAGTAATAATAATACGACGAGTTATAAAGCACAAAGAATAATATCAAAATCTCTCTTTATAAGGTACATAAATATTCAAATTAATATATGAAAAAATCGTTTAGTTATATTGTTTTTTAATACTAAACATGACACACGAGGACTTACTTTTCTAAAACACTCTCTAACTTAATCGTTTAGTTTCTCGGAAATCTTTTCTCTTTTATTTTACATTAGAAATTTGATGTATATATATATATAAAAAAAAAATTAAACAAAAACAAATCTTTTATATATTATTGCAACTGGGATGTAATCTAGCTTAGATTTTGAATATATTTTTTTATATATATATATTTGTTTTAATATTTTCCCCGTTTCGTACATATTAAGATAAAGAGTTCAATACAATAGTGTTAATAATATTAATTGGATTAATGTTTTTTCTCTTTCTTTTGAAATTGTATAATAATTTCAATTTTATCTAGTTTTAAGAAGAATTTTTATTATCTTCTATGCATACACAACAAATACAATATTGTGTGGGCTTATTTGCTGTTTGTTTTTTGTTTGATTACACGCTGAATTTGATTTCGTTTATTAGGTATGTATGTGATCTTATCTTTTGAAGGTTTTATTTCTTGGTTGTGTTACTCCATAGAACGTTTAACAACAAATATTTATTTTAAATATGTAGCTATGTGAGTAAGTCGCATTCTAATTGGTAAATTGGTTATACTAATTGTTAAATTGTATTGTTTAAATTGAGTTATTTTTTTTTTTGTTTTCTTATCATGGTTTTATGGACTTAAGTTTAAACATTATTCAATTTAAGAATTTGATTATTGCAATTCAACTTATAGTTCTCGTGTTTCTGTTTTGTTCGCACTTATTGTTAATTTTAATATCCTAATTTACCATTAAAGTATGAGATTCCATTGGAGCTGCTGAATCGTAAAGAGTATCTGTATCTTGTGTGGGCTCACCTTGTAGCTGACATTGATTTGTAAGGGTGCCAGCACCACAGTCACAAAAGAACCTGTAAAATAAGGTAAAACAAAAACATTAGACTTTTGTATTTAAAAAGAAACCGTTTCGCAATCTCTAAATTTTATTTTATCTTTAGTTTACATTGTCAACTATTTAGTTGGACAGACTTCATTTGATGGATGTTGGACTGTCAAACTGTCAAATTTGTAATCCAACTGTATTTTGCTTTAAATTTTCACAAAAGATCTACGTTATCACAGCAGAAATTACGATTTAACTTACAACTATGTCCTCGATGAACATCCTTCCTGGCTTACAAAACATTTTATTTTATATAAAACTAGCGACCCGCCCCGGTTTCGCACGGGTACAACCCTGATACTAAATACACTACAGAAAAACTGTGAACATTTAAATTAATTTGGAGTAAAACAATTTCCCTTTCCCTATACCACGAAGATTTCCTGTATATATGTATCTTATGTATTTAATTGGATGAGGAATGATACTGTGTCGTTTAAAATAGCTTGGTAAAAAATCCATATTTTTATTTGTAATATGTAAGAGATAAAAATGGTAACTGTGTGTTATCCTTAGGAGATAAACATATGCTTTCGCGGATTTCTTATTCATCTTTTTAAGATATAGAATTCCGTAGTACATAAATTTGATATATCTCGTAGGTTTAGCCAGCGTTTGCAATGTAAGCGCAGAAGAATATGTTTGTTAAGGCATCAGATTACAAATCTTTAAATTGTATTGTACATAAAGGGTTTTCCAATAGGTATGATATGATTTTGCAGTGGCGTTTCGGCCATTTGTAGTATGTAATGATCTGTCATTTGTTTTTTATTGCATTCAGAAGTGTTTACAATTTAACCATTGAACCACCATAAACGTCGTGAACTGTCTGATTTTGATTTGGAACAACTTGAAATCAATAACGATATTTTTAAGAAAATCATCTTTTCCGATGAGGCTTACTTTCATCAAACCCACAAAATATTCATGAAAAACCATTACATTTACCTAAATTTACTGTTTGGTGTGGTTTTTGGGCTGGTGGAATCATCGGTCCGTACTTCTTTCAAAATGAAGCTGGTAACACCATTACTGTCAAGGGAGAGCGGTATAGATCGATGTTAACCAACTTTTTATGGCCGAAATTGGAAGATATTGATTTTGACAACATTTTGTTTCAAAAAGACGGGGCTACGTGTCACACAGCAAATGCAAAAATTTAATTATTGCCAGAAAAATTTAGAGACTCGATTATTTCAAGAAATTGTGATATTGAATGGCCTCCAAAAAGTTGTAATTTAACACCATTACACTATTTCTTGTAGGGTTAGTTGAAGTCATTGGTCTTTCACAATAAACCAGATTTTCTTCAAGCCTTACAAGTCAATATTAAACGTGCCATTCATGATATACGACGTGATTTAGTGGAAAAAGTGCTCGAAAATTGGGTTCATCGCATTTGTTGCTGCAGAAAAAGTCGTGGTATCCATTTGAATGACATTACATTTTATTTAAAACTTAAATGTATTGATTGAGCTGCACATTAAATAAAACATATTTGAATTTCCTTAACAGAAAGTGTGTTTTTTCAAAAAAGAAATCATATCACTCTTATTGGAAAACCCTTTATAAACCTTCCTCTTGAATCGCTCTATTCATTAAAAAAAAACCGCATCAAAATCCATTGCGTAGTTTTAAAAATCTAAGCATACATAGGGACATAGGGACAGAGAAAGCGACTGTGTTTTATACTATGTAGTGATAGTGATAATGATAGTGATAGTAATAGTGATATATTTTACTTCATATTTTTTTCTCATAAAATATCTTAATTCTTAATGTTTCACAAGAAATTTTACTCAAGTTGGACAGACTCTAGTTTAAATTATAAGATTTGCCTGTTCAACTTCAAAATTATTTGGGAACTTTCCAACAAGTTGGACAGGCGGTCGTTTGAGGGTTCACATTTCTCATTGTCCAATATTGGTCGTTTAAACCAAAGTCTCTCCAACTAATTGTATAGAGTGAACTGCGCTTATGTTTTTTTTTTACTTGGTAGGTTTGTTACTCAACTTTATTTGCCTCTTTAACTGATAAAATTAAGATACTTTTTTAAAATTAGACCCATATTTACACAGCAATCTTCATACACATACATTTGTTTCGTTAAAAGACATATAGCAGACACAGGGATTCACTGACATAAATAACTAAACATGAAATGTTAATAAAACGACTTTTCCATCAAAAATTTTTCAAAACTACATATTTTCGACTGCGACGCTTCTCACGCTAATATGTGTTGTAGGGGTGAGAAATTATGTGTATTTTTGACAAATTTAAATTTGGTGCACTTGAAAGTTTGATGTTATTGTTAATTCATGTTTTCACTTTCCTATTGCTTGTTGCTTTTGTAAAATGTACACATTCATATATAGGGTGGCGCAAGAGCAAGAATGCTTTTGTTACACGAGATCAATTTGTGATACACTTATTCAATTCGTTGGGTTTCCCAAAATTAGCAGATTGACAGTGTATAGTGAATTTACAGAAACTTATTTCACTGCCAAACTCCAAGTAATCAATCGAAATAAAATGTATCTAATATGTTGACCAAAATCGAAGCTAGCTCAAATCTACTACGTTGTTTTTGCTTGATCCGCCAACAGACAGGCATATTCACCGTTCAGTTGTGTGTAAATGTAAAAAAAAATAATTACGCGTTATGCACTTACCTATCGTGTCTGATAAATTCAACATCATGGCCAGCGTGACAATTTTTGATGCAATTGACACAAATTGCATTCCGATCGGTTGTATTGCACGTTTGACAGCGATAGAAATCATGCATAGGAAAAGAAGTGTAACTGCTTATCTTGTACAAACATTGTCCCCCCGATACTGCCTTTTCTACTTCATCTTCGTTGTTAAAGATATTGTTTCCTCTAACTATTGGTTGCACTCCACTTGCTAAACACAATCCTCCAAATTTGTTTTTGAATATTTGATTATGCTCAAGTGTGGCTGTGGCATTATTTGTTATTTCTACCCCTGCTGCCTGACCATCGTAGATGCGATTTCTTCTCAAAATCGGATGACTTTGTGTTGAGATCAAAACGCCGGCTTGAGTATTGCGGAATATATCGTTCTCTTCTAGAATACCCTTACCGCCGTTGAATATGCAAATGCCGCCATCACGGCCATCGTAGATTTTGTTTCTTTTTAATGTTGGGTTCGAATCAGTTTTAATCCAAACTCCCGCCATGGCATTGTCAAAAATTTCATTTTGTTCCAACAGCCCAAGTCCGCCATTGTAAACCAATACTCCGCCGTTTTGACCACCCCAGATCTTGTTTCCCCTGATAACTGGATTACTGCCAGTTCGGATTTGCACACCCGAATACAGATGGTTAAAGATGTCATTATCTTCTAACTTGCCATGGCCATTGTCGTAAAAATATACACCAACCTGACAACAACAAAACAAAAAACACTTAAATGTATTACATCTTATGAGACAGTATAATCCAAAGTGTATACCTGTTTGCCAGAGTGAATGCGATTCCGTCTTAAGACAGGTGTACTTCCCGTTGTGATCCAAACACCGGCTAATGTATTCGAATACACTTCGTTTTCCTCGATAAGTCCTTGTCCTTTTTCATGCACATAAATGCCTCCGTGCTGACCATGATGTATTTTGTTATGACGTACAATAGGATCGCTATTGGTACGAATTTGAATTCCAGCCAGTGCGTTCCCATATATGTTGTTATGTTCAATAAGGCCCCGGCCTTCGCCAAATATGTACACCCCTCCTTGATGGCCGTTATATATTTCATTTTTTCGAATAGTAGGATTGCTGTTGGAAGTTATCCAAACACCTGTTAAATGGAAACAATAAATCAATACCAAGTAAAATCAGATAAAACAAATAATATGGACGTTTACATTAATATTTAAAAAAAAGATAATAAAACTACTGCACAAGTGCAATAGTTATATTTGTCACAAATGTTCATAGTCTGGGCTTTTTCATCTAGTCGAAATTCACAATACATCCATAGAAAGAAGTACCTGAGCAACTGCCCTTTTAGCAGGTGACCGCTTGTCTTAGAATATACGGTTTCAAGATTGAAAACTCTTTTTCGGTTTGAAAAGGTTATTTTAAGAGGTTGGTTTGGTTGGATTTACTAATAAGCTATTAATTTATTTAAGCATGCTTTTTTATATTTAATTGTTCTTACCGGCAAAATTATTGGAATGTATACGATTCTCGATGAACTGCCCCAGTCCGTTTTCATGGACATAAATGCCACCAGTCTGACCATGATGAATTTCGCATTTTACCACAGTGGGATTAGCACCAGCCTTAACTTCAAAACCAGCTATTCTGTTGTTGTGAATATCATTTTTTTCAAAATAACCCTAAAACAATTCGAGATTGGTATAAAATTAACAATTCATTTTCAAAATTAGTCAGGCTATACCATTCCATTTTCAAAAGTAAAAATTCCAACGTCACGCCCGTGGTGGATGTGATTTTCTCGCATAATGGGGCTAGCAAAGTTTTTTACCCAAATTCCAGCTAACGCATTGCGGCTAATCTCGTTGTGCTCGTAGGTTCCTTGTGCATAATCAGTCACATAGAGGCCAACATTCTCACAGTCACTGATGTCGCAGTTTCTGATCGCTGGGTTAGCATTTAGTCCTCCAACACACACTGCCGCACCAACTACCGAGGAACTGCGTATAATGCAATTGTCCACTGTTGGACTACAGTTTTCGCCAATGTCTAAACAGTAATGCTTGTGGTGCGACACAGTCGATGTAACGTCAGGCGAGAACTTCAAGGTAATGTAACCAACATAAGAAAATTTAGCGCCTTCGACAAACATCACCGTCGAGCCGGCCTCCCTCTCCAGAATCACTGATTCAGCTACGTTGCCTGGTGCAGCACCAATAAGGGCCATGTCTGAGTCTATAAACAAGTATTCACCCTTATAATGACCTGCATGAAGAAATATTAAGCTGCCAAGATGTTCTGGGCTTGTATTTTCTTCAGCCCCATACAAATTGGAAACATTCTGTTGAGAGCTTAGACCAGAAATACTATTCGGCATGCCTCCTATATTTGCGGCGGCGTTTAAAGTAGGATTATTTGTTGAGGCATTGGGAACTTTGTCATCGGGATAGTCAAGAGCTGCTTGAATTGTATTGAAGTGAACTATATTACGACCTTTCAGCTTTTTATCCTGATAACCAGGACGCACATGAATGCCCCGATAAAGCTGTCGAAAGCTCTCTTTCCAGGGATTTGCGTAGTCCGAGTCCTCGGGCTTCACAAAAATGTACTTACAAATCTCTGGATTGAATAGTGGCAGATCATATTCATAAACAGACTGGTAGAGGCGCTTCCATAATTCTGTGTCATTAGCAATTGTATTGAAACGCTTGCAAACTAGAGACAATCGACAAAGGTCTTGCTCTAGTAAATAGGAAAATATTGTAAGAAGCACCTCGTCGGGCATTTCATATTGCAGATAGTGGGCAGCGGAAGGTCCACTTGTGTCTGTACTGGTTGCAGTATACATTCTCTTGGATCGCTTTCGCGCCGGAAGCATATAACAGCTGTCTTCACAGTTTGAGGAGGCAGACGTAGATGTCGATGGAGTGATTGCGTGGTAGTGGTTTGGGAGATTGCCAGCACAAGACACTACACTTGAAGAAGGTCCAGTCGACGGCACTGTGGCTGCGGAGCATGATGCTGTTGCATTGCCAGCAGCACTGCTCGTATTAGCAACGCACCATTGCTCATGGCTAGAAGAGGGTAATTTCCGACGCAGATCATACGGCGATTGGTGGCAGCAACCTACGGATGAGCAATTGCTTACTGTTGCGGCTGAAGCCGCAACTGCAGTTGCATTGGCTGACGTTGAAGGCATTACAAAGCCTGATGTTGATGCTGCTGTAAGGTTCAAGAAATGTTTGTTTTGATGTTTATGTTAGTTCAAGTTTGTTTTTTTATACTTACTTGTACTAACGACTGTGCTACTATTTGTGTTTGTCATGGAATTTGTGCTGTCTAAAGGTAAGAAAAGAGATAAAACTCAAATATTTTAATCAAGTTAATATCTTTTGTTAATTACTTGTGCAATTTGATGATGAAGAACTAGTGCTGGTGGCGGGCAATCCGTTTCCTCCCCCTGAGCCACTCACACCGCCACCACCATTAGTGGACGTCGCAGTCGATGAGGAAGATGTGGATGCTGCGGCGGCAGAAGATGACGATGAGGATGACGATGAAGTAGAGGAAGTGTTTGATGATGATGATGACGTTGACGGGCCATTTGTGTTGCCACTTGAATTGAATGAGTTTGGTGAATTTATTGAACTAGAAGATGAACTTGAACCACCCGTAGCAGCAGCAACGCTGGGGCCACCAGCTCCTGGAGGTGCAGCTCCAACTGTGGGCAAGTTTTGTAGCAATGGTTCCAGAACATTATCTAATTTAAAAAAAAAACAAGGTTCAAGTTTTAAAATTTAAATTTAAACATTTACATTCGTTAAACAAGAAAGCCATATCCAACTAAGAGTTTACCCTGACAAACAACTCAAAAACCGTCAGCAAAAAAAAGAGGATCGAAGCTTTAAAGTGGTATAGCCAGTTGCCAGCCCAATTTTGATGCAAATCGCAGAAACCCAGCCAAGAAGTAAAGACGCAACTTTTAGCAAAAGTTTACAACAGCTCTTTAAAAACGAGTGTTTGACAGCGAGCACATTTCTGTCTTCTCTCTTCAGCAAGCAATCACGAAGATTTGATGTACTGGAATAGGATTTAACAAAAATATTCACTCGCAGTGAACAGGTAACAAACATGTTTTTTTTTTTTAAGATTTATGAGAATTTGAATTTTTGATTTTTTAACGCGATTTAACTTTTGAAAACTGATCTTAACCTATTCGGACCATTTCGATTTTTTAAATTGTTTTTTTGTTCTAAGTAAGAATTCAATTCATTCACAGATAATTTACGGAAACATTAGGGGTGGTATTCACCAAGAAATCTTAAACTAAGTGCCTCATAAACCTATTCACCGACCACTATTAGTGCAGATTTAAGCCTTGCCCAAACTAACGCGGTGAGCGCGTGCGATGCGATTGCGATAAGTCAAATCCCTATGTATTAAGTCAAACGTCCATAATGCTATGTCCGCACCTGAGAGTTAACCTGGGTTATCTCAAAACAATCCCAAACCAACATGATAACCAAGTGGTTTGCCATACAAAACGAAACCTTTTTAGTCACTGGGTTTCGAGATAACCTACTCGAAACCAAGCGCGCTGAATGCACTATTTCCAACATTCCATTGAATTTGACATTTAAGAGAGTGGAAGTGAGTGGAGAGAGAATGAATTCTCTCATACGTCGTTGACGTTCTGCTCACACTTTATGTCTGTCTCTTTTTAACTTAAGACAAAAAGATAAACTTAAAACTTTTTGGTATATGCGGACACTACTTGGTTAACTCAAACCAAACTGGAACGAAACCCAGGTTAACTTCAGGTGCGGACATAGCATAAGATTACATAGGGATTTGACTTATCGCAATCGCATCGCACGCGCTCACCGCGTTGGTTTGGGCAAGGCTTTATGAGCGCTCATAACACTTAAGAGTGGTCGCTACCATTCTTAATAGTGATGTGTCAACTCGGTTTCATAAACCGAGTCAAACCGAGTTGAGCCCAAACCGAGTTGACTCGGTTTACATTTTTTCGAACCGAGTTGGCAAACCGAAGAAAAAACCGAACCGTCAACCAAATAATTAAAATGAAATTAATGCAAGCAGACCGAGTTCGCTTGAACATAATCAAAACTACCCTCCTTTAGTTGCGGTCTGTGCCAAACACAATGCACTTATGCATATAAAGTCGATAGTCGACTGGTAGTAGTATGTAAAGCATCAAAGCAAGTGAGTTATTTGCGCAGGCATACAGAAACACACACATCTGTTAAACTTGACTCGGGATATTTTACAGAAAATTAATTCCTAACTCGAGTTGCAGTATGTATCCAAAACATTCAAACCGTCTGCCTATCAACAGACGACAATGAAAAAACCGAACCGCAGGCCAACTCGGTTTGACATGACTCGGGATAAATTAATTTCCCGTATAGCTACAATGGATACATACTGCAACTCGAGTTAGGAATTAATTTATCCCGAGTCATGTCAAACCGAGTTGGCCTGCGGTTCGGTTTTTTCAACGACAATGAAAAAACCGAACCGCAGGCCAACTCGGTTTGACTTGACTCGGGATAAATTAATTTCCCGTATAGCTACAATGGATACATACTGCAATCTGCAACTCGAGTTAGGAATTAATTTATCCCGAGTTGGAATGCGGTTCGGTTTTTTCATTGTCGTCTGTTAATAGGTAAACGGTCATAGTATTGAAGGAAAAAGCGCAAATATTATTTTTGTAAACCGAGTTAGCCAACTCGAGTTACAACTCGGGTTAATCTAAATCCAACTCCGGTTAACCCGGTTTGTAAATTTTACGGTTTGGCACATCACTAATTCTTAAGTTATGAGAGGTTGTTGTTTTAAATAACTTCGAAAATTCGGAATTTACTGACAGCGTCATTTGCGGTTGTTATTCAAAAATCAAAATGTACATCGTGTCAAAGTGTGGGTTTTTTAAATAACTGTTGAAAAAAATAAGAAATTCGAATTATGCTTTGCAATACAGAGAATGAATTTATTTTACGTTCTACCTTTTCTTAAATTTTCTGTTTTTGGTTTGCTTAACAGCTGATTTTGACAATTGACACTGAAATTTTCGAAGTAGTTCGAAAAGTGTGCGTTCACAGGCTCAACACCCTTATTTTTCGAATATTCGAATTAGCTTAGACTAGACCCTATTATTGCTTGGTGAATAGCACATCCAAATTTAAAACTAAGAGCCTCTTAGCCTTAAGAGCGCTCTTAAGATTGTTTGGTGAATACCACCCTAGGTTTGTTCTTTGAAGCCCTAGGGTCGACCTGTTGTCACCTCAAAGCGTTTTTTGAGAAACCTAAAACAATAACAATTAGATTCACTTGCCGCTTACAAAATGACAACCTCACAGACCTACAAATTTTTGTCTATCACAAACTCCCAAATTAGAAAGAGCTCTTTATAGCCCATTTACTCTCAGAGAACTTTCAAATTTCTTTCGCAGGGCAATACCCGTAGGGATACGAAACTCCTGTCTAAATTGAAAAGTTTTTGCAAACATCGCTAGTCACAATGTTATCATTCCTGTACACTCTTGGAATATTTGGCGAAAAGAATTTAGC
The DNA here is from genome assembly GCA_914767635.1 of Melanostoma mellinum. Classification (NCBI taxonomy): domain Eukaryota; kingdom Metazoa; phylum Arthropoda; class Insecta; order Diptera; family Syrphidae; genus Melanostoma; species Melanostoma mellinum. The sequence continues at coordinate 7,165,373 of OU612058.1, read as the reverse complement.
CAAATAACCAGTAATCAATTGAAAACGCTACTGAGTACATACATAAGTGGGTCAAAATAAAATCAATTATATAGGTCGGCAGCCACGTAGATTTCTTCCAGAGCCGCTGATTTTTATGGAGCTAGACGAAAAAGAAGAATACGTTTTTTGTTACCTTAATTTTTAAGGTATCAATACCTACTCAAAAAAAAAATGATGAATTTTATGTTCTTATTCATGTTCTTTCAAGAAATATTGTTCAGGCAAACTAACTGTAAAATAACGGCAGGAATAAAGAGTCAAAAGAAGAACGTGAATATTAAAATCGGAAAAATAAACACATAAAGTTGCACTTATCGAGGTAGCTATTTTGAAAAGTTGCACTTATAGGGTCAAGACGTGTTACGATTTTAGTGTTGCGAAAATCGAGGAGTTGCACGAATCGAGGGTTGCGCAAACCGAGTCCGTACTGTAGATGGTTTTAACATTTTTCCTGAATGTCACTTTCGTCCATATAAAAAGTACGGGAAACGAAGGACGAGACCGGGATCTTTAAAACTCCGGACCCTTGCAACGCCGGGTGGCTCAGCTAGTATAGTATATGTTATCTATCTTTGCGTAATGTATCATCTAAAATTCCAAACAACTTTTGAAATTGGTCAAATAGTTTTCAGGTTTCAGTTATCGTTCCCGTTATTGTTCTCGTAGGAAAATAGGGATGACATATTAGGTCTGTTTCTTTACTTTCTGAGTAAGTTTGGGAAAAGCCCCGGGAAAAAGTTTGGGCTCGGGCTTTTTAATGTAATATCCATCCGAAAATGAAAAGTAAAGAAACGCCTTTGGAATGTTTCTTGCTGAATTACGTTTATCATGCACTCTCAGTAGAGATACTAAAAAACATACAAACAATTTTGTTTCAGAAACGTGTTAAAGTGAGCTCATAGCAATGTTACATTGCATACTTAACATTATTTTGAATTTTCAAATCTACTAAGAGAGGTTATGCTTTCCATTTTTAATTCAATTCCAAAAATAAATTTGAATTCAATCGAAATGTTTCGATCAGCTGATTTCACAAACAGCCGATTTGACAAGCAAGAAAGTGCACGAGCAAATTGTTCGGATAAATTCTTACTGAAGGGGAAGTGCCAAAAAAAATCTCTGCCACTTTTACGTAAAAAAAAGTAAAGACATACGTTTTGGGATCCCGGGATCTCACGGGATCCCACGGGTGAGTAAAGATACAGACCTATTGTATTATAAGTAGTTACTGAGGCATAAAAAAATGAATGAATGTTCGTTATTTACCTTCTAAAAAGCCATTTAGTTTTAGGTTTTTTATTTGAACTTAGTATAAATAATTGATATAATATAATATAATATAATATAATCGTGTAGGTATAATTTGTATTAACTTACTGTGTACATTTAGATATAATAAATTTGAATTTTTCTTTTAAAATCATTTACTTCTCTAGGAAGGTTATTAAACCCATGAAATCCCATGTAAAAAATTGTTCTTTGACCCCTTGATGTTCTAGATCTCTCAATTCCTCATTATATTTGAGATTTTGTTACATTACGGAATTTGCTCGTATGCTTTTACATAAGCACCCGGGTAGTAAATTGTTTTTAATTTTAAACATACATAACATAATACGCAAAACAATTTTTGGTTAACATTTATCATAGATCTTGTTATAGGTGTATAAACACTACACTTAAGAATTATTCGCATAGTTTTGTTTTGTAAAAACTGTATCTATATGACTTTGGGGACACATATAAGTGAGACTGGAGAGTAATCAAAATGAGGTTTGATTAAGTTATTACATTACACTTTTTACATATGTATATAGTTTAGCCAATGTGATCATTGAAATTTAGCTTTTCATCTAAAACAATACCAACATATTTCATTTGCTTTACAATTTTAATTGGTTCATCGTTTATTCAAAATTTATATTTGCAGGCTTACTTACAGGACTACATTTAAAGATCATACATTTTGTTTTGTTTACATTTAGCACCAGTCTGTTCATTTTAAACCACGTGTTCACCCTTTCCAGGTCTTGGTTTAGTTCCTCTATGCAATCTGCGGTGTTTTTCCCAGTGATGTAGGTATAATAGACCGTCGTCAGCATACAGAATAAGCTTTGAGAAACATACTACCTATCTCATTGAATTGAATTTCTACGTTTACATGAACTGGTGTTAATGTTAAACCATTTACGGAAGTTCGTTCCATTCTTTCCTTTCAGTGAGAATATGCGGATGAAGTATAGTCTTTGTTACGGAGGGATGATGTATCATCCTTAATTCGAAGGAATTTTTGTAATCGGTCAATTAGTTTTTAGGTTCTTCTTCTCGTTCCCGTATCGGTTTCCGTATAAGTATAGGGATGAAAAATAATCTAAGTTACTGATGGATAAGGTAGCATCCTAATTCTGAAAGAATTTGTGAAATCTGTCCAGTAATATCTAGGTTCTCCATTCCCGATCCCGTTCTCGGATATTTTTATCCGGAAATAATTATTTCGTGTAGGTCTATTAGTATCTACCTTCAAATCGTTTGGCTTGAAGAGCCGTTACATATTAATTATTACTTATTAAAGTACGAGTACCATTGTTAAAAAAAAAAAATTGGAAGCACAAACAAAACTATCAAAAAACAACGGAACATTTGGATACTATACCTTCATACACTATTTTGTTATCATTTTTGAAAGCCAGAAACGCTCCGTTCTGGTTGCAACGGTAACCTTTTGAACAAAACAGCTGTAAGAAGATACCTACGTTAAACCGTCAACTAATCATCAGAATCTTATCGCAATAGGAAACTCTTTTTAGCCAGAGTTCTAGGGAGAAAAAAATAAACTGACAAATGGGAAGTGCGTAGCTAATATTTATTCCTTTCACAAACTTTTATAAGAAATTCATTACTCTTTAACATTTTAAATAACTTTCTCCCTTCAAATCTACAAACCTGCTTAGCCCGTATGGGCAACTGAAATACTTAAGCAAATATTTTTTCGACCAGTTCAAAAGTTAACCCATTTTTCTGGTTGCAACGCAACCCAAATACTCAACTTTTAGTTAAATAAAAGGTGATTTCCGGGCATATTTAAAGAAAATAAAAAATATTTCTCCCATTCACACTGATAGAAATTAATTAATTTTATTTTCCCAATAACCAATGGTTGGAGTAAGTACTTCAGTAATTTGAATGCCCAGTGATACCTATGCCTACTATATCTGGAACTTTGAAAGACGATTTGTTTTTGCCTTACCTAACCGAATTTACCTGCGGTTCACTGCACTTGAAATGGCATCATCTTCAACACACGTTGAAAATTCAATAACAATCTTACTTTCCGCCTTATACTTATTTGTATAAATGCAAATTTCATTAGATACACAAAAATGCAGACTCCTTCTCAGTTTTTTCTTAATACACTTGACTGGTCACAGGAAATTAAGAAAAAAGAACCAATTTCTTCGATTAAATGTATCCTTATGCATTTCATTTTTTTTTCTTGGTCTTTTTTAATTCAAACAAGGAAAGGCAAAATACATTTATGGATCGATTTTTAAATAATCAGCGTGGAACTTTCAAACATTCAGAGATCCATCAGCATACACGTTTCTCTATATCTGTGGGCCAACTTACCAGATGCTCTCGAGGGCAAGGCAATTCGGTTTGCACCTTTCCGACGAGACCGTCTCACGTACGATCTGGATGATGTAAACGAAGCCATCGGCATCTTCAAATCTCTTCAGCGATTGTATGTATGTATGTATGTAATTTTATTTTTCACTTCAGCTAGTACACAAAGCGACTTTATGCTCAGAACAAAAAAAAAATTATTTTTTCACTTGGCAGCTATTTTTTTCTCTTTGAATCTGCTTCAAGTGTATTAAAGCTTTTGATCACTAAGAAGGTTTACAAGCAAGCCTTTGTGTCTAGGACACGTTTACTGGGCACGATCGAAGGACTTAGCGGGGCCGTGTCGTTTTTTCGGGGACTATTTTAGTGATTTTTTCAATCCCCTAAACAAAGAGCAGAAAACTGGTTCCAACCCGCGACGCCATATTTAATTTTCCCGATATACACACTCTGGACGGCATTTTTACAACAAAAATCTGAATCAATTTTCCACATTCGAATAGGAATTCAAACCCACACATCCAACAAAAATCACTACTACACGAACTCGGCGGCGAAGGCGAAAGGAAAAACTCGTACTTCTACTTGTATGCGAGACAAGTTGATGAAAAAAAAAACTTGGTTAACCACTGGGTTTTACTTTTCAAAAATTATTTCAAGCATTTTAAGTCCAAAATTAATGTTTTTTTACTTGATTGTATGGTTATTGGAATTGGAATTGTGTTAACAACTAAATTAATGCGATATTTAACGTTTAAATTGCATAATTTTCTACTAGAAAAAATCACTTGCAAGAAACTAGAAAGTTTAGCCCAAGTTGCCAAAGTATATGGACGAAAATTTTTTTGACGTTTTTATTTGAGGGTGGATTCACATGTTTTGTTTCACAAGGTGTGTTTCCTTTATTTACCAAAAACAAAATTGTATAATGGAATGGTATTTACAATCCGGTGTGGAAAAAGATGGACGATTGGAAAATTGTACTTTTTTATTTGAATCATGAACGAATTCGAACTATATATATATATCTAAGCTGCTGTGAAAATTTGTATGTATTATGTATAAGATATAACAGCTGTCAAACTGTCACGTTACCTGACAAATTTTCAAAATTCAATTTCTTTCATACAGTAGGGTCAGGGTTTTGTAGAAGTAAATATAAAGGTTCTCACAAACCAAAACGTTTTTGGAATTGAAGCAGCGACAGAAAAGCTGCTGTTATAGTAGCAGTACAAATGCAAGAAAACGGTGTGTTATTTTGTACCGTAGAGGTGTCGGTACTCTCACATGTCACAAATCAATTTTGACAACTGAATTTGCAACTGCAGCGACTATAAAAAAAACTTTGGTTTGGGATGTCAAAAAGGAATAAAAAAAGTTACTATGTACTAGTAACTATTTTCTGTAGAGTGCTAAAAAAAAGTAGTAATTTTTCAACGATGCAGGAGCACATAATTTTTAGATGCTTTTAAACTTTTTGTATCACAGATAGATCTCGTGTTACAAAAGCAACAATATAAACAAATGGAAGTTGCGGGGCAAGAGATATAATGGGTTTCTCTATTGTTCTTTATTCCTCTAAGTCCCTGTCCACACGTGTTATTCCAATAACGTTATATCGGTCGTTTCTGGGCAAAAGGGGTGAGGAAGAAAGAGGCTGGATGCGCAAAACGAAATCAGGGGCCGAATTACAGCTCACGATATCGAGTGAGTGAGTGGCATTAGAGATCGAGTGAGTGAGTAACCATTTTGGAATTACAGCATACGTGACCTCTCGTATCGTATTGCTCTTCAAAATTGTACTAGTATCATCGAATATTCACTAGTAAATTTCGAGTTTCTATTAATTCATAGATGTCGTTGGTGTCTCTTTATACCTATTTCATTATTTTTTGGTAGATAAAATTCATGCCTTTGTAAAAAAAAGACAATATTTAGTAAGAATTTCGGAAAATTTAAACATAAAATACACTCGGATGGTGTTATTAAATGAAATATTGATAATAGATGGTTTCGACAGTCTTTCATGTATGAATTAGAGAGCACTTTATGCATCGAATGAAATTCCGATCGATAACTGATGAGAGGATGCCGAATTGTGGTACTAGATGACTCGATATCGTGAGCTGTAATACCAAATTCCCATAATTCCGATACGACTTATTCGATAGCGTGTGCCGTAATTCGGCCCCAGATTTATCTGCCTAAGCAGTACACTTGGCGTGTCCAGACGGGTTATACTCATAACGTTATGCTTTTTTCAATACACTTTCCAACACAAAATGGAGAACTTGTGCGAGGAATTATAACAACGTGTAGACACCTAGCGTTAACAGCATAACGTTATTGAAATAACCCGTCTGGACAGGCACTAAGGTAGTGGCCGAACTACTACTAATGGCAATTGTGTTGTTCAAAACAAACAAACGCTAAGAAAATTGTTAAAGTAAACACACCTAACAAATGTCATTTTAAGAAAAGGTGAAAAGTGGAAAATGAATACGAAAAAATAAATGGAGAAATGCAGGTGCAGTTGTTTCCAAAATCTTTATTTGTAATGTTCTAAAAACAGAAAAAATGATGGACTACGTTTTGGAGGATCTACCAAAAATCCCTCGTGCAACATCAGTAAGCTGTTGCTTGGTTTTATCTATTATATATGTGGCCAGTCTTTATGTTTGGAGAAACGAACATGAAAGGTAAATCAAAATTGCCAATGCAAGCTGTTGTAGCCAAAATTAAAAACAACGAATTTCTTTGGAATATATTTTTAGAAACCACCCATCTACGGTCAAAAAGCGCTGCTGCAGCGTTTCAATCATGATGCTTATCGCCCCAATATTTGTTTACACATTTTCCTCAAAAGAACTATTAGCGCGTAGTTCGGTTTTTGAAATTTTAGGGCTGCGGTTACGAGGTCTCTTAGTTGCGATATGTATCCCAATACTACTCACGGCTCTGCTATTTTTGGGACCACTAAGCGTTCAACTATATAACGGGCATTTACAGATGTACTCACGTAAGATTTTGATTGCTTTCTCAAAGTTTGTAAGTAATGTTTTTCCATTAGAAATACAATATTGGATTAATTGTTTTAACAACATACTTTGGCTCCGGAACCATGTTGTTGCTCCACTGTCCGAAGAATTTACATTTCGCGCTTGCATGATGCCTTTGATATTGCAATCATTCACTCCCCTTAAATCAGTGTTCATTACACCACTGTTCTTTGGTGTTGCGCATTTCCATCACATTTCAGAAAGGCTTAGATCAGGCCTCGATATAAAGACTGCTGTCATAGTATCTTGTAAGTTTTTCTTTATCGTCTCATATTTCATTCTTATTTCCACTTAAATCTTGTCTTAGGTTTTCAGCTTACTTACACAACACTTTTTGGTTTCTATTCCGCTTATTTATTTGCTAAAACTGGACATTTCATTGCTCCAGTTATAGCACATGCATTTTGTAACCATATGGGATTTCCAGACTTCAATGAACTCTTTCAGCAAACCAAACCAAAACAGATTTTCTTTGGAAGTCTCTATGTCATTGGTCTCATTGGCTGGGTGGTGTTATTACCAATTGTTACGAATCCCGGTTGGTATGGCAATACTTTGTTTTGGAGATTAAATTAAATTTTAGAACAGCAATAACTGTCTTCCGTAGCAAGTAAGCCAACAGTTGAACTTTTATTACTTTACTTGTAGCTAGGTATTGATGATCTAATTTTTATACTAAACTAAATATATATAGTCATGTTCTTCTTTTTGTTCACATGTGCAAATTACTTCTTTATTGACCAAAAGTTGAATAAAATTTTAATTACAACTAAGCTGATTTCAATGTGTTCTCTAGGTCGCCAGATGCTAAAAGTTCCTTTATGATGTCCAGACCACCTATAAGCTCTCCTTTTACGTATACCTGTGGGTACGTAGGCCAGTCTGAGAAAGTTTTCAATCCTTGTCGCACCTCTTCGTCAGAAAGAATGTCGAACGTCTCATATTGAACTCTATAAAATACAAGTTTTATGTGATGTCTTAGAAGCAGGCATTATTTATAGGGAGCTTAATTTTTAATGTTCTTAAACTTGTGTGTGTGCCCTGTCATAATAATAATCACAATCAATCATTGCTTCTTTGGGTTAAGAAGGCAATTGAGAAACAAAACCCTCTCCAGAAAAACCAAGGTAACCTTGTATAAGACCTTAATCATCTCAGTCCTGCTTTACGGCGCGGAAGCATGGACCTTATCGAAAGCGGATGAGGAAACTCTTGGTCGTTTCAAAAGAAAAATTCTCCGATCTTTGATTTTTGGACCCGTATGCGAAGACAATTTGTTAAAAAGAAGATACAGCTGTATGAACTGTACCGCGACATTGCCATAGCCAGAAGAGTATGCATCGCGAGGCTACGATGTTTAAGTCATGTAGAGCGGATGGACCCAAACGCTCCGGCTCGTCGGGTGTTCGAAAGCACATTGCAGGGAAATCGCGGAAGGGGAAGACCTCGTCTTAGGTGGCGCAATCAAGTGGATGAAGGCCTCAACCGACTTGGAGTGCGAAACTGGAGAGAGCTCATCCGAAATCGAAGTCGTTATAGAAGGATGTTGGTTGAGGCCCAGGTTCACCCCGAACTGTAATGCCCACCTAAGTGAGTAATCATTAAACAAACATCATCTACCAAGCCCAGTCGGTATGCCAGGTCAACCGCGTAAATAACTAACCATTCCTCAGGGCATATTCGGAAGTACTAAATTACTTAAGTATTTTTTCATCTTTTTTTAAATTAAATTTTGTAAAAATTTAGTCAGATTATTGGGATTCAAATTTCAAACGGTTTCAATTTACAATTGAGCTAAATTTTGTCTAAGGCAGAGCCTTGTTTGCAAATTTAGTCAACCTTGGATATACGAGTCGATTGGCAAAAACAGTAAACATATCCCTACTCACCCAATATCATTAACAATAGCAATAAGCTGCTTTGAAAAACCACATCTTGGAGCATCGCGGGTTCCCTTAATGAATATCATTACATCCGATTTATTGATTAAAGCTTTTAGTCTGTCCTCCAGCGAAGAACCATTTCCAGCACCAGATTTTGATCCTAAGTCTTTACATATTTGAGTTAAGGATGCAATATTAACCCCGTCTACTCTATTCACGGCCTGTCCTTTTGTAAAAAAAATTACTGTGGGAACAGCGTCGATCTAAAAGAAAAGGAATATTAAAAATTGCAGTTTGTAAATAGTGAGATCAGATTTCAGACTTGATGTTTCATGGAAATATCCGGAAATGATTCAGCAGCCAAATTTGCAAACTGCAGATTTGTGTACCCAAGCTTGGAAATTTCCGTCAGAACATCTAAAACTTGATTGCATTGCTCTGCCCATTTAGCCGAGAATAGGAGGACGGTGGTGTTTTCAGAACTGTTGTGATAAAAAGATAAACTAAAATGTTATGTATGGTATAAAAGTTTACCTGATTAATTTAGTGTATTCCTCTTCGGCATTTACTTCAATTACAGACATTTTCGAAGCAGTTTACTTTTATTTTTATTGCAAAATGAATTAAGCAAGGCGAAAGGACAGCACACAGGAGCCTACGTGAGATGTGAGTTTACTGCTTTCGTTGGTTATGTCAGATTTTATCATGTACAGCGGCTGTTTAGTTTTATGTATTATTTTTTGGAACTGCTCGGTTCGGAAATGCGACTAAAGGTCTGTTCCTTTACTAAAAATTATCATGAAATGCATTGAAATTCACTGAAAACTAGTCTAATCCTATTTTAGCACAGCAAATCTTCGTAGTTGTGCACAGAAGTGAGTGCTTTCGACAGAGATGTTTTTCAAGCGTTTGCTCTGAATACCGCTCTATCAGAGAATTTTTGAAAGAATTTTACCCTACCTCTTTAAAATATGACAGATTGTGAATTTCACAAAGTACAAAGTACCTACAAATTGTTTGGTTTTACTGAGCTAGATTTTTATTTAGAATGTAATACCTCATTTCTCCATAAGGCTGTTTAATAGCTGTAGCTCTACTATTACGAACGATGGACTGCATCCGAAAATTTGCAAATAGTAAAAAAAAACTTGTTTAAAAACCGGAAAAATTACCAAAATTTGAAAGACTGTAGCAAAACAGCTATCCTGCAATCGCTCAAATTGAAATTAAATGAAACAATTTTTTGGCGATGCAATTGACAAATGGGCGATAATTATCTAAAATTATCCAATAAATTAATCAACCCATAGCATAGCATCCCTGTTTTGTACCATGATATTTTTCACTTGAATACCTGAACGCGCCTAGTTCGATAATTTTTTGACTGACAGCTTTTAACGCTACGTCTACGTATGTCAAATTTATTTAGATTTGTTCGACTTTCAACCAAGTGGCAAGTTCTACTTCCGCAAGTTCGAGCCCTACCGCCAAGAGAAAATAGAAAATTATATTTCGAAATGTTTTCTGAAAAATGTATTAAACTGCTTTAAAATCAAAACTAGAAGCTTTTTTTAAAAGAAGTTTAGAAAATGCCGAAGCCAACAATATTGATCTTAGAACCTTTTTTTGGTGGAAGTCACAAGCAACTTATAGAAACTATTATCGAATGTAAAAAGAAAATGCCTTTTTAGCTACTTCAATATTTAACCATGTTACTACCATTTATGTATGTAGGTATTCCACCAGGGGAATATGAAATATATAGTCTTCCCGCAAAAAAATGGCATTGGAGAGCTCGCACCAGTGCACTTTATTTCTCTCAAACTATCCCATTGGAGCATAACTACAAAGTCATCTTCACAAGTTCTGTACTCAATTTAGCTGAACTGATAGGCACCCGTTCGGATTTAATGGGATGCCGAAAGATTGTTTATTTCCATGAAAATCAATTAGTCTATCCAGTACGAGAGGCAAAAGAAAGAGACTGTCAATATGGACTGAATCAAATTCTAACATGGTAATTTACTGTTTTAAGAATCTTTCTGTGCTACTACTCCCATCCATTCATTTTGTTTCAGCTTATCAGCCGACCAAGTAGTTTTTAATTCGAATTTCAATCGCACATCGTTCCTAGAAAGTATCACACCATTTCTCAATATTCAACCGGATCTAAAACTTCGGAACATTCATCAAAAAATTGAACCAAAATGCGAAGTTCTTTACTATCCAATAAAGTTTCATTCAATGCCCAAAAGACTGATTGCCAACGAAGAACAAAGAGATATCGAAAAGGACTGCTTGCATCTGATTTGGCCTCACAGATGGGAGCACGATAAAAATCCCAAATTACTAGTGGAAGTGCTCTTAGAACTCAACAAACGCCAAGTAGATTTCAAAGTAACCATTTGTGGTGAAAATTACCAATTAATTCCTGAAGCTTTCGAGGGCATTCAGGATAAGCTGGGTCATAAACTAATAAACTTTGGTTTTCTGCCTCGCGATAAGTACATGAAGGCACTAATGTCCGGTGATATTGTGATATCGACTGCTGGCCACGAGTTCTACGGTGTTGCCATGTAAGTACACATTGGTTTGCGGTTATAATAAATAAATAAATAATTCTTTTTCCAGGCTTGAAGCCACTTACTGTGGCTGTATGCCAATAGCACCAAACAAACTAGTTTATCCCGAGATATATCCCAAAGAAAATCTTTACAATACATCAAATCAGCTTATAAAAATGCTCTACAATTGGTTTAGGAATCCAGTGGTGTTTCGCAAGCAGCGGGATAAATTTTTCGAATATTTTACATATGACAAGTACTCAGCTGAATTTTTGGTTCCAAAATATTTGGAGAAACTTCGAATTTAATAGAAAACTAGACAAGTGAGGAGCGCACAAATTGTTATCAATGTTTTTTTTTTTTTAAATATATATATATATTCAATTTTTCATTGTCTTCCGTTGTAATGAATGCAGTTTATTAATATTTTGTTTTTGGATTACCGTAAGGAAGTTTATTTTAATAGCGTTATATTATAACAAACAACAAGTTTGATTTTAATTTTTTGAGTTGTCGTTTGTTGAAGACAAATGTTATTTGTTATATTTTACGGCGCAGTAGAAATGAACTGTATAAATAAAAATTAAAAAAACAACATTTATATATATTTTTTTAATGTTTTGTGTTAAAGCTCTGGGATAGGGCCCTACTCTGTAATTCGTTTCGAAAGCGAAAATTGCCGAGAACGAATATTTTGTACTCTTTATTTCTAAAGCGGATTCGAATCTACTATTTTCCGAAAGGCAAATCCAAAGATTTTTTTAATTTATCAATTTATTTCTTAACTTGTTTGCGATTCGCTTTAATATTATTTTTTTACTTGATTTGACAGATCTCTTGAGACACGACAAATCTATTCCGTAAATGAAAATATGAACAAGTACTTTCTTCCGATTCCAGAACTTTACAGAGTACGAATTCATAAATGGATCGAAAATCACTTTCGAATAGACTTACCTTTCGAAACGAAATACAGAGTAGGGCCCGATTTCGCAAAGGTAAAAATACTAGATCCTTACGAAACTGCGTTCATTATTACACAATTGCATCAGTTATAAACATCAAACATCAAACATTTACTATCTCAAAATGGTAGATAGTTTGAATGCTGTAGAAGCTGGACCTGGTTTGGGAATAAGACCCAAATCGTTTTGTATAGCGAAATTGAATTATTATTATTATTTTTTGACATATAATTACAAATTGTATGTTTAATAGTTTAAAGAGCACCAGCAACAGAGGCTTTCAGCTGTACAAAGTGAAAGAAGTTGTTTCATATCTTTTAATAATTAAATAGTTCTTTTTGAGATATTTGTCTATTCTTACAATATTTTCGATATTTATAGTATTTAAAAATCAATAGATGTTTTGATTATGGGATAGGATAGAGTTGTTTTTTTTTTAATTACTACACATTGAAAATCCAAGCAAGTGTTCTTCTTTTTCATTTTCATTTTTGGCGTAACGAGTAGTGATCTTGAAGCGATCACAACTCTCCCACTTTTCTGCTTCACACTAGTGATCCGCCTGTGGGGTACGCCGCGTTGACCTCAGAAATCGTCGGCAAGCCTCCCGGTTTTGGATTGTTCCATGTCTGAGGCCAACCAAATGCTGCTGTTTTTGCATTTGCTTGCACCAGGAGTGTTTTGGCCTGCCTTTTCTTTTTCGTCGCGAATTTGTTATAAAACTATAATGTTGTTGCGTACCGGACAAATTGGTGGTGCTATTTCTTTAAAAACGTTGGTGGGTTAATGTGGTGTTACCTAACCGAAGACGGATGAAGTTCGATGCGGAGGCTCTGGATATGGTGGATGGGTAGATGGGGGTGTTTATATTTGAGTAATGACTATCGTAGGTACTCCAGTTGAAATTGTTGTTTTTTTATAATTTAGTCAATGTATATTTGGAGGACTTTTTTGAAAATATGTCAAATATATCTAATAACGGGTGATCTAAGGCAAGGCTTTGCAGCTTTGTCGTTTTCGTTGCCTGATATGCCTATATGGATGGGTACCCACATGAGTTTAAATTTTTTGAGATTTTTTATAAGAATGTCACGTATATTATTAATCAGCCTGCTATTGTGGTTGGAATTCCTGATAGCGTTGAGAGTTGACAAACTGTCATAATATTTTTTAGTGTGATTGAGTGCGTATTTTGGCAGCTTCTTGAATTGCAAAAGCTTCAGCAGTCAACAATTTTCCCACAAAGTTCCTGCCTTAAGCAATGTGCCATTTTCTTTAGTTACGACGAAAGAGGTTTTATGAGCTGATTTTGAACCGTCTGTGAATAGAGGAGTCCAACCTTCGTGCTTTTTCCATTGTTTCCGTAAATTCAAAGAAGTAGATTCTTTTACTGGTGTTGTCTTTGTTGAACTCTGATAGAGTAAGTTCAAAGGACTTTTCACTTATGTTCCAGAAAGAGCGATTTGTTTTGTTACCTTTGACGCGTTTGAAAGGTAGATCAAATTCTTTGGCTTTCGATAAAGCTTAATTGATTGCCGCTGGAAGATGTTTTTCCATTTTACTGTCTCTGTCGATGATGCAAGTAAGTAATAATTGAATTTTTGTAATGAATATTGCTTTTAAAAAATCTGCAGATTGAGAGATCGTAGATTGAAATAATAAATACTAAATACTAAATACTAAAACACAAGTTTCATGATTTTTAAGAGGCCTTCAGTTTATCACTGTTCCAAAGTGGAAAGTCCAGCTTCTATTATGATGTTTCTGCACTTGTTGTGCGTTATGCATTTGTACTTTTTCTTGCTGATGCGTGGTATCGTAGGGATTGCAATCCCGAGTCTTTTTTCGGTCCCGAAAATCCCGGGATTGGAATCGTAGAATCCCGGGATTTTCGGGAATGATTTGTTGATTATTCTGGCTTATTATTTTTATCTACTTAAAACTTTTCCGATAAAAAAAAATTGAAATTAGATTCCACTTGGTTTTGAATTAATAGCAATTTTTTTCACTGTCAATACATTCATTGGGTGTATTTTAAAACAAAGTTAAAAAGTTTGTCGTTCCTGTGTGTATAGCTCTTTATATCGTAATAATATTCTCAGGTATGTAAATAATAATAAAAAAAGTACTAATAATGATGGCAATACTTTATAAATAGAACACATGAAGACATAATAGAAGACATGAAGACAGTATTCAAATATTCAAAATGAAAATAATATTTAAAGGAAAAGAGAAACAAACAATCAGTATAGGGTGAAGTATTCAAAATGAAAAGATTAATTAAAAAATAAGTGAAAGTTTGCAATTCTTTCAAAAATCGACTTTTCTGTGGAGATCTAGGGTTAAAGTGTACCAAGGGAGTTTTAGCATTTTTTTCAAAACTTTATTTTGTGATAATTGTACTTTATTTTTATTGCAATTGTGAATAAATATGTATCTTGTTTTCATTTGTGAGAGCAGATTTTCGATTTATAAAAGGCTAAAGCCTTGCGCCAACCAATGCGGTGAGATCGTACGATTCTTTTCATTGTTTTTGATCTATTTGACTATTCTTAGAAAGAAAAAAATAGTAAACTAGTTTTAGGGGTATCCTTTTTCGTTGTCTAAACTCCTTTGTTCAATGTTTTTTCTTTTGTATTTTTGAGTGCTAATATAGCTGTGTTCAAGGATGGTCTAAATTTAAACTTAATTTCAAAACAAAAAACCACTTAGTTTATGTGCATTTCTTTCATAATATTTTACGCTTCTTAATTATAAGAAGTCCTCATAAAATGACGAGGTAAGAAACAGTTTGAAGCTAGTTAAATAACTAAAAAAACCCAATGCAAGCTCTGCACAAAAGAGTTAAAATCATTAGAGAGTAGAAGTAAAAGGTTTTCACACCTATTTGTCATCTAACTACAACAAAAAAAGATTTAAATATAAATCAGCCATCAACTAAGTAATTTTTTCAAATGTCTTAAATATTGAACCAATCCCGGGACTAGTCCCGGGATCCCGGGATTGACATATCTGAATCCCGAAATCCCGGGATTGAAAAAACCTTCCGGGATTGCAATCCCTAGTGGTATGTTAATTTTAGAATATTTAAAGTGGTGTTACATCTAGTTGCTAGGCTCTTTTTTAGTTTTATACAATGTGGGTTCCAATTAAACTTATGATAAATCTTAATCCTAAGACATCTAAGTTTTCAACGTTTGCAATATTTACATTATTTATGACTAGGTCGAGCTTAGGACGACATATATGAAGAATTTTACACTTGTTGGGAGAAAGCTTAGCACCAGAGTTGTTGGCCCAACTTTCGATATCTTTGATAGCTTTTGAAACAATATTTCAGCAATGGTCCAGAAAATTGATTCCACCCTTTTTGTAATAAATGAACGAAAGGTGTGCATGTAGCAGATTTGAAGCTAAAGCATAATGTGAACTCAGGGAGAACACTACGGGTTCGTATGCTAAGGCCACAAGCGGCATTTATTACTAAAAAGAAAGAAACCAGCAAAACATACAATTCGGCAACCTAGGCTAGCTGGAAATGTCATTTGTAGGAAAAAAAGAGGAGACATTGTTCGTATTTAACAATTATTGGTTTGTAAGGCAAGATAGACATAAGCACCGATCAATTTTCGCCCATAATAAACCAACTGGTGAAAATGCAAAAGTATGTACTCTTTTTTAATAAATTAAATACAACCAATTTGAATAAAATCAAATAAAATCTTTATTTATTAGCATTCCTTTCACAGATTCAATTTTCCTAGAGTTTATATAATTTATTTAATATTAGTATAAAAAATTATTTCTAAAATTTAACAAAAAAAAATTTTTTTCAGTCACAAATCCTTTTTTTCTCACTTGCACAAATTTACGCAATATTGCAACAATGACAATCAGTCACTGTTATTTTGATGTTGAGATTGATTCAGAAGAGCAACATTGCTGGCTTTAAGTCGGGCAAGAGAAGCATTCGATACATTAGGCAAACATGGTGACATACAAGGCGTAGAGGTATGACTGGTACTAATGTCACACTGATCAAGTAGACGCAGTAGCTCAACCATATCTGGACCACCAGAACTTTTATTTGTATGCCCGTCTTCCTTCGAGTCTAAAAGACCTGTTGTTAGGTCCCACATTTGAATTGCTCCATTGCAGTGTCCAGTTAAAATAAAACGTGAGCCCATACGAGATGGCCCTTCAAACTCATGTACACAAAATGATGTTATTGTTGAACCATCGACTGATCTAATAACACAAACGCGCTCCCCATCAGACGCATAGCGAACATACAGTTGATCAGTTTCTGGAACGACTTTCTGAACGAAAATTGGTTTGTCGTATTTTCCACCAAATGGTCCAAAGTCGTTTCCTGCTGAATATGCATAATTTGTATCAGTGGCTTCTAGTGATACAATTTTGAATGATGCTTTTGGTGTTGATCCCGGCTGAGTTGAAAGCATTCCCCGGAAACGAGGAACCCCCCACGTCCGAACGTGGTTGTATTCACTACAAACTGATATAAGATATTTTTCGGATAAAGTTACCTAGAAATTAAAACAAAAAATTTTATTATTTAAAAGTCTTTTAATGAATTTTTATACTTTACCTTCGTCACTGGACTCTGGTGCACACTAAAAGTTTGAAACAATTGAGGCGCATGGCCAACCGTTTCAGGATGCTGGACAATCACTCGAACAGATCCTGATTTTGTTCCATAAGCAATTTCTATCCAATTTCCACTGAGACCTGTAAGTTGTACCGTATTTAGGGTTATAACAGCTAAGTCTATTCATTAAAAAAAAAATTATGAAAAAAAAGAACTTTGAAGAATAAAGAACTCCGCACAAATGTGATTAACAAAACAAAATAATGTAGCTTTTGCAGAAGAAATACATAAACGAAATATGCCAGCACCGGGTCAGTTTGAGCAGGCACATATCAAATAAATTGTTATCGTAATTTTTTCAGGTTCTGTGCAAGAATTTTTTAGTATAATTTTTTTTTTAATAAGGGCATTTCTAACTTAAAATTGGTTTGTAGCTGGTAACAGCAATATAATAAATAAACAAATAAAGAATACAGAAAGTAAAAAAAGTAACTTAAAGGGAGAATGACGAAATGCAGATAACGTACGAGTTACTCTTGTGCTTTAATTAAAGTAAGATTCTTCAAAATCTAGCTCAGATTGGTTGGTGATAAACTTATATCTTAAACTATCACTATCACACAGAGCTATTTTCAATAGCCAACAGATTAATCTCATTTTAGCAATATTGGAATTACGAACATTTTGTTCTAGCTTCTAGTTGCTTTCATATACAAACCAGTTTATATATTGAGTTGATTGTTTGTACGACTTCAAATTTTAATTCGATCAAAACTTGTAGACTATAGTTTAACTGAGTCTTTTGGGGATTGAAAAAAAGTATGGAAATATATACGGTTCCACAAATGAGTTCGAGGAGCCATAGGGGATAACACATTTCTCTCAACCATATCTAGTGGCTCTGAATTGTCAAGAACGAATCGAAAGGGCATTTCATAGTACTGGTGTAATTACTCTCGGAAGGAGTACCAAACCTTGGCGATAGCTGTGGAACAAAAATTTGATGTTTTTGGGATGAAAACCTTGAACATACGACTAAAATCAATCCTTACGCCACTGACATCACAGGGATGTTGATATAAATGGTGAAAACCATCTTAAATCTACACATGCAAACTATTTAAGGGATCATCTCAATGTGAAATTTTGAAAAAATCGTTTTTTTTATTAACATGCTGTTGAATTTTTAATTTATCGAAATTTGAATTATTTTTGTCACTACAGCAGTTCTTAGAGAAAGGGAACGGAGCGTCACATCTGCCTCGTCCGTCCGGTCGTTCAACATTTATTCCTTTTGTTGTGCTCCTACCTGCGAGTTACCTTCTACCGGTACATTGTTCTTTAAATTCTTTGAACGTATAGAACTGTTTCGTTGGGAAGCCAAACATTTCGGTTTATTTTCGGTTATCAAAGTTTCGCGTTTTTCTCGGAATGGTGTTTTTCAAAACGCTGCCGAGTGAAGAGTTTTTAAGCTATCGATTTCAAAGTTTTACAGAACATTCTTCTTGTCATTCTCTATCGTCCTAGGGAAGTTTATTTTTAAACTTCCAAATTTTTTTCTCGAAAAACTGTCGATAAAAAGGTCAAATTCAGTACTTTTTATTCAAATAACCGCCATTTTCTCAAAAAAAAAAAAAATTTAAATTCTCTTTTTGAAATTTTTGTTTCAAATCAAAATTGAGCCCGAAAAAGTGGACACCGAACAATAATGAAAAACTAAAAAATCACCGCAACAAAAATCATTTTGTATTCTTCATCGCTGCTTTAATTTTTGAAAGAAAACACAGACAGATTATCCTAAACATGAAAAAAAAAAAATCGCGAAAATCTGTGATTTTTCGGGCCATCACACTGAGATGATCCCTTAAAAAATAAATTACATAATCAAATTGGCAGACCTATAAATCTAATCAACAAAACTCGATGAAGATTCATTGAAACTCAAAATATTTGCTCTCAAAACGAGAATTATTCCTTGTTATATTGGTAATAAGGTTTTGTTGACGCCATTATCAATATTTACCTTATGTATATTCAAAAAGTCCTATTGCTTAAACCAGTTGTTGGTCACATTTCACGCAAAGAAACTACATAAATTTTTCAAACAAACATTTACAGTCCGCTAAAACAGGTTGATACGTTCATACATATTTTGTCATTTTATTTATTCAACAAATTCATAAATTCTCTAAGGTACGAACAAATGAGGATTTCATGGCAACGAAGGGCTTGCCAATTCCTCTCGAAAGGAACACCACATGTACCGTACAACGCAGCTAAAAACGACCGACTTAATATTTTTGTAGGCCAAGAAAAAAAAAATTGTGTTTTAAGATAATTAATATAAAAACTATACAAATCATTACGTATTTACTGTCGTTTTTTTTAATCGATCATTTCAAACATAATAAACCATAGTATACGTGAAATCAGATTTCTTTTGTCTAAGGGGTTTATAAACAGTTAGAATTTTCAAAAAGTCAATTTTTTTTATTTTATTTTCTTAAGAGTTTTATATTGTTCCGGTAAATATTTTCGAAGTTACACGCAAATTTGATGTTTTCAAAGTCGGTGACCCACATTACTCGAAAACGGCTAAACCGATTAGTCTCAAATTTTAGCACGAGCTTCATAAATTTATCTTTTAGTAATTAATCGAAGAATCGTTTTTCTTTTAACCGTCATTTTGTAAAAATAAATTAGTTTTGCTTATTTCTTCGATTAAATACTGACACTTCTTTAACGAAATCTGTTTGGTTTTCTAACTTCAGAGGATCTAGTTCAGAGATATAGTGGTCACCGCAAACGCTCGTGAGAGAAAACCACGGAGATCAGCGAATGTCTATGTTTCTAAGATCACCTGGATCGTCGAAAAAGTACTCTCCCAAGAATGTTTTGCGTCTTTGAGAGAGAGCAGGGTATGTGCAAAGCAGATGTGGAACTGTTTCCTCTTCTTCCTGATCCATGCAGCTTCCACAAAATTCGTTCGACGTTGAGCCTTGCGACATGTGTACATATGAGGCAGAGTCCGGTTATAACACAAATTACGGAATTACGGAGCTTAAGTGCAATCTATTTAAGGATAACAAACTTTTGTTAGCCTTGCAAGTCGTGGTGTTTGTCCATCTTTTATTTATTATTTTTATAGCTTCTTGGTTTAGCATAAGTCTGCACATAGCGATAGGCATGCCAATTGTTGTTTTGTTTGATGAGATTGGCATAAGAGTTCTTTTCCTGGCGAGTACATCGGCTTCGCAGTTTCCTGGAATGTCTCTATATCCCAGCACCCAAAAAAGTTGAATGTTAACCTGTTCCGTCATCTCCATAACTGCGTGAACACAATGGCTGCAGAGACGCAGCCGCAAGAGATGTCAAAACACTAAATACAAGCGAATACAACAACAACGCAAGACGGAGCTGGACAAGTTAGCTTGATTTTAACTCTTGCGGCTCCGGCTCCGTATGCGTATGCGTATGCATTGTGTTCACCCAGTAACATCAAGTTGACATGTCCAGCTCCGTCTTGCTTTGTTGTTGTATTCGCTTGTATTTAATGTTTTGACATCTCTTGCGGCTGAGTCTCTGCAGCCATTGTGTTCACGCAGTAAGAGACGATTGACGGTCGCGGGCGGTTACAGAGTTTGTAAAAACATTACCAAGTGATTTAAGTGCTGCTTGGCTATCCGAGAAACTGCGGATATTTGTTGAAGATATCACGTTTTCTCTAAGCCACGATAGAACCTCTTTGATCGCCAGATTCTACGCTTGGAATACGCTACAATGGTTAGGGAGTCTTAAGGATAGACTAATATTTAGTTCTTTTGAGTACATACCGCCTCCTACTCCGTCCTCAATTTTATAGCCGTCTATTTAAAAATGAGTTGAATCATTTTGTAAGAAATCCGTATCGTCCCACATGCTTCTTTGTAAAAGATACCATAGTATGTGTACAATTTTTATATCAATAAATTCAAAAGTTTTCTCAGAAAAAATTTTGGAAAGTTCGGTTTTTGTTCGGCCGTCTTACTGCATATAACCCTAACACTTAACTCAGTATGCTTATTTTATGTTTAAACGAGAATATAACGTTGTTAAAGTCCGAGTCAAAGCCGAATGAATGAATGATTGAATCGAATGACTGAATAGCATTAAAGAATTTGAAGCAAAATTTAAGCTTTCTCTTTAAGGAAAAAAAGCGTTCAACAGAGCTCCAAGTTTAATTTGGTTTTACAAGCTAATTATCAAATGTGAATTCTTGAGCTGAATGAATGAAATTTATCCACCCAAATTATGGCTGTCGTGTCGTTGACCGGGCTCCGTCATGAGATGGGTAAGAAGTCAACTCAAAAAATTTACTTCAGACCACGCCGGATTTTGTTAGTTTATTCAAGAAACTTATTGTCGTTTTTTTTTCTATGCATCTCGGTCATAAACACAGAAAAACGAATGTCAATTATTAAAATATTAAAACTCAAATAAGAAAAACGACAGATGGTTGTTTTTTTTTTAAATTGTTGACAGCCGTAATCGGAATGAATATTTTTTATACGTAATTTTATGTGTAATGTAACATTTGTTTCAATAAATGTGTGTTGTTTGAAATGACACGAACAAACATAATAACCTAAAATCGGTACTCATAGATTTCGAAAGCAAACAATTCAAACCAAGAATTAAACTGAAGCAATATTAAAAAATAAAACAATAATGACTTTATAATAAAAGAGTTTATAATTATTACCTTCGAGCTCCCTTTCCGTTGCTGGCATTTTCCATTTATACATATGAATGAACGAATTTAAATAAACAAGACAATTGAGTTTAGGAAGGTCTTGATATGCATTCGATTTTTAAATTAGCAAAATATAAGTATAATTGATGGGATCTTTATATCAAGGTCTGTTCAAGGGCACAAAAGAATACATCTAGTTTATGATTGAATTCAAATTTCATTCTAAATAATAGTATACTACATGAATTAGTGAAGAAATGGTACAACAGCTCTGGATCGTTCAGACGTAGCATATATTTTCATCAACCAGTCCTATGATCAAGGTACTTACTAATGCTGAGGAATGGATTATACATGTTTTTAACAGCATGAAACTGCTTTATGATTAAAAGCAGTTTGCCCAAGAAAAACTTACTTACTTGCGGAGTACTTGCCAATTCCTTGCGAAAGCTGACACCCCCGAAAAAGGTTCAGAAATGTTACTACTGTAAAAGATCGTTACTGTGAACACAATTTTTTAATGAATGCATAAAAATTGCATGAAAGTGAATTTTCAAACAGTTCAGCTTCTTTAAGTAAGGCTAATGTAAATCAAACATTTGAATCCAAAATTGATGAGAATTCAACAATGATATCGAAACCTATTGAGACTGCCGCCTGTAAATTCAAATAACAATCTCCACATAAAAAATCAGATTTCCTGATTTTTATTTTCATGAAGTAGGTGAGTGAAAGTTGTACAATCCATAGTTGGAGCTGAATTGCGCAAGTTTTTAGACGATTATCGTTCAATCGTTTATCTTCGATTGTATCTTCCAAAAGTTGATTAATGTAAATTCGCTTTCACCGACTAAAGGATAGCCATTTAACCATAACTTTTAGTCAAATTTTACACGTGTTCTCTCCACGTTCGGTAAAGAAGACTACCATTTTTCTGTAGAACTCCTTAAAGGGTATCAAATCACGGATTAAAACAGTTATAAAATTGTACTGAAATGGTGCAGATTATTTTGAAAAGAAATTCGAGCGCTGTTTCACAAATAAACAACAATATAAAGTTTGTAATGAACAAAGCTAGATTATTTCTAAATATTAAAGCTTTATAAGAAATAACAAACAATTCTATTAATAAGGAAACAGAAAGTCCTTCAGATGGCTTCCACGACTTTGTTGATGACTTTCTTCGATATATGCCTCGAGCGCTTGAATCGTTTCCGAATTGTTGAGATAACATCGATCCCCACATTAAAAAAAAAGTCCAGAAGGGTCAAATTGCAGCTCCGAGGAGCCCACAGTTGACGTACAAAACACGAGTGACAACACGGTTTGAGAAATAAGCGAGCTTGGCTGTGTGCCACGGCTCGTCATCTTGAATGAAACAGAGGATGTTGAAGTCCATTTCATCAATTTCAGTAAGAAAAGGTCGGCTCTTTAAACCAACCACATTCCACAATGAGCGTTACGTACGAGGGAGCGTTTTTATATTCGCGGAATGGGGGATATAGAGTGGAAATAAAAAAACCAAATTATTTTTCCTTTTCAATATACATATTCACCTGCAAGACGGATACATTTTTCAGATCTTTCAATTGATTTATTTATACCCTCATAAAAAAATGTTTTGTCTTTACCTTCAAAATACGCCGAAACTGCCTCTTTGACTTTATCATCATTGGTAAATTTCTTACCCCGAAGCTCTTTTTTTCATTTTTGGGAACAGATAAATAAACACTCGGGGCCAGGTCTGGACTGTAGGGTGGGTGATCCAAAATATCGAAGCCCACTTTATGCAGGGCAGCTAACGCAATGCGGCTCTTGTGAACGGGCGCGTTGTCGTTCAAAAGCAGCACACCTTTCGTCAATTTCCCCCGTCTTTTCTTTTTAAAGGCTTCTTTTAATCGCTCTAATATTGAAGCGTAGTATTCTTGGGTCATAGAAACACCTTTATCTTTATAATCGATTAGTAATATTCCTTCCGAGTCCCAAAAGACCGTTGCCATGAGTTTTCCTGCTGACTGTGACACCTTAAACTTTTTGGGAGGTGCTGTGCCTTTTTTGCCACTGCATGGAGTCTTTTTTAGACTCAGGCACATAATGATGAACCCTAGTTTCGTCTCCAGTAACAATTCGACTCAATACACGATCCTTGTCTTCATTACAGAGGTCCAAAAATGCACGTGAACACTCTACGCGCTGTTGTTTTTCTCCATATTTCACTTTGTACTCCCGATTATGTTGCTTGGTTGACGATAGCTCGAAGACAAATTGTCTAAGAACAATGAAACTTCGTATTTATTTTAATTATGAGTAGCTGAACTCGTTACGACGATAATGAGCATAGTCACCCCCCTCTAACCCCCTCATTACGCGAATATAAAAACGCTCCCTCGTATGATACTGACTTTCTGTCAAGATTTCTAACGGAAGCCAAAAGTCAGTTTAAAATTAGTCAATGACTTAAAAAGAAACTGTAGACGAAGACTGTGAAAACGAATGCATTCAGAATGATAAATTCAAAGTGTAATCTCTAAGCAAATTGTGAACTTCGTTTTTAATCAGTTTAGTTTCCTATTTTATTTCTTCATAAAATATATGAAAGACGCAGATACGAGTATGTAAATTGTAATGAATTGTACTTTTGTACTTGTACAAACTCAATTGTACCGAATTCGGTACCGAATTTTCCATATCCATAAAAAATAGTTATTAATGCGATAACCGTCGTTAGAAACTGGGTCTTAATACAGTTTTGTTAACAAAGACTTCAGCATTGTCCCTAAGGCAATTGAACATGGTAAACCTTTTTCTAAAAATTTTTAAATTAAAACTACTTTCCACAGAAGTATCGCACATGCAGATGTGCAAAAGGAGCTTCAATAACAACTAAGAAGTTGACCTGACTGGCAACATTTCAAGATTTATCAAAAATTATAATCACAAAACTTACTTGCTGTCTTTAAAGTTAAATACACCGAAATGGCTGTTATCGGGTCCGAGGCAGGGTCTTTATACAATTCCGTTACAAGCAGGTCATTGTCTTTCATTCGTAGAGGAAACTTTTGCATATCTATACAAAAAAAAAACAAATTAGTGATAGAAAAACAAACAAATAAATTCAACCAAATAGACCTATGTAGTAAATCGATCCGTTGTTACATCCTAGCAATAGAAACGATCCAGCACTGTCGAACGAAAGTATTGGAACAAGATCTTGGATTTGCCAATGTTGTGTCATGGCGTGCCACACTCCAATCTTACCCGATGAAGAGAGGGCAACTAGCTGGCTTCCAATGAAAAAGAAATATTCAACTCGCACATTCAAATTAAATGTTCCGATGTCAGTTTTGTTTCCATCTTCCTGAACGTTCCAGAGCCTTATTTGGCTGCCATACGATATGGCAATCATTTTGCTAGGAACCTGATCAGCACATGAAAAATTTACTTTCGAATCCATTGCTATGCGCTCAATTGTTGAATCAATATGCGGTGATGTAAAAACCAATTGCCAACCGGTTGAGTCTTTAAATCGGTAGCATGTCACAAAATGTGCATACGCCACTGAAATCCAGTTGTGATGTGCTTTTATAATTTGCACTCTCAGAGGATCAACCCAGTTTGAAGATAAATTTGGACTGAAAACCAGACTTACATCATTTTTGATTAATTTATTCAAGTCGGCTGAGGAGTTTCGAGAATGACGCATCAGATCTAAGGAGGCAGTCCTAGAATGTCCCGTGTTGGATGTCCATGTGCGACTATCTTGTCTGCCGGCAAGTCGTAGGTCCCATGAAGAGTTTCTTGAGTGTGTTGAATGTCTGTTGCTTCCATTTCCACTTGCTGAATTTGACAACTCCGGGACGCGAACCATTGAACCCGGTCTTGCGTTAGCTGCTGGTCCTGTCGGCTGATTCTGAGCACTTGCCAAAGCTGCCGCGGGTTCTACCGTATTCTGTCCACATGAGGAAGAATTTGAATTATTTGATGTTGTCGATGAAGCCGAGTTAATTGGAATATCATTTGGTGGTAAGGTTGGTGGAGGAAGCAGACCATAGAATAGTATATCTCCACAAGAGGATTGTGTAAGGTCTTCACAAAGCATTAGCCGTTTTACTAATGGCGTTATTCCATAATATTCAGATTCATGACGCAAGGCTCGCACATCACATTTGCTGATATCGATATCCTTGGTCCGAAGGTAGTTCAAGATTATGGAAAATAAGAAAGGATCACGGTCTATAAAAATAGCACCAAGTTCATCACGCAGACTCGAAATACGTCCGCTCAACAGTGCCGTGAAAAAAGTGTCTGGAATCCAGGTCAAGGTTTGCCGTGAAGTAGAAAACCTTAAAAAATAATTAGATTAGCAACTTAACTTTTGATTTGAGTATACAGTTGATTAAAATAAAAAGGAAACATAAAAGCATCTGTTAACAGAAAACTAACAAACATCGCAATGAATATTTGCTCATATTGGCTAATGTGCATAATTAATCAGTGTTTGTGCATACCTCTGTCCACCAACATTTAAGTTTATTATTTCGCCTCCGTGTGAAAAGTAAGACATTTTTCCAACGAAATTCTATCCGATTGAAAACTTTAAATGGTCAAAATTTGTAAAATTAAAATCTTATTTCGTTTTATTGCTTTATTTGCAAAGAAAATTTCTTTTGTTGACGTCTTCGCTGTTCGCTCGCTCGAAATGTCGAAATCGAAATTTACTTTTCGTTAAATTTTGTAGTTCTGTTCGTTCAGTAGCCGTAGTGTGCTAAAAGGTCCGTTTACTTGTTACCTCGTTTCCATTAGAATCGGGTAATCGGATCGGATTATGATTCAGATTTCGATGCAGGTATCTACTTACCCACTGAATCGAGTAATATAGGTATACAACACACTATTTTGAATCGATCCAGCTACAAGAGCTGTATCGGATCGGGTAATCCTATTTCAATTCGATCTAGGTATACACTGGCACTAATTCGAATTGAAGTGTGATTCAATTCTAACGGCCATATTATTCACTCTTTAAATTTAAACCCAATAGAAATAAACCCAGTTGTCAAAATTTGATCCCAGATTTATATTTTGATCCCGGATTTAAAATAAACCCAATTGTCAAAGTGAGAAACGTCAAATCGTTGAAAGTGTTCCTGGTAAATAGATTTTTCTTTGAAGAAATTGTAAGCAATACTTTTCATTTATATCTTGCATTGTCGATTAAATTTATATTCTATCTTTTTCATGATGTTGCAGGTTCAACCAACAACCAACCAACAATCAACCAACAACCAACCAACAACCAACCAAGATTTTAAATTTGAAGAAATTGTAAGTAATAATTTTCATTTATATTTTGCATTGTCGATTTAATTTATATACTATCTTTTCCATGGTGTTGCAGGTTCAAGAAATGGAAACTCCACCAGCTACTTCAGGTGTTGCTGAAAAGGCAGCAAGAGCCAAACAACAACAAACACTTGCCGTGTTTTTAAATTCTATCTTCTGAATCCAACTTCGATAACACCCAATCAGTGAAATGAGAACATATATTTTAACAAAATAAAATTCTTTTATTCTTCTTCTTCGTTCGACACAACAGATTGCATTTAATTTTTTTCTTTTTTTTCTTTTATAAAAAAAAAAACTTTACAGGGGATGCTCGGGGGATGGTGAAAAAATAATGAAACAAGAAAATAAACAATTGAGACCTCACAGAACAAAAATAAGTGTGTTTTGTTCTTCCCAGTTTAGACCAGTTTTTTCGCTTCGAAAAAGCTCTTCAAATGTCGCATTTGCCAGAATCCCATCAGAACTAAGACAATAGTTTGGGCAAGAGACCACCAAAGGACTCTCACATTGGTACTCTCACTTGTATGCCTAAAACGTTCTTCTTTGTAACGCTGGTAGTTTTGTTCCTTAGTGATTTGTTCAACTTGATCTAGCAGCTGGGGGATACGCAACTGAAGTTCGGTTAACTTTTCTTTTTGGGCGACGTTGGCGTAGTCGATGGCATGTTCTCCCACTTGAATGTCCAAATGAACACGTAACTGTGATCCACTGAACCAGGCTGTGCTGTTGGAGTACATGCAGATAACATGCTCTCCAGGCGTATGAGATACAAAAGATATACGGCCTTCCGAGCTGTAGACACGGGACAGAATCATTTTGTCGTCACTGTCACGGACTTCGACATGCATTCCTATATTTGGTGACGATGGCATGAAGCCATTGGATCGTGGATCATAAAGTTCAACTTTGTAATTCGCTAAAATAGAATAAAAATTCACCAATTAACCAAAGCCGTAAAAAATAAAGATATAGTAGATTTTACCAATGACGGTGGTTTCATCGGGTACTTCTTCGATGAAGCATTTTCTTTCATCATCTCAACATATTCTAGTTGTGAGCTAAATAGATTACTAGGGTTGCGTTGTGGTTTTGCAGGGATCCAGGGAGGATTTTTTTGAATTTTCACATTGAATTATCACAATACTTTTGGGATCTGCTGTCAAGAAACCATGCATATCTTCGGCCACTGAAAACATTCCATGCAAGTGTGGAGCCTTCGACTGGGGACAAGTGTAAATAGACCCTGCTTCTACTGTTCGGATAGGTGGTGGTAGACGGGGACAGTTGCGATTGCCGAAGTTATAGATGCTAACTTTTGCAGGTGGATTGTGGATAGTAAAGTATGCATCCTAATGCCAGCACATCTAACTGCGGTCCTATCACATGATTGTTCCAAGTGTCTAGCATTTCTGGAGACCTGTACATAGGTGTGGTCACAGTTGTAAGCTAAAAGAAGTAAAACAATTACAATAAATGATCTGAGAACAAAATACAACAAATAATTTCTTTTACTTCACCTTTTACTTTTGACAGATTGGGTTAGGTTTGTTCGCGTAACATATATAAAGCACACTTTTTATGTCAAAATCTAGGTAAGTTTGCTTGATTTGGCTGCAATGTTTGTATTTTCCTGTAGTATGCGAACGATCCCAAAATATCCCAAAAATACATCCGGATGTAAAAATTTGAACCCGACGACGCAATGCGGTTTAAATCCATCGGGTTTATTTGGAGTGAATATTATGGATTTGCGTTTGACAACTGGGTTTATGCGATTTTACATCCGGATGTAAATTTAAACCCGGGGTTATTGAGTGAATAATATGGCCGTGTGGAAACGAGGTATGTGTGAAAACTGTTAAGTTGTTTTAAACTTTTTTTTGGACATAATGTAATAATAAAGCACCACCTTGCGTACATCACAAATAACATTTTAGGTCTAGTGCAAGCCAGTGCTCCGATTGCGTAGGTAAAAAATTTTTCTACCTTTGAATTTTTGCCACTAAAAATTTTTGTGGACAAAAATCGTGCACAGCCAACACAAAAACAGCAACAGTCAAACAGACGTTTTTTTCAAACTTTGCTGTGAATGTTTTGTTCAACACGTTTCTTTACTTTTCAGACAGTTATGGTGGATTTACATGCATCCGCAACTGCAGAAAAAGACACAAGATGTAAAATTCATACTTGTCTGATAGAGAGGGAACGAACTTCCTAGTCATGGTTGCAGATGAAAAATTATGGGTGCAGATGAACATGTTCATCTGCAACCATAATTTTTCATCTGCAACCATAATCCTATTCGTCTCTCTTTTTAACCTTTGTGCTTTGTAATCTTCATCCGTCTCGCTTTACTTTTCTGCACTTCCGTAGTTGCAAATGCATGTAATGCCGTTTTCGTTTGGGAAAAAAGAGTACCCTAAGGGTACTCTTTTTGCTGTCAGAGTGACGTTGTGTTCGTTTGGCTGCTCTCAGGGTAATCTGAAATTACCCTCAGAGCAAGTTTTGCTACTCTAGAAATTTTTTCAGAGTAAACTCACACCAACATAAATGACATTTCTCGTTTGTCATTCTTGGCATCTCATTTCGAATTTTGTGTTGACGCGGGCGTTCACAAACCTATCGGTTTTGGTTTGCATAACTTGTCCATGCTGTTTTTGTTGTTGTCCGAGCTCAAAAAAATTTCTTATTGCCTTAAATTACCTTTGTATAAAATCAATCTGGACATTTATGAAGTTTATTACGTATCGTTTTTAGATATAAGTTCTTTTTGTCAGTTTTTACTCCATTCAAAAACTGTTTACTTAATTGCTCATGAAATACGCAGAGATATGTTTCTGAAAGTAGTCAATTGCATTGAAAGCAAACTATATGTCAAACGCACACATACATTGACAAAAACGGAGTACTCTGATTTCATGTTCGTTTGAGTTGTCAAAAATCAGGGTACTCTAAAAAAAAAAGGGTACTCTAGTTTTACCAAACGAAAACGGCATAAGCCCAGCATTAAACGAATTCAAAAAGTTTCGAGTTTTCCCCCACTGCTTAAAATATTACAGGCTGTGAATTTCTGTGCACAAAGTTAAGGAACAGACCTTTTATTACTCGTACTTTCCAGATGACTTTTGCCTGTCACACATATATGAATTTATGACGTATAACTTTTACATATATAAAAACAACCTGCAAATACATATACGTATTTGTTTATCAAAAAATTATTATGAATTTTTCGATCTGGTAGAGGTTTTAAGAAATAAAGAAACATTTTTTCTATGCTCAAATAGTTTTGTTTTGAAATTAAAAGTAATAGGTACACACAAAAAATGTCTTGTTATGCGTGCACCCGAAAATATGGAATCTTCTGCAAGGAGGTAATTATCAATTATACAAGAAAAATTGCTTTACATATATGGTTTCTCCTGTTTTTTTCCACAGTCAGGTTGTGCCAATTGTGGATATTCATTTTGCTTAAAGTGCCTTAAAAAGGAAATAGAAGTTCCACGACGAAACAATGACAAACACAAAGTATGTCTGAGGTGCTACGAGAAATTAGAAGTTGCTAACAAAAAACAACTTTGCTCCGAGAATGCAAATTCCAACTCAATCGCATCAAAAATTGAACCAAATGAAATATTTCAAATGTAAATTATTCCCTTGCATATTTCTTTACTTAAAAAATGTATTTATTTATTTTTTTATTTGTAGAAATGATCCCATAGTTTCATTAGGTCCCATTCTGCAACCTCTGTCGTCAAACGTTCCGAGCATCTCCAATGCAAATACAAATTCGGAAGAGATTGTTGAAAACCTTGACTCAGAAATCACAAGAAGACTTAACGGTCTCAAAACAAGCGATGGCCAACCTCTCAGTGATGATAATCTTCGTCAACGGCTTTGTAATCTACAAGGATTCGAGCCAAAGGAATATTCCAAAAAAGATCTGTTGCTCTCAACAGACGAACGAAGTGAACAAGAGAAAATAAATGATCTCTTGAAACAGTTTGTCGAAGAAACTCATATTGATTCAAATGTCGTTGCTGGAAGCAGCAATGATGCTTTATCCGATATTGAAAAACGATTAGCAGCACTGAGGGATAAAGACCCTTCTGATTCGAACAAAAAACCAACAACTGATCCAAATACCCCCAGCGACAATGAAGAAGATGATGAAAATCTTCTTAAGAACATAATTCAACGAGTAAGGATTTATTTCATTTCTTTTTACAATTAAAAATGACCAGGGTCACATTTGTTTTATTTTATCTTGTTTAGTATGTTGACGAGGTTCGCTTGCCGACACCGACAGGAAGTAATGATCGAAATGCAGCATCAAACGAACTTGCAACATCGATACAACAAGCCACTCCGACGGAAGCTACTGAAGAACTTCCCTGGTGTACGATTTGCAATGAAGATGCTGATGTAAGATGTCACAGCTGCGATGGGGACTTGTTTTGCAAAGGTTGTTTCAAAGAATGTCATCAAGACGATGAAGAATGGCGCGGTCACAGAACTGAGCCTTATGGCAGACCTCCTACATTTAAAGAGGATCATTTTTGATTTCAGATAACACTGTATGA
Organism: Melanostoma mellinum; assembly: GCA_914767635.1. Classification (NCBI taxonomy): domain Eukaryota; kingdom Metazoa; phylum Arthropoda; class Insecta; order Diptera; family Syrphidae; genus Melanostoma; species Melanostoma mellinum. The sequence goes on along the minus strand of OU612058.1, from coordinate 7,133,984 downwards.
ATGTTACTATTGTCGAAATTTGTTTTGTTTTTATGTATATACAAAAAAAAATTTAACCGTACACATTAAACATAATCGAAAAGTCTGCTTTTAAGAGAAAGGAACTGCTAACTTTGTTGTATTTGCATAGTTACCACACTAGTAGTTACTTTACCATTATTCTCCAATCTGCTAAGTTTGTCCATCTCCATAAGTCACATGAATAGATTCATAGATTAACGATTTCTCAAAATAACATTCGGACCTATCGAGGTAACCGTCGGAGCGGAGTTTTCTCCGCAACGCATCCTTTTCGGGGATTCAATTTTGCTTCGAGATAGTTTTCATCGTAAGAAATTTTTTACAAATGCGGCAACGCATTGTATTCCCAAAACTAAAACTTTCCTCAACAAAAACTTATCGGAGGACGTCGGAGTTCGGAGAACTATCACGAAGCAAAATGTCTCCGAATCGTAGGAAATCGGAGAGAATTCCGCTCCGAGCGACGTTTATCTCGATAGGGCCGACGATGTATGTACATATTTAAGGTCTTTTGCGAAAGTCTTAACGAATTTTTCATTTTGTGCTATCGTTTACCTTTTCCTTTTCTCTCAGTTTCTCTCGTTCAAAAAAGAAAAAAAAAACGCTTCAAGCTACAAATAAGGAATGCATTTCAATTTGTTAGAATTAACAATTATTACACTTCAAGTCTTATTCCCTAATAATTCCTAGAGACCCTGAAATTCAAATTTAATCAACATTTGCTACAAATGATAGCCAGGCCATTTTTACTTAGTTTTATGTATAAAAAATTAAATTAAATCAAAAAATCACATACGAAGCCAAAACCAATAGAAAAAAAAGTATAAAAAGAGATTTTTTTGTTGACGTTCAAACAACAAACGACGAATGTAAAAAATTTTAACTTTTGTTGTTTAAAAAAAGAGAATAGGTACTCATGCTAGCATTGCATGAGAATGATTTAAAAATCATCGATTATGTATGTGCAGTTTTTGTGATTTAATAATGCTAAACTGGATTCTTGTTCAACACAAGCCGTTACCTACAGCTTTTCCGTGACGAGTGTTGGATTGTTGAAAATTGTGTGATTACAGCTCTCCGTGTTTACCATCTTTCTTCATTACCCTTAGCTTTTCCTGTGCAGGAGGCTTCGTGTCTTCAGGAATTTTCTCAACAATTGGTGCTGGATCTTTAGGTGGGGTACGTGCAGATGGTTTAGTTGGTTGAGGTTGAGGTTGACCTTGTACAGGTTTGACAATTGGTTTGGCTGATGGCGTTGGGACTGTTGTTGGTTTGGCTGCTGGTGTTGGTACTGTTGCCGGTTTTGTTGCTGGTGTTGGGACTGTTGTAGGTCTAGCGGCTGGTGTTGGTGGTGTTGAAGGTTTAGCTGCAGGTGTGGGGGTTGGATTCTTAGCAACTGGTTTCGGAGCTTGTTTAGGAGTTTCGGGTTTTGGTGTTGTTGTTGTAGGTTTCGGTGTTGTCGTAGTTGGTTTTGGTTTGGGTGTAGTTGTCGTTGTCGTTGTAGTCGGTTTTGGAGTTGTTGTAACAGGTTTAGGCGTTGTTGTAGTAGTTGGCTTTGAAGTGGTAGTTGTAGGTTTAGCGACAACAGGCACCACGGGCTCCATATTCGCACTTTCGTATCGAACATTACGAACCTTTACTCCAGGTGATTTGGGCAGCTTGACTTTTGCAATGAAACGATTGTATGGGGATCCCAAAAGCAAATGGTCTTCAAGAACAAGAACGTGCGAAACGAAACCAACCGATTTGTCAAAGCCGTGCAATGATCCCAAAATATTACCATTCCAATCCACCCGAACAATTGTGGCACGTTTAGGCATCAAAGGCATAAGCACTTCGCAATGACCGATGGCATGAATAAATTTCTGAGTTAATTTGTTGGGATATACATTGTTCAATGTGCGGAAAGGTAATTCGAAGAGATTAAGCATACGCGACACAAATTTACGAATTAATGGAAATTGTGACAAAATTGCAAAAGGCGATGGATGTTCCGAATCTTTGGCCGTGAAAAGTGGGATCCATATGCCTTCGTTATCGGGTGAAAGATTATCCGGATGTCCTGGTAATCCATCCACAAATATCTCGTGTTGTCCTTTTTTGGGTCCTTTAAGGTGATATTTTGTCAAACGCGATGCACCGGTTTCCGCAACGACAACAAATTCTTCATTTGGAGCAAGCGCAACTCCATTTGCAAAGAAGAGTTCGTCAATAAGGCATGTACTTTCGTTCTTTACTCGATCGTAGTGGAATAATCTATACGAGTAGTTACAAAAATTTAAATAAAAACAATTAATAAATGGATATAAGCAGATAAGTGTGTTTAAAGAAAATAAGTTACAACTTGCTTATCCGCCACTTTTTCTATCTATTGTATTCCTAGGTCTTAATAATTAAAATAAACTACTCAATGCCAATCAATATTTTAAATTTGTTTGCTAATTTGCAGGTAAAATATGTTGCAACAATATCAATTCAAAAATCAAGCAATAAAGGCTTTTATGAGTTGTTATCTTAAAAAAAAAAAAAAAAAATAAGATAACCATGTTTGTACACACTGCATTGATACAAAGCTTCAAGCGATCGAAATATATCGCCGCTTCAAGCTGATATGTTTAGCCCCTTTAATTGGCAACAATGTGTAAGTTAAGAGTTTTATTGGTGCAACAAATTTTTTTACTTACAAAGTGTGTTCCTTAGCAATAGGTATATAACTATGTATGTGGTAAGTTAAAAGCTTTGAAAACAAGTACTTACCTTCCTGATGGATTTGCAAACACCGAAAAGCTCAAATCTTCAAGAGTATAATCAGACGATGAGTCAGTCCAGAAAACATCACCTTTTTTATCAATGGCAAGTGCATTAAAGATTTTGGCCTTTCGTTTTACTTTGCCATCAAGTTCTTGTTGTGGCGAGATAAGAAGCTTTTTCTTTCCGTTTGATAGATCAACTTCCCACAATCCATAATAGGCATCGGCAGCAATCAAGTTATTTCCAATCGTATCGAAGGTCAAGCCAAGAGGACGACCACAGCGCGCTTCTTCGAAAATATCTTCTACAAAATTTTTATGTTATAAATTTGCAGTTATTTTCAGGTCTAACAAACTCTTACCACATGGTTGTCCAAACTTGGCTACATGTGTAACATGATCTGCAGTTAGTTTAATCACCTCCCCACCAATTATTCCAGTAAAGACTTCATTTTTCCTAGCTAATAAGTGCTCTGGGCCATAGACACGTCCTTCAAGTAATTTTTCGGCACCTTCAAGATGATAATTCAGTTCCAGGGCACCTTTGAGTTCTTTCGCTGGCGTAACTCTGTCTTGATAATTATGATAAACTATTTGTTTTTTTTTAGTGAATTATGTCAATGAACTTACGTGAATGCTTCAAATGGAAAAGTTGTCCTTGGAGGAACGCCGGGTAGCAAAATGATGATAAGGAAAAATATCACCAAGTTTATTAAACGAATGCACATGTTGTATAGTAGTCCCATGGCTACGAAATTTTATTATTATTTCGCAGTAAAAATATTCAGAATACAATTTTGAAGCGATCCGCCTTGTATAAAAGAACTAGAATCTTTACTTTGAAATACAAAAGAATGTTACACGAGACACGACGGCACAAAAATTGTACTGAAGATGGAGACTCAACCAAAGTACATATTCAAGAAATGAGCTGTCATCATTGAAGAAAGTTTCTGAATTTAAAATTTTGTGTGTGGTCGCGTTGAAGAAAAATAGTGACGTAATCAATTCAACAAGAAATAACATAGAATGGATGTGTTCAGCTAAAAGTTGTTTTAAATCGACATTTATCAAATTGTAAATTGTAACTAGGGCGAGTACGAAACATTTAATATGAAAATAAAAATTCAAATAGCAAAGGCCTTAATTGTATCAACCAATCGTATATCGTGGATGATGATTGACAGATAGCTATTATACTTTTATTTACCTATGACCACATAAAGGGTATGTGGTATAAAGGGTTCAATAACACTTCAAATCGAATCGGAATCGGTGATATACCTCGTTTCCACTTAGAATCGGGTAATCGAATCGGACTATGATTCAGATTTCGATGCAGGTATCTACTTACCCACTGAATCGAGTAATCTAGGTATAAAACACACTCTTTTGAATCGATCCAGCTACAAGAGCTGTATCGGATCGGGTAATCCTATTTCAATTCGATGTAGGTATACACTGGCACTAATTCGAATTGAAGAGTGATTCAATTCTAAGTGGAAACGAGGTAATAGATACTAGTAGAGAAAACATTTTATTTTTACGAAAGTTGTTTTCAATGAAATTAAATGACAATAACTTTTTGAGTTGGGTATAAGGTTATGTTAGTTACGAAAAATTTATTGAAACTCAGCGACAATTTATAGCGTTCAAATCGAAATGGGATTTATCTCTATCACTTGTATGTACATTAAACTTATTAGACTAATCTTAAGATATATAAATTTTGTTTAAAATCTTGTGTCCAAATACAACTTAGACGAACATAATAGTTTTTATGAGCGATTTAAAAAAAAGTGCCTGAAATGTCCTGCCTTTCTTTACTAAAAAAAAGCGTGTTAAAAAATTTACCAATTTAATAACTGGAAGTGAAATCACGTAACACAATCCTTTGACGAAACAAATGGACCATTAAATTCTTTAAAGGAATCCAGGACTACCAAGGCCATTCCGTAAATTTTCAAACATATATTCGAACGTATTCATTCCAATCTCTTATAATATATCTAGTCAGATAAAGAGCGTTGATTGAAAAAACTCAAATAAACGAGTCAACATATGTCGACTCCACTTTGCTACAATTCTATGAGATATGTACAAAAAAATCAGTAATATATGATGTGATATATATATGTGTGTTGATTTATCTATCAGCTACTATATATCACTAAAGCTATATATCAATATTTGTCGGAAAGGTGCTTTTTGGATACTCACCTCTGCACTTTATAGGAATCGCCGCAAAAACTCTTTTGTTCACACTGGCTTCAAACTGTTCCGTAGAACAGACTTTTTCGGCGCAAAGAGAGTGAAAAGTAATTCAAGACCAATTTGAGTACCCATCAAATTAACAGCTTTTTCAAAACACCCCAAAAAATTAAAATTAATTGAATAAAGAAAACAAAAACCGATCTAAAAGAAAAAATAGTGTTGAAAAAAATTATTTCTAATTAACTTAAATCTAAAAAAATTGTTTTTGTTGTGCTATTCTGAAATCAAATAATCACTCTTATTACGAATGGCGTTTTATTTGGGAAAAAAAAGAGAGATAAAGAGAGTTTTTGCTGTCAGAAATTATCCTCAGAGCAAGTTTTGCTACTCTTGATATTTTTTAAGAGTAAAAATCAGAGTACTCTAAGCTCTAAGGCTGTGTGTGAATTGGGTTAAAATTTCTCACCTTGGTTAAATTTTGACATTTGTTTTGCGGTGGGTTCAGATGTTAAATTTTTGCTGTGTGAATTGGGTTAAAAGGGATTTTTTGAAACACTACTTTCATTAAAATTTCTTCATAGTTTAAGAAATTTCCCTGCAAAAATTCCTTTTCATCGTTTAATTTAATTTATTTATTACTTAAAATAAAGCAACTTTAAGAATGTAAATCTAATATTACGTTCCAAAAAGTGTTAAGATCTCCATTTTGCCCAATTTCTCTTGTTCGTGTACCTATTTTCATATGTTGAAACAATAGTCCCGCATTTTGCCAAAATATTTCCCATCACGGATAGTTTGATAATGGGTGTATGAACACTTGTTTTTACAGCACTGACAACAACTTCAAGAAAAAAATCATCGATTTGAGATCTGTTTACAAAATGAATAACAATTTGGGGAAATGTCTTACAATAATTTTATTTATTTAAATGTTTTATCAATTAATTCTATTGAACCACAATGAAAAATTCTAGAAGTATGTTTGAAAGTATAATTTTGCATATTTACATTCATGCAGTTACATGTTGTCTAGCTCAATTCGGATTTGAATGAGTTTTAGTTTTTCTTCGGGAGACCCTAAAAAACAACAAAATTATTTTTATAATTATGTATATATCTTTTTTGATAAAAAAAGGTCAAACTTACATTTATTGTAAGGTTTTCACGTTATTCTTTCTTGTTGTCCAATTTTGCGTATGCCGTCCATACTGCTAAAAACTACTTTCTGCTTTGTTTACTGTTTGTTCGACAACAAAAAAAGTTGTGAATGCAACAAGAACTAGACACACCTCTCTTTCTCGACAAACGTCAAATTTTAACCCATTTTAGCATGCTCCGCGAGCAGGCTAAATGGGTTAAAATTTTATCCCCTCTTATTCACCACGCTAGTGTCATATTTTAACCCATTTAACCCAATTTTAACCCAATTAACACACAGCCTAAAAAAGGGAACTCTAGTTTTACCAAACGAAAACGGCATTAATAAAACGACAATCTGACAAATAGTGATCTTTATTGACATTTTCATGTACTAAAATAGTAGACAGATCATGAACATAAAAATTTAATTTAAAACCGTTTTAATGACATAAACTCAGTAGCGAATCCGTTCGGAAATAAAAACACACTTTTTCAATAAGTACGGATTCAATTTCGGTTTGCGTTTTAATCCGCTCGAAAATCAAAACAGCCATGAATTATGTTGTTTTCTGATCATTAAACTATGTAGTTGCAAACTTATTTGACTTGATGAAAATGAAATATTACCAATAGAGCAAGAAAATAGTTTCAAAGATAAAATATTTTATTAAGAAAAAATCAAGGAAAAGGTGTTTAATTTTTATTTAACAATTTCAAAAATCTTCTGTTATTAACACACAACCAACAATAACACATGCGTGAAACAAAACTTTAAAACCCACAAGCTCTCTGAGAAAATCTTTTTCTTAGCTTTTACTACCGAGGCAAAACTTTTACAGAAATGAAGTTTCGATTTTAATTATTTTTTTTCTTATTATCAATCAAACATTTATGAAAAAGTGACATTTTTTATTGATCCATCAGAGCAAGCAGCATATACAGAACCATCACCCAGACATATTGAATTAATACAGTTTCCAGCATCAGCCTCGCCCATAAAAGAAGGTTTTGACTTATCAATTTCACTCCATCCTTTGATCTTTCCATCATATCCAGCAGAAAATAGTTCAGTGTCAGTTCCACATATTGAGTTAATAATCATATCATGACAATCCTAAAAATAACACGTATCAGTAAGTGCAAATAACATAGATATACAATTATTACATTAGCTTCCCAAACTGTTGCGAACTTCTCTGTTGGTAAATTTCTGGCTAAAACTAAACCCTTTCCTGTCCGATCAGTGAAAGCTATAAATGATCTTTTATTGTCTACGGTTGGTCCCAAGAGAGTTAATGGTGCCCGTCCAGGAAACACTGCTTTTGTTGAATATTTTCCAGATTTTCCTGGCAGTGTATCCGAAACAACTACATCGAGATTTCTTGCTGTATAAATTAAAGTTTGTTCTACTGCCAGCGATTTGACTTCTTCGACTATATTATATTTAAAAAGCATTTTATCGTTTTCCCATTTGGTAACTACCCCCTTTTCATCTCCAGTATAGAGGAGATCTCCAACACAGTACATCGATATAATAGCATCATCGCAACATACCAGCTCCTCAATTTGTTCACTATTGGCCGGATCTTTCAAAAACTTAACAGTTCCATCGCTACAGCTAGTGTAAATTTTTCCATTATTGTTAGAAGCGATTGAGTATATGCATGCTTCATGCATATCAAGAGTTTTTTTCAGGTTTAGATTGCTGTCCCACATCTATAAGAAATTAAAAAGGAATAATATTACATAATATTGATTTAAATAAAAAAGGAAATATGTGTATACTTTAATTTTGCCATCGGCACCACCACTAAAAACGTAATTACTACAAAATGTAATGCAAACAGCATCACCTTCGTGTTTTTCTGAGGATTCCCTTTCAAGTTTGACTGGCATTACAATCACTTTGATATTGCACAAAATACTGATCACTCATCGAGAAAGTTCAAAACAATTTAGTGTTCAAATGTTTATGGTTTGGTATTGGGTATTTTTAGATCTTCAAAGAATACAGCATAGTATAGTGGATGCATTCAGTACATATTTTCAGAACGTATTTAAAAATAATAAATAGGGGAGCATAACAGAGCGGTAAGCCCCGTGGTAGCCCGTGGCCAAGGGCATTTCTCATTTGGTTCTAAAAATATGATTTTGGAGGCTTCTTGGTTGGCGAACGATTTAAAACTAAAAGGGACTGAACAACGTGTAATAATAAAATTTTAGAACATGCCCCAGAGCGAGTTCTCAACATAATATTCCGCAACGGCAAGAGTGGTTGTGGTTCACGAATGGATTCAGGAAATCGCCGGAGTTACAGTGCTCGCTCCTTAGCTTGCAGCCAAGCTTTTCTCAATGCTTTGCCATACCAGCACGCTTTGTCAAAAATTTAAACACAGTTTTGACCCCGGCCTCAGATTTTACTATGGTTGTTAATGAGTAGATGGAGATATGATACCGCTATCGTTGCATTTTCTATATTAGGGAGAACCTAATACATTTTTCTGTATTAGGACATCCCAAACCAAAAAGATTTCGCAATTGTAGCAATGACAGAGACACTGTTGATAGGAATTCTGTCGTCTCCACGAGAGCAAGCGTCAGTCTTGCTACTTCAGTGTAGGCACTACAAAGGAGAAGTAACAAGAGGTAAAATATCGAATCCAAGACGTAGTCTCATCAAATCTCAAATAGTGACCATAAATGATTTTGGCAGTTCTTTTACCAACTGGTACTGCGTGAACAAAAATGGCTGCAGAGCCACAGCCGCAAGAAATGTCAAAACATAAAATATAAGTGAATACAATAACAATACTTAACTTGATTAAACCTCTTGCAGCTCCGGCTCCGGCTGCGTTTGAAGTTCATTGTGTTCACGCAGTTAAGCTTAATCAGACTACAAAAAATGTCGATGGCCGATGCATAAAATAAAATAAAAAAAATAAATAGGGTGGTGCAACAGAGCGAGGAGCCCCAGGGCCTAGCGCGTTTCTCACAACCATGCCTTATGAGGGAATGGAGGGGACCTACTATTTTTTGCCGGTTCCGAACGGCTGATCGATAAAGCGCTTTTCATGGCAATGAGTACTAACGGGGGACTTGCCAATTCCTCGCGAAAGGTGATACCCGTGGAAAAAACATTTTTACCTCTGTTGGGATACGAATCACGAACCTCTGGATTAACAGGTGGACATGCTATCCATAACACCATGGGTACCAACATGGCCGATGAATGAATTACTTTAATTTTATGTACAAAGTCCAGTGCCCCTGTTCTGTAACTATCGCCTTGGCGATAAACGGTGGAAAATGAAACGAAATTCTTTGAATATAGTAGGATTTCGTTCCATTTTCCACCGTTTATCGCCTGCTTTTATCGAGGCGATAGTTACAGAACAGGGGCACAGGTGCGATAAAAGCGAACTTTGTTAGTTAAGCCAGAGCAAAGCAGTGCGATAAGTGGGTGCGATGAGATTTCTAAAAAAAAGAAACATATGTAGCCTTATGCTGGGCTTAAATGCATCTGCAACTGCAGAAGTGCAGAAAAGTAAAGCGAGACGGATGAAGATTACAAAGCACAAAAATTAAAAAGAGAGACGAATAGGATTATGGCTTCGGATGAAAAATGATGGGTGCAGATGAACATGTTCATCTGCACCCATAATTTTTCATGTGCAACCATTGCCCCTGTTCTGTAACTATCGCCTTGGCGATAAACGGTGGAAAATGGAACGAAATTCTATGAATTCAGTAGGATTTCGTTCCATTTTCCACCGTATATCGCCTGCTTTTATCGAGGCGATAGTTACAGAACAGGGGCACATAAAGCCTTGGCCAAACCAACGCGGTGAGATCGTACGATGCGATTGCGATAAGTCAAATCCCTTCAAACGTCCATAAAAGTTTGACTTTAATGTATAGGGATTTGACTTATCGCAATCGCATCGTACGATCTCATCGCATTGGTTTGCGCAAGGCTTTACTAAGGAAGTGCAGATGGTGCGTTCACTCTCTATCAGACAAGTATGAATTTTACATATGGTGTCTTTTTCCGTTTTTCATCTGCACTTCCACTTAACGCAATCGCATCGTACGCTCTTATCGGGCTTGTTTGCGCAAGACTTTACTGCGTGAACACAATGGCTGCAGAGACGCAGCCGCAAGAGATGTCAAAACACTAAATACAAGCGAATACAACAACAAATGTTCACGCAGTTAAGCAAAAGTATCTTCTAAAAATTCTTGTTGGTTCAATCTACCCAGTCTGAACACAACCTAAGTTTTATCGTTGAAACATGCGAACGTACCTATAATAAAACCTTTTTTACGAGATTGACTAGACAGGGACGTTCGTTGACAAGTTATGTCAAAATTGTGTGAAAGGTGTGCCAGAATTGAAATTTATCAATTCAAGTGCAGTTTTTTATTTATATTTTTATAAAACCGTAAATAACCAAATAGTCACATAGTGCTAAGAACTACAAAAATAAAAACAACAATTTTAAATAAGAAACAATATGTGTTAACATAATTAGCAAAATACTAGAAAAAGTGAACCTAAACGATTGACGTGAAATGGCAGCCAATTTAATTACAAACTAATTACATGGCAATGGATTACTCAACGTTTTACATTGCTTTTATGACAATAAATGTAACATTAACATTTATAATGATGCTGGCAGCTTGTCTCTGTTGCAAGAAAAGGGTACCCAAGTAAGTTGCTTATCCTTTTTAATGTGAATATCATAATTTGCAACAAATGCTTAAATATGCTAGCCTTTCTACCATGTCCTCTTATAATCGTAGAGAAAGTAGGTAGCATAGTAATAGAGACCTATACATATTCCAATTTTGATGACCCACAATTCACACAACAAAATAGAATTGTGTAAATTACAACTTTTTTTTTTGTTTTAATTTTTTATTTCAAATTAATCGAATATTTTTAATACCTACCTATTATTTTTTTAAGAAATGAGTTTATGGGCATGGAGGGAATGGTTAAGCTGAAAAATCCTGACGACCAAATAATTATAAACAACGTCGATCACGCAGCATCACAAAACGATTTAAATCTATCAACCGTATCAAATGGAGATTCAGAGAAAAGGTTAGTATTTGCTGGACTATAAATAAATTGAAAGAAGTTTTTGATATCATTCGATTTATAGAGCTAGCAGTGCCCCTCACCGCAGTCTACCAGACATTCCAATAAATGAAACTGTTGACAATGGGTCAGAGCTGTATGAAACAGTGGCAGATAAACTGGCTGGAAAAACCCAAAATAAAAGTCGTATGTATATATTGGTTGGATTTGCTAAACACAAGATTAAATCAGAATTTCTTCTAGCCAATCCAAGTTTGAAGAAGCAGACAAGTGTGTCCCAACACAGTTCAATTAGCCAAGCAGATGATGTTAGCTCACCATACTCTAGGGTTAAGAACTCACCTCACGATTATGCTAAGGTAAGGATTTTATTTTCAAATATGCATACATATTTCTCTTGCAACTGAAAGTTTCTGGAATAAATTGTGTAATTTTCGCGACTTAATTTTATTTAATGTGAGAGGATATTTCAGAATCCAATTAGATAAGAATCCTTGATGTAGGTTAGGTTAGGTTTAAATGGCTGTCAGGAAAACAACAAACACACTTAGACGAATAATAGGTCCATTGTGATACCATAAGAATTATATGAGGGAGTACCTCACTTAACAAAACCATTTGGAGCTTTTGATAAAGCGATAGAGATTAAGGATATCTGTGTTCGCAAGATCGTTATCGGGCAGTTACCTAGGATGTCTCTGTGTCCCTCTTAAATAAGGTGAATATAGAACTGTTCAGCCATCTCCGTAAGAGATAGGCGACAGTTGAGGGCGGTGACTGAGCTCGTAGAGATAGCGCCGAATAATTTGAGGGCTGCTTGTCTGTCTGAGACTTACATTGAGTCTGTCTGAGTACACCCCGCAGCCGACGCCTTCTTCGGTTTTTGAACCATCTGTATAGATTGAATCATCTCCTTGGTGTAACATCCACTGAATATGAATTCAGCTTTTTAGTTCTTGTACACTCGGTTTCAAAAAGGAACCTGTTTAAATTGTAAACAATTCAAGGGTCTAACAAAGCTTCGAATGCATGTAAAAGAGTAAACTGTTTTGACCGCTATCATCAGATTTTTTTTAAATATACCACAGAGCTTAGACCAAAGTCATGTTAGTATTTGAGTGAAAAAAGAATAAAATGCAAGTCCAACTCTTTCGAGTAGTCAATTAGTAAAACTGATTAACGTCATAATCTTTTTTTTTTTTTACGTTTCACTATGCCCTGATAAATATTTTTTAAAATAAAACAGGTTCGCACGATGGAGCATCCGTATGCCCAGCTCAATGCCCCCAGTACCAGTTCTGCAGCTGCAGGAAGTATCAGTCAACTTACCTTCGAGTCAGTTGGCGTTCTTCCAAACGATAATTCAGATTCACACCGCGGATCTAATCAAAGTCTCTTGGGTGGTGGTACGACGGATGCTCAACAAGAGATGATTGGAGCCGCATCCGCGATAGCAGGAATGGTATCTGCGAGCCAAGATCTTCCATACATGACGCCTCCAATTGTCCAGCAACCATACTTTAGCGGAGACTCACAAGACTCCTCAAGTAATTTTAAACGTTATATTTTATTTCTACACAAAGATGTACATGTCGAGTTTTTTTTAGAAGGTTATACCAGTATAAGTGTTCGTGAGCCTTTGGCCAACATATTAGCACAGTCAAAAGCGCGTCACAACCGTTTGATCAAAGAAGGGAACGACTCTCATTATGCCACAGTATCAGATGATTCAGGTTTGAATATTTAAATTGATTGGGAAAAAAGAATCTTGACAATTTTTCGGTAAATATTTCAGATGAAACGTATGCAGCAATTGAGGATCCAAATAATCGGGCTGTAGCTGCTGAAATATATACGAGTGGTTCAGAAACATATGCTCAAATTCAACCATCAAATCCAATTGTAGTGGCAGTGGAAATCAATAACAGCAGCTCGGCAACATTGCGTTTGCAAGAAAGTGCAGATAGTACTACCAGTAGTATTAGGAACATGGGCATTAGTAACAAATCTGAATGTACTCCAATTCCACCGCCTGTAGATAGTTTACGCGCTCAAATGCACTCAAGACAGGCATCGTCATCTTCTAACAATAGCTCAATGGGAAATTTAGGATCTCCTAAGCCGGAGAAACGCCAAGCGAACTCTCCTCTTCCACCTACTCCTAAAAATCAACAATTTTTAAGTAGTAATTCAAATCTCACATCAACGTGTTCCATTGCATCGGGCAGGAACTCAGTCGCATCTGTGATCGAATGCATTCCACAGGACGGAAGCAGTACTGAAGACTCTCCTAATAAGAAAAAGAACAGTCCATCCAAAGATAAGGACATTGAAGGAATGTATGCAAAAGTGAGTCCTTCTAAAATATATGTACTGTACTGTATTATGTTAATACTTTATATATCTCAGGTTATGAAGAAAAATAAGTTCTCTCAGAACTCTTCCTCCCAAAACAATTCTCCCATCCTCAGTCGGAAGCTTTTGGAGAACAATGCCTCTGCGCTAGAGATCAGTAAGATAACCAACGAAAATGTTAATTTTAAGGATTATGTGATAAACGTTATGCACGAGGTACCATCATCAAGTAAGTTGTTTATTTCTTTTTTGTTAAAAGTAAATATTAGAAAAAATGCACTTGTGTTTTTAGGTATAAGACGGCAACGAAGCAACAGCTATTGTACCAAGGACGATGGCTATGAGACCATTCCAGCTGATAAAATCAAAGAAAAATCAAGTACAATTGAAAACCGCAAGTCGGATTGCTACGCACAGATGCTGCAGAGTGAGCGTCTCGTTGAACGGGGTAACTATTAGCAAATAAATTTCAATATCACAGCACAGCTCAGCACATGTACCGATCCGACAGAACCCGCTAATTTAAAATTCCGATTCTAAATGCTAGCCTTTGCGTCGCATCCTTTATATAAAATTCCAAATGATTTTAAAGCAAGTAAGCCAAATGTTCGACTTGTTCTTGTTGTTGTTTTTGTTTATGATTAATCATCATTCATGTATCATGTTCGTTTTGGTTATTTAAAATTGTTGTTTATTTTGTTTCGTTTTCGTTCTAAAGTTTGGAGTAGTAGAATGGAATTCAACTAATAATTTTTTTTTTTTGTTCCAGTTAGTAATTTGTTTGGATTATTGTTCTTTAAATTTTGAGATTTTAATTCCAGCTTGGCTGCAGAACGAGTTCTACAGCAACAATCATGGAAACGTGTAAAACTTAAATTCCATTAAAGAACCCATTTTGCTAAGGCTTAAAAGAGTTATCTAAGTTTAAGTCAATTCAATTTTCTTTCCTTTTTTAATTTTTATTGAAAAGAGTAGACATTTGTAGGATCCATTTGTTATTGGAACGATGTTGTTTTGCGATCCTTGTGAGGATGAATCCACAGAAAACAAAAGAGTTTTGTTTGTCACCTGAGCTCTTTGTCTTGTATAATGGACAAATCATTCGCCAAATAATAGAAGGGTCCGACGCTCGAGTCGAGCTATTGTCAAACATTTTTTGTTCAACAGACAAAAATCGAATTTGTATTTGGATTGATAAAAATTAAAAATTTCTTAACAAGATCAAATGCCGTTAAATACAATTTGAGTTGTTTCAAATACTTCAACTATTCAATTGATGTTCCTTTTCTTTCATTTCCATTGACCTTGTGAAGTCCTTCTCAATGTAATGATTTACATTACGCAAGTAGTACGCAAGTACTACGCAAGTACGCAAGTAGTTTTCATGAATCTCGTATCCGTTATGAGTTTGCATTATGTTTTTAAACGCAAAGCCATCTTCAAATCTTTTTGAATACACTGTTCATAGCCTTATTACCTTTTGTTGTCGCCTACAGACTACCTCGAAGCGAAGCCGCGAAGCACCTTGCTACGCAAAACTTGATCAACAAAAATATTGACTTTTTTGTAGACAGTCAGGCGGCCATTAAAGCTATCTCATCCATTATCACAAAATCCAGGCTAGTAGACAGCTGTCGCAGTAACCTTAGACTGCTCAGTGAGACAAACACAGTTAGTTTAACCTGGGTCCCTGGACATCGTGACATTATCGGTAATGAAATGGCGGATAAGCTGGCAAAAATCGGGTCAGCACTCGAATCCAGCGAAGCGAACACTTCAGTTCTAAAGCCACTAGAGCAAGAAAAAAGCAGAATCAAACACAATTTTCTAAAAATCGCCAATGACAGGTGGTCATCTTTAGAAACATGCCGAGTCTCTAGAAACCTTTGGCCAGATATTTCCAAGAAAAAAACAGAATTTCTACTCCAGCTAAGCAGACCTCGGCTCTCTCTGTTGATTGGCATTCTCACGGGTCACAACTCGTTGGGTACCCACATGATGAGAATGGGCATTAGCACATCCGACTTATGTAGAGGATGCCAAGATGAGGAGGCAGAGGAGGGATCTTTCCACTTCCTCTGTGAGTGTCCTAGCTTAGCCCACACTCGGAAAAAAACCCTCGGAGAATACTTCTTCGACGAACTGGGCGACATCTCTAACCTCCCACTGAGCAACGTCCTGAAATTTACTCAGGGCTCCAAATGGTTCAGTGGGAGTTCCCTACCACAATAACCATCCACCTCTCCAATCCTCCCATTTCCTCATCCTCTGATTTCCCGGGGAGCACAATGGATCCTCGAGATCCGAGTGAGGTGTTGCCACTTGTGGCTACACCCCCCATTCAACCTAACCTAACCTAACCTACAGACTACCTCACGCAACCTTGCCTTGTGAGTGAATGGAGGGGCCTACAATTTTCTGCCGGTTCCGAATGGCTAATCGAGAAAGCGCTTTTTATGGCAATGAGTTTAGTCATAGAGGACTTGCCAATTCCTCGTGAAAGGCGATACCCATAGAAAAAAATTGTTTGCCTCTGTTGAGATTCGAACCGCGAATCACTGGGTTAACAGGCGGATATGCTAACCGCCATACAATCTTCAATTTGTGAAATATCAGCTTAAATATTGAACACATAAACCATAAATAACTATTTAACGTATAAAATTGAAAACCCTTAAAATCTTTGCGTTTTGTGTTGCCAACTACGATTGGCATTGGCGGAAACCAGAATAGATCACTAGTGTAAGGCATTTGAGTTGATATTTTAGAGACCACGATCCCATTAAGGGATTGGGATATTCAATTAAAAAGAAACCAGAGTTACACAAAAACAAGTACACAGAAATTCCCCATTTTTTTCTTGGGCAGTCAAATAAAAGTGCTGAATTCCTAAACATAAACACTAATCTTGCGTAAAGATATGCAGATGCAAACATAGAAAATTTCTACCAAAGCAGACTAATTCAAAAAACAGTAAATTCTTTTTCTTGTACAGATGTTTATTCATTTGACCAAATGTCAAAATGATGGAACCTTACTTGCTTCAATATTTTATTTTTATTATTATTATTCAAAGTGTTCAGAGCTTATTAGGCGTGAGTTTTACAATTTTTCAGCCGATTTTTTGACTTGAACCAGATACTTTTTCTCTTCCCATTCTTATATACACGTGCAGGCTTTCCTTTTGTTCAAGTTTGACCTCAGTGAATCCTAGAAATCTTTCCTCTCCTTAGTAAAGTCTTGAAAAAAGAACTGAACTTAACTGTTTTTATAGGTTAAATTTATGTGATTAAACCAAGACTTGTTTACTTACAACATTTCTCACATCACCTACAACTTTTAGTGCTTTCATTTTTGTGATCCTTTTTTTTTACTCATCTTTGTCATCATCATCTCCGGATGAAAATCAAACAAATGTTTAAAGGTTTTCCATTTTTTTTATTCATTTTATCAAAGGTTTGCCACAACCTCGTCTACCTGTGGCCGAAATAAAAAAAAACTTAACAATTAATCCATCAGTAGAAGTGATTTTGAAGTCGAGCAACGAACCCGGTTATGAGAGTTTGCCCGATCAGTCTTCCACTAATAACAGCGACCCCGGGTATGAGACACTCGTAAAGACAGAAATAAACCAATCCCAAAGAAAAACCAATTCCGACTATGACCCGAATTATGAGGTACTACATCCTACTAAGTACTGTACTACGGGTTCGGATGATGGCTATGCGAAGGTTATTGAAAAGCCAAGAATAGACTTCGACGATTTGACAGACGGATATAGTAAAGTTAAGGAGAGAAACAATATCGATGAAGACATTCCCGGTTACAGTCGCATAGGAGAACCAAAAATCGAAAACAATTTAAAGCTTCATGATTATGCAAGCATAGCTGAAGCGCAAAAATTCAAAGAAAGCATCACGATTAGCTGTAACAACAACAATAACTACAACAAAGACTCAGATATCTACTCAAAACTCTCAAAACCGCCACCTCTACCGCCAAATTCATTCGAAAAGCCACTTAAATCACCCTCAACAAGCCAAAGTAGCACAGATCAAGTTCTTGTCATTAGAACTAGTAGTGACACACCCACTACACTAAGCAGCAGCAGTCATCATTTGCCATCATCAAGCAACTATGAATCATTGACGGGCAGCGATTCAGATCCGAATTATGAATCAGTGCGTTACCTTGACTTGGAAAATGCCTATGAGAGACTACAAACTGAATCAACAACCACCGCTACTACCATCAGCTCGGATATGCCTCTCAGCACGCCATCCAGCACAGATGACAAACAGTCAAGTAGCGATTTGAAGCTCCTTAGCACAGGCGAGAGCGCCACAGCTAGCATAAATGGAGATGTAGACGACTACTTTCAGGTCTGATTTACTAGCGAACAATTTCATCATTAAAAAAACGTCATCAGAGGCAACTTAATGCATGCAACATATACCTATACCTACTTACAATTAATTATTTTCTTTTTTAATTCTAAAATACAAACATACATATTTATACTTATAAAGTAAACTCTTTGAAGACGAAGCTCAGGACTTTTATCCAGCGCACTTTAGTAGTTTTCTTGTTTCCGTGTCTGTCTAGTGGCTAATGTATAATGAATGTGATTAGTAGGTTACTTTTATTGTTTTTCTTCTTCAAATTTAATTATTACCAACATAATCTTACAATAATTTGGTCGTTGTACAAAGTATTATTTACAAAACAAACGTATTGAAATTTGTATTTGTATTTAAAAATAGTTATTTTAAGAATTCATTTGAAGTTACTTTTGATTTAAGTATATATAGCACAATGACACCTACAACCACTGTTCTGATTATTTCTCTACTTTTTTGTTTTATATTTACTATCTTTTTTTTTGTTTATTTTGTTTTAATGAACATTTCTGTAATATTTTGCATTTGCTTATGAGCAAAAAATTTGTTTAAGATAGATTTAAACTTTGTATGCATATATGTACATATATATATGTGTGTATCATATATTAAATAATTATTTCTTTACAAGACTTGCATAGAAATAAACACTTCATAAAACATAACAGGCTTGTTGTTCATTAAATTATATGTATAAACCATCGCCGAAGTAAGCATGAGCTTTGTTTGATGAGGAAAATGAAAGGTAGACCAACTGAAGATAATAACAACAATGAAAAATGTTAGGCAACTTAGAACTGAGTGATTTTTTAGCGTTGCGTTGCTTGGAAAAATATATTTGGTGTCTATTAAAATAAAAATACATATTTGCAAACATTAAAGTGAAATTAAAGATTGTAACGGGCTAGTGGTGGCTGTCGGGTCGATGCTGGCATGCTTGTACCCTCCTTAGCTCGTCGGTGGGGTTGGTTCTTGACCCTGTTTATATGCACCGCTACAAAATTCATGCCAGGCTTAACATACATAAATATCCTTTGAATTTATGGTGGTCTAAATTAAACGGACGGACGTTGTCAAGGCATTGACGATAGGCGTTGGCATATAGATGTTTAATACCTTAAGCACACTTTTCCCACCCCATAAACCTTGGTAATATAGGTGCTCGTAATTTGATATTACCCCGAAATTGACTAATTCATTTCGCTTGACCGACACACATCCTCAGCAACCCCTTAAATAAATCTTCTTAGATTATTTCCATGTTCTCTACATTATCTCAATTTTATTTTAACGTTATAATTCACATTGTATTACGTTATATTTTGTTTCTTTCTCAATTTTTTTATATTCTATGATTATGGCTAATGACATTAAAAGAAAAATGTATTTGAAAAATATACTTGTATAGTATTCGTAAGGAAAGATTCAAAATTGATTATAGTATACCGTAAAAGTGTATGTCAGATATAGGCGGCAATATAGTAAAATAAAAGAATTAAACTTACATGGATATTCGAAGAAATGTGCGCACACTTGCCTCCAATGTTCCGTGGATTCCCTTAGGATATCTTCTTGAATCAATTTTCTACCTTTTAATCACAACACACACTTTCAACAAATTATAAGATGGAATGAATGATTAATTAAGCTAAGAATATTTAATACAGACTAAAGTTATTTATGAAACACAAATATTAAAATTAAATTTGAATTGTTGAATTAGATGAAATTGGCAATAGGTTTGCAACAAAAAGGAAGGAAAAATGGCAGCGTCCGTTTTTAAATCAATGAAAGTTAATTTCATGCGAAATTATCTAGATTAGATAGATCTCATCACACTAGATAATTCGTGTATTATTTTCCAACGTCGGTATAGTTGTATGATTTGAATGGAAAGGATACGAAATTGTATACGTGGAGGAAGGAGCCTTCCCGTATCCCTTTCTCACCCAGCGATTCAATAACAACGATGAATCTTTCGAATTTCTTAATTCTATTATCTTTCAATGAAATCTTTCTCTCCTTAATTTGTAGAAACTTTCTATTTTTTTCCAAAATTTTCCCTTATTTCCTCTTGGCTTGGTAACAGGCTTTCTTCTTTATATGTATATATGCATATATTTATATTTTTTTTTTCCCGGTTAGTGTTTGGGTTTTGAAAGTCGTTGAGAGAATGAAAATATTTCTAAATGAAATATTTTTATTAGGCAACTGAGCTACTATGTTCAAAAAAAAAAATATTTTCTTGAAGTGAATAGTGCAAAGTAGAAAACTTCCATTCACAACAAGATCTTATGTTAAGCAAGGGAGAAGGGACTCACACTGCAGTCGAGTAGCCGCTACTGACAGTGGCTGACCACACACGCTGCCACCCGGCGAGTATTTAGCAGCGGCTGGCAAAGTTTAACATGTTCAACTCTCGACTGCTAGCAGCGGCTGCTAAAATAAAAAAATACTGCTACACATTCTATTTATTAGATTGTTAAAAATTAGAAATAAAGCTTAAAGGCAATTTTTGTATGGTTTTCTATAGCTGTTTGCTGAGAGAAACTGGCGTGTAGTAGCCGATAGTGTGATCGGGCTGCCAGCCGCTGCTTGCATCTGCTACTGCCAGCCGCTGATAAGAAGCGGCTGCCAAGCAGCCCTGTGTGACCCCTTGCTTTACGAGTAGTTTAACAGATTTTATGATTTCAGATTGATTGCAAAACACAAAATATAAACAAAAATATTTGTAGCAGATGTCAAAACTCGATGTAGCCACTTTTCACAAATCTTGTTGTTACTCAACGCAAGTGCAGAAAACGCTGTTCTAAATTGATTCAGGCAGACACCAAACATGATAATTCACAACAGGAAGTTGCTCATTAAACATCAAGAAGTTATCCTTTTATGTTCTAGATACGTTCAGAATAGGCCAATAAACAAGTGATTACTAAGACACTTACTTACTTACTAAGGTGGGCATTACAGTTCGATGTGAACCTGGGTCTCAATCAATATCTTTTGATAACGACTTCGATTTCGGGTAAGCTTTCTCCAGTTTTGCACTCTAAATCGGTTGAGGTCTTCTTCTACTTGATTACGCCAAATAAGACGAAATATTCCCCCTCCTCGATTTCCCGGAGCGTTGATGTACATCGCCTCTACATGTCCCAGCCATCGTAGTCTCGCGATGCGTACTCTTCTAGCTGTGACCTTGTTTATGATCTACATAATTGTATTAAGCTTGAATTAAGCCAAACTAATAAATTGTAGCGGTATAGTTGATACAGCTCGTTTTTATATCTTCTTGTCCACACATTGTCTTCACATACGGGTCCAAAAATCATTCGGAGTTTTTGAAGCCAAGGGTTTTCTCATCCGCTTTCGATTAGATGCGTTCTTAAAGCAGGACTGTGATGACCAAGGTCTTATAAAGGCTTACCTTTGTTGTTTCTCAATTAAATTCTTAACCCAAAGAAGAAAATAATCTTTAAATTATTTCGGAGACCCGCCCAGCGGCGTTGCTCGGGTCTAACTTATTTAGCCACTGCGCTAAGAATTTTTGGTTTCCTGTTTTCGGAATGTGGGGATGAAATATAGTATATTGTATATGTTATTGAGATGTAACATCATAATGTTAAACGAAATTTTGAGATAGGGAACGGGGTCCTACGTTCCCGATGGCTTTTTCGTGAGAATATGAAGACGTCACTCAGTTATTTGGCCCTATCGAGGTACCCGTCGGTTCGTAATTCTCTCCGATTTCCTACGATTCGGAGTTATTTTGATTCGTGATAGTTATCCGAACGGCCGATCCAAAGTCCTCCGATAAGTTTTTGCCGCGGAAATTTTTCGGTTTGGGAATGCAATGCGTTACTGTGAAAAATTTCTTACGTGACAAACTACTTCAAAGGAAAATTGAATCTCTGAAAAAGAATGCGTTGCGGAGAAAACTCCGCTCCGACGGTTATTGCTGCTTAGTTATTCGTGGGGAGAGAACCTCTCACAACCCTGTTAGATGCATACTGATCAACCATAGTGTCGATAATTATAACCTCGTTATAATTTCTTACAATTCCCTTTGTGCTTATATTAAATATCTATTCTTTGTTTAGCTTCAGCTATTATACGGTGAATAAGACCAATCTAAGAAAGAGACTTCAACAAGTATTCTCAAAAGCCAAAGAAAGCCACAGTCCTCAAAAGCATGAAAATTGTTTGCAAATCCACTCCACCGAGACTGCTCTTCGCATTTCTTCAGGTGTCTGTTTATATATTTTTTTATGTTTATTGACTTTCAGATTTTTCCGGGGTGCTGCGCACCATCCTTTCTGACCTAGCAGTTCGGAATCGAAATCGTATATCCACTAGTTGAGAGCAATGCACTAGGCGATGAACCTACTTAGTTTCTGTCTTTGGGATCGAAATTCCATCAGAAGTTATATACATACAGTGAGAAATATAACGTTAGACGAATATTATTCCCGAGAATGAACATATTCGTAAAAAGATATTAGTAATGAGTTGGTACATTTTCCTTAAAGTGTCTGTCGTTAGTAATACTTCATGCAGATTATTGCTATAATGTTCATCCATTTGTACTGTATACGATCTTACAACTTGCAAGTTATTTACGGCAAAATCGGGACTACTTTTGTAGCAGCGAAAATTGAAAATATTATTATCTGTAAACAGCAAATCAAAACCACAAAAGAAGTTGGAAAATTTTATAGAACCTTGCCAAAATGAATACAGAAATTATTTAAAGAAAGACAAAACTGTGTGTGCAGTGCATCTCACAAGCTTAAGCTGATGCATTAAATTTTACAAACAAAAAATAGATAAGTGTGTTATCTTCTTATGTAAATTAATGGGACACTGATTACAGTAAAGTGAGGTAGCTGCTCGACAAAAGGTTGACGTTTTTAGTGGTTTTGATTTATTCATGTTTGTTAAGATAAAATAAAAAAAAAAATGAACTCAACTGTTAAGTACAATTCAAATGACACATTGACAAGCACAGAACCAACATTTGATTCGCACCAAACGGCTGCAGCGAATGGAGACGATAGCCTCAGGTTTATATTAGTGCCACTGGTTGTATTAGTATTAATTATAATCCTATCAGCTTTGGCAAGTGTATAAAACAAGAATAATATTATCATACATAACTTCAGATAATTAAAACAATTTCAGGTCTGTTTAATGGCTAGCAATCGCAAAAGGATATACAAACTCTCGATAAGTACCAGATATAGACTTTTGAATGTGGACAGCGATGATCCAACGAAGCCGCTAGTATCGAGAAGTGAGGATTAATAATTTACTTTTATGCTATCTTCTAAAAAAAAACAACATAGTCTATTAAACCATGTTGGAAATAGCAGCGAAATGTATACGTGACACATCCTTTAATTTACGTCAAGAATTTTAGAATATTCAACCCTATCACAAGGCCGTTGGTGAAAATTTCGGACTAGGAATGCCAAATAGAAAGGATTAAAAAAAATCTTTGTAATAAATGTTTGCAACAGATATTCAAAACTTGTACATAATTTTACCAGCAATGACAAATTTCGAACAAAACATTTTTGCATTCGTGGTCCGAAATTGTTACTATTGGTTTTGTGATAGGAGTGATTATTTGTAAAAAATAAATACTACATATATATAAATCTTTGGCGAAGATGTATTTTGTAAACTTGTATTCAAAGAGTAATAACTATGTATTCTCCCCTTTAAGGAATCTTGTGGTTAAGTCATAGAAGCCAAAGAATATTGCACCGCCCATTGTTATCCACATCACTCTGGGAACAATTCCAGAAAATAGCCTGGAATAAAATATACAAAATAATAATATATTTAGAAATAATAACTATGTTTACTTACCCTCTGAATCCTTTTTCTTTATAGACCGACTTTAGAACACTGGTCATGCCAAGTCTTTTTCCATACTCATCATCAGCTAGCATTATTCTTGTTTTGGCTACATCTAATGGTGTAGTCGCTGCCGCAGATATACCTCCGGCTATTGCTCCACATATCGATACAGACACTGGTGTCAGTGGTAATCCTGTAGTACTTGTCCAGTTTAGTTTGAGAAATTCCCACAATGGAAATTGTATAAGCGAGAAAGGTATTTCTCTGCAAATAGTTGTGCCAAAACCACGATACAGTCCTCTTCGAAGTCCTTCTGTTTTGTATGCAGTAAAAAGTATTTCAAAAGCAGTTTTATCTATTCGGTTCCCTAGTGCTTGACGTCGTTGTTTAGCAATTTCAACCGGTACTCGAATAATGCATGCTACCTTTTAAAACAAGTAATGAGTTTCTTTAATTATTTTAACAACATAAAGCCACATACAACTTCGGCCAAAGATGCCGATAGCATATGAACGTATGGAGAGTTTGAAGTTCCAGTTGCTGCACTTAGATAGTTTTTACATCCTTCATAGGTGCAAAAGAACAAAGCAGCTGTTGGAGCACTTCCCGCTGCAGCTGGTGCAAGTCCTTTGTAAATGCCTTTGAATCCACCAGATCTCCAAAAACCATTTTCGCTTTGCAAACGGGTTTTGACGGTGTCAATGGGAAACAACGCAATGTCCACTACAGCACCAGCTACAGCACCTGACTAACATTTTATAATAATACTGAATATTTTATATTTTAACTATTAACTCTACGTACAATAAGTGAAGTCAAGAAATTAAATTTCAATTCCGTTGCTATCAGTGAAGGGTTCTCGGTTTCCATGGGTGTTATTATTTAATAGGTTGGGTTTTAATTGAAAGAAAATCACAGAATAAGTGGATTAGTTGAGACATATACTGTTGTCATTGAAAGTTTTACTCTCAAATCAGTTTTATTTAGATTTACAAATAAGTTATTCTTAAAGATAGCAAACTAATCTATCTGTTACCAACGATTGTAAATAAAATAAAAAAGGTTCGCTTCAGAAATTTGAAACAGCTGTCAAAAAAGTAGAGATTTTCTTTTGAAATTGAATGACAGCAAATTTACTTTTCAACTTTTAAGTTTCTTAAGCCTCACACATATTTCAGCGGTAGTGACAGCCATGGCTCCACACACAAAAATTCAAAAAATATACTTGCATTGCAGGGTAAACTGTTTTATATTTTTATATTCATTACTTTAAGCGAAATCATACACAATGTGTTAAAATTTAATCTTTCAATTGATTTTTAGACTAATTACGACGCAACGTTGTGTCTCCACTTGCTTTAAATTCATAGCAGAAAGCAGAAAGAAATATGACAGATAAAAAAAGCAACAAATTTTGTGTTGTGGGCATATTATAGAAGAGTTCTTAGGACTTTTTTTAATAGCTGCGAACAACTGAGAATGAGTCATTTTAATGTCGATCTCCATTGGTATTTCCAAAAGCTCTTAGAAAAGAACAAGCAGAAGTGTTTATTTGTGATTGAATCTGTGCCATTTGACAAGAAGCTATTCTCCTACCCTGGGGCCACACGAACAATATATTATGGCATGGGGAAAGCCATTTGAAATACAATAAAAAAAATTTACATACACAATCAAACTTTTCGAAATTTGAAGTCAACTGGTATAGAATAATTCAAGCCAGCTGAGGAGCAATCTGAGAAGCCACAACTTCTTCATCAAACCAGCTTAAAAAATGGAATTGAACTAAAGACAGAAAACAAATTCTGCTCTTAAGTACGCAGAGTGTCAAAAAAAATATTTCTAAGATGTTTTTTTGAAAAACCTTTCAAAGTTTTTTAGACTATAGTAAGCTGACTTTAGTCACTGAAATTGAAGTTACATGAAACTATTTTTTTCATCTAAAAAAGTTACCGAATACAGGGCCTGAGCTCTGAGTCCTTCCATTAAGATATTTTCTCAACTCCCAATTTATCTCACCTCGTTCCATAGGTTTGTGTATAAACTACACTTGACAAGACAAATAAAAAAACTGATGCCACTAGGGCAGTTCACACTATTCAATTAATTGGACAGAATTTGACTTGAATGACCAATTTTGGATAATGTGAACCCTCAAACGACCGCTTGTCCAACTTATTGGAAGGTTTTCAAATATGAAATTATGAAAAATTATGGGGGCAGATGAACATATTCATTCAATATTGTATTCGTTTCTCTTTTTATCTTTTGTGTTTTATAATCTCTATCTGTCCCGCTTAACTTTTCTGAACTTCTGTAGTAGTAGAACGTAGAAGCATTCAAATCCAGCATATGCAAACTGAATTTAGCCAAAAAATTGTTCAATTGAATCAACATTTTCTCTTAAAATTATATTTTTCTATTTTCCTAATGCAATTTCATTTTTCGTGTCAGCTTGTTGAAATTTAAACCAAAATTTAACAAATCGTTCCAATCAATCGGACTCCATCTCCCATGTATTCCACTGATAGACTCACAGAGGATTATATTATTCGTCGCTGGTGTGTGAAGAAGTCAAGAGCTTGGCGATTGTCACATTTTTCCTGTTCGTTATAAACGCTCATAAAGAAAAATTCATGTTTCTATCTGTCTCAATTTTTCCTAATGGTTTTTCCGTGTCGCTATAACTTTCAACTAAGTTTTGATCACCTATGATCCCTCGATCCGGTGTAGTAGAAAACTGAAACGAAATTTCATTCCGATTCGATTACTCGATCTGCTAAAGAAAAATACAACCAAATTCCACCTCGTAGTGCTGCAGTTAGAAAAAAAGGAACAGAAGCAGAACAGTACAAACTGATGCCATAAAAGAAAAAGAAACATAAAATACGCGACGCAAGATGTATTCACTGCGTTGACCTCGCAATTCGTGCAATGAACTATATTTTTCAACAAAATTATTGCATTTGACATTAAATTGAGTAAAAATAATTGTGAATAAAAAAAACTTAAAGTAAAACTCTAATAAAACGCAATGAAAAAGCCCTTCTAATTTGATTCCATTCCGAGAAAGTAGTTAATATTGCGTGGTGAATTTCTCAGTGGCTATGTTGTGTCATATTTCTCATAAAAAATTACGCCAAAATAGACAACCAAAAAATCTTTTTTATTTTCGCTAAACATCCTTTATTTTATTTTTCAATTCGATGCTCAAATTTAAAGTATAAAGATTTCTGCTTTAAAAAAAGAACAAAAGTTTTAAAAAACTTATATCTCGGCACCTTTCCACTTCCGTATGGTGGTGAGAGTTCCCAAAAATATTCAGTGACAAAAGCAGTAGCAAAAAAGTTGTGGTTAAAAAAAGCAAAAAGAAATAAAAAGCAGAAGAAAAAAAAAAAATTCTCAAAAGTGCAAAAATTGAGAATAAAAGAGAAAACTTTCATTGCTGAAACAAAAGAATACATAAATAAATAATTTTATTTTTATAACGGAGTAGTAAAACCCTAAATTAAGTTCATGTCTAGGTACTGTATTATGCTGGTATAAATTTTCTTTAAAGAAAAATGTTAACGCCAAAATAAATCTCCAAGACAAGTCGAAAAAAAACAAAGGAAAAAATTTATACACACGTATTTTTCTTTTTAAGTAAAACAATAGAGTGAAAGAGGAAAGAAAATTGTATTTGTACTTATCCGAGCATCAATATTATCAATTTTCTAAAGAAAATAGAATTTAATAAAAGTTTTTCGGTAAAAGTAGATGAAGGTTTGCAAAACACTTTTCTTTGTTTTCCTTTTGCCATTTTTTTTTTTTGGTTTTTTCTTTGTATACCTTTTTACTACTTGCATTTAACTATATATACATACCTAAATCCATAACAAAATGTTGTTTCTCCCGCGTGTTTTGATTTATTGGCATAATTTTAATTTGTTAGTTTTGATGTGTACCTATATAGGAAGTAGTGTATTGACTGCCTTTGGCCACTTTAGTCAGTGCCTACTGCCTACCTAATAAAGCTCACTGTTTGGTTTGGTACTATGTGTCAAATTTCTAATTGGCAAAGGTAAACCCAAGTCTTTTTAACTAGGTTTAGTCGAAAAAGGGAACACATTTTTGGTAGTTTTGACTTTGATCGATATTTGTGTAGGTACATTTTTTTTTTTTCAAATTGACGTGCGAAGTAAAATATTTAGTAACGAACTTGAATGTTTGTTAATTCATGTTAATGAATGTGAAATGAGGAAGATCTGACTTTCCCTTATCTAATCCATGAAGTCAAAGAATAGGTACAGAGAATGTTAAACTATGAGTACAAAATACTTGGGTATCTTTTTCTAGGTAGGTATATTATTTGAAGTCAAATCTCTGTAATCAATTATTTTCCAATTGAAATAGTAATGGAAAAGTAGTCTTCATCAAATAAATATGCATTGCTTGGAAAACGCAAATTCTTACGCATATGAAAGACAATTTTCGCATTTGATTCATTGAGAGCTTTCATAGTTTGGTAGATAAAAGAAGGGATAGGAGAAAAGAAGAGCAATTGAAGGGCTTAAAATTTGTAATGTTTTTAAATAGGCGGCGGCGCAGCAGCGATTTTTTTGGTGTAATCAAAACACACACTCGGTCCAAAATTGTCAGATGTCTCTGAGGGAGTTGTCAAATCAGTTCAACATTCACTTTTTATTTGTGCCAGTGCACAGGGCCATACCACCAGGCAACTGTATGGCAGACGAACTAGCCAAAAAGGGCAGGACCACTTCCCTACGCTTAGAATGGAACAACATAGGTGTACCTATCGCTACTTAGACAAGACGCTTCGAAGATAACATACACTAGATGGACTGAGAGTAACAACTGCCTTGCAACCAAAAAAGTTTGGCCGTGTGTAGACTCAAAACGCTCGAAGAGTTTGTTAGCCCTGAACCGCCTGTGTCTGGGATCTACCATAGGTGTTCTTACAGGACACTGTCTAATAGGGAGACACGCCAAAAGACTTGGTGTGTCTTCCAATGATTTCTGCAGAAGCTGCATGGACCAAGAGGAGGAAGAAACCGTTCAACACCTTTACTCATGCCCTGCACTACTTCATAGGATGAAAACTCATCTCAGTGAATTCTTCTTCGATTATACTAGCGACTTAGCTTACATAGACCCTAAAAGTCTTTCGAAATACATTAAAAGTTCCGCGTGGTTCGACTAGCAGGTGATTAACCGGCTAGTCCCGTAATAGAAGATTAATAAGTGATCAACTCGTTAATCTTACATCGGGTTTTGAGATCAGTAGGTGATTAACTTGCTGATCTCTGTTGTATCACAATGGGTCATTGCGGCCTAAGTGTGTCAGGCAATGTACTCATTGGCTGACAGCCACTTCCACCTAACCCAACCTAAAACACACACTCATTATTTCCTGGCTTAAAATGTGTGTGAAAGATTTAGATGTTGAAATTTTCTTTTAATGTTCCTTACCTATAAATCACATCAAAAAATGTAATTTGTGAGCGATAAGTCAGAACTCAAAAAATAAAATAAAATAAAAACAAAATAAAGTAAATAAAAAAATATTGTATCGCAACAGTGCAGGGAGCTTTAAATCCTAGAGAATTTCTCACATCTTGTGATAAAGGGACAACTTGAAAAACCCACGAGGTGAGCATTACTGCTGATCCCATTTTTGGAAAACCTGATTAGAGAACGTACCGAATCTTTCAGCAGTCTCCCTTCTAAAAAGAACACTGTTGAAGATCCACTCATCTTCTGACCTCACCACGCCAATAGAAGGGAGATCTCTTATATCAGCGTAGAGAGAGCATTTGGCTAGAACGTGTTTACATGCACAGTTCTCCATTTTAGCCAGTCTCCTTGCGTGCAAGAATGCTTTTAAGGATCCATGACCACTTAATAAGAAACCCATTAAAAGTTCTCACGACCTAGAGCTTGCTCTACATTTGGAAGAAACTCAAAAGTAGCCCTACCAACCTCACTATTTGTCCATCTTGATTGCCACCTAGTGAGCACTGATCTTCTAAGAAGCACCCTGACTACCCCAAGACTCATACCAGCAGTGTTCGAGCAGTCATCCCAATCTGTCGAAGACAAACTCCAGTTCCTCCGCAACCTGAAGATAATACCCATGCGGATAACCTCCAAGTCAAGTGGTGGAGTACCTGCCAATAGACCTACAATTTTTTGACGGAAAAGCCCTATTCATGGCAATAAAATTACACTATCGGAGGACTTGCCATGAAAGGTGATACCCGTGGAAATTGTTTTTGTTTTCTATAAGGATACGAATTGCGAACCTCCCACGCAACAGGCAGACAAAATAACGATTATGTCACGGGCACCGCCAAGGCACAGAAAACATAAGTTTTAAGCAAAAACAAAATCTAGCAAAGTTTGAATTGTAATAGGAACCTGACGAATATACCAAAGCGTTGCGGTATTGATATTTTTTTGGCCTTCAAAAAATCATCTTTGTATCTATACTTCGGAATAGAGGCTATGAGGACCAGGACCGTGATGGTCAGCTAAGGTCTGAAAACAAAAATAATAAATAAAGAAAAGAAGAGATTCACATTTGGCCAAGGAATTTCTTTATTGGGAGGGTAATGGCCCACTGCAGTACATCACATCTGCAATATTCTTGAAGTGGGGACCGTCTGTCCGCTGTTCGAAATGACCCTGAGCAAAAAAACGTTTTTTTATCCCTTGGCGTTTATTTTTTTGTATCCTGATTTTTGTTTTGTTGCAGGTAAGGTTGAGATCCCTCCCAGTTCGACGAGCTATAATACCCTTTACTCTTTTCCTCCTAGATCCCAGAATTGAAACTTTACTTTGGGGCTACTTTTGTTTTGTTTAAAAACACTTTCAAATGATATATTTGGGAATTATAAAGAAAGAAAGCACTTTCTTGCGGAAAGTTAAATAATACAGGCGCCTGCCTGACACCAAGAAATATCTACCCCTAGCAGATCGTGAAGCACGTGAGAGAGTTATAGGCCTTAGGGAGTTTAGGTTACATTAGGCTTAAAAGGCTGTCAGGAAAACAAATGAGACAGTTAGACCAATATTAGGTCCATTTTGATACCAACGTGAGGGAGTACCTCACTTAACAAAACCATTTGGAAGTCTTGCTTTATCTGTGAACGCCAGATTGCTTAGATTATCAAGGAAATATCTTCCTAGATGCAGTTTTCTTTTGAAGGAGAGTGCAGGACATGAGCAGAGGAGGCGTGGAACTGTCTCTTCCTCCTCCTCATTTAAGCAGCTTCTGTAGAAGTCGTTAGAGGAAACGCCCAGTCCGGTAATGACTTTGATTACTGAACTAACGTGCAATCTGGTTATGGATAGCAAATGTTATGGGCGTTTTAGATCTAGCTCTGGTCATATCTGTTTTGTTGCCACAAACGTAGTGATATTGTTCCACCTATTATTGGTTCAATCCATTGACTCTTGCTTTAGCATAAGATTGCATGTAGCGATTGGTATACCAATATTCAACCTTCTGGTTGACATCAGTAGAACGGTTCCTTTTCTGGCGAGTTCATCGGCTTTGCAGTTACCTAGGATATCTCTGTGCCCCGGCACCCAAATAAGGTGAATATTGAACTGTTCAGCCATCTCCCTAAGAGATAGGACAGTTGAGGACCTTAGGGAGACAGAGTTAAATTAATGAACGGTCGCCAACCGGGTATCCACCCTTTACTTAAAAAGCTCTTGTTATATAATAAAATTGATATTTTAGGGTAAAACAGACATTTGTCTTCTTATTTATAAGAGTTTCCTGTAATTTTTAAAATAATACCTAATTGTTTCAAGTGGCAACACCTCATTCTCAATGGTCCATTGTGGTCCCCGGGCCCGGATAACAGAGAATGAGGAGATGGGAGTGGGGAGTGGGGGTTGGAGATAATGAATAGCAGATGATTGGGTTATGCCAAATAGATTAGCTGCAGTTATACACCAAAAAGGATTGCTTAAAAAATACTCACCATGATAATTTTGTGCATAGTATTAAACCTACTATTGAATGTGGGTTTGAATCCCAAAAAAATTCCGCACACATTCCACACACTGCTTTCTAACTTAGCCATTCGGAATCAGCAAAAAATTGTAGACTCTTGCAATACATCAGGTTCCGTGGTTTCCATAGTTTCGTTGCCCCACCTTTTTTACTCCTATCGGCAATGCATACTTTCTCCATTTTAATGTGCCCTACGGTTGCACTTTATCCCAGGCTGTGTTACTATCATTTTGAACTTCAGATCTCTTGTCTGAAACTTTGAATTCACTAAACTGTTTGTTCGTCGTTCCCAGTTTGACGTCGCTGCTCTTTGGTGTACGAATATTAAGTACCACAAAAATTTTGCATCGATGTTTCAATTCTCACACTTATGCCTGGTTTATACCACAATTTATATGATCATTCTTTTTGGCAGCTCAACTGCAAACAAAAACACATCAATACTGCACTAAATGCACTCAGTATTGATTTGTTTTTACATCAATTGTTAAATTACATCAATGAATTGATTACAGGATTGCTGAGTTGCGACAAAAACGCACCTATTTTAGGTGAAGTGCACGTAGTCGTTTAGGTTACATTTACTTAAAAGAGCATAATTTTTCGGACTTTAATGCTTGGGTTGTGCTTTGTATACCATTTTTCTGTTTACGCCAGTAATAACTACTTAAATAAATAAATAAAATTAAAAACAAAAAAATATTATCTAACCCACGATTTTTGTCTTTGAATTTTAGTTTGGCTTTCACATATAGTTTCGTTTATGTGTAGTCGCTATATGATTAATTTATTATTGTTGTTTTTGTTTTCTATTACACATTTCAATT
Source organism: Melanostoma mellinum (assembly GCA_914767635.1). NCBI lineage: Eukaryota > Metazoa > Arthropoda > Insecta > Diptera > Syrphidae > Melanostoma > Melanostoma mellinum. The sequence continues at coordinate 7,101,279 of OU612058.1, read as the reverse complement.
GAAATGCTTGTTTGTTTGTTTTGTTATCTTGTTTTATTTTTTCTTTCACTAATCTATATATTAATATTTTGCAGACACGCTTACCAACAACCGGTTATTATGAAAGGTTATATTTTTTACATATTTTTTTGTTGTTGTTTATTAAAAAAATAAATAAATAAACTCTAACTTCTGTTTATTTTTTCTTGTAGAAGACACTGAAATAAAGAAATTCTGCATCAGATTAATTTTTAATGCAAAATCTTTATTTTTGATGTTTTCGTTAACTAAAACTTTGTTTCTTATACAATAAAAAAAAAAAAAAAGAGTACTCAATGTTTGTGTGGGTTTTATTTAGGAAACTGTTACAAAATGTCTCGTAGCAAAGACAAATATGAAAGTAGCAATAGACGGCAGCAAATTATCATGTCACCAGAGGAAGCTGCTTCTGGTAAGAAAACTTGCTGGACCGGCATCGAGATAACAGGTACAATTTAATTGCAAATTAAATAAAACAAGATGGAAAATGTATTTTTTTTTTTTGTATTTTTTGAAGGATACGTACGCAACATAAGTCCCTCGCTTTGGCATTTTGAACATCTAACCGCTCTTTACTTAAATGATAATCATTTAATGCGCTTGCCTTCAGATATTGGAATGTTAGTTAATTTACGCACCTTGGATGTATCTAGTAATAAATTGAGAAGTCTACCGGCCGAACTGGGGGAGCTTATTCAACTCAGGTATTTTCAATCGATTGTTAAAAAACAATAAATTTCTAATTGTTTTGTTTTCTTTTTTGTTGTTGCAGAGAACTACTTCTCAATCACAATTGTCTGCGTGTCCTTCCTTATGAAATAGGAAAACTATTTCATTTACATGTACTAGGACTCCTGGGAAATCCATTACAGAAGGAATTTTTATCGATATATAACGAGCCAAACGGTACACAAAAACTACTAACGTACATGCTGGATAATCTCTCATGTAAGTTCTGTTTATATATTATATATGTACATAAGAAAAAAAAAAACTTTTGCATTGTCTTACGTGGTTTGAAACAGTCAAAATATACTTGAGTTTTCTTAATACGTCCGTATCAGTTTAGTTCAAAAGGCGCTCGGGCAGGAATCTGCAGAAAATACTCTTGATTAGAATTAATTTAATCACACGGTTGCCTGTCTGACGATATGCTGCACTCTTAAACTGGAATTTAGGGCAAAATAGGCAGAAGTGAAGTTTAGACCGATAAAAATCAAATATGTATTTACAAATCTAATATTTGAAAGGTGTTCTGTGTAGACCACTTCGTATAAAAAGTCGAAGCTATACAATGTTAGCTGCTAAAGACAGAAACCGGCCCAGCTTGGTTATGCTATGTCCGCACCTGAAGTCAACCTGGGTTTCGTTCCAGGATGGTTTGAGTTAACCAAGTAGTGTCCGCATATGCAAGAAAGTTTTGAGTTTATCTTTTTGTCGTAAGTTAAAAAGAGACAGACATAAAGTGTGAGCAGAACGTCAACGACGTATGAGAGAATTCATTCTCTCTCCACTCACTTCCACTCTCTTAAATGTCAAATTCAATGGAATATTGGAAATAGTGCATTCAGCGCACTTGGTTTCGAGTAGGTTATCACGAAACCCAGTGACTAAAAAGGTTTCATTTTGTATGGCAAACCACTTGGTTATCATGTTGGTTTGGGATTGTTTTGAGTTAAACAAGTTTAACTCTCAGGTGCGGACATAGCATTAGTGTAAGGCGATGTCATTCCGATTCCGTTTGCTTTTCAAAAGTTTCTTACGGCTCTTTACGTGCAACTTCAATGTAAAAATCCTAGAAGCATCCGATTGTTTTCCCACGATCGTCGCCTTTTGCGAAGAATTGGGGAGTCCTACGAGAGTAACTATACTGCCATAAAAAGCACTTTTATAATTTTTTTTTTTTGTGATACCACAATGGATCTAATGTATCCTTATTGTAATGGAATCAATTCGAGCTTACAATGAAGCGGGAGAGACCCAGGGCGTCGATTTGAGTAAGATCACTAGGGTCATCAAAGAAATACGAACCCAAGTGTATCCACCTTTTGTGAGCTAATGCTGGGCATGAACAGAGAAGGTGGGTAATAGTTTCTTCCTCCCCCTTATCCATGCAACTTCTGCAAAAGTCGTTTGAGGCGACTCCTAGCCTTGCGGCATGTCGTCCAATAAGAAAGTGTCCCCTATCACTAGGCCCGTCGTAGCAATTTCCGACTACGAATACCACAATAGAAGCATTACAGACGCCCTTGTAGTGAATGTTTGGCCACAAAATTGGTTACTGTTTCCAAGCATTCATTACGATGATGTTTTTAGCCATTTCTCTTTGGCATTCGTAGTCCAAAATTGCTCCGACGGGCCCTATGATAGGGGTGTCCAGTGATGAAACCTATCTTCGCACTGATGTTCTTTTTTATGAGAGAGTTCAAGCCGTTCGACCGCTTAAAATCTAGCTTGGGCCAGATCTGTTTTGTTGCGTTACACGTTAAACTGCTTGACCATCTTCTTGCATGCGTCCTGCTTGAGCAGGAGTTTGTATGTAGCGATTGGAATGCCAATACTCTCCGTTTTCGGTGAGACGGGCATGAGTGTTCCGTTTCTAGGGAATTCATCTGCTTTGCAGTTTCCTGGTATGTGTCTATGCCCCGGCACACAGCACAGGTGAATGTTAAACTGCTCTGACATCTCCCTGAGAGATGATCGGAAGTTAAGAGCTGAGATAGAGTTGAAGGAGATTGATGACGGGGGTTTGTTGGCCGCCTGACTGAGAAGATGCATATATCTTTCTTGGATATCATGTTTTCTCTGAGCCAAGATAGATCGCTGATTGCCATCACCTTCGCTTGAAATGTTCAATTTCGTTTCTTCTTCTGAATAGACACCACAACATACTCCTTCATTTGTTTTTGAACCGTCCAAATAAAAATGGACGCATTCGTTTTCAAAGAGTGATTGGTCCTCCCATTCTGTTTTGGATGAAATAATCGCCAGGAAATTTGTGTCAAATTCAAGTTTGGGGACTCCGAATTTGTTCAGAATGTGGCCAATATTCACCCTTATTGCGTTAGGCGTTTCACTAAAACGCCTAAAAAATGATAGAGCTCCAGCCGCGATAATTTTTGTTTTCATAAAAATATAAGTTCAGCCCTCTATCCATTACTCATTGCTCTTACCAATCCCTCAAAAGTTATTTTATTAAAACGGCAATTGTGGCACCTAGAGATAAGTTATCTTATTGGCGTTTTATTAAAACGCCATTCGTAATAAGGGTGATTGTTGTTGGTCCATTGTAAGACTTCTTGTAAACGAATAGCCGAACTCGTACATAGCTATTTGTTTACTGTAGATGTCAGATGGGACTAGGTGAAAGCAGTGGTGTGTAAAAGTGTAAGGCACTACAAATACAGGGTGATCGTTGGACTTTGATGAGACTGTCACGATTAATTACTTTATCTAGTGCAGTCTGCCAAACTGTAACACCGTAAGTGAGGATAGGTCTTATGACCGAGATGTAAAGCCAATGTGTGATTCGGGGTTGAAGACCCCATTTGTTTCCCATAGCTTTTTTACATGAAAAGAGTGCTACAGTAGAAGATTCATTACTAAAAAAACATGGTCATAGATAAGTTAAATGAAATCAAGCGTAGTCTTGTTGTGAATATGGTGCACCGTACTTGCACATCACTATCGTAAAGTAGACAAGAGAGATGTGATCCCTTCGAAATCACAGTGTTGACAATGTTATGTGAAAAACTTCCTTTTCGGGTAGCTAGTGGGCTGCAGCTTGGCAGTCGATGCAGGCATAAATACTTCTCCTCATCCAGCTTTTCTTCGTAACTTAGCTTATAGCCATGTGGTATGTGCATAGAACAAGCATGTACTTAAAATTATATATAGCATTTTGGTTACATTAAAACTAAGATCAAAGTCCGTGTACCGATTCTCCTTACTATTATTTAACTAGACTTATCTTTAAAATCAGCTAAAATTATTTAATAACTATGGAAAACTTAAACATGAGGAAATATATCATCGGTCTCCACAAAGATCCATCATTTGCTCTGAACAATCCGTAAATATCCTATAGCAAACCTTTCCGGGTTCAGATTCTAGAGTAAACCAATCCTACACCGGCGGAAAGTTGTCCGTGTAGTTTTGATCATCGTTTTGGGACATTTGAAAGTGCTTCAAAAACACATGGTCAACTTTCCATCAGTTCAGGACTAGTTGACTTTAAACCTAAAACAACTTTTGGGTGAGTTCATGAAAAATTTAATGGTAAAAAACACAGTTTGACCATCACTAATCCCAAAATGCATGAAAAGTTAAGAAAATACGATTAGGGTCGATATAATTTAAATAGGATTGTTAATATTAAGGACAACTTGAAAATTGGACGATTTCTGATAAGCTATTGCTCCTTTTTTTGTATATACAAACCAACTTTTTGCATATTGGGCACCATAATTTTTGTTTTTTTTATCATTTTCTGCTAAAGACGTTTCAATTTTCTACAAATTTTGGTCTCTAAAGAGCGGAGTAGGTACTCCAAGGCCAGTAATAATTTCTGGAAGAGTTTTTTGTATATTTCATTTCTATGAATAAAAAAATAATCTTTTTTATGTTTATTGAGTGGTGCAACTGAATTAGCGTTAAAATCTTTACAGCTTAGTCTAGACCGACCGATTTAACCTCCTAATTTCTCGGAGTATGTGTTATTTTGCCTTTCTATCGGCTGTAAAATCGAATGTAGTTAACATTTCTACCTTTCAAGTTTCAATTAAGTAAGCCCACAGTAAAGTGAACTAGATATCGCTACTTGTTTCAAAAGAAGCAAAACCTTTTAGTTATATTGTTCTAAGCTTTTAAAAGCAAACTTGCAGTGTGTCTGCATAAAAAATTGTAGATTAAAATTTGCATATAACTTCCGGGTATAATCTGTAAATAATTAAATCAATTAAAAAACATTTTGGTGATGTAACTAAAGAAAAAGCTCGATCAATTTGGCTCACTCTCTAGTCTCTACCTGCAAATCATGGAAATTTTGGGCTCCGAAGCATGTTGCTTACGACGAAATACGATGCGGCTGACAGTCTCTGTTTGGTTTCGTAATCTAATTACCATAGAAAAAGTTATAAAGACTTAATGCGATAGTAAGCTGGTGTCATAATATAGTAAGCTTACTCACACACAATTGCTTGTGGCATGGCTTTTCCAATTGTCTAAGAATAGATTTGGTCGCGATTATAAGCAGCAAAGAGCATGAAAGCAATTTCTACTCGTCGTGTCGCGTCGTATCTTATTGCAATACGCATCTAAATACAAAAGAAGAAACCACACTTAAATTTATACAATAAAAATCGAAAGTAAAAATTGTGAACGGATACCACTAGTCAACACCCTCCCTTTTCACCAACACCAAGCAACATCACATTCAACCAGTTTGAAATGATTTGTGCATAAGGCTATAAAAGTAGTAAGAGATTTGAAACAAAAAAAAAAAGTCTCAACCAAAAACCGTTGGTAATATAAAACACTTTCATTACTCGTAGATTGGATGTTCGAAGTGCTCGTTTGGACGCATTTGACCGTGAATATGTTGAGCTGTGCTGATTCGTTGAGCTCTCCTTCTATTAACAACAACAACAGCGATCAAAAGAGATATCTTTCGAAGCCAAAAGATTTGCAAATGAAAATGAAAACGAAAACGACGCCGCCGACGACGTCTCGGGTCGGTCGTCGGGAAAATAAAAGAGAAAGTTATCTTCTTACAGCCATTACCAACAGTTGGTTGAACGCTAACTACTACTGGTGCATGGTTCCCGTTGACCGATTTTCCCTGCATCGTGAAAATGCAAAATGTGAAAAGAAAGGTGCACTGACATATGGCGATTTGCAAAAGCACAGACGTGCAATAGCAGGTAGTGGCGGCAAGGTATAAGCAATAGTGTTTGCATTGAACATTGAACGTTGAATATCTTTACAGCGATTTTCTGCTTTCTGTTAATAATTGCATCGAATGTTGATGCTGTTGTTTGGTTGTGAAAACCGGTAGAGTATTGTTAAGTGCCATAAGAAGAATACTAACTGGCGGTGTATAGTCAGTCAAGCCCTGATTAAGAACCAAACCTAGATCATTATACTAAGAACACCTTGTAACCGATATTCATCGAGTGGAAAATTAACTATCTGTGGGTATGTAAAAGAAACAAGATGTAGAGTAGTGAAGACTGCATTGTAAGGGGGGAACAAAAGTTTCAGTTTGGTGTTAGGTTTTAAAACTTTTATGGTGACAATCACTTGGTTATAAAACCAAGAGTGCTTATAACCATCACCAACAGATGTAGTTCAAAGTTTTGTAGTTCATCCTTTGGTTGTTTCCAAAAACAAAGATCGAACACGAAATTTATAGGTAATAGCGATATGGAAAGCCATCAGTTGGAAGAAATTTAACCAAAGTTTAAGCAAATCAAAGCGGAAGTTGTTTTCTCATTGGCGAAATTTTTGGTTCCGTTCAATGATCTGAATAAAAAGAAAAATGTTTGAGTACAGAGTTTGATTTGTCGTCGAAAATGAAATTGACATTTTACAGTGTCCACGCAAACTAAGATTTAATTAAAAATTAATGCATTTGGCTTAAAAAATAGAAACGTTAGATGAAGATAATTGAATCAACAAATCTTGATCGTATTAGAAGTACCAAGATACATGGAAGCCTTAATGCAAAAGATAAAAAAAGATGGGCGCGATCCGATCAAAGGAGTAGAAGAGGAAAATATAAGAGAAAACCATCCGGTTTTCATAATATTATTAAAGCACAATATTATCTAAAGCTTTTTTAAACAATTCAGTATTTGATCATCATTCGTTTATTTTGACAAGGACGTTGAAAAGAGGGAAGCCGTCAAGTTTGTTACTAAAATTTATATTTGGCCTTTGTCTTGTGTCACATTGAATTACATTGAAAGTGCCTGAGTGGCAACATCAATTCACTAGTAGATAGTGGAAATTGTACTTTTTTTCAACTATAAAATTTTTTACTGTTCATTTTTGATAAATTTGTACAGGTATAAGGTTCGTTCGTTGAAGTCCTGGGGTCTGCCTCGGGTCGTCACAAAGTGGATTTTTAAAAACCTAAACTCGCCCTGAATGTCAATCTCAGTGTTTTTTGAGCCCTGGGGTTGACCTGGGTTTGACCTCAACTAGCTCTAGGGTTTTTGCTGGGGCGAGTTGAGTACTGTCAAATGGTATGTGGTTTTATTCAAATGACAGGGATGTGTGATGATTTTGTGGTTTAGTGTTTTTTAAGGAATGGAAAACAGAGGTTATTTTTTTTGAGAAATCATAAAGTTGTCTAGAAAACCTGAGTCAACTTTGGTCAAGTTCAACGAACGAACCTATGGTTACCATGATTTGGGTAATTAACGAAATGCATATTTAAAGATACGAGTAACACAACAAAGGAAACACGATTGATACTGGAAAAATTTTTTCTAATTGTTTGGTAGACAACAACTAACTTTTCAGCAGTTTAAATTCTCCAAAAATCACCACAGTCTCCACCATCAAAAGCTTAACTTATTCCTTCTTTTTCATTTTGTGTAAGGAAATTGAACGAGTTTATAAAAAATTAAACCTGTGCACGAAGTGTACATAACCCAATTATAGTGCTAAATATTCCTCTATTCTCATATCTTGCCAATAATAATCTTTTCATTCTTAAGAACAACAAAAAAATGAGAAAACGAATTCATAAGAAATTTATTGTGTAATTAATCCTTTAGAATAATGACGGTACAAATATGTAACTAAAAAATGTTTGAATGTAGTTAAGAGAGTACGCAATGGAAAAGATTGCTGCTGAACAAAAGATATTTACATAATTCCTGTTAAATAATTCTTTAATTAAGAAATTCGTATTCTGTGCAGGAAATATCAAAATTTCATTTGGGGCTTGGATTTCAACTTCAACCATCAGGTAAACAAAGCACCACAGGTAATAAATTGTATCTTCTTGACGAGACGACCGACACCGACACAGACGACTACAACTATTTTCATTCACCACATGCTGTAGTGAGTGAGCCTCTCCTTTTCTCCAGTTGTTAGTTTGGTATGGTTGGTTAGCAGTAATGTTTGTGGAACGTATTTTTCGTTCCCCTTCTCATTTTCATTTTTCCCAATTAGCTTTGGGTTCTGCTCGCGAGTCGCGATCGCGATCAGTCTTGGTGTCGGCACTCGGCACCGGTGGTAGGCTGGTAATGGTAAATAGGTAGTCTCTCAGGTCTCAGCAAACTTTGTTCAGCCAAAGTGTCTTCTCAAATCGCGGCTTGGCTAAGAGTTGCTGTTGAATAGTATTTTAGTTGGCCACTTACGTTGATAGCGGTCGGTTCGGCTTGTTTACTGTATGCGCTCTTTTATATTTTATTCATTTACTCGTCGTCATCACCATCGTCGTCGTCGTCGTTGTGTTCCGAGTAGTTTGTCGTGAGACTGTTTTTCACTTTTTAGTGTGTCACAGAAGCATTTCGTAACCCAGTCGTTTAGACTTGTTGTTTAAACTTTTGTTGTGTTGTATGTCGGAGATAGTTGGTGGTGCTACATTGCGCACAAGAGCTCTTGTTAAAGAGGACGGCTCAAATAAATTATTGTCAAATATTTTTTACCAACCCATTGTACTACACCAGCATCATGGCTTAACTTGTGTGTCGTCGTTATTATTTTGGTAATGTTGCAAAACTTTTGTGCTTGTTGGTCGTAGCAATCGATAATTTGAAATGGTGACTGAAAGCGATTGGATAAAGAAGAAAACTGATTTCTAAATTTCTTTTTGATTGCCTTTTGTGCGGGGAATCGTGTGACATAAAGCGAAGTGATTGTAACTTAAACGGTTAATCAGCTAAAGGAATGCTCCTTACTGTACTGACGAGGCGATTATGAAATCGAATGGATTGGGGCGAGTTGTATCGCAACCGGGATCATCAGGATGTAAACCACAGAATCTTTTCTACAATTTCCATCATCAAAACCAATCACATCTACAACAACAACGGCAACACCCACATCAGCAGCAAAACATAGGCTACCATCCACACCATGCGCAGCAGCCACCACAACACCAGAACTATGCAATGCTTCCTTGTTTTAGTCAACATAGTTCGAATGGCTGGGCGGGTATACCCCTGATTTCAACGGCGGCTTCCTCCAACCGTCGGTCACGAAAGCCCAATGCTTCAGCCAGTCAAAGACCTCATCCGCCTTCTATGTCCTGCAACTCAGTACACATGTACAATGCGAACAGAGGAGATTCACACAATGAGTATGACCTGAATCCAATGACACGATTGGCAATGCATGCCCAGGGAGTTCCTTTGCTTCTTACTAACTCATACAATCGGAACCGATTGAACGGGAATCGCCAACTGAGACCATTAAACGCTACTCATTCTGAAGGATACACTTGCAATTATAAGCCAAATGGTCCGCTTCATCAAAAAACAAAAGAGAATTGTATTTCCGGGCCGATTGGATTAGGCGGCGGAGCAGGAGGAGGAACAGTGACAGGGACGCAGACGGGGACGGGAACCGGAACCGGAGGAGTCAATACTCAGAACGACACTGCAGTAGGAGCATGTTTGCCAAGGATCATCAAGCCACGGAAAAGAAGAAAAAAAGATCGCAAACCGATTCCGAACGTGAATAGTGTTGCAAGAATTGACTATGAACCGGAAGCAGTGTCAGGTGTTTCAAGGAGGGAACATTCTAAATTCATTGAACACCATCAACACCAACCAAACAATTTATCGCAGATGCATGGTTTCCTCGGATCTGAAAGCCAATGTAATCTAAAAAAGAACGACCAGACCTTCACGGATGCCCAAGACGCAGCAACGGGATCTATTTGCTTCTGCCGTGAATGCGATCCAGTAAGTCGAATCTGGGCATTTCCATTACGACGATCACATTCAGACAACTCGTCCGACACCACTGAATTCGAAAAAGCGACAAAGAATGTTGGTGTTATTGGCTCGAATCGTTCAAGTCAGATGAACGCAAAAAAGAGCACCCTCGCTGGCAGTTTGAGTGATTCGAGCGATTCGGGTTATGGTGATATCCTGAGTGGAATCCAGATCGGTGATGATTTCTTCAGGAACGACAGTTACCTGCAACTACACAAAATCCCAACTGATCTCCTACTAAGCCCAACAGCCGAGTCGCTCCTCACCGAAAGTATAAATGAAATATCTCGTAAACTGATGGAAACTTGTGACATCAAAGGTGCTTCCACCCCTGGGGGAGGTAGTAGCAGCCCATCTTCTTCGTCGTCATCGGATGTTTGCAGTGTCTTCTCAGACAGTGGACTTAGTAGTGCAACTAGCAGAAATAATCACCCAAGTGGCGATGAACTGATTTTTAATTTTGAAAACCTTTCTATAAACTCTTTGGATCATTCTGGTCTTTTGTTTCCCAACATTACCACCACCACTACCAACAACACTACCAGCACGACACACGATTCCATATTCGATTGTTTCATCGCATCAGATATCAACAATAATACTATAAGTGCACCAATGGATGGAGGACTATCTCCCAGGATAGATTCGCAACTCTTCAACTGCCTAGACATGCTGTGGGGTACTCATACTCAGCCGGCTTTAGCTTCGTCATCATCGTTGCTCATTGACGAGTCCAACAAACAAACAATAACTCCTTCTTCTTCGTCGTCGTCGTCGTCAGCATCGTTTTTTCGTCCCACAGTAGCATCCATGTAGGGCTGGTGGCTGGCTATTAAGCACAAAGTCTTAACAACACAATTTATTTAACTTTTATTTTAAGTATTGCTTAAAAAAAAAAAAAAAATTCAAAGAAAACATGAGAAAGGCAAAAAACCAGCTGATAGCATTACCGGTTCGTTCGTTGCCTGAATGTTGAACGATGAAAAGTGAAACTTTCACTCTCAACGGTTTTTGCATACACTTGGATGGTGTGTAAATGTAGATGGATATGTTTATTATAATTGCGCGAGTAGAGTAGTATCTCTTTCAAATCGATTTTATTTTTATTCAGCGCATTCTTTTTTTGTTTTTGTTTTATTCGTTTGTTCGTCGTCTCATGGTTGGTAATTTTTCTCCAGCAATAGTAGTGCGGTGCGTTAGCGACTGTGGAGGTTCCTTTTATTTTAATTTGTGTGGTGCTTTGTTAGTTAATTGTTGTGGTTGGTTCAAAGCAGAGGGCAACAAACAACAAACAACAAGTGAAAGGAAATCCAAACTAACTCGTCGTAGATCGTAAAAGTTATTAGTTCGTTTTTTTTCTTCTTCTTCTGCTATGAGCCTATTGCTCAATATCTGAACTGAATCATTGTTTAGTTTGAATCCGGTTTTTCATCATTTTTCTTTGCGGTATGTTGTGTATACCCTCTCATGACATTTAAAATGATTTCAATATGCAAATGCTGGGCAAGCAACTTCTCTCCACACACAGTAACATGCCACTTAAGAAAATTGCTTTTGTTTTTATCACCTTGAGATGGTTTTTAAAAAAATGTTTGTTGTGGTGTGTTGAAAGTGTTTCAGATTTTATATCTGTTGAAGGTTGAGTTCGAAATTTAAATAAACTACACAACAAAGCATTCTCACTATTCTTGAAAATAACCAAAACTGTAAAGGGTCTTTCATGAGAATACTTTTGCTGGATTCAAGTTACCTATTGATCACATATTTCATAAAAAGGGTTAATTTATTTTTTCATATTATGATTGTTAAGTTTTGCGATAAATATTAGGTGGAAGCTCATTATAAAATAAAAATATGTTATAAGTTTTATATTTTAAGCTCATCTCGATAGCAATTAATTGAAAAAAAAAATTTTGTTTGCATTTTTACTTAATATCTATATGAGTGTGTAAGTCTTCAAACTTTTCTTATTGCAAATTCAACATTCGAAGCTGATCAAAGTTTTGTTTTCCTATTTATTTATTTGTATTTTTAGAAGAAGAGATTTGCAATGTTTGTTGACCAAAAGTTTGCAATACGAGACGTTTGAAAATTGTATTTAGTATTTATGCATGTAAAGTGTACTGAAATTACACAGATGATATTTTTCAATAAACACTTGTTTGATAAAATTAAAATTTTTTTATTTTTGTTTTGGTGGTATCTTAAATTGTGCATCCCAAGCGCACGAAAATGGTTTTGATTCCATTGGTCTGACTTAAAAATAAAATATACGAACTGCAAAATTGAAAATATGTTTCTCGAGTACTTGAAGCTCGGCGGATTCTGATTAGGAAAGTTCAAATAGTTTTTCTTCTAGTTCTTTCATTTTTCGAGACCTTTCTCAAATCAAGAGTGTTGTGCCTGGAATTTTCTTATAGTAAAAACCCTTAAAAAAACCTGGTGAATATGGCGATAGAGTTGCGGAAGCCACATCCAGTGAGAAATTGTATCCAAAACTGAATTCTGGTTTGAGAGATAGAAAAACACTATAAATCCGAGTACCGCTTGAAGTGTTGGTCGTTAAAAAAAAAATTGTCAGTCGAAACGAACCTTAACCAACACAGTTAAAAGTGACCGATATATGGAACATCAATATCAAATATCTGCAACCAAATAAGCCCTATACAGAATCGAAATGTCTTCGGAATTTCGTCTTGTTTCCATTCCTTCGATTGGAAATAATTTACGTGAAGATTGCGTGGAAAAAATGTTCCCTCAGAATTTTAAAAAAAACTAAAAACTTTAAAAAAAATTTTAAAAACAAAATATTTTTTAAATAATTTTTAAAGACCAAAAATAAATTTTTACGGTTTTCTGTAGGTTTTTGGCTGATAGAAGCTGGCGAGTAGTAGCTGATAGTGTGACGGGCCTCGCAGCCGCTTCATGTTTCTGTTACTGCCAGCGAGCCCTGCGTGATCCGTGCTTTACCAAAACTAAACGAAAAGTTATTGTCTAATATTTAAAACACATCAGCTTTGTTTTCGTGCTGTAAATTATGACGAAATGCGCCGAAATTATAGTCCAGCACAGCAGATTTTTGTAGTTTGCTGTGATTTTTAGCGTTGCTGTGAATTTCTTGAGAGAGTCGTTTCTTTACTTTGTGCGCAGGCGCAGTCTATCACTTTCCAATAGACTCTTGTCCACTCCCTTCTAAAAAGATGACTTTGTGATTTTCTATGTAGAAAACAAAGAAACGAACCTATCGGCAGCTGAGTGAATACACAAAAGCCTACAGCCGTGGCTATGGCTATAAATGTAACTGCTTCCAGTTAAGTTTCGTTAAGCTTTTGGAAAAGTTGACCTCAAAAGTAGTTTAACAGTTTTAGCAATTACTGTTGCAAGCAGAAGGGTTTTGAAGCTATCCGATGTACTTTTGCGTATTTATGCAAACATTCTAGGTCTAATTTCACACTAGCTGTTATTTACTATTGCGAATGCTTTTGTGGCTCAGTAAATAAGTGTTTGAACGTTGTCGTTGGGTTCGATCTTTAAACACACAAAAATTAATATATTTAGATAAAAGGTAACTGAATGTTGAGCTTATAACGCTCTATAAATTTAAATACAGTAGTTGTCTGCCTCATTCTTAGGAGTGTTAACCTCTTTGATTGGTATTTTGTCTAGTTGTGACCTCGACCCTACGGGCGATGGCTACTTGTGTAGTACACATTCCAGCGAAAATATCAACAATTGGGCAGAGAAATTGCACCTGTTAGCAAACTGTGTGCTTGCTACTCATTCCATAGGAATTGCCTTTTAATTTAGTCTATCAAGAGCAAGTTGTAGGTATATATGTTGCACGACATGTTCGGAACATAACCGGTTATTCAAGTCAGCTATGGGCAAATCCATCTAATGCAGTCTAGCAGCGAAACTGAAATCATAAATAAAAATAAAAAAAAGTTGCTGCAACACTAACGCAATGCTAAAGCAGCGCACCATCGACGTTTACTTAAACTCTGTAAAGAAAAAAGAGAAAAAAAAAGAATAATAATAATAAAAAAACACATAGTGATATATATCTTAAGGCGAACTCCCAGATTTCGATCCGCCACACATAGCCAGGGTATTGTGAGAAGAATCGCCAGTCGTTTGCCATGTGTTGCTATTTAGAAACGTCTCGCACTTAGGTTTTCTTTTACCAAGAGTCAAAACGGAGAATACACAATACCTACCTAAGTATGCTGCATCAGTTTCTAGATACTCGATGGCTTTGCCTATTTGTAAAGGTAAATCTTTCCAAAGCGGAAAATGAAAACTACATTGCAGCTTATAAGAGTGGGTCACTAGACAATCGGGTCAATACATCTGTGTTATGTCTTGAGTTGCAGTTAGCGCTTCGCTTCAGTGGCTGGCGAAGATGATACTTCTGATGCCACTGCTGTGCTGCTGGTGCTGGCTGCTGCTGGTGTAACGCAGGAGGTGCCTTTTTGTTTGTTGTTCCTTCTCGTGTTGGATTTTTTGTTTTTGGTTTTCTTACAAATAGCACATGTCTGCCATAAAAGCAAGGCAAAGCAAGGCAAGGCAAGACAAGAAGAAGTAAAACGAAGCAGCGCACATTAAGAATGTACAAAAAAGAAACATAAACATTAGAATATTATTTTCTAATTTGTTGAGGAAATTGAAAGTTTTTGCTGCCGCTAAAAACGATTATTGTTATACGTTAGGATAGATAGATAGAAAAAAAAAAACACCCATGAGTAATGGAAAACGTTTAAGATCTGTGTGTTATTATGACCGGCCATTGGAGAAAATGGTGTTCTTATAGGGTGAGATTTCTTTGACTAATGTTACGTGCATCCGAAGATGTAAAGTTCTTTTTAATGACCCTAACATTAGGTATGATTTTAGTGAAGGAAAGTATTTCAAATGGGATTAGAACGTTTTTATGATTTAACGGTTGGCTCTTTAGCCATTCAAATATGGGACTAAGGCTGCTCCATTGCCAGCAGCAGCAAATTGAAATGGAAGACCATCGGCTTTAAAAGTTTTCTTGGGCATGTCGCTTTTTTGAAGGTTTTTTAAATCGTATTTTCTGTCACTTTTTTAAATTTGTTTTTATTTTTGGTCGAGTATTAGCTAACCGTTGGTCGCTTACCGTAATAGTTTTAACGATGGTCTATTACACAACAAGTTTGACGTTAGAATTCCAGTATATTAAGAGGCACCTGACAATGCTATATTCTTATATTACAGCTACGGGCTTTTTAGCGTGACCGCAACACAGTGCAGATGCGATTCGTTCGATTTCTTTTTCCTAACGAAGCGTGACAAGGGCCATCTTCAGGCATCAAACAGGTTCACCTATAAAGTGTGTTTGTTTACTGCAAATTATCATGAAAAGCACCGAAATTCGGTGAAAGTCAGTCTAATCCTATTCCAGCACAGCGATTTTTCGTAGCTATGTACAAAAGAGAGTGCTCACGAGAGAGTTAAAAAGTTACCCACCCTGCGAGTTTCTGCCACCAAAATTTCTATGGGCAGAAATCGTGCACAGCCAAAACAAATGTAACAATTGTCAAACAGACGTTTTTCCAAGTGTTGTTACGCTCTTTTAGAGAGTTTCTGAGAGAATTTTACCCCCACTCCTTAAAATATGACAGATTGTGAATTCCTGTGCACAAAGTAAAGAAAAAGACCTATAGATTGAGTCAAATACAACAATAAGAGTGTTCAATGACCTGTTCTAGAACAGTTTCAGACAGAAAAGATCAGACTTTAAGTGTTCAATGAGAAATTTTCTGTTCTTTTCTGATCTTTTTTGTGTTCAATGAGCTGTTCTAGAACAGTTTAGCACAGCATTTTCTGCACCTCCTTTTGAGCAAGTGCAAGTTTGGTGAAAACTGTCAAAAGCAGCTATTGACTTTTTGCTCGTAGTTTTTAAGCGAATTGTAATTTTAATTTGTTGTGAAAAATTCAGAAAAAATTTAAAAATCAGGAAAATAACGCCTAGCCTTGTGCTGAAAATAAAATTACTTATTCGTGACGAAAATACGCTTAGTTAAATTGATATCAGGAAAAGGAAAATTGGTGGTTGTTTTTTTTTCGTTTTTGTTGTTGCTTATTTTGACAAGTTTGCTTGTTCTAACTTGCCTGACGTTTTTCACTGCTTCTGTGCTGTGCTGTGCTGTTCTGATCTAAAAAAAGCCATTGAACACATCTAATAAGTAAAACTGCGCGTGACGTTCTAGTTAGGTAAAAAAAACTACTCATACGCCAGAGTAACTTAGGTAAAGTCAACATCAAAGTCAAAGTCAAAAACTTATTTCACTACTGACGTAAGGATATTCAGGGAGTGCATTGACAAGAAAACACAGTGACCGTCCTGGAAATACTTAAGCCAGTACCAATTTGTTTACTGTGAAAAAAGTTGGAGGCAGTGCTTTGCAGATTCACTGACTCATTCCAATGATGTTCGTAGTTTTGTGCGCATATTTTCTACTTACCTTCCGACACTAAACTAAAAATCTGTATTTTTTAAAGAGCCGTTTTAAAAACTTATTGAGGATTCGAGCTAAGCATCTAAATCAAAATGTAAGATTTGTTGAAACAACAAAATGATATAGATCAGTCTTTGAAGAAAATTTCTTTTCTCTCAGAAATGTACTCATACCGTTTTTTTAAAGCTTGGTTTTTCGTATAGGGAGAAAACAAAAAAACTGATTTTGTGGTCAAATCGGCCAATTCTAACGTAATTTATGTTCAGTTTGGTTTGCCATTTCATCAGGAACAGGTTGCCAAAAGAACAACGCTTGCAGATTGTGCAAATTTATTTTGAAAAGAATAATACAAAAAAGTGATACTATTCACTTTTCCCGTGCGTCTTTTTTGATTTTTGCCATAGTTTTGTGGATCAGCAAGAGAATTGTTTGTATTTTGGATCTGTGAAGAGCAAAATCGTAGATGGCATGCCTCCGTTGGATGCAGGCAAACCAAGCGCATGCTCCCCAACGTTAGTAAGAAGACTGCAACATTTTTGCTAGCTCGTAGCAGAAAAGACTGTAGAGAAAGCTTATTGGCGTTGCCAGCGGGCACTTCTCTTTTGCCAAGCATTTAAACGTGTTAGGCTTAAGCGACACCACACTCTGTGAATCTTGTGGAGAAGATGAGGACACCGCAGAGCACTTCCTCTGTGAATGTCCTGCTTTTTCTCGCATGAGGTTACAGATACTCGGCGCAGACATGGTGAGAGCTGGTAACTTAGGCTCCTTATCATGGCAGCGTCTTTTGGCTTTTCTCCGAACATCTGGAAAGCTATAACAAATAGAAGGTTGCTATCTGGTAGTACAATGGACCGGTATTTAGGTCTGAGTGCTCCAGCTGGTATTTTAAAAAACCTCCAACATAAAAAAAAAAAAAAAAAGAGAATTGTTTACAACTGTGAAGCTCCTGTTAAGTCTCCTTGCTATTTCACGACCTGGGAGTCCTATTTCCTTGAAAGCATCTTTTTTTGCTCTTTCTGTCGCTATCAATGTCTTTCCGGAGCCCATGTGTGCTTCAAACTAAATAAAACGGTTATTTTTAACACTCTCTTAGATATTTTATACAAGAATTCGCATATGCGAACTCCTGCACGGAAATATTCGCAATGGCTCATCCTAGTGGACCACCTTTTTATACCTATTTTCAGTAGTTGGAAAATTCCAACGGTTGTTTCGAATTAACCCTTTAATTTTATGAATTTCTTTTGGGAAAATACGTATCTATTAACTGGTAATAAACTTTTCCGGGTATAAAACTTCCACCGGGTATAAAAAGCGAAAATCGATCGCAAAATTTGTTGCCTCATCCTAGTGGTGGTTGGCAGTGTAATCGTCCATCAGAGCAATTAATTCGGTTAATCATGGATCGTTTTCGCACTACGTTTACCTAAAAGTGTTGAAGAGTACTGATTTTCATCGTAAGACTTTGTTAAATTTTTAGTTGAATGGCTACGTCGACAAGCAAAATTGCCGCATTTGGAATGAAGAGAATCCACATGAGTACCTCCTACCTTGAGACGCCATTACATCCACAAAAATTGACTGTTTGGTGTGCTCTATAGGCTGGTGGAATAGTTGGGCCTTACTTCTTCCGAAATGATGCTGGTGAGCCAATTACCGTAAATGGAGACCGGTATAGAGCCATGATAACCGACTATCTTGTTCCCGAATTCGATGGCATGAATGTGGATGAGATGTGGTTTAAACAAGACGACGCTACATGCCACATAGCGCACGTCACAATCGATTTGTTGAAGAATACATTCGATTAGCGCATTATTTCACGGAATGGACTTGTCAATTGGCCACCAAGATCGTGTGATTTGAGACTATTGTGTTATTTTCTTTGGGGATATGTGAAGTCGCCTGTCTACGTCATCAAACCAGAAACGTTAGGGCGCTTGGAAGCCAACATTCGTTCAGTTATCATATTTAAACATTAATGGCATAAAATTATCCTTGTATTTTATTTCAATTCAAAGTTCTATACCTCAACACGCTTTACATTACGTGCGTTGGGCAAAAATGTCTCTTCCGTAAGCCTTAATTTTTAGAATATTAAGGTAGCAAATTTTCTTTGCGACATAGCGTCGTTGGTATCGATTAAATTATCTATCAATCTACATATCCGAGGGCTTTAACTAGTTCCGTTGAAGACTTATTTTTAGTAGTATTTAATTTTAATGTCTTATTTTTGAAGTGATCGCATTCAGAAACTTTCTACTGAAATTTTATGAACCAAAACAAGACTACCACCCACATAATGAGCATGTAAATTCGTTCTCGCTACGGCCTTCAAATTGATTGAATAGGAACTCCTAATATCGTTCATTGTACAATGCAAAGGCATAGTTAATAAAGGAAAGAAAAAGCATATAAAATAAATAAACAAATTAAAAGAAACGAGCACAAAAGTGAAATTCATTTGAGTGCTCATCTCCCTCACACACGGCTTTTAACGTGCGAGTTAATGCTCGCACCATCATTAATGATATTATAATAATAATTACTCATTGCGAAGACGCACCAGCTTCATATCGTCATAACAATCACAAACCAGCAGGCAGACGTGATCGTGTCTCACATTTCCACCCAATATAGACTCGAATTCAAACTCGAGGAAAATTACCAAACTCGGATATCTGTACAGCCGGTCGGCCTTTCTCATCAACGTCATCTTGGTTGATTTCAAATTGTCGTAGCATTACTTCAAAAAATCATTTTGTTTTCAAACTCTTGTCTCTTAGGCTTCGGCCATAGAAATTACCAACATCAGACACCAACCCTAAGCTACTAAGCCCATCGTAAGATGGTTGATATTTTGTTTTCTTCTAAAACTCATTGCATGGTTTACAATACTTTCTTTTCGATATGTCCCCCTACTCTAGACGTGAGAAATAATTTATTCGAACGACTTGTGCATACATACGGGTATGATGTGGATGGGGACAGTCACTTTGCTCCCCAGACATGAACGTGGGCAGCTACTGTCCGCTCGGATTTCAAAAGCGTTGATGAAATTCAGAACAAAGTACTGTCTGACATACATTTTCGTAGTGTCAATTTGATCATCAAATTTAAACTTGTGTCTTAGCTTCGTTTGTATATAGTGCTTGTTGCAGAGTTTGTTATTTTCGACAATTAGGTTAAATAATTTGTTTCTTTCTTGTCTATACTGCAATCTAGTTTTGAGATATACTATTTCGCTGGATTGCAAAACTTGGATTGGTGGCATAAGCCCACGCCCGCGGTGACACCAGACCGTAGGTTATGTAAAAACAAGACGAGTAGTAATTTTTATTCAAAGCACTTAACTTACTTAATTACCTCCTTATAAACTTATTTTTTGTATTGCTCATAGTGAGCTTGGGGTTACCTAATTAAATGTCTTGTGTCTTTTACACTCTTGCAAATCTTTAGTATTTTCTACGAGAAAGTTTTGCCGCATGAACCAATTTGTAGTGGCAAAGTCTTGTGATGTTGCAATGTTCATGTCGCAGATGTTCGACATTTGAGGAAATACTTTTTCCTTATGAAAAATAATTTTTCATTTTTAACTACCTACCAAAAACTATAGTAAGTTCATGAATCGATTTAACAGTCCTTTGGACCGGAGGAGCAGGGTGGCGCAGCATTCGTTTCTCTACACACAATGGTAAAACAAATTGCTTGGAACGGAGAAAATAGTCAAAAAGTCTACATAATAATACTATAGTTTCTATATACAATGTTAGCTACCACTAAGAATATGCCCCCAATTTAAATGTCCTTGCTCAAGTATATTGAAAATATTGGTCCTTGAAATTCGACTTTGATTTCTCTCTTCCAATTTGAACGATACTTCAATAGAAGATTTTTTTCTTTTTTCGAATGGTAAATAAACTGTTTTGTCTATCAGTTTCATTTCTTATCACCAGATTAGATTAGGCATTAAGACCCATTCTTATAAGCAATACAAAGGATGCGGACATAGTCATTGAACATCAAAAGCCGGCGTTTACACTATTTAAGTCACCTGATTTCTAGTGTTTTGCTATTTACATTGTCGATTTTCACAGCGCGGCCTAATCGTGAGGTGGCAATTGACACGAGTAAATCTTGCACAGGTGAAGTGTGTTTTTAGTTTTCACGAGAGGCCTACTTCTCATTCTTAGTTAACAGAAGTTATGTGTATTGATGGTGTTGATGTGTGGTGATTTAGATTCCTTAAGAATGTCGGGGATTTAATTTTTAAATTAAATCCGACTGGAAAGTATAACAAATAACTTAACAAAAGGATTTGTGACTAAATTCTGAATATTTCGTTTCTCGTCTTACTATTCAGGGACCGAACTACAGCTCACGTTATCGAGTGAGTGAATGGCTTCAGTGATCGAGTGAGTGAGTAACCTTTTTGGGATTTCAGCATACGTGATCTTACGTATTATAGCTAAAAAATAAAAAAAAAATCGTACTAGTTACATCGAAAATTCACTGGATTATTTAGGGTTTCTATTAACTTACAGATGTCGCTGATGTTTCTTTAGACTAATTTAATTTTTTTTGTTAGCGGAAATCATTCCTTTGTAAAAAAAATTACAAGTTTTATTGAGAGTTTCAGAAAACAAAAACATTAAATGCTTTTGAAAGGTGTTGGTAAAACAAGTCTTGGTAATTGCTGCCTAGACAGTTGTGATTGTCTTCCGATGCATGTGTACATGGGCAACGGAATTGATAGGTTTGAACGGATATTCTTGAAGTGTCTGATAATTTTTCTAGTTCATTGAAGAAGTAATTGCCTAGAATTTTTTTTCCTAAAGTGGCAGATTGCTGGGCATTGACAAAGGAAGTGAGTGGTGTCCTCATGTTCATCTTCGTCATTGCATCCTCTGCACAGGTCATCGGTGCAAAGACCCATTTTTTTTTTGTGGTAACCTAGTAGGTTGTGTCCATTTATGATACTGATAAGCATTCATAATGAAGGTTTATTCAATGATAGCAGCTTTTCAGATCCTTTCTTGTCATATTTCGGCCATGATCTGTTTAATTTCGCAGGGTGGAATCCTGATTGATTGATCAATGAGAGAAGGGTCAAGTGCTGATCCCTTTCTCGCTAGTTCGTCCGCTTTTTCGTTTCCCGGTATACCACTATGACCAGAAACCCAGCAGAGTCTAACGTTATGCTGCGTGCCAGTAACCCTTAGCTCTTCGCGACAGCAAGAAACAAGTTGATTTAACAAGAGTGGCAGAAATCGCTTTTATTGCTGCTTGGCTATCAATGAAAAAAGTGATATCAGCATGTGATAGCGCCATCATGGACACCTGTTTTGCAGCGTTTGTAACTGCCAAGATCTCGGCTTGGAAGACGCTGCTGTGATTTGGAAGTCTGAATGAACTGGCTAGGTTTAGGCTTTCTGAAAAAGAAATTTTTGAACCGTCGGTATAGATTGATATAGACGTCTCGTTCAGGTAAGGTGTTTTATTCTCCCAATCCTGTCTATTGGGGAAGCTGGTTGTGAAGGATTTTTTAAAGTCCATGGTATGGAGTTATGTAGTCCGTGCAGATATTGTTATCTGCGTATCGTGTAAAATCTGTGGGTGTCCTGTTTGGCTGGTTTTCCAGACATTACACTGATTTAGTCTAAGTGCACTGTTTGCTACCGCTTCTTGAACATAGAGATCAAGAGGTGTTGACTGGGATAAAGTAATCTGCCTTCGTAATAAATACAAGAAAAATGTTCACAAAGTTTATTAAAATATGTATTTTTATCTCAAGAATATTCAGTGAGCGCTCCACGCATCGAATGAAATTCCGTTCGACTACTGATGAGAGAATGCCAAAAGTACTAGATCACTCGATAACGTGAGCGGTAATGCCTAATTCACTTAATTCCGTCACGAATTATTCGATAACGTGTACCGTATATAAATCTGTTCGAGAACAACCGGTCACAACTTTGTCTTCAAGCCTAAATTTGCCTTAAACCCAGAACCCCGGAGACTACTGCATTTCTCTCAACTTACCATTAGTGAAGTATAAATGGGACCTAAAATTTGTACCGATTCCGAATGACTAATTAAATTTAATCTAACATATTTATTGATTATGAACACCTTGTTAATGGTGTCGGACTGTAGCTCACTGATTGGCTGTGTGAATCTTTTCCAGATTGTTGGCATAACATCGGTCCTTCACGGTTCCCCATAAAAAAAAAAAAAACAAATGGTGCTTCGTTTCGACCAAACTTCTTTTAATATTTTTCAAAGCTGTTCAAGCGTAAAGCAACTTTCGCTCTGACTGGCTTTCTGTCAAAATAACCTATGATTTAAAAAGAAACCACAAGATGCCTACCACCTGATCTGAGTATCCCTTTTATTGAATTTTTAAAAGTAAGAAATTTCTATTTGACTCATCAAAAAAAAAAAAGAGACCTGGGCCTGACTCTCGACTTTCCTGATTGTTTAACAATGAAAACATGTTCTTTCATGTAGTGCTCTATTTTTACAATCTTCAAATGGCTAGCAGTTAAAATATTTTGTTTCTGACAGTTCTTACATCCAAATGGTGGCAAATTCAATTATTGTGTGAATTTTTGAACACCATTTTGGTATAAACGCTGACACCTTGTTCTACTTAATTGCTTTATGTACACAATATCTGAGAAATCTGAAAGTCCCAGACTAACCATTGCTCGTGAGAAATTTCGGAAAGTTGATCTTGATCGTAATAAGTAAGGAAGGCAATAAGGAAGAGTGATTCCCCTTTTTTTTTTACTAAGCTTTATATGTGTGATGGATGATGGTAAACCACTAAAGCACTTAAAAACCAAATCTAACGAAAAAAACAACCGTGCATAAATTATGTTCTTTTGTTCAATAAAATTTATGTGTTTTGTGTTATACTTCCGAGTAGAGAACAATTCAGGCAAATAAAAACACCCACGCTCTAATAAGCAAAGAAGAAATAAACAACAACAATCCCAACTTTTCATGTTCAATAAATCGTGACGCAGTAAAATGTATTTGAATATGGAGAGTTTTATTTCCAAGACGAAAGATTGAAAGTATCAAAAATTCATGGATACAATTTTGGAAATCGTTTTGCACACCAACCAGAAAAAGTGTCCATCCATCTATTTTCGGATATCCCAGTAAACATAAACAGATTTCACAAAAAAAAAAAACAATTTTTTTTATTGCATTAAGCATGAATTGAGCATTTCTCTTCTGAACAAGATCGACGCACGCCACCGCACCACGGCGAGTCACTGAAAAAGTCAATCTCTTGAGAATTATTAATTAATTCCTCCTCTTGCATCCTACTCTACTAAAGCCTCATAACTCGTACCTGTCTCTTGCCTGTGCAGTGTATGCAATGTATACAGTGTGCACATCTCTAAAGCTTCAACTCACAATCAGAAAGAAAGTGAAAATGAATCCATAAAATATATCGAAAGAAGTATATACATGGAGTTTGACAAAAAAAAAATCAAATAACGTAGGCCGCACCATCACCATCACCATCACCATCACTATTCAAAAACCAACCAAGCCTCTGGTATAATTTAATGTTTTCACGTTTGTTTGCTGAGTTTGCACGGTGTTAAGCTCCTAAGCTAGCTGTTGTCCAACAGTCATCGTCACCACCATCATCATATCGGCGAGGTGCACCACATAGCTCCGTTTGGAAGTAAAAACGTGTTTTAGTTAACATACTCGTAGTCGTACCTATAAAATCACACAGCCAGTGTGTACCTTTGTTTTCTTTTTCAGAAGTTACTTTTTCGTAAGCCGGTCGTCTCATAGCTTCTTTAAGCCCGATGAATTTCCATTCAATCGGCGCTCTTTTTCCCAAGTCATATTAACTTCCGTAGGGATAATTCAAGCACGTTTTCTTATCCAACTTTAATTCTGCACAGCGCGGCGCAGTAGTGTAAGATGGATGTACTGATCCGGCCGTGTGGTTGGAGTTGGCTTCGTCATCGGCGTTGGTGGCAGAGATTGCGACGCACGACTTTAGAGAGGTGAAAGTGACCTACAAATTACTTCCGTGTGACTGGGTTTCAGAAACCCTGGCTCTGCCGATGGTGAATGTAATGAAGCGAACACAATAAACCATGGGTGGTGGTGATAGATAATTAAAAAAGAAGATGCTACTTGCGACCAAAGATGCTGTTCAGAAGTTAAAAAAAAAAAAACTTTACCTACACACTGTTCGTTTCATTCTTGTTTTGACAAGCTGAACTGAAATGAAATCGCTTCTCCCTGACCTACCGTATCACGAATGGGCTGTATCTTTCAACAATCTAAATTTACATATTTGATGATTTATTTTCGCATTATTTTTGGTGTTTCAAAAGACGTAAGGTATATGTATATGCTTTGTCTGAATTAATTGAGAAGCCCTCTGGGTTCTTGATGAAATCAATTACGAAACGTCTATAGCAACGCAAGACTTTAATGATTTTTTGGCAAAAGTTATGAGAGAATACAATAAAAAAAAATTTCTCTGTCTGATGTCCGACTGGGAAGAAAGCTTTCACTTTTCTTGAGATACTCGTATTTTTTTGTGTGGCGCTATTACGTGATTTTTGGAAACATTCTAATTTATGATGACGCCCAACTGCTGGAAAGTTAAAAGCTATACTACTAAGTGAGTTGTTGTTTTGGTTTGTGAACACATTAATGTTGAGTTGTTTTTTTTCTTTCACGCAATAATAATTAGTGTGTTTGTGTTAGAAAATTCAGCAAAGTAATTCTTGTTGACATTTAAAGAATGAATAAGTACTTTTGATGGTTAATTATTGTCGTGTCAGCGTGAATATTCTGTTGTGTTGCCATAAAGACATATGCAATTTCACAACTCAAAATTTGTTTTTTTTTTTTTTTTGATATTAGACTTAAAACTAAATCCATTTTCAATTGAAATTACGATATTTAAGTGTCGTTTTGCTATTTTGAAAGTAGGCTTGAGGCTCCAAAAACGACACTAATTGAGTTTTCTACATTGTGTCAAAAATCTGATATTTTTGGCCAATTCGCAAAAACATTGATATATACTGATGTTCCACGTTATTTCACATGGAACAAATGCGGGTTGGGAACGGAAACTTAGAAACTACTGGACAGATTTCAAAAATTATTCTTTTAGCATTAGGGGTGCTACATTATCCGCCTCTATCAGTAACTTAGACAATAATTCATCCCTATAATCCCACGGACACAGAAACGAGAACAGGAACTTTTAAATTATTTGACCGATTTCAAAAATTCTTTCTACTCTAGGATGTTACATTATACCTCAGTGACATAGACTTACATTTCATTCACACATTTCCATGGGAACGGAAGATCACACAGAAACGAAGTTGGGAACGAAAACTTAGAAACTACTGGACAGATTTCAAAAATTCTTTCAGTACTGGGATGCCACATAATCCCTCAGTAACTAAGGGTAGACTTCATCCATATAATCCCATGGGAACAGAAACATGAACGAGAACGGGAAAGTTACTTGACCGATTTCAAAAAACCTTGCATCTCATGGATATAACATTATTTCTCAGTGACATAGACTTATAATTCATTCACATACTTCTATGGGAACGGAAAATTCCCACGGAAACGAGGTTGGGAATGGAAACTAAGAAACTACTAGGCTGATTTCAAAAATTTTTTCAGGATGCCACATAATTCCTCAGTAACTCAGCGTGTATTTCATTTTCTATTTCTATTTCCTATTAACTTATAATAGGAACAGGAATGAGAAAGAGAACCTTAAAACTACGGTGCCGAGCAACGTCGCCGGGCGGCTCAGCTAGTAAATTATAAATTATAAATTATCTTAATATATATAAATTACGTGTCACGATGTTTGTCCGCGATGGACTCCTAAACTACTTAACCGATTTAATCAAATTTGTGCAACGAGTGCAGTTTGACCCAACTTGAAAGATAGGAGAGCTAACATCTCAATTTATGTTACGTTAGCCACAGCAACGCGTGGTCGGATCAGCTAGTAAATTATAAATTATAAATTATAAATTATAAATTATAAATTATAAATTATAAATTATAAATTATAAATTATAAATTATAAATTATAAATTATAAATTATAAATTATAAATTATAAATTATAAATTATAAATTATAAATTATAAATTATAAATTATAAATTATAAATTTGAATTCAATCAAAATGATTTGATCAGCTGATTTCACAAACAGCCGATTAGACAAGCAACAAAGTAAACGAGAAAATTGTTCGGGTAAATTCTTGCAGGAGGGGAAATCAAAAGCTCTGCCACATTTACGTCAAAAAAGTAGAGATACACGTTTTGGGATCCTAAGTGTAAGTACAGACCTATACATTCTTACATAGGATAGCGCAACAGAGCGGTGAGGCACTGTGGCCTAGCGCATTTCTCACAACCATGCCGTGTAAGGGAATGAAGGGGACGTACAAATGTCTGCCAGTTAAGAACGGCTAATCGAGAAAGTGATTTTCATGGCAATGAGTTCACTAACTGAGCATTTGCCAATTCATTGCGAAAGGTGATGCTTGTGAAAAAACATTTTTTGTTTCTGTGGGGATTCGAACCACGAACTTCAGGGTTAACAGCAGACCATTACGCCACAGGCACAAAAAGTTGTCACTTGATCTGAAATCAATTAAAAAGTGGGTGTTTTTTTATGTTAAGCATCTTTACTTTTGCTTTCCTGTAGTCTGTGGTAGTCATTTCGCGAAAATGCACTCAGCCGGAGAAGACCTTTTACAATTTTTACTAATTTAATTCCGGTGACGTTGGCTTCATTCATAAAAATTTTGATTTTTAAATATTACTTTTTTCTGCCTCTGATTGGTCAGAAGTCACTCAGTCATCAAACGAAAAACTGAATTTCTGAGCAATCAGAGGTTTAGAGAAAGAAAAGCTTTTTGGGTTGAATGTACCAATTTTGAAAAGACATTTGTTCAAGTTATGTAATAGGTTCGTTCGTTGAAATTTACACAGGGCTGATCCAAATTTCCTTGACAACCACCCTATTAGTTGTCAAAGAACAATCCGTTTTCAGTTTTCAAAAAACGATAAACCACCAAATTACCACACATCCCTGTTACAATACGTGGCATTTAACAGCCCTGCTCTTGCCAGAACTCACCCCAGCAAAAACCTAGTGCTTCTTCAGGGTGAGTTGAGGGCAAACCGAGGGCTCCAAAAATACTTCAGGGCAATTTTAATGGCGATAGGAACTTTTCCTTTCCTCAAGGGTGTCCAACGTCACAACTTGTCTGTTTTCCCTATCTTTCTCCCTTGCCTCTGTGTATTTCTTTCGCTTGCTCTCTTTCAGCATAACAAACAAAAACAGGTAAATAAGGACAAAAATGTGTGTGTAATTAGATAAAAAACTGATAGCAGTTCTTAAATTGTCAACCACACCCCAATCTCAAAACAAATCAGATTTCTTCTGAAGCTCATAATATGCACACACCGATTTGACGATATACGCAGTTGCAAGGCCCACCTTGAAGATTTGTCATTCTGAATGATTTCCTCACTTTTGAATTGTAAGCCCACACGAATTTAAATCAAGTTAACCTCTTAGAAAAAAAAAAAAATGTAACCTCTGATAGTCAATGAATGATTGCATACCATTCCTCTAAAGCTACCTGGGGCATATTGTTTCCCTTCTTCGAGTTCACCACCAGTCTTCATGTAGTGTTTTTTTTTTTACTATTATTTATTACTTCTTCAAAACCCTTTCATAGGTTTGGTTTATATGTAGGTACTCGTATATAAACCCAAATCTCCAACTTCAATTGAATAAGCGCTTTGATACGTGATACTGACCCTAAAAGACTACCAAAACTCAGACGCCACAATCACTGTAACAATCCTCTCAAAAGATACACGATCCATTATTCATAACGGAAATCTTCAAGCATCTCGTGACTTCATCTTCCAGTATACGTTACAAACCGAACCGAACCAACCATCCACTTATATTTCCTAATCAAACATAAATCTTCTCGGTTCTTTTTGAGTAATAAAATCCACATTAAAAAGACAAAAAGTCACGAAAAGACACAAAAAATCCGGTTGGACAAAAAGTAATGATGTGTGTGGTGTGGTAATCTGACAAGTAATGTCGAAAGCACACCACAACACAATAAAAAAAGGTATATACACATTAAAGCAATGCAATCGTCTCCATTAACCTTGCCCGAGAGCATTCTATGCTCGTAAGGTCATTAGAACAGTTGTTGAGTAACGCATTTATTTTTTAATTTCTTTTTCAGTTACCGGAACAGCTCCACCGCAGAGACCATGGATACCATTGGCAAAGCCCAACAAAACTCGACCGTCCTGTAATTTATTCCCTTAACCAATTTCGTAATGATGCCAAAGAATTTATTTTTGTTTTTGCTTTACTAACAGGTATCTTTACCGTGATGTGTTACAATGTTCTGTGTGACAAATATGCAACTAGACAGATGTATGGCTACTGTCCAAGTTGGGCTCTTAGCTGGGAATATAGAAAAAAGGTTTGGTTTAGCGAAAACTTACTAACATTTTTTTACTGACTGTTGATTGTGTTTAGGCGATTCTTGACGAGATACGACATTACTCTGCCGACATAATAAGTCTGCAGGAGATCGAAACGGATCAATTTTATAACTTCTTCCTGCCAGAACTAAAGAACGACGGTTTCGAGGGGATCTTTTCGCCAAAGTCTCGCGCAAAGACAATGTCCGAAGTAGAACGTAAATATGTAGACGGTTGCGCGATTTTCTTCCGCTCATCAAAGTAAGTTATTGTCCTTAATGCGATACACAAATCCATGGTTAATTTTATTGCAGATTCTCCCTCATCAAAGAACACTTAGTCGAATTCAATCAATTAGCTATGGCCAACGCCGAAGGTTCTGACAACATGCTGAATCGGGTTATGCCGAAAGACAATATCGGACTGGCTGCCTTGCTGAAAGTGAAAGAGAACGCTTGGGATTCAATGACCGAAATCAACCAAATATCACAACCCTTGCTTGTTTGCACGGCGCATATCCATTGGGACCCTGAATTTTGTGATGTCAAACTTATCCAAACACTTATGTTGAGCAACGAACTGAAGACTATCATTGATGAGGCAAGTCATAGCTTCCGACCAGGCCATAAATTCGATTCGAATAGCGTTCAATTGCTTTTGTGTGGTGATTTTAATTCTCTTCCTGATTCTGGTGTTATCGAATTTCTGGGGAAGGGACGCGTTTCGATCGACCACCAAGATTTCAAGGAATTGGGTTACAAGCCGTGTCTGCAGCGTCTGTTATTGAATGACACTAGCGAATACACTCATTCCTTCAAGCTAGCATCGGCATACAGCGAGGACATAATGCCCCACACAAATTACACATTTGACTTTAAGGGAATAATCGATTACATTTTCTACACAAAAACCGGTATGGTGCCTCTTGGCCTGTTGGGGCCGGTCTCCAACGACTGGTTGCGAGAGAACAAAGTTGTGGGTTGCCCACATCCGCATATCCCTTCTGATCATTTTCCTCTGCTGGTGGAACTGGAACTCATGCATACGGCCAGTCAACAGCAACCACCCAATGGTCTCATCAATCGGCGGTAGCAATAAAAACTTATACTACGTATGCCTTCTAGAAAAATCTACGAAGTTGTTGTGAACTGAAATCAAACACATACCGCCAATTTTTTTAGACACAAACACACACATTATTTCTCTTTTTGAATCATTTTAACAAAACATTTTTGCAATCCCCTTTCCTTTTGTAAATCTCATCTGGTCGTCGTCGTTCATCTTCCCACCACATTTCATTAGACAAGGAAATTTTTAAGTTTTCTTTTTTTTTTTTAATTACAATAATAATAAAAAACACATGTAAGTAATTTTAACATTCAAATCAAACAACCAACAACAGCATCAAAAATTAGAAAAAGCAAAACATTAAATCCACTCTCCGGGTATAAGAATAACATTTTTACAAATTTACACAAACTTTAGAAAAAAAAAAAAAAAATTAAACGCAATGTAAAATATAATGAACAAAGTAATGTAATAGTGTATTTTTATATAGACCAACCAATATAACAACTCATTGATAAAATGCAAGAAAAAGAAAAAAACACCATAAACACATAAATGTGAAAAACGAAAAACAATTTCATCATCATAAAATCGAGAAGTACTAAGTTACTTTCCGTTCTTTTAATTAAATACACTTTAATTCTTAAGGTTCATAGTAATTTTAATTTTATTTTCTACTAAGATTAAAGAAAAGAAAAACATTCACACACAACAGACCATTCAAAACGATACAAACTTAGTTCAACATCCTTCCAATTCTTTAAAGAAATTTATACAAATGACAGAAATAAATCAAAAATGAATTTTTGTTTATTTACCCTTTTTTAAGTTTGATCCGTAAAAACAAAAATTTTAATTGAAAAATAAAAACGACAACAAAATGTAATATGTACTGTTAATAGTGGCAATTGAAAGGAAATTAAAGTAAAAATCGTTAGAACTTAAAAAATATATATATTAAAATAAAATTAAATTAAAACAAGAAAAAAAAAATAAAATAAACTATGTAATGCAATTTTTTTGTGACAGGCGCAAGCAGTTATATCTCCTCATTTCTATGGCAGAGATTTTATTTTTAGATAATTAAGTTACTTCGTATATGAATTTAAAAGCAGTGTCGAGTTGAAAACTGAAAGAAAATGGAGGACTTGCGTTTGAAAAGTTTGATACTCCCGTATAATTGATTGTTCATAAAATATGCTTTCTCAAATCTTTTGAGTTTATGTGAGTAAATTTAATTTATTCCAAGGGCTAATTGGATTCATTGAACAGATAGATAACGAAAAGCTTTACAAACTATGTTGCATGAAAATTATAAAAAAAGTTTAATTGAAACGAAAGTAATAAATAAAATCGGATGTCTTAGTTTCTCAGTGCTTGCGAATATAGTTTTATGATTTTTTAGTATTAATTGAATATATAATTTTGTTTCTTTTTTCTTAATTTTGCAAGAAAATGATAATAAAAGAGAAATTTATAAAAAAAAAGAAATCAAAACAAAACTATTTTAATTTGGTTTTCATTGAACAAGAACAGCTTCGGATGAGGTGTTCAAATAAGGTGGGTTGTCAAAAACTGAAAGGCTTCAACCAATTAAAGAAAGTTGACAGCAAAATATTTATGGCCATATAATACTCCATTCAAAATCTGTTAAGCTATAAAAAGAGAGAGTGGGTGATTTCATAACTGCACTGTTTGCTTTAATTGCATGCGATCATTTGTACATAATCAAATTAACGTCATACAAAATAATTGCGCTTGAGGTGATTAGTGTAGAAATTATCTAAAATAAAGAAATTAAATAAAACAATGTGTGAAAAGAATATTTTATCTTACTTCTTGTCAATGCGCCCTAAGGTTTCCATATCGTCTATATCGGTTCAAAATGGAAGCTAATAGTTGGTAAATATTGATTAAGTAATCTGATTTAAGTAGACAATAGCTTTTTTTAATGATCTTGTTACCTACTGTTCGAAACGGACGGAAAAGGATAACTTTTTAATGTTTATGACCCATTTCGGCTTTCGGGTTTGAACAAACGTAGCACAGTGGCGCATTGACTTTTTTGGTTGCAAGAATTGTAGCTCGTAAACAAACAAATATATCGTGATAATTTATTTTCTTCAATTTAATGAAGTTTCCAAAGAATTTCAAGAAAAAAAATAGCGTTTTTGAGAACTTTCAGCTTTAATACGACTGTATGTCGTATGGCCTCAATTATTTTACCTCGTAAATAAGTCAGAGTAGTGCATAAAAGTGCATCTGTGTATCAAAAGTCTTTTTTTTTATTAATTTGCTGCATACTAGAGTAAAAACTATAGATCTTCTTTCTGCGGATTCATACACATAATAGCGATTGAGGAACCATAAAAAAGAAAGAAAGAAACGACAGCCTTATATCGTTTTTCATTGACGAAAAGAGTTCTTTTGTGAAAAGATTTACTCCTTTTTCATTTTCCAAGTTGGCTCTAAATGCCAAAGATTTACTCCCATTTGGTTGGGAGATGTACTCAGAATTCACGCACACATGCAAACACATTTATTCTGTGAAACGTTAAATGAAAAATAATTTTTAATTAATTATTTTATACTTGTGCTAGGTTGGGTTGAAAAAATTGCTATAAATTATGAGGAAACGAGTAAATTAGTTAGAATTCAGTCATTTGCAGGATAAAATAAATTACAAAGCATGAAAATATGAATTCCTATAAATGTGAACACCAATTAAAAAAAAAAACTTAAAAGCATATTTCATTGAAAGGAGTAGTTCTCGATTTGAGAGTAATGGTGGATTTACATGCATCTGCAAGTGCAGATGAAAAAAGAAAAAGACACAAGACGTAAAATTGATACTTGTCTGATGGATAGGGAAGGCACCATCGGCACTTCCTTAGTTATAGGATGCGGATGAAAAATTATATAAATTATAATTAGGTATTATAATTTTTCTTCTGCAGCCATAATTCTATTCAACTCTCTTTTTAACTTGTGCTTTATGCTGGATTTACATGCATCTGCAACTGCGGAAGTGCAGAAAAGTAAAGCGGGACGGATGAAGATTATAAAACACAAAAGTTAAAAAGAGAGACGAATAGGATTATGGTTGCAGATGAAAAATTATGGGTGCAGATGAACATGTCAAGTATACATTTTGTCTGATAGAGAGGGAACGCAACATCTGCACTTCCTTAGTTATGGTTGCAGATGAAAAATTATGGTTGCAGATGAACATGTTCATCTGTACCCATAATCCCTCATCCGCAGCCATAATCCTATTCGTCTCTCTTTTTAACTTTTGTGTTTTATAATCTTCATCCGTCCCGCTTTACTTTTCTGCACTTCTGCAGTTGAAGATGCATGTAAAACCAGCATTATAATCTTCATCCGTCCCGCTTTGTTTTTCTGCACTTCTGCAGTTGCAGATACATGTAAAACCATCTTTCGAATTTCAATGAAGAACGCTATTAATCGGTGTATTAGTTTTTTTTTAACTAACAGCATTTTGTTATTTGAGTGCAAAAGTTTTTAGCCCCAGTGTAATTTAGACAAAACGATAAACGAGTCTCGAGTTTTCATCTCATTTTCATCCGTTCCATTCACCATTTTCAAATTCCCAAGTCCCAACTTGTCAGTTATTAAATGTCAAAATTCGAAATGTCATCTGTCACTTTTTTATTTAGGGAATAGGGAGTTTGGCAGTTGCCCGTGCCAGTTGGTATTGGTATTTATCTTGGGAAGGGTTGTGTTGTCGCATTTGTGTCTTTTTATCGGTCCGATTTTTCAAGTGCTCTCTTCCTTTGCCCCTTGCAAAGCACCAAACATCTCAGATAGAAGTATATAAATTCAGAAGCAAACATATAGTTTCTACTCAGTGAATACTTGTTAACTGCAAAGATGATAAGCAAACTAATCGATCCCGCAAGCAACTCTATTGTTATCAGCACAGGAAACATTCTGAACATTGACAAGAAACCTGGACGCAAATCCACCGAGGAGCTTGTAAATGGTCTCAAATTAACGTTTAAAGATGCCGAAGGCCAAGCAAACACTCCTGGAAAACTGCACCGAAATGTTAATGAGCTGAAGAGCAAACTCACAGAACATGAACGACCAAACCTGAGCATAGGAGCAAAAATATTCCTAAACAATAATTCCACCGAGAATCTGAATCAGGCGGTGACATCACTCTTAAGCATTTTGGAGGTGAGTACCATCGATAACGTGGTACTGGCATACCACCCAAAACCATCACCTATAATAGAAGGAGATTCATCGTATGGCGTTTTAAAATGGGGCAGCAAGAATGAAAAATCTACTGAAGAATTGAAGAACTTGTGGGCACAACTCGAACGCTTTTCAATGGAGAAAAAGATCTGTCAACTGGGGGCTTCCGACTTGGACACCGATACTCTTGCCGAACTTCATAGAAGTTCTAAGGTTCATCCATCGATTGCACAGATAAACTTGTCGTCGTGCTGTGTTGTGCCACCTCCACTCCAAGAATTCTGCACTAAAAACGACATTCAACTTTTGACACACAGTGACCCAGAAATAATACTTAACGACGACACCTGGAAAGAGTTCAACTTGGGGGATCTAAGTCTTGATTGGGTTGTGCGATATCAGGTGCATGTACGCTGCAGAGGTGTCCTGACTGCTAAAGGTTATATTGTTGGCGCTTCGAAACATCTGAAGTAGACAACGAAAATGACCGAAGAGCGCGTCATTGCATAATGAGGCGAAACTATTTTCTGATCTATTTTTACACACATTGCATTTTTTTTTTTAAACTAAAACTGTTGTTATTGGGTTCCAGGAAAATATTTTACTTCGCTCACGTGATTATTCCATAGTTTGTTTTGTATAATAGATTTTATTTTTTAAATGTAAGAAAAGCAAAAAGAAATATATGAGTAACTAACATATTTACAACTCTATCTGTCAAGCTAATGCGTTTTTTATTGGTCTCCGAGTATCTTCTAGAAGGCAGAGTGGCGATGACAAATGATGATGACTTGCTTGTCGATTGCACATACATACAAATCTTCTTTATCAATTACACAACAGCTTCAAAGCAATAAACAAACAAGTTCGTCGACACTCTACATCATTTATCTGATTGAAAGAACAAAATTATAATTTTTTGTTCTTAAATAAAGATTTGATTTGGAGGTAAATATTTGTTTTCAGAATTTTACATTTTGCTAATTTAGTAAAAATGTGAAAAAAGTGTTCGACGAGGATGGGATTCGAACCCACGCGTGCAGAGCACATTGGATTAGCAGTCCAACGCCTTAACCACTCGGCCACCTCGTCATACAGAAACTGGTGTCAATAAACAATTATGAAATCTTCAAGCCGAAAAATGCATAATAAATCAATATTTAAAATATGTATGAATGAATTATTTAAGTACCTATAAAAAAATTTTAAGGGTGGGCAAGAATGCAAAGAAAGAAGCTGCATTTGGACGGTTGCCCTCGAAACTAAAGACAATCTCATTTGTCTGCTTTCAACTATCATCCTCTGGGGTTTGAGGTAGATACGCTGAGCTGACCTCAGAGGGAGTGTCGTTAAAACTCCCGGTTTCTGTTTCTGTGTGCCAGGTGGTTTTGACTTCTCTTGCTTCTTTTCAGGTCACTTTAGGTAGCCGAAACGTTGCACGTTATATGATACTACTTGACTTGCCTGGCGTAGCGTGAGTAAATGTAGTAAAGTATTTGCTCCTATGTTAAACTGGCTTTTATTGCAGCTTGGCTGTCTAATGCGTGCGTAGCATAATGAGCCATAGCGATGTTACTCACACGAGAACAATGCGTTAAGCTAAGCAAAAACAGTTTTTGGTGTTTCATTCGTTTTTAAAATGAGTGTTTCTGTGTTAAAGGAGTACCCGCTTAGGGTCAGTAAGTTAATTAAGTTATTGTATAAGCTAAAGAAACTGTTTGTTGTTAAAACTGTTACTCTCTATTATACCTATAGCTAGTTTTAATCATTTTTGTTAACATGTAAGTATTTATAAGAAATATTAAATAAAATTAAATTGAAAATGAGTGTTTTTGTGATGGTCTTAGCAGTTATTTTTAAATCACTTTTTTGAATATTTCTGATTCTGACTGTTGTTGTTCTTAACAGTTGTCCATATTTTTTTTTTAAAGATCAAATTTTCAAGTTTTTTTCGTTACATCTAAGATACCAAATAAATGCTAAGAAATCAAGATTGATATGACACTTGAATCAATTTATAATTTATTTTAACTTTACAAATTCAAATAATTCATAGCATTGATGGATTATTTTGTGTCAGTTAACTTGGGTTTTCAGCATATAGTAACTGTTCAGGAAGTATTCAGAAGGAACACATTATTCCTAATGGACTGTTTGGAAGTATCAATTTAAATGAAAGTGATCGTCCATCAATAGTCATTTGCAATTGAACATACATACATATGTGTATCTTCAAAAAAGTTCAAACTACGCTTCCAGAAACATTCATACAGCCTACTAAGTATCAAAATCTGGTTTAAGCCTTTTGTGATCACATGCTGTGATGGGTATAATCCAGACATTATGCTGCAGGATTAAAAGCTGCAATCCCACATCTTGAATCTTAAGGTTATAAGTCTTACATGCCTGAATCTGTTGCTGAAGGTAACTTTCAACTTACCACTGAGCAAGCTAGTAGATCCAGGTGTGTAACTATGGTCATGTGGGTCGTTGAAGTCGTGAATGGACTGTTTAAAATTGATTTTGAACTACTTCGACAAGATCTAACTGCTGGTCATTTGATGGACGACTTCAAAACTGCAGCTGTATTTCTTTATAAGTTTCATCCAACCATTGAAGACATTGCTGATGCGAACCAGATTTTGATACTTATGTAATTAGGCCTAGCCTCTTGCGCATCTTCCGCAAGTTGCCCTATAGGACAAGACGATATGTAATTTTTCCATGAAAAAGCACTTTATGAACACTTGCTGGCATACACCCCTGTTCTGATTTTCGTTCGGATACCATATCCTCCCGTTTTAGAATTTTTGCGGTTCTCAATTCCGAATCCGTACGTTTTCAATTCGCTTATCATTTTGTTGGCGGAATTGAATCCGGTTAATGAATTCTGTAGAACATTATCTATTGCTAGAAATGAAAAATAATAAACTTATATAAGCACTAACATGTACTAAAGCTGCAAACAGTTCCAATAAACACAAAATTTTAATTTCCAACACGTTTTTGTGACAAAAAACCAGTAGTGAATCCGTTCGGAAATAAGAACACACTTTTTAAATCCGTACGGATTCAATTTCGGTTTTCGTTTTGAATCCGTACGAAAACAGCCATGATAGTGTACCAAGAATAATCCCTTAAGGGGGGACGCTGGTCTAGAGCGTGAAAATATGGGCATAATTTATGAATTTTTTGTGACTCAACAAAAAGATCAATCGAATATCTGTGAATGAGGTTTTATAATTTAGGTTTTAATATACAAACACAAATTTTTTCGTGTCAATTAAATTCAAAATGGCATTAAATTCAAAATGGCGACTGCCCAGCATTTCTTCGGAGGCCTTTAATTTTTTAGACTGGTCCATGGCCGAAGATGTAACCTCCTTAATTTTGGTCCTGGAACAAAATCCCAAGAATTTTTAGTTTCTATATTTTGTTTTTTCACGAAATGGTGCACGTTTGAAAAAAAAATTAAAATTTTCATTAAAAAAACCACAAAATCGTTGTTAAAAAAAAATTAAATATAAAAAAAAAATCTTAGGTACGTCTCTGGAGAAAGATATTTCGAATGTACTGTAAAAATTTCGTATAGATCGGTTAAGATTTGCTCGAGTTGTTTTCGGCCAGTTCAAAAAAAATGATTGCGAGAAAAACGCGTTTAAGGTACTATTAAATTATATGGCATACCAGAGGGGCATGCCACAGTATGGAAAGTTTGGACATTTAGACATTTTTGCCGGCATTTATCCTTTGGGATGTTATTTTTAAGAACGTACCTTTAAAAAAAAAATTTCGGTTTCTTCAAAATTCTAGACCAGCTTCCCCCCTTATATATATAGATCTCTTGTTGATTCTGTATAGTTTTCAAATGCACTTTGACTTATAGCATATCAACTTCCCAAAGTTTCTAAAACTATATGAATAACCGTTCTATGAGTTTTTGATTAACACCGGTTATTTAGGCTAGAAAAAAACGTCTGTCATTGATTTAAATTACCAATAATATCTATAATAATTGCTCTAACCACATCAAGCTTTTTTGTTTTATTCATTGCCGCCAAATTTCAAAAATTTGGTTTGGCTATATTAGGGAGGCCATTTTGAAAATTTGAAAAAAAAGTATTTTTTTTCTAATAGTTCGAGGCGGAAGCGCGGAACTCGGAACAACTGTCAAACACACGTGTTTTCAAGCAATGCTTTTTTTGAGAAAATTTCACCCCACTCCTTCAAAAATGACATGTTGTGAATTTCTGTACACAAAGAAGAAACGAACCTACTGTTTTCACGTACCTACCGTTTCCTCATCCGCTTTGGATAAGGTCCTTGCTTCCGCTACGTGCCGTAAAGCATCAGTCCGGGATAAATCATTGTCTTAAAACCAGTTATTTTGGGGTTTCTAGAGGGTTTTTTTTTCTCGATTGGCTTCCTAATCCAAAGAAGCAACGGTTGCAAAGAGCTATTCCCATAATGTCCGAATTTGGTCTATTGTAGACTTTTCTGGTCTAAAACCCCATTGATAGTTTGTTGACATGGGGTTTCAGTCGTTCACATACAGCAGAAACATCTAATACGCGAATTTAAGGAGTTTTTATTCCTCCATAAATAAATGGCGCAATTGTGAGTGAGTCTACTTACAAGTTTGTTTTCAATCATGTACGTTAAGAGGAAATTGTTTTGTTAAAGTTTTTTCTTCCACTTTCAATGAAAAAATCAAATGTTTTTTTAATGTATTGCATTTTATTTATTAGTCGTTTTATTTCCCTCACAGAATTATTTATATAATAATTGTATTTAGTACTAACCATACACT
Source organism: Melanostoma mellinum (assembly GCA_914767635.1). Lineage (NCBI taxonomy): Eukaryota > Metazoa > Arthropoda > Insecta > Diptera > Syrphidae > Melanostoma > Melanostoma mellinum. The sequence goes on along the minus strand of OU612058.1, from coordinate 7,062,150 downwards.
ATACATATAAATTTACATAAAACTATTTTGGTTCGGTGTCTTATTGAAATAAACATCTAGTTTACACATAAGAGTACAATATGTATATGTAGTATTTTAGCATATCATGTACTTAATTTTAATAATTGATTAGTCTTCTACGACATCTTTTCTTTTTTTTAATTAAATGTTCTTCAATTCTTCAGAATGTCTTCAAACTCACGTAACTAAAATATCACTAACGCAATAAAATTCGTTTTGTTTATTTTTTGCTTTTTAATTTCATAATAATTTTCTCTTACATTTGTTTCATTTCATTAATAAAGTTTAGTTAAAATTAAATTATTCATAAGACTCAACGTTCGATTCGTATATTAGTTTTTGTTTTGTATTTTCTTATGCCCTCGAATTCAAGTGTTGGCATGACTGCACCTTGCCCGAAAACTGATATTTTGTTTTTGTTTATACTTAGGTACATTTTTGTCTTCTAACATTTTAAGAATTAACATTTTGTTTCATTTCATTCGGGCCCTTAATTTAACACAAATAACAACGAGAATAACAATAGATTTAAGATATAATTATAGTAGCAGAACAAATCTATCAGTACCTAGTGTTTTTCTTTTTTCTTTTAACAGCAACAGTTTAACAACAACAGTTAACAACAGCAACAAGAATAAGTGTACGACGACATTTATTATAAATCATGGAATGGATTACTCTTCGAGAAGCTACAGGAATGATTTGAAATCTCGCCATTGATTCTGAGTGCAGGAAGTATGTAGTTGTAGAGTGTTACATGATTTTCTAGTTAAGATGTCTGACTGACCTACCTATTTATAGTGCAATTACGAACTTATTCAGTATATATTTAGACTTATGCATATTAATATTTTTGTTTATTTACTAAGAAAACAAAATACATACAAAAATAGTTTTATTGAATAAAATTTGTTTATAGTTTTACCGCTAAGGTATTTTTTACAATTCTTTTTTTTAAGGTTGGGCAGAGGTCCAACTAGGCGTGGCAGGGTCGCCATTTTTTTGTTTTGTTATCTTAACTATTGGTGTTTTTGATTGGAAAGCTAGTAGAGTAAGAAAGACCATATTTTTTCGAATAGAAACTTTGAAAGTCAGTCTAGTTTTGTAGTTGGTCATATATAGCTAATGTAGCAATAAAGCTTTTTTGCTGTGCTAGTTTTATTGACATTTTTTGAATCTCAATCTGAGTAAAGATGTATAAAAATTGTGTGATAATCTCAGTAATATTGACTTTTTTTTAGCTTTGATACTCAAATCGACACGCTTATTGTTTTTAATTGCATGCTGTTGATTTACAATTTAAGTGTTAAGAAATAATAAGGTAAGACGTGTAGCGCAATTATGGATTATTTTACTATTTTTGATTAGGGAATTTTGGTTTCTTACGCATTTTTTTATGTTTACATACAGGGTGTGCCGCATTTGATGTCAGTGTGTAAACTTGGAATATTTTTGACATTTATCAACTGACGACCTCTGTTTAATGTCCTGCTCTGTTTAAAGGCCAACTTCTTTGCGTGTCATTGCTATACTGCCGTAGGTGCGCTAAATGGGAAACGCTGTAAGAAGGCGACATTTTGATTTGGTCAACAAAGCGGCCACTTGATTGATGTTGTGTTCAAAAACTGTATGAGTTGTCAAAAAACCTGGGTTTTCCAGTCGTCAAAAAACGCTAAGCCTCAAAATCACCACACATCCATGTCATTTGAATGAAAATACACGCCATATGACAGCATTCAACTCGCCACAAAAACCTAGGACTAGGACGAGTTGAGGGCAAACCCAGGTCAACCTTAGGGCTCAAAATACACTCGGCTAATACAACACTCGTACCTAATACGTAACAAACTCAGCATTAAGGTGTTTAACGACATGAACAAATGCCCTAATACAGTTTGACTTCGATACAGTCGCCCAGCTTACGTTCCTAGGCATTAATAGGTTTGTTCGTTGAACTTTCCCCAGGGTTGACCAGGTTTTCTTGACAACCCTATGAGTTGTCAGAAAAACCTGGGTTTTCCAGTCCTCAAAAAACGCTAAACCACAAATCACCACACATCCCTGTCATAAAAAATACATGCCATTTGACAGCTCTCAACTCGCCACAGCAAAAAGCTGGGCGAGTTTATGGAAAACTTAGATCAACCCTAGGGCTCAAAAAATACACAATTTCCCATTCAGGGCGACTTTGGGTTTCGCAAAAAACGCATTATGGCGACCCCAGGGCGACCCTACGGCTTCAACGAACAAACCTAATATACAAATAAATTATTTGAACTCGACCAAAACATGCACTAGGTTTTTTGTTGTTTACAATGTGTAGTTGTATGAAAAGAAATTTCTCCCTGTAGTCGCAAGTTAGACATTCAAGGAAAGTTGCACTTAAGGAAAACATAATAATAAAGTTAAAAAACTCTTTGTGTTAATTAGGCAATAATAAGTTAGGAGTACCACAGTCTATTGGAGGATTGAGCCTTAGATTTACTCATACACGCACCTAAAATGCTTTAAATGAGATGCGACTTCCGGTTGGAGTGTTCAATTGCGGCAAGTAACTCATGCTTTTGTCGCACATACAGGCGACCTTTCTTCCATGGATTTTGCAGTTGCAGCGGCTTAAAGTCATCTCGTAAACAGCGCTCCCTAGCACCTATAACTGCTACCAAACAAAAGTTGTTCAATTTGTCGGCTGTGTAGATTGGTCCGTTATTGCCCTTCAAAACAGCGGCCATATTTATTTGCTTGACTACCAGGTTAATGACCTCTCTGGCCGTTGTCTTAGGCGTTACATTTAGCTTTAAACTCGTACCACTAGCCAAACCTGTATCGTAAGCTGTATAAACTTGTATAATCCCAGTCTGTTGTATGCTGGCCGTGTTTGAACCTGTAGCTGAATTCGATAGAGAGAAGTCTTCAACGCTGGCTTGACGTGGCACTGGACGTCTGTTTGATTTAGTTGATACTGGTGAGGACGGTTCAGAGCAGTGTGCTTTCGCATCACTTCCTTTGATTTCGGTTTGTAAAGCATTTAAAGTCGATTTCAAAAACAGACCTCCGTCTTTCAAAGCGGCAGTTGTCTTGAGCTTAACCCTTTGAGCTATTGGATAGGAAGCCGTTTCCGAATCACTCGAAAGGCTTTGTACCGATCCGGTAACGTTTGACTGACAATTACTACTGTAATGTGCACTCACTGCGAGATACGGTGCTGAATTAGACGTGGGGCCACTCTGCACATTCGGTACAGTTGTCCGTTTCATGAAGTGAGTGTTTTTGAGTTGCTGATTTGCAGACAAAGTATCTTCAGAGCGGGACGGCGGCATGCGATATAAGACTAATTCACTGTTTTCTCCTCCAGTTGAATAGTAGCTTGGTGTATACTGGGAACACGTAGAATCAGCACTGTTTTTTCTTAGGGATTCATCTGTTTTTGAAGTCATTTTCGGATGGAGGAACTGCTGTGGTTGAACTGAACCAAGATTTTGTTCGGACTTTGAGTGCTCTCCAGCTAAATAGCACTCTGAGTTGAGGTGAGAATTGGCAGCTGGTCCTGGCCATGATCCACGCCCTGGACCACTTTTGCTGAACTTTGTATCACGCGCTGGTAGCTGTAGTAAATGGCAGTTGCTGTTGTCACAGATCGAACTTTCCACGTTGTCTTCGATGATTTTCTCAAAATCAAAAATATCTTTTATCGTGACCGTAGGATTGCAGCTTCGATCACGGGCAAAGGCGATAACATCCATCAGCCAACGAACACTTTTCCAAACTGAATTCAAGTTTAAAGTAAGTTCCTGGAGTTTAGCAAGACGCTCTTTAGCTATCTGCAGCTCGCTGGTGGAAAAAGCTTCGCGGTGTGAGTGATTTGCCAAAGCCGTATCCAATTCCAGAATACACGAGAGCCTGGAGTACTTTTGTATTATCCCATTCTGATATGTTCTCAAGTGAATCATTTCAAAAGCCTGAATTGTTAAACTAAGCAAGTCATCTCGCTGTAGCAGTAACTCAGTTTGTCCAGGAACAGCGCACGATGACTCTACTGGTGGACAAATGATAAGAAAACTAACGTCCTTAGATAGTTCAATGATTTCAATGTCGTAAAGCCTATAGGACAGTCCCTCTTCAAGGTGGATGTTCATGTGTTTGAAGAGTGTGTGTGCTGCAGTGGTAATGTCATGAAGAAAAATCCTCTGGACTTCAGTCATAACCTCTGGATTTGGACTAAACTCCAAAGGCATTGCTTCAGCTTTCGTTTGCTTTGTGAGTATTTCCCATTCATCGGCGGTGATGTGTGAGTTATCCCGAACTTTGGCATGTGGAAGAACATTGGGCGTTTTAACTGGGACCACAACTTGGATCTGATCAACAGAACATTGCATCTTCAAGTAGCCCAGATATAATCCCGGATTGATTTTCGTTGTCGATGTTTGATGATACAGAATTTGATCACTAATGGAAGAAATGAGCATCTCATTTATATTAAAGTCTTCGTGTAGAGCTGTGATTTTCTTTTGGATTTTATTCACAGGCAACCAGCGTGAGTTTAAAACTGATATAGATTTTTGGGTTTTTACTGAGTTCACACAACACAGTACAACAGTTCCGTGGCTGTCTCGCAAAGGCCTATGATACAACTGACCTAGATCGGTGAGACAAAGTGCGGATTGCATTTGACAAGCTGCGGATAGTAGTTTTGTGCGGAAATGTACTGCAGAGGTGAGATGACGCTCCATATCTGTACGTAAGGATTTGACATCGTCCCAGGTACAGGCAACCTGAAAAATAACGAAATACAATAAGTGAAAGTAAATTGATAAATGGTTTTTGTATTTAGTGCAGTCAAATGTAACAATTGCTGGAACCTATTAGGGCATTAGATCCCGGTTCTTTTCTATGATGTATGCCATTCTGAGAGCATAAAGATCGGTTCTCGGAATGGGAAAACAGAAAACAAAAGTGAATTTTATCATTAAAGTAGAGTAAGTTCGGGCAATGTGGACACCCTTAATTGTTGTCAGGAATATGTCCAAAAATAAAGCTGTTATTGAGATGGTAAGAACTTTTAATCATTCTTCAGAACGTTAGCAACAAGTTTCACTTAACTTTCGGAACTATTTTTCTCAAATAACGTATATATTACCTAAAGTTTCCAAAAATTGAAAAACCAGCCTATTGAAAAAATGTCGGGTAATGTGGTCCCATCAGGGTGGTTAATGTAGAGTAGTACTCCACATAACCAGAAAAAGACTGATCAAAGCAAAATTAAATGTTTTTCGGTTTGATATTTTCTTTTTATTATAAACTTATAAAACAAAATAATAAACGTAAATACTAAGCCTTTGTAGACTTCAAGTTTCTTCAAAGTTAACAAAATACAAAAAAAAAACATAACAAAAAAGTTTATGAAAATGGTATTTTTCAAACATAAAAAGAACTTCATTTGACTTCATAATTTGAAATATAAAATAGTTTTAAGAAACAGAAACATAAATAATATCTCTAAATAACAAAATAAATAATGGTATTGCATCAACTTTAATCTTTCTTATAATCTGCAAACAATTCGTCACATGAGCTGCATATAAAAATAGCACTCCGCTTCGGAATGCATTTTTCGTGAGACCAAATAATATCACATTGGAGACATTGAGTCCATTTTTCTCCAGTTAAGTCATCACTCCATAATACGTCGCAAAAATTACATTTTGTGTCTTTTGAGGCCGGAAATTCCACCATATCATCTTCAGAATCAGCAAGTAAGTTCTTATACGAAGGAAGGCTTTCGTCTGAAGATGAAGATTGCCGACGTTTCGAAGTGGATGGTTTGCTAAGCTGTCTTTTTGTTAGAGATGACTTTTGCTCCTTTTCATTTCTTACTTTTTCTTTTTTTGCTGGTTGCATAACAATTGGCTGGTTTCTGTTGCTAATTTTAACAGCTCTCGGGGTTTTATTAAGACTTTCTTCTAACTGATTCTTATACGGTGATATTGTTAGAACTGCGGCTTGGGTTTTTCTCCCCTTATTTCTGGGCTCAACCTTTTTCAATTTCGGAGGAGGGGAAATATCCCACGGTGAAAAATGGGGTTCAGCCCGGCTCAAAATCGAATTTGACTCACTTTGACTATTTATTTCTGCCACAATATTTCGCATTTCTATGGCTTCAGGAGTCAAGCTCGATTTGCTAAGATTTGCTGTCTCAGCTTCAGGTAATGTCTTCTGGTAATGGGTGAGGTCAGGATCATGAACAGGCTCAGGCTCAGGCTCAGTCTCACATGGTAGAAAGTCAGAATCAGAAAAAATGTTTCTATTGAAAGGAAAAATTCCGTAGCATTTAAATCCACTCACTGCCACTTGTCCTGTTTGTACCTTTAGATACGCATTATTAAACAACTGAGCTATATCACCCAAAGCGACTTTCCTTCCAGCTTCTCGCATAAAACGTCTTATTTCATCATTGTAATACTTTTTAAGAGGACCCATAAATGTTCTATCCAACGGTTGCATCTTATATGTGCAGTGTGGTGGTAAGGAAATAATTATCACGAAATTCTGTCTTGCTAGGTCAATAACTTCTAAGTTCCTAGTGTGGCTATAGTGACCATCTAGGATTAATAGAACTGGCTGCTGTTCAGAGGGTTTGGAAAACTCCAAAAAATGACGAAACCACTCTGTAAAAATGGGCAATTGAATCCACCCCGAAATATGAAAAGTCGCCTTGGAGTCAGCAGGAGCGTTATTCATGAAAAGCGGGTTGTTTCTTTTCCGCGGAAATATGAAATAAGGTGGAATAAAGCTGCCACCAGCGCTCATGCAATTTACTACTGTTACCAGTGATCCACGTTCAGCCGAGGTCAGAGCTCCAATTTGACGTTTTCCTTTCCTGGCTAAAACCTGTGGCTGCTTGTTTTGCACAATGGTTAAGCCAGTTTCATCCACATTCCAAATCCTGGATGGTTGGAAGTTATATTTTTCGAATAATTCTTCCAAAATGTCAAAAAACTGGTTTACATTTTGCCGATTGAAGCCTTTAGCTCTGTCGATGGAAGTTCCCGTAGGGATCCGAAAGCTCAACTCGCTCTTGTGCCTTTTCAAAAAGCCATACAGCCAGTCTTTACCGGCTGTCTTATGGAGTAGCGAAAACTTGTTTGGAATATTATTTCTTTGGGCCATTTGGGAAGCCAAGCTTCGAATATCGCTTCTGGTTAATCCCCAATAACGGTTTTCCATTTCGTGTAAGTATTCGACAAGCTCGTTTTCCAGATTTTTACTAAAAGTTGGTTTGCGACCCAAGGGAGTAGATAAAAGGTCATTTATGCTCTTACCACTTCGTGCCATACGTTGCAGCGTTGTTTTGGGCACGCTATATGTTTTTGCCGCCAGTTTAACACCCATTTCTCCTTTTTGAATGGCAAGTAGAGCTCTTTCCATATTTTCGGGGTTCCATTTCCTTACTTGTATCCCCTTTTTTGGCATTTTTTAATGAATCTATAAATTAACGTAAGAAATTAGACCTCACCCAAGACAGATGGCAAATGTGGAGTACTACTCCACTTTACCCGCTTGAGGGTACTCCACAATAGCCGAAAAGCACGTTTCTTAAGTAAAACTTTGCTATTTTTATAAAATTCCAGCGAAACATTTAAACTCACCTTTTAAATCAAGAAATACAAAATGAGAATGCCGAAAAAGAAACACTTTGCCGAATTAAAGCTTAGCTTAAATAGATATAAACTTTTTACTGCCAATAAAAATTAAGAACGACCTCACTCCAAAACATAAAACACTGCACTGCGCAAAATCTATTGCTAATAAGCACGTGGTTATAAAAGATATTGCTGTCTGGTTAAGAGAACCAACATGTACCAACAATAGCGGATCTCTTGCTCTCTCACTTAAAGAGGAATTGAAGTGACCCACATTACCCGCCTACTCCACATTACCCGAACTTACTCTAAATAGAAAAATTACTAAGAAAACAAAGAACCGATGGTTTGAATTTTTCAATCAAATCAATAGAACAACAATCATCATGTTTCAAAAAAACTAATTAGACTTTCCCTATTTTACCAGATTGTAAGGGGGCTTCGTAGTAAAACTACTGATTTTTTTATTAACTCTCAAGCTTTTGCCCATGGTATTTTTGTTCTGACAGAAACCTGGCTTCATTCAGGCATTCTGGATACAGAAATTCTTAACTCAGAATTTCAAGTATTTAGAAAAGACCGCCATTCTCACGTAGACGCAGACGTAGGAGATGTGTTCTCATAGCTTGTCGCAATAGTTTTTTGTCCGCTAAAATCACTTGTCCTTTACTTTAACAATAGATCTAATTTGCATTGAAGTTACCTTTGAGTCTAAGACAGTCTATGTAATTGCCACATACCTTCCCCCAAAAAGATCTGCATCTCATGGTACACTAAGGACCTAAGAAAGCTTCGCAGCAAAAGAAATAATGCTTGGCGGACCTACATTAAGACGCTGACTGAATCTGATCACCTTTCTTACATTTTTTTTGATGAATTTAAATAACTATCAAAAACTCTGTACTCAAGTTATGTTCATAGAATGAGCAACTCATTAAGGGATGCCTCAAAAAGTTTCTGGAACTTTGTCAATTCAAGGAAAGATTCAGATGGATACCCAGATAACTTAACAAAAACATCCGACATTTGCAACGCTTTTGCTCACCATTTTTGTAATTCCTTCTGATTCTATTGTTGATATAGATCGTAGTTACTTCGTGTTTCTACGTAAATGTCCTAAGTTAATTTTAATGATGTTCCAATTATCCTAGAAAGAGTCCTTAACAATATTTCATCTTAGAACGATGATTACTCTGCTGGCCTTGATGGCATCCCTCCAATAATTTAAAAAAAGTGTAAGTCCCAAATTGCATTTCCCCTTCATTATTTGTTTTCATTGTCGTTAGATTCTGGTCGATTTCCTTTACTGTGGAAAAGATCTTTTATTACACCTGTATTTAAAAAAGGTATTAAATCAGATATCCTTAACTACAGACCCATATCTATCCTTTCGTGTATCCCCAAATTGTTTGAACAGCTTGTTTGTGAAAGCTTAACTTTCGATATTAAAAATATAATTTGCAAACAGCAGCATGGTTTTGTACAGAAAAGATCAACAGTAACAAACCTTGTATATTTCCTTCATAAATGTTCAAACGCGCTTGAAAGCGGGCAAGAGTTAGATTGTATATATACCGACTTTTCAAAGGCTTTCGATAAAAAATCTCACGATATTATATTGTTTAAACTAAATGCATATGGATTCCCTTCGACCTTCGTCGATTGGATCAGGTCGTACCTTACTGATAGATCATATGTGGTAAAATTTAGAAGCATTCTTTCAGACTCCTTTGAGGTGCACTCAGGAGTACCACAAGGCAGTCACCTTGGTCCTATCCTCTTTATTCTAGCCGTTAATGATGTTACTTTTAGCTTGTCATCAAGTGAAATTTTGATCTTCGCGGATGATATGATATGAAAATTTTCAAGAAAATAGATTGCGCAGCCGATTGTCTTATATTACAATCTGATGTTGAAAATTTTGCGACATGTGCCCCTGTTCTGTAACTATCGCCTCGATAAAAGCAGGCGATAAACGGTGGAAAATGGAACTAAATCCTACTAAATTCATAGAATTTTGTTCCATTTTCTACTGTTTATCGACAAGCCGATAGTTACAGAACAGGGGCAATGGTGCGATAAAAATAGATTGATTATCAATCCAAGCAAATGTCAAAGTATAACTTTTTCGAAGAAACGTACACCGGCTTTGCACAGTTACTCGATTTCTCATCAAATATTATGCAAGGTGTCTAGTACCAGTATTAAGGACCTTGGTGTTTACTTTAGTTCCAATTTAGAATTTACATTTCATATCAATTATATTGTTAGTAAAGGAAATTCAATGCTAGACATTATTAAAAGATGGGCTAAGGAGTTTACGGACCCCTACGTCACTCTTTCGCTGTATAACTGTCATGTTCGACCCCATCTAGAATATGCTTCTCAAATATGGCCTCCTTATTATGCAGTCCACAATTCAAGGATAGAAAGTATACAGCGAAGATTCATTAGATTTGCTCTCAATAGACTTCCTTGGATTGATCCTTATGACCTTCCACCGTATGAGCATCGTATTTAGCTTTTGCAGATGCAACTGCTTTCGCATCGGCGAATAAATAATGATTTAGTCTTTATTCACCAGCTTATAACAGGACAAATTGATGCTCCTGACTTGCTCTCATGCATAAGTTTAAACTACCGTGGAGGCTCATACCAACTGCGCAACTTGGAGTTACTTCACTGTCCTCATCATAGAATTAATTATGGCATATATGATAAAAGTTTTGAACCTAAACTTAAATTTATTAGATTTTCACATTAGTAAAACTACGTTAAAGTCCTTGATTCGAACCAGAGCTCCACTTTCTTGACTATGTTTTTTTTATGTTTCTTATATCTTTATAATTGTTATTTTTATTATTTAATTTTACGTACATATGTAGCTATCTAATTTGTTATTTGTACATGTTTATCAATAATTTTGTAATATTTTTTAGTTCTGTTGTCTTGAGTGTGTTAGACTTAGTTTTTGCTTACTAACAACTAACACCTCGCTAAATGATGACAGTGACACATGTTTCTGAGTACTTAAGGGTGAAAAAACTCTTGAAGAAACGATACATTGTTTCAAAAGCTTGAAATAAGCTATTCTGATAGTGAAAAAAAAAATAATGCTTTAATCAACTATTTGAACTACTCTAAAATTGCTTGTGGTTATTTTATTTCTTTACTATCGTGACTTTGTGTTTGATTTTGATTTTTTAAAGATTTAATACTCTCAGAAATATTTACACGTATGGGTATAATTAATTGCAAGCAAAGCATGTCCGTACTAAAAAGGAAAATGTTTCTTCACTATATGCCCCTGGGACACTTCCTTGCATTGAATTCTTGAGTTAAAAAAAAATTCAATTTTAGTGGCGACAAATATCACTGACACATTTCACATATTCGTAGGAAAGCTATTTTCATATTAAGCAAGCAAAATATTCTCACCTTCATAAACCAATGATAGTCACTGTGCAACGAACTGGGATATGTCTCATCAATTTCAATGACAGGCAAGCAATCTTCGCTCGTCACCAATACTTTGTCCTCGAAGTACAATATGCATGCCAAATAGATTCCTCTAAAATTGAAAGATAAATAAAATAAAATGTGACGAGAACTCTCCTGCGATACATGATTTGAATAATAGAAAAAGAGATTACCGCCTGAGATGCTTTTGAAATTTTGACGTCACAGAAAACAACTGTTTGATGGTGGTTTTCTTTTTCGGATTCCGTCGCTGCGTCGAACACGACTCTAAGGTCAACTCAGAAGCATCTTCTGGTCGAGCCAAACGAACGGCCGTAAATAAGCTATCCAAAATCCGAAGACGTCCCGTAAAGCGATCGTCCCGATCTGTCAAATCCCGCCAACCTGAACGTTTGTATATTTTTTTTTTAAGAAAGCCGAACAAAATTAAGACTTTACTTACTTGACGGTACAACACTTGCGGGTACGGATAATCTCGACGGGCCCCATCCTTTAACATTCCCACAACAAGCCCGAATGAAATATCGCCGACCTTGAGTCAAATCGGCTATTCTACAATTAGCGCCCATTGTGCCCTGGAAGCTATTCCATTCAAGAATCTCTCGCTCACCAACAATATTGCTAAAGTCTGCCCTCGTTGACCATTGCACTGAATTAAATCATAGAATTAGCTAAATTACACAACATGCTGGTCAATCAAAAAACAATTTACCTTTGAATTTTGTCCCAATGGCGCCCTCGATGGGTTCCAGAATTCGCACCATGATAGAATTTATGCCGGTGACATCAACACCAACAGCCGTTGGGCAGTCTGGGGGACGAGCTTGATCCCATCCGAGGAGCATGCGACGCAATCCTTTCACACGTCGTTCCCATATTCCAATTTGTTTATCAGTTTCAGTCCCTGTGCAACCTGTCACTGACGGTCCGCTATTACCTAGAATTGTAAAAAAAAAAAACACAAGAACATGGATCATACACGTGTAGAATGTACACTGGAGGGTAAAGTGGATAGGGAATTGGTTTTATCACTACCATACCCATACAGGTAAAGGTATACACCACACACAAACTGAATGCCCTAGAGGAATCTGAAAAGCCATTCTCGATGTGTTTGGATGCAATTTCATTTGACATCCAGCCAGCAATTTTGTAAAATTATTTTGAAAACAAAACTTCAATGACACACATCACACATGGACATGGAAAGGACGACACAGATGTTTTTGTTCATGCCAATGGGGGGCCTTACACAATACCTACACAACTCACCGATAATAATACTGGATATGGAAGAACGGGTGCTGCTAAATGGTGTGGTCTGAGGGAATCCCTCACATCCACTCAGGTCGTGTATCCGGCTTTCGGCATCTTGCAGAAGTCCATTCAGTTTGATACCAAGCGAATCTGTAGAAACTGGAATTTGATAAATGACCATTATTCGTTTTCTATCCGAAAGTATTTCTTTTAACGTATATACATATATAATAAGAACAAGAAATACAACACAAATAAAATATCAACACACATATAGGTGCCCACTTAAAAAGAGACTGTGTCCAGAGTCCTAAAAGAGACTGCCCACATTGGCACACGTTAAATAAGTGCCTGAACACAATTGAGCATTTTAATAATAGCTGTCATGTTGAGGAAATGGATCATGAGATTTCTTTTGTTTACGGCCTCGAATGTAATAATAGACACATTTTCATAAAAATCACACACAAGTTGCAGATAAATGGCTTGATACTGATGCGTAAGGGTGCTTTTAAGACCTTAAGAAGTATTTAATCTTCAAATGGCTTGAGAGGCTTTTGTTTTGATTTTATTAGAAATGAGTTTGGGAATGTGACCTTCCTGACACTCTTATTTTGAAAATTAAGTGATATGGATGGAGTGAGCTGTCAAATTGGTTGTTACTTCTTTCGAAAAACTTCTTAGTGCTCCAAAAGAGCAATACCTTTTAGTGTGTTTTGATATCTGGTTGTATTCTAGGCACGCTCCCTCTCTATTTTTCAGTTCAACCTCCTGTTCCTTTAGCCTTTTCTCTAATCTTTTTAGCATCATCATTTTGTCCTTTCCCTTATTTCTTTAGCCTATCCTACCGTTACATTGATTGTTTACATTTTTCGCTAGCTTTTCACCTTCCTTCTTTGCTTTTTTCCCCCACTTACTTCACTTATGCCTGGTTTTCGGCCCTATCGAGGTAACCGTCGGAGCGGAGTTTTCTCCGCAACGCATCCTCTTTCGGAGATTCAATTTTGCTTCGAAGTAGATAGCTGTCATCGTAAGAGATTTTTCACAAATGCGGCAAAGCATCGCATTCCCAAAACTAAAACTTTCCACAGCAAAAACTTATCGAAGGACGTCGTATCGGCCATTCGGAGAACTACCACGAAGCCAAATAATGTCTCCGAATCGTAAGAAATCGGAGAAAATTTCGCTCCGACGGCGTATCGGCCGATCGGAGAACTACCACAAAGCCAAATGTCTCCGAATCGTAGGAAATCGGAGAGAATTTCGCTGCGACGGCCGGCGACGGTAACCTCGATATGGCCGTTTAGCTCATCCTCCATTCTTTGGCTTTTTCATTACTTTTAAGTTGGCTTCTACCTTTTTGCTGACTCCTCTTTCTCTTTGGCTGTTTCTTCGTTGACTCTTTTATACTTTCACTCCTAGTTCTACCCCTTTTGGCACCCCTGTCACCTGTTTCTAGAATAGTTACAACATAACGAATGACTAGAAACAGGTTCCACGTTTTCACTGTACTTTTGCTGTAAAGGACAGTTCAGCTGTCATAGTCTCACTGAGAAAGAAGTTATGGTTTTGTTGCGGTAAAATTTACCACAACAAGTTCTATCTACCGTTCTTCTCCCGCTTTTCTCAGAGCAACTCGAAAGTAGTAGAAGAGTTCAGTGGAAACCTGGTCTATCAGCCGGAGACCTGTTCTTCTAGAACTTTCAAAAAGCCAATTTCAGGTTATTTGGTGCCGAGGTATGGAGACGATAACATTGAAGACACTTTTCTTGTGTGACGGTCGGTCCACAAAAGTTCGTACGGCACGTGGCCTACGAAAGAAAATCGATAAAGGATGAATGGCATGAAGACCGAGACCCATGTCCAACAATGTGTGAACTATATTCACACCAACCTAAATTTTCTATTAAATTTCAATCAAAATTAAATTGAGTATCGTCAACATCAGGGAAGAATCACTAAAAGACGTGTTTCCCTTTTTATCCTTTCTTTCTTTTCCAACTATTTGGACGAAGGTGTACGGAAAGCATATGTCGAGGTTTTAAACTTAGCATCTTTTGTTCTTCGTTCTCCGGGAAAATATCTTCTCTGTATTTTAGTTTGGGCCGGTTTGGGCTGGGGACTTTTGCGCGTTTTGAATAATTTTTCGGAGTAAGTCTTTCGGGGTTGAACTCGTCCACTAGACTAGTTGCGTGCACGTCGGGATTGTTGATATCCCAGTTTAATTTTTCGCGAAAACTCGTAAATATACCTATGTAGTTTCTTTTGTATCGTGTACGTTTACGTTCGTAATTTTGCTCGCGGTAATTGGAATTGATTTCCAACGTTTTAATTAATAAATTAAAAATCGGTTCGCTTTAAATAATCGGTAACAATTGGCGCCCAACGTAGGGCGATATCGGAATAAAGTAACTTGAATGTTGACAACTTATGACCGCGAACTTGGCGATCCACCAAAAAAATTTCGAATGACTTCGCCCGCTTGATTGTGCCATTCTTTTCTTTCAACCTCAAGGCTTGTCCGCAGAGGCTAGTAGCAGCATTTGCTAACCTCTGTTAAGAATCATCAATCAAATGCACATCATGAATATTTTAAGCTTGTATGAAAGGCACCAAATCGTCACACTTTCTGAAACTCTTTTCCATTCAAAACCTGAGACAAATGGCAATATCTGGTAGACCTGTGATTTTTTACCTTTCTTTAACACTGAGAAGACATTTCTGGAGAGCCTTGCACGTGCAATCCGTCCCAAGATTTCAATCATCATTTTTTTTTTTTGAGGAGTTATGGAGGAAAAAGTCTTCAGTTGAACAACTTGGCATCTCAACAGATTAAACACCATGCCTTGCGAACAAGTTGCACGAAATTCGAAAAAGCAATCGTCGCACCGATAACACCACCATTTTGAAGTCAATATTTCTATAACACCCCATGAGACGACTCCAAATGATTTGAATTTGAGCTGTTGAGTTCGAAAGTAAAAAAGATTTACTTTATTTGCAGTTCTGTCCCATGTTCCACCCTTTTTTGTAACTCAAATCGTACTTTCCTTTGGGGAGAAAAGTAATTTAGTGCAATCAAACCAAAAAAAGCTACCTCAAGTTATTAAAGGTTCTTTAAAGAGTTTTTGCAAGTCTAATTGATTCTTATAACTTTTAATATAGATACATACATAAGAGGTCGCAATTTGCAGGATGGCCCTCCACTGCCATAAGATTGCCTTTTTGTGTTTATTTCATTAGAAATTAAAATAAGACCTTTCTCCGGCAAGGGACATTATTTTAAAATTTCTTGGTTTCGATCGAAGCATTTGTACTTATGTATGTTTGGAAGGTATGTATATCTATCTATATGTCCTTTTAATTCAAACCAATGCGAAAGTGATTGCCTTTTAGGTTTCTTCCATTTTCATGATTATAATTCCGAGTCTTAGTTTCAATTAATTTTTTTTTTTCACTGAATAAAAAAGGAGCGTTGTTTATTCAATAAAATTTTGTGGAGGTTAAAAAGACTATATAGTTATTGTGAAAAGCGTAAATAGCCATACCATACGGGGCGTGGTTGGTTGAATAACAAAAATAGCAAGAGCCAATGATTCCCATTTATTCCCTCTCACAAGGATGAGCACACTCGTTCAGTTGCGATTGTTGTCCCATGAAAACATTCCCTGTTTATTTTTCAATTCAATAAAAGTCTCAAGAATAATAATGTTGAAATTTGATCCAAAAGCACAACGTAACAATTTGCAAAAGACAAGATATTGACACCTTTTCAAAAAAAAAAAAAAAAAAAAAAAAAAAACAAAACAAAAACACACTCCTATAGAGATAACAGTTTTGTGTCTCATTATTTTTTTTTTTGCAGGAAGTAGATATCTTTTGGTATTTAAGCCAAATAAAAAAGAAAATTCTAAGGACTTTTGCCTGTCCATTGCGATACAGAACCTAAATCACGTGTCCGTTTTTCGACCTGATTTTGGTCTTTAAGATATTTATCAACATCTACGTTGTGTTGACCCGGATACGAGATGTGGGTTTTATAACATTTGATGAGAAAATAAAATTACTGAAACAAATACTTTAATCCATCGTCATGGTCGTCATTGTCAGAAGCACCATCGTCAGGACTATTAATTTAGTTTGTGTGTGTGTATGTAATAAACGTGCTCTCAAGTTCTCTGTCGTTCTTGTTGTTTTCACACCCTTTTATTAATAAAACAATTAACGGAACTTAATGAATGCGTAGGTACCCCATAATCGATTATAATGGGAACTAATTAAGGGGACTACTGTTCTCTATTGTCTGACAACAAATTAAATAAAATGCATATCAGCGTCGAACGCATGCTTAAATACTTAAACGCAATAAAGAAGGTATACGTATTTACTCGTATTTTCATAAAAAAACATTGATTTAATTACAACCTACTTTTTTTAGTTGAAATAAAAGCAAGGACTGGAAACACAGTTTGAAAGCTTTTGAAAAGGTATACCTGCACTAAGTGTACCTATATTATACCTGTTTTCTTGCCAACCTAACACAGTGAGTTCTAAAGACAGTTCTAAAAAGAACTTCTTCTTTTTCTCCTTCCTTTTTCAACGTAAAGACCATCGTGATCTCGAAGGGATCATACCGCTCCTACTTAGCTCCTAGTTAGCTTGAGGCTTACTTGTGGTCGCTACAAAGCGTTTTCTGAAAAGCCTCGCCCTGAAAGCCAAACTAAGCTTTTTTTAAGCCTTGATGGGTTTGGCCGCAACTCACCCTAACGCAGCAGTAGGTTTCTGCTGAGACGAGTTCAGGTAATGCCTATCGCTTCAAATGATAGGGATGTGTGACGATTTCGTAGTTTAGCGTTTTATGAAAACCAAAACACAGATTTTTTGGAAAATTCACAAAGCTGTCGAGTAAACCTGGGGCCGAATTACGGCACACGCTATCGAATAAGTCGTATCGGAATTATGGGAATTTGGCATTACCGCTCACGATATCGAGTCATCTAGTACCACAATTCGGCATTGTCTCATCAGTTATCGATCGGAATTTCATTCGATGCATAAAGTGCTCTCTAATTCATACATGAAAGACTATCGAAACCATCTATTATCAATATTTCATTTAATAACACCATCCGAGTGTATTTTATGTTTAAATTTTCCGAAATTCTTACTAAATATTGTCTTTTTTTTACAAAGGCATGAATTTTATCTACCAAAAAATAATGAAATAAGTATAAAGAGACACCAGTGACATCTATGAATTAATAGAAACTCGAAATTTACTAGTGAATATTCAATGATACTAGTACAATTTTCAAGAGCAATACGATACGAGAGGTCACGTATGCTGTAATTCCAAAATGGTTACTCACTCACTCGATCTCTAATGCCACTCACTCACTCGATATCGTGAGCTGTAATTCGGCCCCTGGATTAACCCTCCTGGGTAAAATTCAACGACCGAACCTATTAGTAAACCGCTCGTGGGGAACGCCACCTTATAGGACTTATGTATAATCGCAATTAAAAAAAATCACAAGGCTGGCGAAACAGTGCTCGGGGAGCCCTTATAAACTATTTTCAAACATACTAAGGTGAGGAACGAAGGTAGCTTACAAGTTTTTGTTGATTCCCAACGGTTAAGTAAACAATTTAACTTACTATCTGAGGTCTTGCCAATTCCTTGCAAAAAGCTGCAGAGTGAGGCGTTTAAAGGCTATTCCAAACCAAAAAGTTTTTGTAGCTGCAGCGGCGATATTATGTATGAGAGTACACTCACTGACGCTACAAGACCGACGCAGGATTGTCATACATTTGCAGTTGTCGCAACGACAAAAATCGTGTCAACAACGTTTCTGTCGCTGCAACTGCAAAATCGCTTTGGTTTGGGAGATTATTAATACTCATTTCAATAAGTGTGTTTAATGAAAAAAAAAGCAGAGCAGCGCAGCTCAGAGCAGAGCAAGAAACATGAAAAATGTCAGGGAACTTAGAGCAGAGTCAGCCGGTGCCAAAAGTCAGCTGATAAGAAAGCAAGTTTTCAAAATTATGTTTGCAAAATTTTGTTTGGTATCCTATTATAATAAAAATCTACATTCGGAAACATTGGAATCAAAACTAAACTAACATGTGATGTTAATTTAATTGATTTTAAGTTAAATTCGACTTCAAATTTTTCAAACAAAAATAAAAAAATAAAAAATAAATAGGGTGGCGCAACAGAGCGAGGAGCCCCTGGGCCTAGTGCATATCTCACAACCATGCCTTGGGAGGGAATGGAAGGGACCTACAATTTTCTGCCGGTTCCAAACGGCTAATTGAGAAAGCGCTTTTCATGGCAATGAATACTAACGGAGGACTTTCCAATTCCTCGCGAAAGGCGATACCCGTGGAAAAAACATTTTTGCCTCTGTTGGGATTCGAACTCGAACCTCCGGATTAACAGGCGGACACACACCACGGGTACCACATTCAAACAAAAATATTTGAATCAAATGTCAACAGCTGATTTTGACACTTTGCTCCAATCTGCTCTTACTCAAAAGTAAGTGCAGAAAATAGGTCCGTTCGTTGAACTTTCCCCAGGGTTGACCCAGGTTTTCTTGACAACCCCATGAGTTGTCAAAAAAACCTGGGTTTTCCAGTCCTCAAAAAACGCTAAACCACAAATCACCACACATCCCTGTCATTTAAATAAAAATACATGTCATTTGACAGCCCTCAAATCGCCACAGCAAAAAGCTAGGGCGAGTTGGGGGAAAACCTATGGCAAACCTATGGCTCAAAAAACACTCAATTTGACATTCAGGGCGAATTTAGGTTTCTTAAAAAACGCTTTGTTGCGACCCTAGGGCAACCCCAGGGCTTCAACGAACAAACCTAATGCTGCTCTAAAGTGATCTAGAGCAGGTCATTAAACACAAAAAGTTCTTGCTCGGAGTAGAAAAATTGTCAGTAAACACCGAAAAGCTGCTTTTTTCTGCTCTAGATCGATCTAGAGCAAGTCATTAAACACACCTAATATCTCCATAGTGTAATGAATTTAGATAACTTAAATCTGTCAGACCAAGCTTGAGCATCACTGACTTTTACGATTGAAAACTAAACATTGCCTGGTACTAACTGTTATCACAGTAGCACAAAATTATAGTCAGCGAGTTTTTAAGGGAAAGTACTGGCTCTTGTTAACATCTCTCTAAGTTTAAAAATAGGTCTTTAAATACAAACGATTTATAAACACCACACACACTAGTGACAACTTTAAAATGGACTTGGTTATAATGAATTTGAGCAGTACCCTAACTTTGACAGTTCAGGAAAATGAACTGAAGTAACAGACCTAAACACCAAAAAAAAGTAAGCTCAGATGAAAAACAACATAAATTTTGAATGCAAAATGTCTGTCTGTCTCACTCCGTTATGATGGTCAATTTAAAAAAAAAAATGTACTTAGTTTTTTAAAAAAAATTATTAAAAAGCCACTAAGCCACTTACTACCAAATACTACAGTGTTTTCGAAAACTATAACTTTGTTCTAAATACCTTCGTCGCACTGTATGCAAAACACCCTGTTTTACTTTTCTGAAAGTTTTGTAGTTAAAATTTTCATTTATTTCATTTATCTATTCATATCACTTAGCACTTCATTGAAATCAGTTATACATCTTGATAGCGTTTCATTACATCCATATCCATAAATTGTTCTATGCACTTTTTGAAATAGGAAAATTCTTGTTCTCGTGAACCTGGCAGGTATACATGAATAGGTAATAGAGCAAGGAGTGTTGGATACTTTATGTCGTAGCATAGTAAGTCTCTTATGAGCATCACACCATGCATTTTTCTTCTTGATTCTTGATTGAATGATTTAATTTCAAGCAATGAGCACCTAGCTTTGTAATCAGGACAAAACCCTCAGCTCATTTTGTTGAAAACGTATTCCGTAAATCTTCTTTGAACCGATTCTACCCTGTCAGAATTAACTTTAAACGCGGGATACCAGATTACATCAGCGTATTCCAAAAGCGATCTGACAAGAGATGTATACAAAGTTAATAAAACAAGGATCTAGAAAATCTTTGCCATTTCGTTTTATGAATCCAACTAACGAGTTAGCTTTTGGTACTAAGAAGTTAATGTGGTTCCTAAAATTTAGTGAGGAATCAAGAATAACACCTAAGTCCTTATGTTTGAGACACGATCTAAGACATTAGATTCAATTGTGTAATTGAACCGAATACTGGTACATTTTCTAGTAAATGAAATAATGTTATTATTATTACTATTTTTTTTTTAAATTTAAATCAATTTTCACATTTTTCGTTTTAGCTAAACTAGAAGCCCTATATTTCTAGATCTTGCATTTTTTTTCTTTTGCGTTTATGAAATTTTATATAACACGGTTATTTTTCTGTTAAAACATAATATCTACTTTTGTAAACTGAAAAATTGTAATATGTGCTTAAAATGGTACTTTATTAATTATTTAATCTTTACTTTTTATTTAAATTTTTTTTTTTGATTGATTTCTATCTTTCAATAAGATTGTCCATTACTTAAAATTGTAAATAAATTTTAATTAACCTTAATTTGTAGTCTCAAATGTAATTTTTTTTTTTTAGAAAGCGGCAGACGGCTTAATAGCCATGCTTTATAATCTTTAAAAAATTGTACTTATTTATTATTTTATTCAACAATAAAGATCTAATCTAAAAAAAAAAAAATCTAAAAATAATGTTACACTTTTTTATATTAAGTTTCAAGCAATTTTCTTGACACCAGTGTGTAAGAGAATCAAGGTCAGATTGAATCAATTGACAACCACTTAAGCTGTTAATTGTCAAGAATAGCTTGAGATCATCCGCATATAACAAACACCTACAATATTTGAATGCAGATATAACGTCATTGATAAAAATTATGAAGAACAATGGATTGAGGTGGCTACCTTGGGGTACACCCGATGTACACCTAATTTCCCTTGAAAAAGAATTTTTAATTTTAACCTGTTGTTTTCAACAGGAAAGGTACGAGGATATCCAACGAAGGAGTTGAGAATGAAATCCAAACATCTCAAGTTTAGCAAGGAGTATTAGGTGGTTTACAGAATCGAACGACTTACTAAAGTCCGTGTATATCGCATCGACTTGAAAACCACTTTCCATAGCATTACTTACAAAAGAAGTAAAATATGCCAGATTTGTTATAGTGGATCTACCAGATACAAAACCATGCTGTGCTTCCGATAAATATTCGCTTGTGAAGAAATCTAGTTTATTTTTCAGGATACTTTCAAACAATTTGGGAATTGCAGAGAGTTTGCAAATACCCCTATAATTTTGAAATTTGAATATACCTTTTTGAGCCTGATTTATGGATCGGAACTAAATAAGAAAGTTTCCATTCTTCGATGAAGATGAACTGTATAAGTATCGCCTTTTGTGCTTCATCTCTGAGAGTGCTATTGTGAATACGAACGCAAAAATTTGATGAAAACTGGAGCTATATTAAAAAAAACAAAGCATTAAGAAAAGTGTGATGTAACTCTTCTTTGAGAGTCTTTTTAGAAACACACTGTATTGAGATTGAAAACCATAAATTGTTACACATTTACAACAACTAGTCAGATAACAGCTGCTTCTTCTCCTCTTTTTGGCAACGTTGAATAACAAGTAAAATAACGTGACAACGTCCTACCGCAATGTATTCTTTTAGCTAGTCTTACATGGTTATCTAATAACTTTATAGCCGTAATAACATAAAAAAAGCAACAAAATGAAATTCGACAACGCTCATCTATACATTGTAATAGCTTCAATATCATATTGAAGCATTGGTGCAAAAACAAATAGCATCAATCATACATTTTTAGTATGATAAAAGAGCAATTTCGAGAATAACTTGTTATTGGCTTTCCTTTCGCCATCTCCTTCGTAAAAGAGTGTCCCATGGATAAAAAAACCAAAATTTAAGATAAATTTATTTCTCTCTGAATTGATTTTCGGTACCATGTACTTCGATGTCAAAGACAACATAGAATTAGAGCCTCAAGTTATTTTGGTCCCATGTCCCATCTGGAGCAACGATGTCAAAGGAAGAAATTATACCTACATTCGATATTAATGGTAATGTCTTTTCGCCCTTTTCTGTGATGATGAATTGTTAATTTTGCATGCCATTAGTTCAATTCGTTGAGTTTTGGAATATTTGTCTATAGGTGCGCTATCAGATTAATATATAAGAGTTTTTATGAACCAAAAGTGGGTGTCATAAATAAATAAGTTGAATTTGATTCAACAGAGAAGAAGAAAAAACAATTCAAAGGCATTAAATTTCATTAGTGGAATGTAAGTAGCGGTTATTTTATATGTCGGCGAGCCGAAGCGACATAACATACATTTTTCTTTACCCGCACAACCTCAATAGACACAAACAATTCCATTGATTGTCAAAGTAATGTATAGATTGGTTTATTATTTGAATCGGAATTGCCACACAGAAGAGAAACTTCCAACCCAAAAGATTCTATTTTCTTGTTCGCGAACCACTATTTGAAGTTTTCTTTCCAATTGTTGCTAATCAAAAACACCGTAATTGCTTGAGTAGTATTTTAATGTTTGCATTAGGTAGGTAGGTACCCTTGATTGTTTGAAAGTTTCAAAGTAGTTTTGGTAGTTACAAGATGCTTCATTAGCTAGAGACATGTTTACTTTCAAACTGGAACTATTTTGTGAAAGTTTGATTGTGGTGTCCTTAATTGAAGAGCTCTCAAGTTCGCGGGCCTAAATCCCAACTTGGAAAATAAACCTTCGATTGTATTGTGACATGATTATTACACTGCAGTGTTTGTACTTGATCCAACATCTAGTTGCTACATTAAAATTTAGTTGAAATAAATTATTGACTAAACTAAGATTGTTGCGATTGGTACCGGTGGTGTGATGAATAGCATGTCCGCCTGTTAATCCAGAGGTTCGAGTTCGAATCCCAACAGAGGCAAAAATGTTTTTTCCACGGGTATCGCCTTTCGCGAGGAATTGGCAAGTCCTCCGTTAGTAAATTCATTGCCATGAAAAGCGCATTCTCAATTAGCCGTTCGGAACCGGCGAAAAATTGTAGGTCCCCTCCATTCCCTCACAAGGCATGGTTGTGAGAAATGCGCTAGGCCCAGCGGCTCCTCGTTCTGTTGCGCCACCCTATTTTATTTTATTTTTATATGTGAAGAAGATGTAAGTGTTCGAGTGTTGAAAACTTTGCTATTGCACTCTTTATCGTAGGCCAAATTAAGCCCGGTTGAAACGAAACAAAGCTTCGTAGGAAAAAATATGGGACTGGAAGTTTGATTTCCTTATACCACAGAAGGCCTAATGTGTTGTGGCTTGTGACTTCAGAAAAGATATAGATTTATTTGCAGAAACAAGTGGTCATTTTGGGTTTTAAATCGATAGACAACTGAATACCGCTAAGCCCAACTTTGTTTTCTAAGACAAATTGTCTACAAGAGCTCGAACCTTCTTGTGTATCATCAGTCGGTAGGAGCAGATGAAAATCTGTCAAAGAAATGATAAAGCCTATTTACTAAATGCTCATAAATTTGATATTCAATGGGAGAACGTAACGCAAAGGATAAATTGAATGTTAAACGAATGAGTTACCAAATGTTGTTTTTAAGGACCGTAGGTTATACAACTTCATATTCTGATTTCAAAGCCAATTTTATCTTTATTTTCACAAGAGCAATAGAGAATTGCGACCAATAAAAGTAAAGGTTTGACCAGTTTTCATTGTTACTTTATGATTTGAGCCTTAAAAATCTAATGATAGATTCAACACTTAAACATCCACGATCCACCTCACCAATTAATTTTTAAGCTCAACAAAAAAAGCAAAACAAGTTCCTGAACAACGACGAAGCGTTTATTCCTTATTATGAAGGTAATCATGTCGAGGAAGGTTTTTACATTTAAATGAATTGAAAAACCTAAAAACAAAAGGCTCATTTACATAGTGTCTCGGTTCAGAAACCAAAAGTGTATTTAGGATTTTAACCAGAAGCCATTAAACTTTTTGGAAGAAGTTATAATGTAACAGACCTAACCATTCCATTTCATTTTACTGAATTGTTCTATAAGCTTCCTTTTTGTGATTTAATGTTGTTCTCTTCTTTATCGTGTTGATTCTCTTCTCAATTGAACAACTCGGTTCAAGGAGGGTGAATATTAAGGCATTTAAAGTCTAGTGGTATACTACGTTTAATAAAATAAGGGTTGACCCTTTTTTCCCAAATGGTACTTGATCTTTGTTTTACTCCCTCCAGAATCACTCAATCAATTGCCCTTGAGCATAGAAATGTATTTATTTTCACTAAGAATTACATCTAACGAAAATAATAAAAAAACAACAACAACAACTTCTTGGCTGAAATAGAAAAGGATTGACTTCTTTTATTAGTCATGTGCCAGTTGATTTTATTTGGGAGATAAAATAAAGTAGGCACATAAATACCTACAACCCACACAAAATTATGGCCCATTTTAGCTCTCACAAGTATAATTTAGGTATCGTTTGTGTTGATTGGATCCATGAGACTATTAGTGCGTGTAAGGTGTAAAATTGAAAAATTTAAAAGAAGTACTTTAATTTTCCATTTAACCATTCATTAAAAGCGAATTAGGTAAAGGGTTGCACACATAAAAATATGAATGAGAAAATAATATTCTCAGCAATTCTAGAATATAAAAATCGACATTTCTAATACCTAAGATGTTGAATTATCCATGGTATTACATATTTATGCAATCAATCAGTGTTCCATTTAAAAAAAGTACTTCACTTTAGAAGAACATAAACCTTTCAATTGAATTCCAATTATTGCTCTGAGCACAAAATTACAAATTTACATTGATATCGATTGATTGTTTTATATTTTTTTATTTTTTAAGCCTCGAGTTTTTTTTTATTAAAGCTCTTGATGGTCATATCTCATATCCTTTTTTTTTAATTTATATCAGGACTTTGATGTAATGGGAAGCGTGTGCGAAGATGGGGAAGTTTGTCAGAATGTGTGCATGATTTTTTGATTGCATTTTACATATTATGTATATACATTCAATTTCAATGCTTCGATTTCTGTTAACACGAAAGGACGAATGAGATTCGATAACCACCAATATATAGATGAGAAGCGAATATTTTTTTTCTGAAAATTCAAAAGTACCAACAGTCCCAATGAAAGAATACATATTTTGATATAATATTCGAGGGTTATGTCAGACGCCAGACCACATCTACTATACCTACTCGATACTCGTACCAGAAAATATAATCAAAGTTTGAAAATATTGAGCAAAAAAGTACCACAAAAACCACACACAAAATTGCAAAATTGTTTAACCTGAGTTGGTTTGGATATTTTTGAATACTTGGAATGCTTTCAAGGAAAAAGAGATGTACGAAATAAGTTTTGTTTCGGAGTTGAAGAATTTAGGATAGGGTTACCATTTCAGAAAAAGACAAAATGGGGACTTTGAGTTTTGCTAAGCGGGACAGTTGGGTTTTAGGGGGACAAAATTAAAAAAATCCACTTTTTTAGTTTTAGAAATAAATAAAAAACAACTTAATTTTTATTATACCTTTGGTTTTTATTAAAAAATAAATAAAAAAAAAGATTTAAAAAAGGAACATAGGCTCAGGTATTCATGTTTTCCTATACACATTCAGTGAGATAAAGATAAGAATAAATCCTTTACAAATTATATTTATCTCCAGATTTTATTTTTTGCAACAAACTGCCATTTCCATATATAAATTTGTAAAAGTCATTGCAACTCAATTTGTAGTTATGCTTAACAATCAATTCTGCCTCAACTGATTCGACAAGTAAACGATTTCTTTCTTTTCGCCAGGTGTTAAACATAAGACTGAATATTCTTTCACTTTGAGCATTTGAGTGGGGAATAGAAAATATAAAATTAATAATTCTTTCGAAATTTGGAACTGTGCACGCTTTTAACAAAACCTTCCTTTTCCAGTTGAAGTTGGATACGGTTCGTTGAATGGTATAAAATGAATGTATTCAGTTGTAGAGAAATTCAAAGTTAAGATGGAAGTATCCACAGAATTACTTAAGAAAACAATTAGAACAGAAAATTCCATATTTAAGAACGCAGTTTTTTAATAAAATGGTGAAAAATTAAGGATATGTAAAAAAGGGGGACATTCGCGTCCCCCTTAATCATTTCCTGTTTTGGGGGACTAGTTTCTTGTTGAGATGAAAATGAAGGACTGTCCCCCTAAAAGGGGGACGAATGGTAACCCTAATTTAGGAAGAAGCAGTGAAATTTTTGGAATTTCTTCCGAACATGCAAGGAATATTGAATTCCTTGAATAGAATTTTTTGCAAACATGTGGGGTATGAAGGCGGATCACTATACTTTTGTACAGAAAAATAATGTCAGCACTAGGATGATAGGGTAAGTAAGTAAGTAAGAATTCATTTTTATTATCGTTCATAAAATTAACAATTAAGGATGATAGGGTATTCGTTTCTAAACCTAAAAAGTTAGGGCCATAATTATAACGAAAAACTTAATTGGCATTTAGTAAAGTGAAATGATGTAAATAAATAATAGGTGAAGAGCGTTAGGGCCTAGCGCATTTCTGACAACAAATCCCTGTGAGGGAATGGAGGGGACCTAAAATTTTTTGCCGGTTCCGAACGGTGATCCCAGAAAGAATTTATTAACGGAGGACTTGCCAATTCTTTACGAAAGGCGCTACCCGTGGAATTTTGTCTCAATTGAGATTCGAACCACGAACCTCTGGGTTAACAGGCGGGCATGCTAACCATCACACCATGGGTATCAAATAGTTATAGCCTTATGCATACTAATGAAAACAAATACATTTCTTCTTGTCATCGTATCATTTTATAACAACATTTTTATTAAAGAAAATTCAGACCATAAGTAGTTAGTTTAAAATAAATAATAAATAGGGTGGCGCAACAGGGCCTAGCGCATTTCTCACAACCATGCCTTGTGAGGGGATGGAGGGGACCAACAATTTTCTGCCGGTTCCGAACGCTAATTGAGAAAGCGCTTTTCATGGCAATGAATTTACTAACGGAGGACTTGCCAATTCCTTGCGAAAGGCGATACCAGTGGAAAAACATTTTTTCTTCTGCTGGGATTCGAACCTTGAACCTCTGGGTTAGCAGGTGGACATGCTAACCATCACGCTACGGGTACCACAAGTAGTTAGTTTGCTGTTCCTAAAATATACAATCTGAACTTTTAGGAAAGTATCCGGTTAGCTTAGAGTAAAGCAAATGTCTGTGTGCTGTTGAAGAATTTGATTCTTCTTCGTTTTTTTTTGTTTAAAAATTCAAATCATCTCAAGCCTCAAAGATCAACTTTGGCCCAAAGGCCAAATAAATGAAAAACTTTATTAGCACAACCGCATTTCTCAAGAAGCTAATTTCACCAAAACGCTTTCAGTTCAGTTACTACAATTTTAAGTTCAACTTTGGGACTCTTACTAAACACAAAACTCTATACTACCGCTACTTTTAGTTCATTGAATAAACTAATATAGAAGCGACACCGAAATAAACCGCCTCCAGGAGTTTATATAGCTCTAGTATCGCTATTGGAGCTAGTTAGTTCACCAACCTTTTGGCAAATTTAGTCCCAAAGGACATCTTTAATTATGGTTTCGTTTTGGTTGTTAAGATTAAAATTGGTTTTCAAATGATGATTAGGGTTGAGTATTATGTATTTGATTATAATCAATTATAATAAATCCTTTAGGGAACATATTTTAAGATCTAAACTGCCAAATTTTCTTGATTTGAAAATGGCTTGTGTATGAAATTACCAAGGCAGATACAAAAACATAAATAATAATAAAATGGAGTGACAGTTGCAAGGTAACAAGCTTCTTATGCCGTGTTTGAGAAAGTCGTGTAGATAGGGTGTCAGCCTCTATATATATAATTATTCAATGGTTTTATTCATATTCACAGATAGATATCTACAGTGCTCATGGCGTAGTGGTTGGCATGTCTGCCTGTCATGTAGGAATTCGAGGTTCAAATCCCAGAAACATCCAACTGCCATGAAAAGCGCATTCTAACTCAGCCCTTAGGAATCGGCATACAATTGAAGGTCCTCGTAGCCTCTTTTTTACACTTCAGTTTAAAATTTTTCCGAAAAACAATATTTAAATGGATGCAGAAAATAAATAAGCTATCCAGAGTTTATAAAATTTAAGAGCTAACTATGTACTAAAAAAAGATGTGACATTTTTTATTTGCTCAAATACTGATTTTTAGTTTCAATGAAACCATCCTGTGTACTGATTTAATACAAATAATGTAGCAGATATTTTCAAATTTTTTTTTGTTAAAATGTGACCACAAAATTACTTGAAACTTACATTGTGAACCTTCAATAGCACCATGCTGCAGAAGCATTTTTGTCATTGATCTGTTGTTACTTAAAACAGCGACATCCAGGGGAGACAGTCCATCGGCATTGATACTGTAAAAACAATCACAAGAGAAAAAATTTTCGTTAATATTGTTTGAAAAATATATATTTCTTTATTTGTAATTTGAAAATATTCAGGCTAAAGTGTAAGGACCCATATAAACCGCAGAAATCAGATAAACTTATTTTCACCGAAACAATTTTTCAATGGGTTGGGCCAAAATTAGGTTCCTAAAATTCAGTAGACTACCGAAAAAAATATAAATACTGTGAAGAGTAAATTTGAAGAAGTCGTGGGTGTCATGAAAAATGTCTGCCTAGTTTGAAAGAATCTATTTAGCATTAATTTTTTATTAACAGCACGGTGAAGAACATATGGGTGCTACACCGCATTAGACACAGCAATACTACATAGAACACAATCGACAAATGACGACAGCACCGGGAGTCGAATTACCGCATCAGTGATCGAGTGAGTGAGCACTTTTTTTCCTTCAAGATTCGTTCTAGAGTACACAAAATAAGTCAGCTGTTTATTTATCGACTTCAATTCGTTGAAATATTGATGAAAGAATGTCATATTGTAATACTAAAGTGCTCGTTAACGTGAGACGAAATGTCAAAAAAAAGAAGAATTCAGTGACGTATTACTCGATCGCGTGTGTTTTGATTCGGCCCCAGATTCGACATACAGACGGCCTCACCCAACCGCGTCTAATATCATGAAATACTCACTCAAATTTCGGAAAAGAAACTTTCAACTTGCATTGGTATTACAAGTTTGTAAATATTGTGCGTTTTATTTTAATTTAGTTGGTAACACACAACTCCTGGTAAATGGATTTAAAAATGTGGGGTCGAATCAGTGATCGAGTGAGTGAGTACTGTTTTGCTTTCAAAATTCGCTATTAAACACAACACCAGTTTACTCCTCATTATTCGACTTCAACTCGTTTAAATACTGATGAACGAATGGCAAATTGTGGTACTAAAGTGCTAGATAACGCGAGAAGTAATTCAATTCAATTCAATTTATTTATTTTAATATACAAATAAAACTTAGTCTTTAACAACCAAAAACACATTATTCAGTCACGTATTACTCGATCACGTGTGCGTTAATTCGGCCCCTGATCTTTCCGAAAAAATTTATGAAATACTATTTCATTTGTGAATTTCAAAGAACAATTATCAATAACTGAAATTTCATTTTGACGGCGGTAGTCTATAGTTCTCAAAAATATCCTGCAACATTTGTAGTAGCGTTGGTAGCCCTTGAATAAAAGATATCCATCAGGTTTCGTTTACTCTAGTCATGTTGTTACGTTTAAAACGAAAACGGAAACCATTAAAAAACTACAAATGCTCTATACATGTGGGTACATATAAGTATAGAAGTACTCATAAATGTTATACTTTTTAGTGATAAAACACGTACGAGAGACCGGTTTATCCTTAATTTGTAAAACAAAAACAAAAGCCTATTCAAAAGTTTATTTTTAGCCAGAAGCTGAAAATGATTTTGATTGCAGTTGCTTGTTTGGCACGAAATGTACCTATAACAATCTTTGCACTATTAGATAAATGAAATAACAATTCCAAAGTAGTGAAACTGAATGAAACTCTTGGCTTGAAGGCATTTGAAAAGGGTAAACTAGAGGCAAATG
This sequence comes from Melanostoma mellinum, assembly GCA_914767635.1. NCBI lineage: Eukaryota > Metazoa > Arthropoda > Insecta > Diptera > Syrphidae > Melanostoma > Melanostoma mellinum. Next base: position 7,031,598 of record OU612058.1, on the reverse strand, counting down.
AAATGGTTGTTAGCTCTTAATTAAACAAATAGTACCTATTCTTGGTATGGCCAAGGTGTACCTATAATAAAACGAAATCGTACCCAATGAAAGGATAAGCTTAAGTGTAAAAACAAACGTACAATACACGAACAAGCAGTATATCAATTTGTGTATGTAAGTATAATAGAAACTAATGGCGGTCATTAATTCAAAGCAAGGCGAAACAACTTAAAAATATAAATCCCACAATAGAAATAGTAAATTTAGAACTCTTCGACGTTTCAAATAATGAAAAACGCAATGTTTTTTGTAATAAGGACTTCCTTTTTTTTGTGTATCAAGTTTGGTGTTGATTATGCAATACGACTCATAAGCCATGTTTATATATGTTTATATCTTGTTGCTGAAATTCGTAAGGACTATTTAGAAATCTTTGGCACATTGATATATGTATGTTACCTTGCAAAGCTCAGGAAAATTAGGTCGAAAATCGGCTTTGATATATATGACATATAAACACTACTGCCTGATAACAAGGACAATTTATTCAAATACATATTTGACAAATTACTTCAATTTTTAATGGAGTAGATAAGACAGAGCACAGGGAGACAACTGCGGCAATTTATTCAAATTTTGGAACTTAATTTTGAGCCGATAGGAAAACTATAGTGGTGTTATTTTGTGTGCTGAATTCGTTATGGGGCTCGGCGTGTTTCTCATTTTCAAAAAATCGATTTTGTTTTTGATTTTTCAATAGGTAAACATCTCAAAAATGATGTCCTAGAATATTGGAATGATATTATCTTGGATTTTTTTTTGAAATGGCAGAGTATAGAAGAGAAGCATCACGGGCGCTCGAACTCCACTCATCCCAACGCGGCGGTCGCCCGTTCTTAATGTCCTACAATTTCTTGTATTGCCTGCGGCTTACATTTTTGAATGCTCAAGGATATCTAGATCCTTTTAACTCCCTTCCTGTTAGTTGAATCGAAAACTGCTCTGAAAACTTTAAGCGCGTTTTTCTCAAACTGCATTTTTCAAATTTGCCGCAGCTGTAACTCACGCAAATATTAACGAATCGTCTTGAAATTTTAACTGCATATACTCTTCATATGTTTCTACATAGTACATACATACATCCATCTACAACTTTTGCGATCGGATGAAAATTGTAAATTTGGCAGCCATCGAAAGACGATTTTTTGGCGGAATTTGGATCTTTTTTTTTAAGTTACTGCCATTTTGTCAATTTTGAATACTTTAACGCCATGTTTTTATTTTCTTGTTACAGGTACCAGAATAATTGAAAAAATGCGGCAAATTGACGTCCTCTAATTTCAAAGAGTTCAAGAAATCGTCCATATCTCTCTTGGATTTCAATATTTTAACTCGAAATTTCGTGACAATTTACATAAATATATGTATAATAAACTCCTAAGATTACAAAACATTTGAAGCTATAGTTTTTTTTCACACATTCAAAAAATCATCTCCATTTGAGCTCGAGAAACTAGTCGAGCCCCCTTAATTCAAAACAGCTGGTCACTTTAAGCACATGGATTTGAAGTAATCAATGATATAAATTTGTTTGTGTTCGACCCAATTCCTTTATTTTGCAATAAATAAGTGTAATAAAACTGATAAGAGTGCAAAAGTGGCCGAGACGTCAAAAAAAAACTGGTGAGACGGTTTAGCTCGTTCTCGTAAACGAATTACGTTCTTGTCCCGGTGGGAATAGCCTATAAAACCCATAGCAAAACAAGTGGTGCTTGTACAGGATAAAAGCTATTTTGTGTGCTGAATTCGAAAACATGTTTGTATTCGATTCATTCATATTATTTTGCAGCAAATAAGCGTAATAATACTAATAAAATGATTTTTCTCAAAGTAAAGTGCAAGAGTGGTCGAGATGTCAAACAAAAACCTATAAACTTTTGGTCTGAATAGCTGATCGTTTTTGAGGCAGTTTGAATAGCTTATAGCGATGCGTATTGAGATAGTAAAATAATCAGTGACTTATCACAACACAGCGTTTTAAATTACTCGACATTAAAAACGCCCTCTTGGTAAAGTTGTATACATTTCTGTATATTGGAATACCTTCCGCATAACAGGCATGCTTGCGTAACAGGCATGAGGTTTTCAATAGGTATCACCTTTCGCGAAGAATTGACAAGTCCTCCGATAGTAAATTCATTGCAATGAACAGTACTTTCTCGATAAGCCGTTCGGAATCGGCAAAAAACTGTAGGTCCCCTCCATTCCCTCACAAGAAATGGTTGTAAAAATGCGTTAGGACCCGGGGCACCCCCTTCTGTTACGCCAGCCTATTTATTTATTATTGAAACGCTCTCTCTTTAGCGAGGCCTTCAAAGACGCCTTGTTCGGTATGTATGCCTACATCTCTTCTCCTTCGTAAAATTTAAGGTTCGCCTGACTTCCAACATTTGACTTTAACGACTTATGCCACCCGAATGAAATTTCCACAAGAATAGATTTGAGTGTTGGTTTTAAATAAAAAAAAAAAACATGACAAACAGTACTTTTTTTACTAATTGAAGAATTACACATTCATCTATGAATACAGATAAATCCATCGGTCATGTTCTTCAAACTGAGTATTGCACAGAGTGGAACATTATCCCCCTCCTACATCAGTTCCATGCACGATGCACCAAACAAAATATCCTTTTATGTCACTGATTAATTCATCTGTCACATATGACAGACAAAAACAACAACAGATTTTAATAGTTATGTGCACCATAAAAGCTTTATTGTCCAAGGTATGTACTGGCATGTTGCAGTTGCAGTGCATGAATGCATGTGCCCAATTATAATTTAAATTACGTCAGAGTCCTGTATGTCTCTTTATTTAAGTGGTACTTTATTAAATAAGCCAGACATCTGTCATTCAATTAAAATTTTTAAAGAAGAAACCCGGTCCCTGGGTTTGAGCAGCTTTAACTAGTTATTAACTTAAAAAAAAAACAAAAAAAATTAAAAGAACAAACAAAAAAGGATACAAAAAATAAGCTAAAGCAAACAAACAAGATTAGCCAATTTTTGAATTTCAGCGTTAACACTGTTTACCTAAGTACACCCAATTTGTAAAGTCTTACAAAAAAAGGCCAATGGTCTGTTGTCCTTCCAGCTGTATAATGTCCAAAGATTGAGTTCCTCTTCGGTTGTTTATGTATGTATATGTATATGTTTATGTATGATATAATAATAAAAAAGGGCATCGCCCAATACATTCATGAATTTGTGAGTGCTTATCCTTTTTTTTTGTCCTCTGTGGGTCTCCTTCTTGCCTTTTCGTTCATAAATCTTTTATAGCTGAGTAAGAAAATTGATTACGAAACAAATGATTGATACCGTGCCATTTTAAAATGCTGACAATGTAAGTACTTAAAAATTAAGGTTTTGAAACAAAACGTTGCTTCCTTTTATAAGCTTATTAAAATGAAGACGTAATCTTTGTACTTGTTTTCATGGGGGAGTATTTTTAAACGAAGATTTTATCAGAAATTTGAGGCAACAGACCGATGACAACGGACGACATTTCACGAAGATTGCAATTTTAATGGGTCTCTTTTTTGTGACTCTTTTTCGTGATATTGTGTTTCTTTTCTCAGATTTTTTTTTTTTTCTAAATTGGGTTTAAATTTCTCAGTGTCAAATCATTTGTAGAACTTATTGTCGCTTTGAAGTGAAATATTTACCTTAAGGATCAAATAATCGCAACAAAGTCGAAGTGTTGCTCTGCCTTCCGTTACTTTGGTTTTATTTTACGGAATGAGAAATGAGACCTTGTTGAATATTTAATGTCTAGTCACTGATGCTGATGGTATCGTTGCGTGACATTCGGAGGTTTGTGGTTTTTTTTGTTTTTGTTTAAGAGATGAGTTCTTGTTTCTGAACTTGAACAGACACAAGCTATAGGGAACAGCTATCTATCTTAGCACTTTTGACTTATGGAGCGGACAAACATACGAATAGTTTCTTTGAATTTATCTAGCCTACCCTTCATTCCTTGGGTAGTAAACAAACAGTAAATCTACAATTCAGTATAGCAACCGCATAATTATAAATCAATTCTAAAAATTGACTTGTCAATTTAAAATCAATACCCTTTTTCGACCTTTTTAGCGAATTCTCGTGTAAGTGAGGGTCTTGAACTGTCATTTGCTAGATTAGGTCTGCTATCTTCGTTAAAGTGATTTGAACTCTTTCTTTCGATTTACGAGACAAAATAATGGCGAAGTGTTAAGCGTCTTTTTTAGACAGGGAATTACAAACATACATACATACAAACGTGCATATGTATGTATATTTTTTAATTTACTAAGCGCTGAAATATAAATGTTATATTATAAAGTATTAGGTAGATTGCATGCGAAATTGATGGCTCGTGCTGTTGCGGTGTTCTGTCACCGTCGCCGTCGCATGCTTTTTGGATGTCGAAAAAGCTTTTAACAGCGTTTAGATTGAAGTACACATCCATAAGCAAAATCTTCTAAGTTTTTCAGCTCCATTAATAAAAATAATTTTTTCTTTTCTCTCCCACAGGAATTTTTCGTCCAAATTGGAAGCGTAAAGTAGGAGTCGCTCAGGGTTCGAACCTAGGGCCATTCCTCTTCAACACCACAAAGTCGGACCAGCCTAACCAAAGGGACTGCGAAAACCTGCTTTACGCCGATGACTCTCTCACATATAGCACATCTAAATCACCAACCATAGCTGCCCGGAGAGTGGAAACTCACATCCAAAAACTATATTCTTATTATAGTAAGTGGCGTATCCGGATCAACTCAGCTAAGTCAGAGCTCGTCTGCTTCAGAAGGCCTGGAGTCAAAAGAGGCTGCCCTACTGCTGGTAGCTGCAGAGCCACATCCATTGGAACCAGACTGGCTGCCCAAAGAAACGCTAAGGCATCAATTTTAACGAGGTGCTTAGATTCAACCCGTACTCACGCGCAGAACTGAAGAAGGCCAACTTCGCTTTCCACCGACTGTACTCTTTGCTGAGGAGAAGGACAGGATCAAGTCAGCCAGCAAAACTACTAATGTACAAGCAGCTGATGAGACCCGTCATCAGCTACCCAGTTTGGTTCACCATCTTGAAGACCGGTAAAGGAGCTCCTAATTTTCGAAAGGAAGATTGAGAGACTCCGCACCGGCCTCACTTTCAACCACCAAAGCAAGAGATAATATTGTAACCAGCATATGTACGAGAAATCCAAAATGACGCCCTTGGGCCAATACGTTTTATCGGCAGTGATGAAAACGGCTGCAAATATCAACAACCACGCCAATCCCTTGGTGAGGAGGATGGCCAGTGACAGTGACCGATCGAAACCCTGAGCCAAGATAAATGAACACTTTGGACGAAGAAGTAATGCCAGCCAACGACGAAAAGCCACCAACTTCTACGCTGACCCTGCGTCAGCATACTTCCGTGGCTGATGCCACCCTCACATTCCCATGTAGAAGGACACCAGCAGGACGGAACATCCCGCGAGATAACCTAAGTCAACCGTATTATAATTAAGAATTTTCTTTTCTATTGTTGGCCCCTATGTGCCAACATTCCTACACTATTATTTTTAATTATCTTGTATAAGTATCAATTGTATATTGCTGTTGCGGTATAATGGCGGGTTAACCGGTTGTCATAAGAGATGACTCAAAGAGAAATCACATATAGACAATTTACATCAAATTGAGTTTACCGAACCTGTACATGCAGGGATAACTTTAATAATATGTAAATAAATAGGGTGGCCCGCGTCCTAGCGCATTTCTCACAACCATGCCTTGTGAGGGAAGGAATGGCGGGGACCTACGATTTTCTGCCATTTCCGAATGCCTAATCGAGAAAGCACTTTCAATGGCTTTACTATCGGTAAAGGAAAGGTGATACCCTATAAGAAAATGTTTTATGTATACAGTGGTGGTCCATTATAACGAATGCCGATATAACGAATAATCGATATAACGAACACTTTCTTCAAATCTATTACGTATTCTATATAACGAACAAATAACAAATTTCAGAAAATGGTCAGAACAAAATGGCATTGAAAACTCTAAAGTCTTAGTTCTAAGAGACACCCTTTATGAGTTGACCTTGTCATGGTGAGGGGGCTTAAGGACATCTTCTCCAGCAATCCAGCTGCAGAACCTGACCAACCAACATAACTCAAAAGAAAACTTCAATGTTAGACAACTTGGAAATGAAACAATGGAAAAAGTTAATAAAAGGAATAAAAAACGAACGGGGATATACGTTCAAAAGTCGGCAGGTGTCACGACTGCCGGCGATGGCTTGGCCTTGAAAGAGGATAAGTCGCCAGTGACAAATTTATTAACGAAAATTACAAAAAAAGCTATTGGCGGAAAGGCTGGAGAGCCGACTGCAGTTCGAGGAAGGCCTCGTAAGCTGACCAAGAAATGTGGAGAGCCCTCTGGTTCTAACGCCCCTCCTAAGGAGGATACCCAAACCAGTGGAAGGGTTGCAGTGACTCTGTGTAGCACTTCCACTCATACTGCCAGAATTGAATGGACCCCGGAGAAGACTATTGCAGCAATTAGAGGGGTCGATACTTTCGGTTCTAACGCGAACTGTGATATGTTGACAAAAGGGCTACCCTCAAAAACACTGCTCCAACCTCCCACCTCATCCCGTCCAATGTCAAAGGACTCAAGGTCGACCAACCCGGACGGTACGGGCGCCGAGACTATCGGCTCCGTGGCTGAAAGGAGAGGACCTCCTTCGAGCTCCGGAAACACTCCTTCCCCCCCCCCCCCCAAGTTGTAGGCGAAACTGTGACTTACAGTGGGACAAACAACGAAAGGGTGTCCAATCCCTCTAACCCCAAAGTTGGAGGTGAAACTGTGACTTACAGTGGAACTGAAAACGAAAGGGTCGCCAATCCCCTTATCCCCCAAGTTGGAAGTGAAACTGTGACTTACAGTGGAACTGAAAACGAAAGGGTTTCCAATCCCCCCACCCCCCAAGTTGAAGGTGAAACTGTGTCTAACAGTGGAACGGACAACGAAGGGAATCCCAACCTCCCAACCTTCCCAAACCACAAAGTGAGGCGGAACGCGATTTTTTTCTTAAATTTGAGTACAAATATTTGTAGGTACTATTTATGTACATAATTTCAAAAAAACTAATAAGTCTATTAAGTTAAATATGTTTTTTACTCTATTAAGTGAAGTATTTATTTATTATTTTATTTTATGAAGTATGAAATAAAATAACAAAAAATGCAATTGAACGTTCTATTTACCTAAAGATTTGTATGACAAAAAGGTTTCGATAAAACGAATTTTCGATATATTGAATTGACTCTGGACATTATATCGTTCGTTATACTGGACCACCACTGTATTCAAATTTGTTATGACAGCCAAATGGCCAGCCTGGTATAAGCTTTTTGAGGTATCCAAATATGTTTCAAGCCTGCTTCTCCTTTTTTTGATACTTGCAATGACACGATTCAATTTTGAACCGCAGGCAGCACCTTTATTTTACTTTCCTTAACGCGATGAACTCGAAACTGAACCTAAAACAGATCTATCATTTTTGATTTTTGTGATATGTTGCTCAGTTGTGACTTCTTATAAGTTCTCGAAATGAAAATTAAGCCAAACAGATTTTTGATGATTGGAAATCAATTCAAGTCCCAAAAGGGAAAACCCTTATTTCCATACACACTAGGTATATATTATGTAAGTTCTTCATATCCATCCATTAAATTATACAAAAGGGACTTTCTTGTCGGGCCCTATTAATAGAAATTTACATAGAAAAGGACGTTATTTGGCAAATTTACATTTAGATAGGCTGAAAGACAGATTTGTTTATTTAGTTTTACCAAAAATTTAAAGTTGATTTACAAATTTAAAAATATTTTCCTGCTCCTTATTTGTATATCATGCGATTTTCTAAGATTTTCTCTTCTAATTTGCCTCTTAATGGGTTTACCCAGTGTAGACGATTTATTATGGCTATAAAAATATAATATATTAAGAAACCCATCTGCCAAAAAGAGGTAGGTTCCCCTTTACGACCTACACATCGTCCTTACAGTGCAAACAAAATTCATAAAAAAGGAATCCTTCTTTACATAATTACACGTACGTGATTATACTTGCATTTTATGAATTGAAGTACCTACCTATTTACATCAACGTCTGTAGATTCCAATATAGTTCGTGCCTTGTCCAAGTGACCATGCTCCACTGCTGAGAATAGAGCTGTCAAGGATAAAATAAATTTAATAAAAAATTTTAATATAGCAACTAGGGGTGTTATTGTCAAATGCCACATTTTAATCTTGTTATGTATGCACACAAAAAAAATACAGAATTCGAGCGACTCACTACAGAACTGGATCTAAAAGGTGGGGTGTTTGTAGGGCAGTGTGTGTTTGTGTGTGTTGTATAATTTATTAAATTAAGTAGGCAATCTTCATAATAAACATACCATGCAAGTGGATATTGATTTGTGTTAACTTATCCAACTGAGCCTGGGCAACTTTGAGCTGCTTCTTTGACATTTTATTAGGATGGGGTGTTAGGGGTTGCTGCTGGTTGGCCTCTGTCTTTGATGCATTGCCACGTAGCACTACTCGTTGTTGTGGCTGCATTTTATTTTCCTCCTCTCGCTGTTTTTGATTCATTGCCAAATGATATTCCTGAGGATAACGAGATACGAAAAGCTTGTTGGAATCGGTCGTCATCTGGCTTTGTCTATCAAGCTTGTTCTGTTGATGTTCCAGGACATTGGGAATAAGAAATTCCATTTCAAGCTGACAGGTGGAAGGGTGGTGTTTTAGCTGGCCAGGAATCTTATTGAACAGTGGTGAGGTTTTCGTATAAAAGTCATACGCTGCCGATTGTCTGTTCTTCTCTGCTGATTTGTTGGCCGAAAAGTCTAAGTGCCGTTTGCTTTTCTGTCTCTGTGGGCGTATATTTGTTGGCAGGAAATGATTTTCATCTTGTTTACTGATTTGATATAATGGGGGTTCGGAAAGACGATGATGTGCCAAAGACGACGGTGATTTTTCAAAACAATCCTGTGACAGTAAATCTGGCAACACATGATCTGAATCGAATAAAATTAAAAACAAAAAAAACAAAACAAATACGAATTAAAGAAAAAGCAAAACAAAAATATAAGCAAATAAAAATCATTGCGGTGCTGCTGCACCCAAAAACAGAAAACACAAGTTCAGTCACCAAGTTTTGTTTTTTTATTAGACGAGCATTTTATGGAACAGAAGAGAGGGCGAATGGACAGCTTGTTAGTTTTATTTAATGGTTTAGATAGATTCGGTTTTGGCACTTATACTTAGGATTTTACTTGACATTGATAAATGAATTTCAGTTCAATCCCAATGCCATCCACAATTCATTATTTTCCATTTTAAGTTAATCCATAAGCATTGCGCTATTCGACGTTGCGACTTGCGACACAAATAAACACTTAATTTTTAGTTAGCTTCATAAATTTAAATTGGAGGAAGGTGGAAGGAACAATGCTCTACTCAAGCCACTGCGTGAATTGAAACACGTTATTCCATTTGAACGGGAACAAGTACCCTATGTGTACATATTTTTGCTGATGCTATGAGAACTAATGTGAATCTATTGTGCTCGTCTTGTGCATTTGCACATTTCAATACCGGATTCATCATTCAAACACACATCTATGAGCTATGCAAATTGCCATTGTGGTTTTGAAGCTTTTGGCAGTGTGAAATTGGAATCCCAATTCACACGCGAATGCACTTCCTTTCCTCTATAGTCAATATCATATTGTGAGCAAACATAAATAGCAGGTTTCGCTTATTTGTTCATATTTTTCGTATTTTTTTACATACTTTTGCAAAAGCTGTACAAACAAAACAAGTGTACATGTTTTTTGGGCGCTCACAAAAAGATTTTAGATTTATCAGCGGAAAACTGAATGTAGAATTGATTTTTGGGTTTTTTGTCAGTTTTTTGGTGTTCAGTGAGATAAGATTTCATTTAATTCGGAAAATTAACCACACCGCATTACCATATGTTTGATTGTTTTATTAGATACTTCACAAACACCGGCAGAGCATTTTTCATATTCTAGATTACTGATAAGATAAACATTGACTTAACATGCGAAAATTTAAAGCCTGTTAAATATTTGTATATGTAATGTACATACGTAGATTAATAGTTTTTATGAACACAAGTTCGATATCAATTGATACATCACAATAAACCAATGATTTTTACTATGATTTCGTCAGCAAGTTTAAGAAAGCTGAACAACAATAGCAAACATTTGATTGAAGGCTACCTAAAGCTAAAACTATGTATTATGTATACACGATGAGCTAGCTGTCCGTGAATGAGCAAGAGCTTCTTTTTATTTTTATATCTAATTTTCTTTTTCATGCTTTTAATAGCAGATTTCTTCGTCGGGAGAGCAGTCCCGAACGCTTAGGTTGCATGAGGAGTGGCAGCACCTCACTCGGATCTCAAGGATCAATTGTGCTCCCCGGGAAAACAGAGAATGAGGAGTTGATAGGATTGGAGAGGTAGAGGGTTGGGTTGGTGATTGGTTTATTGGAGAGCACTGAACCATTTGAACCATTTGGAGCCCTGAAAAAATGCCAGGACGTTGCTCAATGGAAGATTAGAGATATCGCCCAGTTCGTCGAAAAAGTATTCTCCGAGGGTTTTTTTTTCCTAGTGTGGGCCAAGCTAGGTTACTCACAGAGGAAGTGGAATGATCCATCCTCTGCCTCCTCATCTTGACATAAGTTCGATGTGCTTATGCCCATTCTCATCATGTGGGTACCCAACGAGTTGTGACCCGTGAGAATGCCAATCAACAGAGAGAGCCGAGGTCTGCTTAGCTGGAGTAGAAACTCTGTTTTTTTCTTGGAAATATCTGGCCAAAGGTTTCTAGAGACTCGGCATGTTTCTAAAGATGACCACCTGTCATTGGCGATTTTTAGAAAATTGTGTTTGATTCTGCTTTTTTCTTGCTCTAGTGGCTTTAGAACTGAAGTGTTCGCTTCGCTGGATTCGAGTGCTGACCCGATTTTTGCCAGCTTATCCGCCATTTCATTACCGATAATGTCACGATGTCCAGGAACCCAGGTTAAACTAACTGTGTTTGTCTCACTGAGCAGTCTAAGGTTACTGTGACAGCTGTCTACTAGCCTGGATTTTGTGGTAATGGGTGAGATAGCTTTAATGGCCGCCTGAATGTCTATGAAGAAGTCAATATTTTTGTTGATCAAGTTTTGCGAAGCTAGGTGCTTCGCGGCTTCGCACACTGCGAGTACTTCTGCCTGAAAGACACTCGGGAAGCTTTATTGATCTATTCATGGTGGGGTAGTCTGAGAAGATACCTGACCCTACCCCTTCGTCCATTTTGGAACCATCTGTGAAGTCGGAAATGTGATTTTCTATTATAACCCTGTTTTCCTCCCAGCTTTACCTTGTCGGAAAGACTGTAAGGGCCACTGGATTGAAATCAAAATCCTTGGGGGTATAGTCTGTTTGAATGTCTATATCTGTATGGTTCATGATTGTTCTATGGCCTGATAGACCTGTTTTCCAATTGTTGCATTGTTTGAGTTGCAGTGCGCTTGTGGTGTAATGTTTGCTCTATGTTGCGTACACGTTTCATGTAATCGAAACCATGTACACGCGCCATAGTCCAGACACAGGTGAGCCAATTCTATTAACTCATAATGCAGGTTGCATATTTCACTTCATGTAATATGCAAGCCATGCATTTTCCCACGTTGTGTGAATTGGTGTTCACCTTGTCAAAGCGATCGCCACATAGAATCTTCCGTACTTTTTAAGAATTGAGTTTAACCAGAACCACGAAACAATAGATACATACGTAAGTTCACATTGAGCTTAGGAATAACTTTATTCTCCATCGGGTCTAATAGATCATCTTGCGAAGATGATTCTGTTACCGAAACCAAATTACATGGCGTAATGCTTCGAGATTCTTCACCCGGCGACGTTGTGAGGCAGTCAATCAGCTTATTATGTCTCTCCTCCGGTTTGGTGATAGAACCGTCATCGTGCGAAGATGAATAAGAAGGCTTACTGGTCAAGTCCAGCCGTCATCTCCTTAGTTAAAAGATCTAGGGGGGCTAGCGACAGGAAAGTCTCCAGAGCTGCAGTTGGTGTTGTTCTCATGGCACTAGTTGAGCCAATGCATGCAAGCCTTTGGATTTTGGTCATGGTCTTAACGTTTGAAGCCTTCTCTAATGATGGCCACCAGACTAGACAGGCATATGTGAGGATCGGTCTTACTATGGATGTATACATCCCGTGAATAGTTTTGGGACCAGGTCCCCATTTTTTTCCGAAAATTCTACTACAAGTGTAGAAAGCGATTTGAGCTTTCCTTTCTCTTTCTATTAAATTTTCTTTCCAGTTGAATTTACGATCAAGGAAAATTCCGAGATATTTTGCCGTACCAGATAAATTTATTGGTATACCATTAATGGTGGGTGGAAGTATATCGTGAATGTTATGTTTTCTCGTAAATAGAACAAGTTCTGTTTTGTAGGGTTTACATTTAGCCCACAGTTTTTTGCCCAGCTGGTGAGCTTGTTTAGTCCCGAACGCTTATAACGGACTAGAATTTGGACAGCTAGTTGAATTGAAATTTATTGTTTTCAAGCTTAAAAAAAAACAGAAGTTTTATTTTGGCAGATGCTTCGAAACGTTTTTTTTTACTGATCGGAAGTGAACGTTTCGTTTGGCTCTGGCAATAGCTGTCACAGTCGTTATATTATATACGACTTATAGTAACACAAAGTGGATATAAATTTGCTTAAGTGCACTGTGGTTTGAGGAAAACTCGCCATGTTGGAATAAAGGTTTTCAACTTTGTTTGTTTTAATATTGCGATTTTACCACAACTTAGTAATTTATTCTTTTTTTCAAACAATGCGAAAAATTCAATTTTAGTCCGACCTTTTAATAGAGTATTTGCACTCATCACTGACTCTGTAATGCTTAACCAAATTTTGTTTTCGGGTTTGGAATTACTAACAGAAATTTCACAGGTAACTAATAATTTATACTAAAATATGTATAGTCACTTGTGAAGTGTCTCCATGTACATGCAACGTGAGGTTTAAAAACTTCCAAAGGCATCTTTAATTCAAATTACGGGAAAATGGATCTCTAACGAAGCACAATGGTTATTTCTTCCAGAATAACTTCTAAGACCGGACTTAAGGCACTCACAAATCCAAATGATTTTGTAGTTTCAGTGACGATAGATTCAGGGACTGAATTACCGCACACGTGATCGAGTAATACGTGACTAAGTTATGTGTTTTTGGCATTATTTTCTCACGTTATCGAGCACTTTAGTACCACAATTTCACATTCTTTCATCAGTATTTGAACGAATTGAAGTGTATAAACGGACAGCATACTGATGTTGGATAGTAGAGTGAATTTTGAAAAAAATTAGTACTTACTCACTCGATCACTGATGCGGTAGTTCTCCAGTTCGTCATCGAGCAAGTGGCAGACTCGTTCCCACCATTGTATGTGGCAGTCCGTTTAGGTAAAAAGTTAAGAACAAAACAGATAAATTAAAAAAAAAAAAAAATAGGGTGGCTCAGCAGAGCGAGGAGCCTGGGGCCTAGCGCATTTCACACAACCATTGTCTTGTGAGGGAATGGAGGGGACCTACCATTTTCTGCCGGTTCCGAACGGCTAATCGAGAAGGCACTAACGGAAGACTTACCAATTCCTGCCGAAAGGCGATACCCGTGGAAAAACATTTTTGCCTCTGTTTTAATTCGAACCACGAACGTCTGGGTTAACAGGCGGACATGCTAACCATCACGCCACGGGTACCACCCTTGCCACCCCTGTTCTGCAGATGGGAACAGATAATGAAGCTTTGAGGTTTTGCAAACGCTTGAAGAGCCACTTTTCTTAAGTTATGAGATGTCGTTAAAAAGAAAATTAAGCTATAAAATTAATCTTAATGTTGCTAAAGGGGCATTAGGTTTTCAATGACTATGATAAATACCACTTTGTAAGTATCAAATCGTAAATAAAATGTATGAAAAATATTGAAGATTATAAATATTTTTATTCGAAAAAACAAAAGTTTCAAGTGATTTATATACTTTGGTTTGTAAAATGCAAGATTCTCGCCGACACACAGGTGGTAAAATATGTTTGCATAGCGAGTGAACCCCTCAAGCATATATCTAGATATCTACAGAGTTTCTTTCGCTGTGGCAAATACAAAATCGATGTGGTTTGGAAGAACCTTCATAATTTGTTTCTTGTTAAAATTACTTATTGTAGTATTCACACCAAAACAAACATACACATGACGCACCCATTGCGTAGAACCTAAATAGTGGTTTGGGATTTCGTTCATGCCTTTTTACGTCATTCCAAGCGATATAAAATAAAGTATTCTTTAAAGGCTTACGCAAACTATGTAGATCGATTCTGTAGTTGCGACAGCGGCAAATTCAGCTGTCAAATTATTTTTACATAGCGATATATGAGAGTTCCCACTTTAACAGTTTTAACAGCTTTAACAGTATCTTAGAAAAGAAAAATGTTTTCTCAAAACTGCCAGAGAAGTATTTCATGTGTGTTGCTTATGTTTGAAAAGCTTTTATTCCGGTTTTCATTTATTGGTTGTTAAACCATAAAATTAACCACTTTTTCGGTTATTTTGAAATCAATTTGTTATTTGGCAAATGGGCTATCCATAATTTAACGAGAAAATTATGAAACAGTCATAGAATAACATGTAGCACATAACGTCAAAGTTTCGTCGTAACTAGAACATTGTTTAACTATACAAGAGGCTTCTCAAAACTTACGATAGATTTGAATTTACAGCTATTCGTGCGGTAAGTGCTGGTAAAAACAACGACAATTTGACACAGCTGTATGGTTAACACAATTAAGGCGGTTTAGATACAAATTTTAGGTCCGAGCGGAATGTATTCGAAACGAAACATCGGTCAGAATGTGGATGACCCGAATCATGGTCGATATGAATATTGACTGAAGGCGATTCCTAAACTAACATAAGATTTAAATTTGCCGCGATTTACCTGTACTACCTTACATCAGCTTTAAGACTAAAACAAACACATTTAAATGGAGGAAGGCTGATATTTCTAAAAATGATTGGATACGCCTTATTGAATTTGCATCGAAATAGTGGGCTGCTCAAGACGGTTGTTTGCGTGCAGGATTTAAAGATCCACCTAAAAAAGAAAAGGTGAAATATTTTGCCACACCCAGACTTCGATCAATTGGGAAGTTATAATTACCGTTTCCCTTTTTCAAATCAGTACATAGCACAGTACAAATCACAGTGGAACACTATTCTAGTAAATGGTTAAACTGTGGATAGAAAGCTTCTAAGATTAAGACAAAGATGTTGGGTTACAGCGTTTTTTTGCTTTTAACGCTAATATTCTACTAGCTATAGCTATACTGGTTTTGTAAAAATAAAACACATCTCATAAATTATCTGAACAAACGCAGAAGATTTAAAACCTCCTCTTTTTTAAGATAAACTCTTGATATCAATCAAAGTTAAATTCCTTAAATTTTATTCAATTTAATCTTTTGCGGCATGTAAGGTATGAGAGAAATGCCTAGAAGTCGACACTTAAAGTGAAAACCTTCCCCCATAAACCAAAGTTTCTCATATTTAATCAAGAATCTGATAAAACAATACAATGAACACAAAACAAACAAAATACATAATTCAAGCAAAAGCAATTCCCATCTTCAAAGTGCCATTAGAAATTAACAAAACTCATATACAAATTCACATTCAGTTTATCTCATTCATCAAGACTTTCTTACGCTTGGGTAAGCAAGGGACGTAAGCTAAAGCAAAAGCAAAAGCAAAAGTAGAAGCAAAAGCAAAAGCAAAAGCAAAAGTAGAAGTAGAAGTATCTTGTTAATGAAATTCCACCCTGAATTTCGGATAAGACATTGGGGGAGTGTGTTTCATACCAATGCCTATAACCTTTGTTTAGTAACTTAGGTGTAGTGTAAATTAACAAAGCATCATCTTGACCCAATCAACTGTCATTAGTTCATTTAAAATGCACAAAGTTCCAAGTCAATAAGAGAAGAACTCTTAACAGAAATAAATCCCAGACGTAGGTCTATCTCTACCTACCTCCGTCATCATCCGTCGTTTTCCATTACAACCATTAAATTTACAGGAAACGGAGCCTTTCCGCCTTTTCGTTTTAACAAAAATAACAACAACAACAAAACATCTTTAGCCGGAAAGAGCTGATTATGTACATTCCTAGCTTGTTACCGTTCTAACAAAAGAAAAAAGTCTTGAATCACCATATTAATTAAAATTTTGTAGACGATCTTAAGATGAGAAATCCTTACGCCATGTCATGTTTTCCCTCTCAAAGTCTTGTATTCGTATATAGAAATGAGGAGGGAATTGTTCTGCGGGTTAAAAGAAGAAGCTCAACGACCTTGTTCGCGAATTGTTACCTTAATAGACTATGTGTATGAAAATGTTTGATGAGACTTGTTAATAGTTGAGACATTGATTTTTATTTTTTATATTAGTCAAAGAATTTAATTCCCATAATGATGATGATGAACATGCTGATGAGAGAGTTGTTAAGGATATTTGCCTTACCGGGATTACATACTTTCGGGGGAGCTAGCGTGTGACAAATTTGACGAATTTCAGCAAGGGTTCCAAAGGATTTTTGACGAAGCAGAACAACCGGTGAACGAAGGCATTTGCCTATTTGGGTGTTCTTACTACTGTCATTGTTGTTCCACCTGAAATTGTTTGTTATATAATTATAATTATAATTATAATGGAATTGCATTAAGTGATTCAGCAAATAACTTTACACACCTGAAAATTAGATAACTGCATGAATAACTGACAGGTTATCAATTAATATGTTTGGAAAAAGCCTTTCAATTTCAAAATTTTAAAATTTAAATTTATTTTTGGTTTTCACGATAAATTTATGATATAAAAATAGTGACAGTTAATTTCATACTCAGATTTTCGTTGAGATCGATAGGTTGATCTTCGGAGATGGCGTATGAGGACAGTGTTAGAGCTTGATCGTAAGGTAAGCACTATACACGGTTTATCTGTTTTCACTATAAATTTATGAAAATTAATTCGATTCACAAACTTTGAAAATTGTAGTGTTAACTTAATCAACTATATTCAAGGAAAACGCTTTACACAAAGGATTCTCTTGATATCCTGCATCAATTCACCCGTTTGAGAGTCATTGGCAATTACAAGCTGACTGATCCTTCATTTTACTATTATTTAGATAAAACATCGTTCTTACGTTTTAAATATGAGGTACCGATCCCACGGTATACGAAGAAGAAAATAGCTTGGCGTGGTAGCCGTGAACACCGCCGCGCCGTTGCAGCTTCGAACTCCTCGATTGCGATGCAAACGCTTTATAAATAGGGGTTTTTCTTTTTTAGTTCCGAACAGAAAACTGAAAAGTCAAAAACGTAAGAGAATTTCTTTTTCAGTTCAGCAACACCTGAACGCTCAAAATGCTTTTTTTTTCAGAACACTACGCGAGCGCACTCTACGTGCTCGAAATAAAATGACGGGGTATCTAGACCAAGAGTCTGAGCGCAGCCAACTTCACAAGATTTGAACACGCTCAGTTCAAAATACGTTCACGCTGTTCGTTCTCAGTTCAGTTCACTGTTTCGAACCAAAAAAGAAAAACGCCTAATGAGAAAAAGTAACAAGAAATATGCCGTGTTTTTTTCTAAGTTTATCATTCTTCTTCCTTTTTGGTGGTACGGGCATCGTGATCTAAAAGGGATGAGAGGTCTCCCACCTGATTCCTCCCCACTATAGTGATAGTGATCCACCATTGGAGTACCACGCATTTAACTCAAGAAGCACCGGAAAGCCTCCCAATTTTTTCATGTCTGAGGCCAATCAAATTCAGATACCTAGTCGAGTATCGAATGAGTTTTTCGACCTTTCATTTTTTAATGTTGGTGCGTCTAGAGACTCGAATAAAAGCAAAACGGTTGGCAAAGGGTCTGTTCACAAATGTGTAACTGAATAAAATCGTATGCCCACTCTTACACTCCGCAATTTAGTTCCTGAAAATGTTTGATTTTTAGAATTTTATTGATTTCAAGAGTTAGGTTTGTAAATTTATGTAAAGATACATAAAACAACGTAATAGCAATTAAAAAAAAGTCTGTTTAGTGACTGAAAGCACTTTTTTCATATTTCTTTTCACATTTTTCTGTGAATGTTGACATTTTTTTCAAAGCTAATTGTTAAGTATGCGATAAAAATGGTTTTATTTTTTTATTATTAATAGTTTAATTCGTTTGAAACAAGTAACAAAATATTTTTTCCAACTCACATATAAGTTACAATCTCATATAAATTCAACCCCAGCATGTAAACAGCGTCAAGAGAAATACCTTGTTACCTTTGTGAACGGACCTATTTTTTACATTTCTAAAATACATAACAAAAAACGGACAAAAAAAACCAATTGTTTGCCTGCATTAATTTAACTACAGAATATTTTTATTTTCCACTTTACACAAATGCTTTGGGTTTTTAACAAACATTTTTTGCGTTTTTGTGCGAATTTGGCAAAAAAAAAGTTTATTTGTTGACTTTTATTGGTTTGACAACTGATCAAGAACACCAACCCACAAATAAAAAAAACCAAGCGTTTTTTTGGATATCATGTTATGTACATAACATCCTTGTGAAAAAACACGCCTATTGATTTGCAGGTACACATAAAAAACAAAAAAACAAGTAGGGTGGCATTACAGAGCTGGGACAGCATCTAACCTACCATTGTGAAGATTAAAGGGAGTATCATTTTTTTCTGCCAATTCCGATACGCTAAGTGAGAAGGCGGCTTTCATGCCAGTTTAATTACTCTCGGTCTCGGTGGACTTGCCAATTCTTCACGAAAAGCGATGACCATAGCAAAAAGAATTTTATATTTCTGAAAGCTCCCACACAATAGGCAGGAATATTGACCATTACAACATCGGGCACCAGCCCCCGAATAAGTAAAAGCATAATTCCATACCATAGGAATACAAAAAAAAAAAACTTGTTTCAAGTACCGACAGCTTTTTCGAGACATAACTTAGGAGTTATTAATCCTTATCAACAACGATAACGTTATTGGTTTATTCTCCCCCAATAACCACTTAATAACACTTAAAGTATAACGATTTATGTTCACCAATTATACTGACATCGATGTAATTGAATGCTTTCCATAAAATATCGATTATTCTTTAACAAATCGTTCGTTATTAAAATATATCTCATCCTTCAGTTTGCAATAAAAGCAAGTAGGTGAATAAAAGTTTGAAAGAGGTTCTCAACAATGCTGGTTAGTGCTCTCCCACAATCTATTTCCATTACGTAACAATAGCGCCTGTATTCGGCATAAAACTTTGTTAAGAGTAGCTTTAAGTTTACGAGGGGATTCTACTTTTTATTATATTTTAAGTTCATGTTCATGGGAAGAGAAGAGTTAATACGTTCAAATGTGAAAAGGTACTTGCTAATGTACGAGGCGGAATATTTGAATTTTAAACATAAAAGAGAGCACATAGAGTAGACTACATTGAAGTAAGTTTACTTTTGTCAGATGTATAACCTTTTTGCATTGGGAGTTTTTTTTATTTCTGTTCTCAAAAGGAAGTTGCAGTTAGGATTTCTCTCCTTATTTTTTATTGCTGACTAAAATATATGAATGATTAAAAAAGATTTACGTGTACCTTACGTACATATGCATGCCTCACAAACTGAAAAGAATATCGTATTCGTACTTAACTTAAAAAAACTCTTAAAGCTGTTTAAGTTTTACGAAAATTGATAGTGGGTATGTACTGTTTCTAGATGATACTTTATTGCGTTGTTGTTATAGCCCTTTTAAACGATAATTTCAGTTGAGCCTTCAGTTAAGCTTTCAGTTGAACTGATGTCTAAACGCTTAAAGGCCCTTTTAGACGGTCAGTTCAGTTTTAAGCGTTTAGACATCAGTTCTGAAAGCTTAACTGATACCTTAACTGAAACTAAAACTGAAATGATCTCTTAAAGGACCTTAAAAATGAACTGATAACTAAACTGACAACCGACGAAATTCCCATCAGTTTTCTCTTCAGTTCTCTGTTTTCTTTCTGATTTTGATTTTTCTCAACTGAACATCGAACTGACTTCTTTTTACACACTGAACTGAAATCTGAACTGAAAACTGAACTGAGAAGTGACCATCTAAAAGGGCCTTTAAATCCTCACAAGAACGTCATTGAGCCTACCAAATATTTGTGAACTTAGGTCGTGAAGGTAACCCCTACAATTTCCGCACTTAGTTCACGGTGAAGCCGTGTGGAAAAAACAGTGGAAACTTTTCGTTCACAAGCGGTGCAAAATTAAACGAACTCCATCATTTTAAATGAAGCTTTGACAGTTCGATTACAAAAGAAAAATTGTAGGCAGCGACTGTGTTTCTTGTTTGTCATAATTTCTAAAAATAACTCAAAAAATAAAAAGTGTCTGTTTTTGCTCGTTAAGGATTAAATGTCAAAAGTTTCCAACGCATTCACAAGAAGGTAATGGTATAAAAAACGTCAGGAGTCCAATTTCCTCAACTGACTAAGAAGAAATATTTACGTACTAGACTTTCTTTTTTTCCTCTTAGACGGCGGATACACTAAACTTGAAATAAAGATAAGCCCAACATCTCTTCCCTTTACTTTATCTAGGGATAAAATGACCTTATTCGTCATATTACATATCAACTAGCTATCTCGTGAAACAATGCCTAAGGTAAACAGTTCCTAACCTTCAAATTTTGTTTTGAATGAAATTTTGCACATTCTCTATATTTGCCGGGCAAAATGCCCATTTTCAAAGCAACTCCTCTCATGTTTTGTTTATTACCGAAAACAAAAAACAATATCAGCTACTTAATGGTTTCATGTTAATCGCTCATTAAATAACAAACACACTGGCCCGAAATACATAATACACAAACCACAACTATGTATATGTGGTGAGCAGCTTTGCGGCCGGTGGGTTTGTTGGGTGGTTCGATAATTAACCCAAATGAAAAAAACCATCCTGTGTATAATGGATAAAAGGAATATAGAACGGTTCGTACTAGAAAAAGCATTAATGTGTTAGGTTTCCAACTCAACTAATAAATAGACAAACATTCTGTGCCCCCAAAAAAAGACAAACAAAATGATATGACTTCATTACGTATATCATGTTATTTTTTTCTCTGTCGAGAAAGGTCAAGAATTGTTTTTAGGATTGTAAATAACTGAAACTTTGAAAAGAGCAAGAGATTGGAGCGTGTTGGTTTTTTCTTTTTATTGCACTTAGGTATATTTAGGTATATGTTTTTATTTGTTTTCGTACGTTGAATTTTCGACGTGGAAAGAGCAAGTGTTAGTATTACAATTATGTCCTTCGGCCTCTGTTTTTTAGGGTGATTTGTGTTTGTATTGCATATTTCGTAATGACAAGAGAGCAAACAGGAAGTAAAGAAATTGGAAATTTTCTAATACGTCACCTTTCATTGAGAATTGAAACGGGTATGTGGTATGTCATTTAGTAAAGCTCAACTCAATCCATCATCTCGACTGCCGACTCTAGTATTTTTGTCAGTTTTAAAAACAATGTGACGAGTAAAATAAATAAAACGGTCCCCGTAATAAATTTTTTTAAGTTATGTTACATATGTTATGTATGCTCCGGAAATATCAAAAACATAACAAAACGGAGTTGAACATTAATTGAAAAAAAAGTAATTTCAACAAACAGTAAGTCCACAAGTGGTGTAATTCATGATTCTAGTGTCGTTGGTGCAATATCAAAATCTTAAGGGTTTAGTATACAAGCTACACAATATATTTGGTAATACAAGGTTGGCAACTACACATTAGCAGTCGTATTTATAAAATTTGCTAAGAACATCCTTAGACAGCTGTCCGACTAGATACTAGACGGAAGACGGAAAGACGGTGTCTAAACAGTTGGAAAAGCCTTAGCCAATTTCGTATTTATAAATGCATTCCAACAGAATCAACAAACAACCTCTCAAACTGTCCACTTTGAACGAAAAATTAGTGGCGTTCATTGCGTATCCGTGCAGAACCATTGTTTGTGTTTTGATATACGAGTAAAACAACTAAAAGGCTCTGAAAGACTGTGGCGTAGGACTTGAACTAGACCAAAAAACTCATTTGACTTTTTGTTGCAGCTTTTCCAAGTCTCATAAAATGATGAAATTTGTGCAATTTAGAAATGAAATTGTTGAAAGTAGTATTTTTGCACCTCAAACTACTTAATTTTTCTGATCTTAAAACTCTCAACAGTGTTTTATAAAAGGTTCAACAAAATTGTTTTTTGTTGTATCAAATGTCACTTAAGCCACAGTTTAGACAACCAATTTCGATGTCTAAGGTTTGAGATTCCTTAGACAGCGATGAAAGTGTTTATAAATACGATTTGGAGTTGGACACTGTTCTAAGACTTGCCGAAAGTTAGACATAATTTGCAATGGGATTATAAATACGACTGTAGTTATAGTTATGTATACTGAATCAAATTCAAAGGATGGCGAAAATATAAAAACGCCATTTTTTTGCAGTTCCTAATACATATTAACGTTGAAAAGTTAATCAAAGTTTTTACGGTTTTTTATTTTTAATTTTTTTTAAAAACAAGTTGTGAGTAGTTACGAGCTAATGAGCCTGTGTGTGATTTGGAAAGGAAATGAAAAATAGCAAAGCAGAATATGGTCAATCACCAACGACATGTGTATGCAAACTGAGATACTGTTGAAAAATACCATTTCAGTTTAAGAATACAAAAAGGACGAAAATAAATATACACAATCTATAACGATCGGTTTGCAATGCATGTACATTGGGACCAGTAGGAGTTCATAAAAACTTAGGGCCTGAACCGATTTCAATGAAATTTACAGGATTGATAACAATTTCTGAAATACTATCATATTAAAAAGAAGACTACATCAGTAGATCATCAGGCTTGACAGGTGTTCGGTATTTTACCGAAACGTTCGGTATTTTAGCTCTGTGTTCGGTACAAAAAAATACCGGAGTATGGAAGGTTCGGTATTTTTTTCTGATAAAATTGTCTACGAAATCGGCTATTGTACTTTGATATTCAATTTCTTAACAAAACCTTGGAAGCAATAAAAAACCAAGCTTCTTCATTAAGTGTAACGTTTTCGTTGAAAAATGTTCTTAAGACAGAAATAAGGGTCTGGCAACCCTGTAGATCATGTAAGGTTATAAAATGATAAATCAATGGAAAATAAATACAGAACAAGTAGAATGCACGGTAAAAGCTGCTGTTTTACCACACCGAGTCATCAGTTAACGCATTTTGATCCGATCTGTCCGTTCAGATATTTAAAATTCTAAATTAGAGAAATCTTTCTTCACAAAAGTTTCTTCATAAATATTTTTCATTTACTCAATAGTTGTCCAATAAACCGCAAAAAGAAAAAAAAAAAGTTCGAAAATCCTTTTTTTTATTTTTTAATCATAATCTTGAAATAAAAGACATAGCCAAGAAAATAATGTACAATCTCACACACACAAAAAAAATGAGTTTAACAATTTTGGAGATGCAAATTCACAGTTTTCCTGCATTACTAACTAGTAACTAGTTCCTCCTCATGAAGTCCCTTAGATTTTTATTCCTACACATGATTCCAGAAACTCTATAGGTATAATTACGAGTATAATATGCAGAATCTTGGGGTGTACATTACGTCACCATTCGCTTGCCAAAAAACTCAAGAAAATTGCAATTTAACGGAATATTGCGAATAGTCAACAGTCTGACAAAAATATAAAATGAACAAAATAAGCTTAGAATTAACTTCAGTACTACGCACACGTGTCCATCACAAAAGGAAAACATCATCTGAAAAGATGCACACAAGTTTAAAATCCTCCTTATCACTGCATTCAA
This sequence comes from Melanostoma mellinum, assembly GCA_914767635.1. NCBI lineage: Eukaryota > Metazoa > Arthropoda > Insecta > Diptera > Syrphidae > Melanostoma > Melanostoma mellinum. The sequence goes on along the minus strand of OU612058.1, from coordinate 7,007,508 downwards.
CTGAATCATGCATTTGTGCTTCTGAGAAGGTTAAGAGGCTTATGTAGAGGACAATGGAGTGCAGGCAAGATCTTATATTAGTTGCTTGCCACACATAATCAGATAGACACACGGACCTTGGAGAGTTTTTCACAAACACTTAGTCATTTCATGCAGAAGAAAGCACTTCTGCTTGAAGTGAGCCAGTGAGTATAGGTTAGAAAAGTTAATGTCATTTAGACTACTCATTTGAAGAACTTAAAAGAAGATGTTCGTTGAGAGTTATAAACTTTCATACCACAATGAGTTTATGACTTTTTTATACTTCATCGCCGTTTTTCTACGTAGACAAGTAAATAAATATATTGGGTGGCGCAAAATGGATTCAATTTAATGCCGATTCTAACCCAGAGGATCATTAAACACTTCAGGAGCAAAAGGCCTACCTTCCCATGAGAAGTCACAATGGGTTTCATCTAGCTGAAGCAGTACCGAGAGCTCAATGCTTTACAAGAATCTACAATTCTGTGCCGATTCCAAATCGCACGGCCACGTACTGAGCCGCAAAGCAGCAGAGCGGCAAAATTAGAATAAAATTGAAAGCTCAGCGGCAATTGCTACCGCCCAGCTTTCTATCATTATTTCTACTTTAACTGCTTAATCGTGGCTAAGGCGTTTTTCATGCTGACAGTGTAATAAATTTCGGAGGATCTGCCAAAATGTCACTAAAGGCGATACCCGTTCAATAACAGTTTGAACTTTCTCAGATTTGAATCTCAAACTCCCTCGTTAAAGGCATTGCAAATGTGCCAAGAGAGTTCAGCATGAAGATGAACACTGGTCTTCCAAAAACAAGTCACACCTCAACTTTTGACATTCAAAATAAAAGGTAAAGGTAACTTTGAAAGCATGTATTTGAAAATTCTTCGTAGAAACTCTTGGAATTCTTCACAAAAATACCTTGCCAATCATTGGAATTTCTTTTTCCTTATCTTCACATTTAAAATGAACATGAAACATAAATTCAAAGAAAAATATTTCCTTACTCCGATTCACCGAAGATCGTCTACGAATAGTAGCCGTTCGCATTGCCCCATGCTTCTCTTGATTACCAAATGAAATCCCTGGCAATCTTTCGCTAATACTCTCCACCGCAATTTCGTTTCCACATCTTAGTACGTCCGATGGTATTTGCAATAACTGGCACGCTTTCCTTGGCACTGAATCAGGTATAATTGACATTAATTTCTCAATATCCTGTTTATACTGAACGATATCATCGCCACACAGTGTATGATTTCGTTCAAAGAAACGTTCACTTGTTTTTCGTGTTGCCGTACGAATCACATTATCATGGAAATCACTATCCTGTTCATAGTTGTTGTGTGTTGTTGAACACTTTAAATCCGCACTTTTACCGAAATTAAATGGAGACTGTTGCACGATATTCTCTTGAATTTTTCCTCTAAGTAATCGAAACGAAGCACGCACCGAACGCGAACGACGTAATCGAGGTGATATTTTGGTGTAGGAGTTACTTGTATCCTTGAATGTTCGTTCCATGGTTATGCGAAGTTTCGAAAGGAATACTTTGTGACTTTTAATGTATTTATTTGATTTAGCACGCATAATGACAAACAAAAGGGGTTACAATTAATGCAGCTGCATTCTGTTTTTTAAAGCTCATACAATGGTATCTACCACCCTATTCGATAAGAAAATGTTTAACCAGCGAAATAAAACACACACGCACTGCCATCGTCACCACGGTAAAGCCGAGATTCAACTGAAGTTTCAAACGAAGGAAACGGCCGCCGATAGTGGTTGTTTTGCAGTTTGAAGTCCACACAATCTACATCAGCAGCCGTCTGTCATCGGCTTAACATAAACCGTGATTTCTGTGGTCCTGGTTTTCCCGCATTCCTTCCCTATCCCAGTTTTCTATTATGCTGCTTTTACTTGTACAATGTTCATGACCAAAGCGTTTGTATTACCTTACCTACATCAATCCAGGTACAGTTTACATTATTCGACGCGAGTAAATGTGAATAATGCCTTTTTATAATAAAATCGGCATCGGCACTTAAACATTGAGAAACAGAAACAAGGGTTGTTAACTAGGAGTATACTTTTGTCCTATCCTAATCTGTAAAATGAATGAATGCCGTTTTCATCAGCAGTAGACTAGAAATTCTCTTTCTCTGGGTTGCCATTGTGTTCATTTAAAATTATTTTGATGAATTTTATGTGCGAAGTTGAAACGAGCAAGAAGTAAAACTGTTTATTGAAATCTCAAGCTAATTAAATAATCAAAAAACATTTAACACAGCTTTAAAGCTAGCTGTATTTTATGTAAAGTGTCTACACAAGTTACCAACAATTCTGCAATCATTTGACTTTTAAAACTATTCAAAGGCAACAACAAACACATCACATCAAGGTTTACTGTTTGGGTTTGAGAACTAGAAAAATAGGTAGATGCGGATTGTATTAAGCTTAAGCTGTCAAAGTTTGAAGACAAATATGTATAATGTATATCATGTATACCCACTATCATCCGCGAAATGTTACAAAAATACTCAATCTAAAGTCCACATTTCTCTGTTATTATTCACTTATTGTGAATATATTCACAAATCATTGGCAACTCTGCTCGAATCCCTTTCAAACATCAAGATTATTTCAATAGGCAGGTTCTCTTCTCATTCTATCCTTAGAAACTTTGATATCACAGAATGGTATAAGTAAAACAGAAAGAAAAAAACACTTCAATTTGAAACACAAACGAAAGGTCGTACCTATAAACTTTAGCAAGTTTTATGGTTTCATTTCAGAAAGTAAAACGAATAATGCCAATTGTTCTAGTACACCATCTTTCATCAGAGTTCTTTTTTATAGCCTATAGACATTCGATTTAGGATTCCAAAGTGTGCTAATTAAACCTGAGTCCGAGATTCAAAGCCAGCAATTCAAGGAATAACACATTAATTATTTTCCGCGGAGAGCTGAAGGCAAGTATTCAATTCTTTTGTGATGCAAAGAAAGTATTAGAAGTAATTATTATGGCAAAGGCTTGACAGAAAAGTAAAATGCTGAATGATTTCACATTCGTTTCGACGGTACGCAGTCTTTCGTTCGGAACTAAAACAAAAAAGAAAAAGCCCTAGGAAAATTTAAAGCAATTAAAGCTATACAACTTGAAAAAAAAAACCCAATTCAATAATAAATCATTAATCAATATAAAGTTCAAGTTCAAGAATGCAAACACACTTCCATGGAAGTATAAAAATTATTTTAACAACTATTGTAAAGAGGAAAGATTGTTTTGTTAGTTTGTATTGAATAGGCTCCAAAAATAAAGGGCCGAATTGATGAATTTTGAGACAGAGGTGATTTAGAGCCTAGGAAGAAACATAGACAATCAGCCCTATTATCGTGACGATCTGTTCGATCTGAACGAAATTCATTCCGATTTGTACGAAATGTAAGATATTTGTATTATGGTAACATTTCCGATTGCTTAATCGGACATGCCTCCGATGCGATGAAAATGTCAAACTCACCGCAACGCGTATAGAATTCATGCGGTGCATGCCGATTAAATGTGCAAATGATGGGAACGCATTCGGAATTCATGCGATGCATGCCGATTTCTTGGTTTTCTGTTCTATCCGATGTCTCCGACAGGAAAGTAGTTGCGGAAGGGTTGTACGCAAAAAAAAAAAAACAAATAACAACATGAATTCTGAGCGACATCGACAGAACAATTGTAAAAAAAACTTTTTTTTTTTTGCAAGATATGTCTGAAGAATTTTTAAGTGCTGTTCTTTTCTGTTTACTTGACGTTCTTCTCTCATATCGATTAGCTTCCAAAAATAATGCTGCTCCATCCATGATTCACAGACTCACTTGCAATTTATTCCACATAATGTTTTATGTCAACTACATGCGTCAGTGTTTCCTTTACGAAATGGATACCATAAACAAAATAAATGTTAAGATCGGAACTTGTCTACGATCGTATGTTTCTCCGATCTGTTACGATGATAGGGCTGAATGTTTCATTCCAATATTCTTTCGGAAACGGAAACGAGAACGAAGACGAGAGATTAGAGTTTGTATTGAATAGGCCACAAAACTACTGAGTAGAATTGAATAACATTTTGAGCAGAGATGACCTAAGCCTGAAAAATGAAATAGCTTATATTTCATCCCCATATTTTCGCGGGAAAGGCACACCAACAAAACCGGAAATACTGGATCGATTAAAATATTTTTCACCGTCAAATGCTGCATTACCCCCGAGTAGCATGAACTTTAATTCATTCCCATATTAACACGGGAACATAAGATCCTACACAATCTCTTCAAAACTTGTCAGTGAATGCATTGACAAACTGGACAGTAACAATAAAGTTGCAATGTACTGGGTACCAAGGCGTGTAGGAATCAAAGGCAACGAACTGGCAAAGACTGTAGCCGGATCATTTCTCTTGGGAATGGAACCTTTTTGTAGAGTAACGGAGAGCCACATTAAGAGCAAAATCAAAAAGCCGGAGGAAGACAACAGTGTTAAGCACTTGAAATACCTCCTCAAAATGCGTCAAATAGCCAACAAAAACGCAATAACACTAAGTAGAAACAATATAAGAATGCTAGCCGGGTTCCTAACCGGACACTGCAGACTAAGAAAATACCTAAAAGCACTAAGCATAGAGAGCAATGACCAATGCAGATACTGCAACGAACAGGAAGAATCTCCTGACCACCTCTTAGGTGACTACGAAGCTCTCTTACATCAAAGGAAGAAGTGCCTAGGATCCTACTACGTAAAAGTTAGCGAGCTAAAACTCCTAAACGTAACCCAGAAACTCAGTTTCATCGAAGGAACTAATCTGGAAAAAGGAATGCCACTTAAGAAGAAGAGGGTACAATAGATCTACAAGGTCGAAGTACAATACAAAACCCCAAAACATTCATTCATTCATACCACGGGAACGGCAACGTAAAATGGAATTTAAAAACTGCTGAACAGATTTCTAAAATTCTTTCAACGTTTAATATTCAAGGCAGAGTCGATGCTATACACTAGATCACCCTGGAGCCGGAGCTAAGCAGGCCGGGCGTATCTGGTAGTAGTACTCGTATATACATAGGTAAATTTTTTTTAAATTTGAAGGAGGTTTAATTGTTTTGGGAAAGCATTTTAATTCGATATCTCGGGTTATTCGTTTTTTTTTTTTTTATAATTAACACGCACATCAAGTGGTTATGACTACCCTTACAATGCCATTAAACACAGTGCGAGCATTTAGGAAAATAGGAGAGGATTTGAAAGGAGACACCGATGCACGTTGCTTTTGAATTTTTGTGAATCGTAATGCAGGGGAAAAACAGGGTCAGGCAGAGCATTCCACATTCGGGTGGTGCGACTAAAATAAGAATCTCTATACTTGACTGTACGCCCGAAGTTGGGCTCAAGGTAGTACTGATGAGCATTCCTAGCGAGGCGGGTGTTGCGGCTTGATTGTTTCGAGGAAGAATGCAACTGGCTATTTCACTAGAGCACTGTTTGTGAAAGAAGCGATAAAAGAGAGAGAGACAGGTAACGTTTCGACGATGTTCAAGAGAATCAATCGATTCTACAATTGAACTATCAATCTCAACGCTCTATTTTGTACCCTATCAAGTATGCGCAAAGATGTTTGAGGAGCACCTGACCAGATGTGAGAGTTATAGTCCAGTTTTGGGAGGATGAAGGCCTTATAAATTGTAGCCAGATCAGAAGGGGTGCAGAACTTCCTGCATCGTCTCAAGAAGCCTAAGCATTTAGCAGCGTTTTTGCGTTTGAATGTATGTGGTCATTCCAGCGAAGATCATCGTTTACACACATACCAAGCACTGACAGCTTTTCGGTTTCTTGGATGCAGGTACCATTCATGGATAATGGCAATGGGGGAATGTTAAGCTTCAAGGACAAGAGACAACATTGAGTTTTCGAAGCACTGAATTCTACTCGGTTCTTATGACCCCATGTAACAATGCTGTCAAGGTCAGAATTCAATGAGCTTATCATACGCAACCGTTCCAGTTCCACATCCGAAGAGCAGGGACGTGAATTTGGAAACGAATATGAAAAGCTGAGGGTAGAGTCGTCAGCAAAACAGTTAGGCGGATTAGAAGTTTCAGACAAGAGATCATTAATGAAAATGAGGAAGAGAGTCGGAGACAAAACGGAGCCCTGGGGCACACCAACATTTATGAAATGGGTATCAGACTTAAAGCCATCCAATACAACTTGTATTGAACGGTCGGAAAGGTAGTCCAACGAAGAAGAGACTCATCGATACCAAAAGCACGCATTTTCGATAAAAGAACTTGATGCCAAACTCTATCAAATGCTTTAGAAATATCAAGCGCAATAATCTTACTTTCTCCAAAACAATGTAAGGATTGGTTCCACTTTACGGTGAGATAAGCCATCAAATCACCAGTGGACCGTTTCCTACGAAAGCCATACTGACGGTCATTAAGAAACTTTCGTTCTTCAAGATATTTCATAAGTTGACGGTTTATCAATGTTTCCATGACCTTTGAAAGAAGGGACGTAAGTGCAATTGGACGGTAATTGGAAGGGGAGGAAGATTCGCCTTTTTTAGGGACCGGCTGGACAAAAGCAGTTTTCCTTCTGCTCGGGAAAATACCAGCAGAATAGGAAAGATGGAAAGGTTTATGCAATGGTTTTGCCAGCGTAGAAGAACACCTCTATAGAATAACGGTGGGGATACCATCTGGAACAGCGGATTTATGTATATTGAGATCTTTGAGGACTCTCGCTACCGAGCGAGTTCGAAAAAAAATCTGCTTCATCACTGAATATACAGACTCAAGCTCAGGTGGAGCCAATATGCTATCCGGAAGTGTTGAGTTTGCAGCAAATTGAGCTGCTAACAAATTGGCTTTGTCGATGGAGCTAACATATGGAGAGTCATTGAAGACGAGCGTTGGGACCGATGACGTGGTCGAGTTCTTAATGTTCTTGACAAAAGACCAAAAGTTTTTACTTCCTTTTGGACACAACAGTATTTTTTCCTTACTTTTTGGTCATAAAAAAAAAACTTTGCCTTTTTTATCTGAGCATTACAGATATTTCTGTTACAAGTTTACAAGTTACAATCGACTAAGAAATTAAAGACGCACAACCATCCACTTCGCAATGTGACTAGAATTGGACAAAGATTTTGGGCGAATTTTCTGACGAGGCGCATTTTTATCTCGGGGCTTCCTTAACATATACAAAATTGCCATTGTTGAGAAACCATAGGTTTTATTTATTCAATTATTACCTTTAAACTCGTAACGCACAACAAATCGGAATGATCGAAACATTTAAAATTTATTCAAAATCAGTCTTACACTTCTACAAACATTAAAACAAAACTGTTGAACCCGCTATTTCATGCATAAGACTTTATGATAACAAATACGGCAAACTTTACTACCGACAAAGCGGATGTGAGTAAAAGATACACTCTAATGGTATCTGAAAACTGAAAACAATAATCACTCCCCCACATACAATGATGATAAAGAAGAACCATTGAAGCCAGCAGATAAGCCAAACCAGAGGCAAAGCGTAAGCTGGGACCATTAAATTCAAAATCAGAGCCAAAAACAAAACCCCCACAACTAGATGAATGTTTAATTTCTGTTGTTATTGTTCCCGCGGCAGTAATTTGTAGGAGAGAACCATGCATTATTTATGCCTAGATGGATCGATTCAAAATAATTTCCAGTAGGCAGTCGACCCATTTCCAATATTCATCACGATGAAAAACAAAAAAACCTTTATCCTAGAAAAACAAAAAAATATAATGGAGAAGACGCGACTTGGAAGATTTTTCTATGCGGGTGATGAGAACAACGATGCTGACTTCGTAAGAATGATGGATACATTTTATGTTGTGACTATTTATTATTTCTCCTCGTCGTCCAATTGAAAACAGTTTGCCGCATTCCAAAACCAAAACGCAAATCGGGAGTCGGAAGCCGTCGTTTTCTTCGTTGGCAACTAAATTTATTTAATTAAATACAGTGCGGGTGCTTTTAGTGAATTTCTTTTTTAAATCTATTGTTGTCTGGTTTTATGCGCGGTCTTCAATTCCAACAACTTTCAATTGCATCACGTTTTTCTCAGAGGGAAGAACAGAATTGTAGATGTTTAACATTCCGAACATTCCAATTGAAGATTATTTTCCGACTTAGGTATAATCCCAGTGAGTGAACAAAGGCACCAGGTACACACAAGAACAACACGCATATACCATGGGGAAAATGGTCCTTGTCAGGACAACCTGTTTTGCTTAATCTTCCATTGTGGATAGCAAATAATGAGATATAAGTTTGTTCTGTCAACCTACGAGTTGTTGTCATAGAGACACTTGTCTTTTGTGCTATCCCATCTTAATCGTTCTTTATGATTCCGTGAAATGGCATTTTTCTTTAATGTCGAGCTCATCTTTTGTGCGACTCAAGGACTAGGTACATGTACCTTGCGCTATTGTACTACAGATGGGCCATCCAATACTTGAGGGAATACGCATTACAATTGGGTGGGTTTCTCGAATGGCGTTGGGTGCCAACACTGTCAACGACATGTTTAACCTTCCTAGCGTCTAAACTAAACGGTTCGTAGTGGATAATTTCAGTATCTAGCTTAAAGCAACTATGTATGTTGCTAGTTTTAATAGTTGAATTTGAATTAAATTATTTTTTGACACACAACGAATAATTGTTACGATCGTAAACGAGAGAGGAAGCAATTATTGTACAAAATACCTACTACACAAAACACTTTTCTCCTTAAACAAGTTCACAAGCGTTTTAAGCTAAAAAAAAAAACTTTGTTTGAGGAATTGTGAGCTCATGCATTTCGTTTCAAGGGCAGCACAATTTGTAAAAATTTTTCATCTTACATTTTCTCATAGAAAACTTTTGATATGACAAAACACCACTTTACCCTTATAATTATTTTGTTTGTTTTTTTTTTACGGCGTTGGACTTTTTGAAATAACAATGAAATAAAGTACCAAGACCAACGAAGATTAATAAGAAAAGCAGTTCATGTGCTATGACGCAAATAATGAGATGTAATTATATTTTCACTAGAAAGTTTGAAATGGAACCAGCCACCCAAACCCAACCAACCATAAGCAAAATAGCACAACCACATGCAATGAGATTTAAAGAAGTGTTGCATGCTTTTTAGTGTGGTGTTAGACACTGGGTGTATCTCTGGTCCGATTTGGTTAGTTTTTTAATATGCTTTGAAATTGTTTAAAGGGTGCAGGCTGTTTAGTCAGCTAGCGTTGGCTCTTGACTTTTGTTTACCAACTCATTTATAATTACAACCAAAACCACTGCGTGAATTTATTCTACTTTTTTGGGATATTCTGGAGTAGATGGAAACTGTATTTGTCCAACCCGTCTGTAGAAAAATCAATCCTTCCCCCACCCTTCCAATTACCGTCCAATTGCACTAACGTCCTTTCTTTGAAATGTTATGGATACTTTCTTAAAACGTCAACTCATGAAATATCTTGAAGAACGAAAGCTTTTTAATGACCGACAATACGGCTTTCGTAGCTAAAGTGATGGTTTGATGGCTTACCTCACCGAAAAGTAGAAGCAATTTTTACACTGTTTTGGGGAAAGTAAGGTTATTGCGGTTAATTTTTCTAGAGCATTTGATAGAGTTTGGCTTCAAACTCTCTTATACACTGCCAACCACTAGGATGAGGCCACAAATTTTGCAAACGACTTTTGCTTTTTATACCTGGTGGAAGTTTTGTACCCGGAAAAGTTTATTACCAGTTAATAGATACTATAGATAATAGGATTTTTCCACAACAAATTCATAAAATTAAAGGGTTAATTCGAAACGACCATTGAAATTTCCCAAGATCAATTAATGATCTACTGAAAATAGGTATAAAAAGGTGCTCCACTAGGATGAGGCCATTTCGAATATTTCCGTGCAGAAGTGCGCAAGTGCGAATTTTTGTATAAAATATCTAAAAGAATGTTAAAAATAACCGTTTTATTTAGTTTGAAGCACACATGGGTTCCGGAAAAACTTTGACAGCGACAGAAAGAGCAAAAATAGATTCTTTCAAGGAAATAGGACTTTCAGGCCGTGAAATAGCAAGGACACTTAACAGGAGCAAGACAGTTGTAAACAATTCTTTTGCCGATCCACACAACTATGGCATAAACAAAAAAAGGACGCACGGGAAAAGCCATGACACCAAGAGAAAATCGGTTGATTCTACGACTTGCCTCGAATTCCACTCTACCAGCGACTATGATAAGGGCCAAAAACGGAGTTTCAGCCAGGATAACAACAGTTCGAAGGATAATACGATAATACAAAAAAGTAATACTATTCCAAGGAGGAAACTGAAAAAGAAACATGTTTGAAGCCAGTACGCAAGGAGCATCGTATGGACTTTGCAAGACAGCATGTTGATTGGAGCAGTGCATGAAAACGCGTTGTCTTTTCGGATGAAAAAAAGTTTAATCTTGACGGTCCTGATGGTTACAACTTTTATTTCCATGATATTAGAAAGGATGAGCTTATTTTGGCAAGACATCATAGCCGTACATCAGGTGTAATGGTGTGGGGAGCTAAAACCTAGAGTTTTTGTCCACAACAATGAACGAAAATAGCTACAAATGTTTGCTGGAACGGTCATTTCCAAAAATGAAAAACGTTTTTGGACCTCTGACTTGGATTTTTCAACAACACAAAGCCCCAATCCACACTAGCAGGGTTGTCAGAAGCTGGATTTAATCAGAAGACGTGGAACTTTTGTCATGGACGCCATATTCAACGGACTTAAACATTATTGAAAACGTTTGGTCGTGACTATCTCGTAAAGTTTATGAAGGTGGCAGACAATTTGAAGACAAGGACACCTTAATTGATGCTATTCGTAGTGCCCGGGCCCAAATTTCAAATGATCATTTAAAAAAACTGTATGATTCTATTCCAAACCGTCTATTAGAGGTTATATCATTATTAATCATTATTAATGTAAAAAAACGTTATTAATAAATATTGTTAAACCATCAAATGTAAACATTTCACTCATTTTTTGCTTTTTTCACCTTTTTATACCTTTTTTCAGTAGTTTATTAATTAATTTTGGGAAATTCCAACGGTCGTTTCAAATAAACCCTTTAATTTAATGAATTTGCTATGGGAAAATACGTACCTATGAACTGGTGATAAACTTTTCCGGGTACAAAACTCCCACCAGTTATAAAAAGCGAAAATCGATCGCAAAATTTGTGGCCTCATCCTAGTGGTTGGCAGTGTAGAATATGCGTGCTTTTGGTATCAATGAGCTTCTTTTTCGTAGGATTACAAACTTCCTTCAATACAAGTTGTATTGGATGGTTTCAAGTCTGATACCCACTTTATTAATTCTAGTGTGCCCTAGAGCCTCGTTTCGTCTCCGACTCTCTTCTTTATTTTCATTATTGATCACTTATCTGAAACTTCTAATCCTCTCAACTGTTTTGCTGACGATTCAAACTTCAGCTTCCCATATTCATTTCCAAATTCACGCCACTGCTCTTCGGTTGTGGATCTTTACAACTACTTGATAGGGTACAAAACAGAGCGTTAAGAGTTAAGACCCATAGGTGATAAATTAATCGTAGAATCAATTGATTCTCTTGAACAATTCTTTGAAACGTTACTCGCCTCAGTCTATTTTATCGCTTTTTTTACAAACAATGCTCAAGTGAAATAGCCAGCTGCACTCCTCCCCTGAAGCAATTTTGCCACAACACCCGCCTTTCTAGGAATGCTCATCAATTTGACGTCTTTAGCCCTACTTCGGACGTACAGTCAAGTATAGAGATTCATTTTTCAGCCACTCAATACGAATGTGGAATGCTCTACCTGACTCTGTATGTCTTCTGGGGTATGGACGACATAAACTGAAAATCAAATTTGCATCGGTGGCTTTTTCTTAATCAATCCTCTGCCATTTTCCTGACGCTCGCACTGTGTTCTCTAAATTAACAAAAGTCAACTAGATTTAGAAAACTATACTCTCCTGAGCTTGAGAGTGTAGATTCTGCTATGATACAGTTGCGAAAGTCCTTAAAGTTCTTGATATAGTGAAACTTTAACAAAAAAAAAAAAACAAAATTATAAATTTACTAGCTGACCCGACCACGCGTTGCTGTGGCTAACATAACATAAATTGAGATGTAAGCTATCCTATCTTTCAAGTTGGGTCAAACTGCACTCGTTGCACAAATTTGATTGAAATCGGTTAAGTAGTTTAGGAGTCCATCGCTGTATACGAGTATATTAAGATTATTTGGTCGCTCGTTGGATTTTCAAATTTTATTTCTGAGAAAAACTAATAAGTTTTGAAGAATATATTTTTGTTCAGAAAACAGTGTTGTGAATTGAATGGTTTCCTTGATAATTAGACACAAAACTTAAAATTTACTGATTCAGAATCCCATTACAATTCGTAAATCAATCAAATAGAGTTAGTTTATCATAACACATTGCAAAAACAATCTAAATATCAAAACAAAGAACCACCCCATCTTTCAAAAGATTGAATATTGCCGTACATCCCACCTCATTTAAATACTAAACTGATGCATTTGAGCTCATACCACATTTTAAAGCATATACATAGTTAAAGTGCATTTCATTACAATCAAACGATACCTAACAGACAACCCATAACCATTTTGGTTTAATCTAAATTCGTAGACATGTACATTCTATTTCGAAATAGAATTTAGTTGGGCGCTATGGTTTTCCGGAGCTTTCGTTTTATTGCAACACAATGTTTCATTCTCTCCAAATACGATGTTACTGTCAGGTCTACAGCTTGCGTATTTCAGAGGATGGAGCTTATTTCTCGAATTCGGATTTAGTCATGGACAAAATTGCGAGTCGAAATGCTGAATTTGTGGTATTTGCTATGCTTCCAGGCATTCATATCCTTGCTATGCCAACGGCATGATACAACCGGGCCTTCGTCGAATTGCAGGCATGACGGATCAGATATATTTCGAAAGTATCACGTCTATGAGACTTAAATAGGATTCTTTTTAGTGAAGTTAGTAACGCACGTAACTGCATTTATAGCATTTTCTTTTCGAAGAAAACATCATGCGATTCCCTTGATAACAATGCAAACTTTTCTATATATAAACGGAAAGATCTCAGCCAGGGAGGGATTACCGTTATGGACACACATATAAAAAATAGTAGACATCCATTATTGAATTGTGGGGTTTAAAAGATTGAGTTCGGTCATAACACTAAACATAACAACCAACCCGCCGCATCGGCAGTTGGGTGCGAGAATAAAAAAAAAAACGAAAATTGTCGTTGCCAGAGGCCAGCTGGTGCTGACTGACCAAATACGATGAGCCAAAATACAGTGTGTGACATCTGAGTCTGTGATGTCCTTCCCACAACTTTGAAAAAAATTTGCAAACTTTGCTTCATTGAATACAAAACTTGTTTAAAGAATTTCAGCTGAGACAAATATACAAGTTTTTTTTACTTTTGGTTCAAAATAATGAAATTCCAAGAAGTTATTTTTCTTAAGTTACAAAAAGTAAGATTTGCTGAGGGCATTGACGGAGGGTTTTTTAATTTTCAGAAGTCGAATGTTTTTAAATCCAAAAAGAAATAAAAAAAAACTGAAGCCATTTGTATTTAACAAACAAGGATGAGAGCCAAAGGAAGAAAAACAGCGAGAGCCTATCGAACTTATTGAAATGAAAACTGTTTTAAAATCCTTGATAGTTTGTTTGTCTTTTATTCACAATTCGTTACTCGGTGGCCAACTTTCAAGGGTACAACGTATGGGCCTTTCGAATACTTGGTGATCGCGATTGCTTTTTAACTAAGTCGCTCGGAATTGGCATAAAATTGTAGGTTATGGAAATGCGTTACGCTTCGACACCATAGCTTTGTTGTACCACTCAATATATTTATTTATTTAATAACAAAAACTCAGATCACTACTGCAAGTCGCTTATGTCGGCGTAAAACTTAAAGCGCTTAACCAAGGACCGACTGTGTTCTTTGGAACATATAGGAGCTCTATTTGCACTCTTCATTGAGGATATAACAGACTGCTAACCTGGAGGCATTGAATATGCAGGAACGCTTATAAAAGCATTTCTGTTTGCAGACGATATTGTGTTGCTCGCGCAATCTCCGGAATCACTGTAATTAATGATAAACAGTCTAAATGAATACTGCAAACAATGGGGGTTGACTGTTAATTTAGGAAAGACTAAGGCGATGATTTTTAAGAATGGTGGTGGAAGGAATAGATTAAATGGAAATCCGATGGAAATTTGGTTGAGGTGGTCAATGAGTTCAAATATCTTGGTGTTCTTTGCAAGAAAAATCTCAATATGGAGAAACACCTGAAGGAAAAATTCGAAAAAGCAAAAATGGCGATCAAACTAACGTGGAGGAGCTGTTTTAACAATAAGTCTGTCAATCATAGTAGCAAATACAAAATTTTTGAAGCAGTAGCAGAATCCATTATGTTTTACGCTGCACCGATTTGGGGAGGTGCATGAAACTGTTGAAAAGCTTTTGCGATTCTACATTAAGCAAACGTTTCGTCTACCGGCGAATAAGCCTAATTATTTGATAATGCTCGAAACAGGACTGTCCCCGCTGTTTGTAAAAACGCTCAAACTACAAGTAGATTTTATTTGTAGAAGTTTAAGCTTAAGAAACCATCGGCTACGGAAAAAGGCGGCCTTGAAGGCAATCCATTCCATAATTGGGTGGTACAGAGAATGGCTTGTGTTGGCAAGCACTACTGGAGTGGATATAAGCTACAACGCTAATGATCTAAACAAATTTAAGATGGACTTGTATCAGCTAATTGCAAAGGTCGATGAACAAGCTGGAAGCAGGTATATAAAAGAGGCCACAAACTCCTTGTATCGTACGGTTTACTGTCAATTTAATCACAATTTGCTCCAGTAGAACTACTTTCGTGAGGAAAGAAATATCCATGATGATGCGGCTGCGGGGAGAAATCCTAAATCTTAACTATATACCACACACAGGATACTTGCCGATAATCTGCAGCATATGTAACTTGGAAGAGAGGGAGGACGTAGTGCATTTCTTAGGGAAGTGCCCCATTTTAAGGGAAACAAGGTGAAGCGTTTTTGGGAGAGATTTTCTGGATGCCGATGAAGTCATAACCAAATTGAATGAAATGGATGTTTCTATATTGTTTCAGTTCTGCAAAATCGCTTTAAATTATCGTGAAAGAATTACACTAGGTTTTTTTAATATTAATTATTATCTGTGTTAACTTTTTTTGTTAGTTGTTTAAAAAGTTTATATTTTCGGTTAATTATATGTAACAATACATTAAATTTGTCAATCTGGCAGACGGTAGAAGCGATGTCATAATGAATTTTGTTTATCAAGTACATACATATCTTGCAATATTTATAGGAATGCTTTATTTTACAATGTTCAATAAAATAAAACTAAAACCAAAAACTATAGGAGCTCATAACCAATATACCTTGTTGATATTATTGAAGGTTACCACCTTCATGCTAAAGCATGCTAAAAAACACAGTTGCTTTTGAAGACAAATTATTGAAACGGAAGGAAACAGAAAAAGGCTTCTTCAGGGTTGAAAAAGTAGTAGAAGATATTTACTAAGAAACTAGTGAAAAATAAAAGATTCATCTACACCACCAACAACTCCAATGAACTGTTGAGAATTCTGTCCTAAGAAATCTTTTTAATTATAGTTGTTAATGTTTTAACACTTTTATGAAAATGAGTAATAAGTAATAACAAAAACAAAAGAATCAAAAAAATTTCAGATCTATAGCTTTCAAGCATATGGGAAGGAATTTCAAGTAATGCCATATCTTCCTGCTCTCTTTATGGCACCGCTCTTCAGTCTATTTTCAAGTCTTGCATTCTAAAGTAATCTTTTCTCAAGTATCATCGCATCCCCTCTGGCATCGGTTTGAAAACATAAATTATTTGCTATCCCAGTTCATTTATTTGACAGGCAATTTTTGTGATCCGGATAATCCTGTTGACAATAAAGCCAACATTTTCATCCCCGCTGTAATTTCATTTGCAAAACTCACAAGTTCTTAAGCATCTATGCAAATAAGCTTCACCAATCAATACATAAATCCGAACGCGTGTCTATCTGTCGGTATCTGTGAAAGATGGATGCGTAAAGGAGCTGTTTCTTATTTAGATTTGAAAATGACTGTCAATTGCGGCAGAGCCAACAGATTTTTCTCTCTATCAAATGAACTTTATTAACATAGAAAGATACGGGTATCTTTCATATATGGAATGCACTGCACATGATGAACTTATAATGAAAGACAATTTTTGTAATAAAAAGTCCCATTATCGTCTCACTCACAATCACTCGCGCAGTCATTTAAGACAGGCACTGTACTGACTTCTGGTGGTGCTGTATGCATTCGAAAGTTGTGCTTGTACATATCTAAACACTTACATGCGTCTCCTCGCGTGAGCGTCTCGTCGTCAATATTCGCTGATTATCCGCATCAACGCTCGTTCAACTTTCATTTCTTCATGAAATCAGGAAATCCCCAATGATGAAGTATCCACGCACCAGTTTCTTCATCCAAGTGATGATGAACAGTAAAAATTATAATTTGTCGGGCGGATGGACAATTTTATTTGCCTTAATTCACTTCACTGTGAAGACTCAAGTTGAGGGTCTATCTAGGCAAGAGGGAACGATGACATTGCTCATGTCATTAAATATATTGCTGCTACTGCTACCGACCACCAATCATAGAAATTTTGAAATCTACCAATTCAGTGTCAATATTCAGACAGAGAAACTATGCGGCCGAACGAGAGAGGTCTTTGAATTCGATAACTTAATTGGAAAATGAGGTAAGCTCCTTTACTCAGTGTGATAGGCGAATTGCCGATTGAAACTCGAGAGGGTCTGTGTGCTCGCACTCTTGCCACCAACGAGGGATAATTTGATTTATGAAGGATTACCTAATTGGTCGGTGTGAAACCTCGCAAAGGCGTTCACATTTTCTTATAGACATGGCTTTTATCAGAGTTAATTAACTGAATCAGCTTTTATGCTATGATAAGAGTACAATTTTTACTAAATCTAAACTCCACAAGTCGTCATCATCATCATCATCATCACACCAAATTCATTCAAAGAACGAAAGTTGCCGATAGATAATACTCACGGGTAAAAGAGGAGGGCTAATGTTTATTTAAAGGGTGTTTAACTGTTCTCTAAGTATAAAAATTCTGAGTGGTGGTAAGATGGTTTTAGGGTTCACAGTGGTAAATGGCTGCTTGAGATATTTAATTTATTGGTTTTATTTTAAGATTAACTCAGGATAGAGACTCAAGAGGCCTTTTCCAAAGCTCTATAAAGAAAGTTTTAAGTGTCATTACATTGGAATATTGGGTGCTGCTGCTGTGATAAGCTAAGGTAGTGGCTATTGATTTAGTCGAAGCTACTTATACTGAATCTACAAAGAACATAAAAAACAATATCAACTGCTCTAGGCACCTATCTACCCTTGATTATTCTTCAGACAAAGATAATAAAAGTTTATGTTTTGATTACAAAAAGTGGGACATTAGGAAGAGATTTTCGTATAACTGGCACATTAAAAAGGTACCTCGATCTAAAAGCCTAAGGATACTTACTTGTGCAAATAAATTAAAATTGTCTTGTTTTAGTTGCGACAAAAAAATTATTCGTATTTGTGTTTTGTTGAGAAAGGAATTGTTATTAAGTCAGTTAAACATTTAAGTAAGGACATCATCACAAACAAATTTGAGAACAAGGAAAAGTCATTTAGTGAAAGAATCGGCAAAAAATGTTAGGTTCCTTCCATCGTCACACAAGGTATGGTTGAAAGAAATGCGCTAGGCTCGGGAATCCCCGCTCACTGTTGCGTCACCATAATTATTTTATGGTAAATAGGTATATACTTTCTATCAAAAAGATTATTTTAAGTGTTTAAGATGAACATAAACTATAAACGTAAACTTCTCTAAAGAACATTTGGCAATTTTTTTTTATGTGGGAAGCTATCAAAATGTGTAAGTTTGTCACCCTGTATATGTAATTCTTGCATAAAGAGACTCTCGTTTTTATTCAATTCAACGAACACTTTTTTTCAAATTCAAGAAAAGATAATATTTAATTGATTGATGAGTTAGAACTTGCCGACCAGCCTTCGACTCAATTAGGTATCTAGTTTTGTTTGTTTACATTGAATTTAAAATGGAACTAGTCACCCTCATCATCATCCCAAATGCAAATATCCACAACTCAGTATTAGGTTCTTGATGCGATCCAATTCGAAATTAACGATATTACGAATCCATAAAGAATAAACAGAAAAATAATGTCAAATCAGATTTCCATTTTTGTTTTGAACAAGCAAAAAATAAAATAAAATCTAATTTGCTTTTTGTGTTGTGACTTGTGATATACAGAAATTCGGAGGGAGAAAGCGATTGCAGTGAATGTTAGATTTATATTTGAACGATAAGATAAGAAGGTTTGGCAACAGCTTTCCCTTTCGTTCTCAAACTTGACTTGATGTATCGAAAACTATTACAAAACTTAATTGAGATCGATCGAAATTACAAAACTCATCGATTGAATCTAAAATAGAGTGATTGAAATAAGACTCTGTAAAGGGCAAGCATAAAACAGTGGCGTATATAGGGTGGGGATCAGGGGGATATATCCCCACCTTTGGGATCGATAATTGTTAAACATAACCAGTCGTGAATCATATAAGTTAAGAAAACACATTCTGAAATTTAGAACCTACTTCCTACGTGAATTAAGTTTTATTAGTACTCACTGGATTGTACATCGATATACCTACATTCTACGGAGAAAATATAAAAAAATTATTATTTCGGCAAATCACCTTATATTTGGAATTTCTTTTATTATATCGACTTTTCCTTTTTTTTTGCTTCACATGCTTGTACGTCCAATGTGCAGCACATTCTTTGAATCTTGCTATATCTGTTTCCACCAAAATACCAGCCATTAGAGATTACCTAACCACAATTGAAGCATTTTACAATTATTTCAATAAACCGAAAAAAAAGATATGCTGACGCGATAGATCTCTAGATCAAGCAGTTGAAGATTTTGAGGACCTATTTCCGTTACTGTTCGAGACTCTTGACCAAATAAGAGCATTGAAAATTGACGCAAAAAACTTAAAAAATCCTATGGTTTTCAAGTTATAGATTAGCTTAAAGGTTATAAGTTTGATTTACCAACTCTCGTTACCATTAAGTCGTAAGTTTCAAAGAGTGAAATCTTGGTCCAAGAGGTATGCATCTTGCCAAAGATTTAAGGGATCAACTAAAAATTAAACGGGCAGAAGACGACTCATTTTCAAAAGTGTTTGAAGATGTCAATTTTTTTGGCATCTTCAAACGCTTTTGAAAATGAACTTGACTTTTGAAAGCTGAAGTCCATGACATTGACGTTAAACATAGGAGCGTAGTGAACCGACAAAAGAATAGTTCGAACCCTTCGGTTCAAAGTACAGAAGAATATTTTCGTGTGACTGTTTTCAAACCTTTTCACATAGATATCGAGAGAAGGATTGAAAACAATGGACCTTGGAGAAAAATCTATAAACCAATGAAAACATACTAGAAGGGTTTTCGGTTCTTTTCAAGAATTCTTTGTCAGAAAAATTAAAAGCTTGGAAAAGATTATTGATATGAAGAAATAATACTTCCTCTCGATAGCTGCCCCGAAGAAAGCTCTCTCAATATATATGTATATTTTATTAAAGATATTAGCTACACTGCCCTCATCAACGTCAACTCCTGAAAGAACATTCTCCAGTTTAAAGAGAACAAAAACAAATAAGCATGATCAACGAAGTGAGATTCTTAATAATATGTCCATTTTAGCTAGGTGTTACTAGCTTTGGATGTTTACTTGTTTGCAGGATAGTTTGAAAGGTTTGTCTGCTCTAGCTATTCACTGCAAAATACAGCAGACGAGGTTATAAGTGTTTTATCCAAAGAAACAAAAAACTGTATTTTATTTTGTGATTTATTTTTTAAATTAATATTATTTGACTTATTACATCGATATTTATTTTAGTTCATATTATCTTAAAAAAATATATTTTTATGGCATACATAATGAATTCAATGAAGTCTTGTTATTTGCTTTTTTTTTATTTTCAATAATTTAAAAAAATTAGCGAACTAGATCTTTGGCAATACGAAAAAAATTTTCTGAGGGATCTTTGGTTTCGTTTGTAAAGAGAGTGCGCGTACACACTACACTCACGGTTGCCACTTGCAAAAAAAAAAAATGAAAAAAAAGATGACCAAAATTATGATTGATTCCGATGAAGAAAGAAAGGAGAACAGCAAGCTCTCAAACGGAAAAAGCAGCACGAACAGCGCTTGTTTAAGGATATATAATAATGTCATGATATATAGAATGAACTTCAGAGTCTGTTCCGGAATTAAAAAATAGTGCGTGCAGTCCCCCCGCGCGGAAGAAGTGAAACTTCCTAATATGAAAATGAAAATAGGAAGGGGTAGAAATTTATTTTGAGTGAACTCGTATTGTTTCTTTAAAAGAAAAAGAAAGAGATGCGTTACATGAAAGAGATGGATCGGAGTAAATTTTCACGGGATAGCTACAACACCATTTCATAGAACAATTTTTTATTTTTTGGTGGAGATAAGAGGACGAAATCTAGGATTTTAAAGTACATACATAGTACTTATGTATGGAATAGAATACCAGGAACCTTTCTGAAACCGTTGATTGGCCAGTGTCAGTGGTAGCTGACTGACTGACCAATGAAGACCGCAGTCTTAACACCTAAGCCCAAGACGGAGAACATTTACATACATGTTTAGACATGATCAAACATGTTAAGACATGATCAAATATGTTTAGACATGATCAAACATGTTTAGACATGATCAAACATTTTTAGAAATGATCAAACATGTTCAGACATGAACAAACATGTTTACACATGATCAAACATGTTTAGACATGATCAAACATGTTGAGACATGATCAAACATGTTTAGACATGATCAAACATGTTTAGACATGATCAAACATGTTTAGACATGATCGAACATTTTTGAGCCGGGCGTAAATGGAAATTGCTTATATATACATGATTATGCCTCCACTAACTATCCGAGTACCAAACTACCCAAAGTAACTAAACATACCAAATGCCAATCCGATACCTAACTACCCAAAGTAACTAAACATACGAAATGCCGATACCAATACCGAGTAACGAAAGTAACGAAAGTAACGTAAGTAATGAAAGTAACGAAAGTAACGAAAGTAACGAAAGTAACGAAAGTAACGAAAGTAACGAAAGTAACGAAAGTAACGACAGTAACGAAAGTAACGAAAGTAACGAAAGTAACGAAAGTAACGACAGTAACGACAGTAACGAAAGTAACGAAAGTAACGAAGGTAACGAAAGTAACGAAAATAACGACAGTAACGAAAGTAACGACAGTAACGGCATCGTAAAAGTAACGAAATTTTTTTGTGAGTAACGTTTCGTTATTCGGTACAAAAGAGAATACTTGTTACTGAGTAACGAATACATACCATTTGCTACAGCAATAATTTTTAACACGGAAGTGTAACGCTGCATGTAACACGGAAGTGTAACGCTGCATGTTTGCAAGTCGCATAAGAAGTTTCACTTCAAATATTTCCACCGAAAAACACATTTTACTACAGTGAAATCGTTGGGATGAATGGCGCGGAATTGATGACAGCGTTTAACACGGGAGTGTAACACGGGAGTGTAACACGGGAGTGTAACACGGGAGTGTAACGCTTTCATTTTTGCAAGTCGCATAAGAGACAGCGTTTAACACGGGAGTGTAACACGGGAATGTAACACGGGAGTGTAACACAAGAGTGTAACACGGAAGTGTAACGCTTTCATGTTTGCAAGTCGCATAAGAGACAGCGTTTAACACGGGAGTGTAACACGGGAATGTAACACGGGAATGTAACACAAGAGTGTAACACGGAAGTGTCACGCTTTCATGTAACGCTTTCATGTTTGCAAGTCGCATAAGAGACAGCGTTTAACACGGGAGTGTAACACGGGAATGTAACACGGGAGTGTAACACAAGAGTGTAACACGGAAGTGTAACGCTTTCATGTAACGCTTTCATGTAACGCTTTCATGTTTGCAAGTCGCATAAGAGACAGCGTTTAACACGGGAGTGTAACACGGGAATGTAACACGGGAGTGTAACACAAGAGTGTAACACGGAAATGTAACGCTTTCATATAACGCTTTCATGTTTGCAAGTCGCATAAGAAGTTTCACTTCAAAAAAAAAAATCATACCAAAGTGGAAAACCAAAAACCAAGCCCGCAAAGACCACCAATCAAACATTTCTGAAGATTTAGAAAAGTTACTTTTGCAGACTCATGATGATTAAGAATGTAGAACGCGATACTCTATATCAGAAGAAGTTAGGGTCTTAAACTCGTATGTTAGCTAAAATCAAATAAAACTGCAGTCGGTCTCGACGCCGAAATTTTCAAGAATGCCAGAGACTAGCTTGAAAGGAGAAAGCACCAGCTACATGGTTTAGTTGAGAGAAGGCATGTTCAATGAATGGAAAACCCTACAATTGAAACAATTATAGAAGAATACTCCTCTTTGACGTCGCATCCCTTGTATGGTCTATATGAACATCAGAAAACCCCTCACGTCAGCAAATTCTAACAGCATACGGGAGATCTTGGGAAAAACCTGCGCACGACAGCATTGACATAAACAAGTTTTGCAGCGTCATGTCTAGTTGCCAAAAAACCTTGCTTTTCGGTTGTTAAAACAGATTTAATTATAAAGTCATCACACATGCCGGTCATTTGACATCAGTGTTTGCTAACTGAACTCTCCTCAAGAAAATCTTAGTTCTACTTCAGGACGAGTTAATGGCAAACCCAGAACTAAAAAAAAAAGAACAGCTTGGTATTAAGGGCAAACTGAGGTTTTTCAAAAAAACCCTTTGTGACTTCCTCAGAGCAATCGTTGGGCTTGAACAAACGAACTTAATAATGCACTTTTTACATCATTCCATAAAAAAACTGCTTTATGTAGGTACATACATTTCATTTTAAAGAAACTAAAAACTGAAGTGTTTTTTTGCTTCAAATGGAATAAAAAATAACCATGTGACCAATTGAGAAAATAATGACCAGATTTGGACATAAATGACCAAACTGGCAACCTTGACTATAATTAGCGTGGACACAAGAATGAAATGGATCGAAACGAACGAGACTTGGGTCTTCCTACTTACCTACAGATGAAGTCTTGTTTTACGTGGACACCTGCCAATTAAGGCTTAAATTCCACGGCAAGCCTACTCACATATTGGAGTTAAATTGTAGCAAATAGAGAATTTGTTGAGGCAAGTCCATCCCCTTGCTAAAGAGAGAGGCCGATCCACACCGCTTGCATTCAATGAAGAATGCTAAACGTTTCCTCATCTCACGATACCCCTACAAAAGGGGTATCTCTGTGCACAGAGATATCGCTGGCAACTGTAAGGCCGATGAACCCGCCAGAAAAGGAACCGTTCTACCGATCTCAACCAGCAGGTTGAATATCGGTATACCAATCGCTACATGTAAACTTATGCTAAAGCAAGAGGCAATGGATAGAACAAACTATTGGTGGAACAGTAACACCACGTGTGTGGCAACAAAACAGCTATGGCCAGGACTAGATCCAAAACGCACAAGACATTTGCTATCCATAACCAGATTGCACTTTAGCTCCGTAATCAATGTCACTTGGTGTTCCCTCAAATGACTTCTGCAGAAGTTGCTTAGATGAGGAGGAAGAAGAAACTATTCCACACCTCCTCTGCTCATGTCCTGCACTCTCCATTTAAAGAAAACGGCATCTTGGAAAATATTTCCTCGATGACCTAAACGATCTGGCGAACACAGATATCGCATCTCTTTCGCTTCATAAAAATTCAATTGGTTTTGTAAGTGGGGTTCTTCCTCACTTAATTTGTATGGTTTCACAATGGACCTAATACTGGTCTAAGTGTGTCAGTTGTTTTCCTGACAACCATTTCAACCTAACCTAACCTAACCTACAAAAGGGGCCTTCATTATAGATAGTCCAAGACAACGCATCGCACCTCAAGCGCAGAACGTCGTCCAGGAGGTCCTATCTCCCGTGGTACCAGAGCTCAACTTCTGGTGAAGCCTCGCAACCCGAAGGTTACTTCCAGATGAGTACCCCAATACTCGAGGCTTGGCAACCTCAATGTACGCAGTCAGCCACTAGTCAAGGCAGAAACCAGCAGCCAGCCAAGCACACCTTAGCTTTCTTAGTTTGTTTTACTCAAGAGCCAAACGTAAGCCCCCCCACCAACGACAAGGTGAAGCCCTCGGGGGCAGAAGTCAAACCTGATGAAGGTGTCTTGTTAATAAAAACACAAATAATTTGAAGAAAAAAAAGTACAGCCAATCATTCCGATTTGTATCGCTAAGCAAAATGTGACATTAGGTAGATAAATTGCCCAGATCAATAGATTTGTTCATTGAACTTTACCCTCGGTTGATCCAGGTTTTCAAAAAAAATCACCACACATCCCTGTCATTTGAAAAAAATGCGTGCCATTCGACAGCCCTGTTCATTACATATGGGCTTAAATCAGCAAACCTATTGTCTATCGATAAGTGGGTTATTACACTCAGACCTTTTTAGGAAGACGCAAATAAGTGCGAAAGAGAAAGAGAAAAGAGAGAAAATGTGTGAAGCAAGCAGCAAAAGAGAGTGTGAATGTAATGGCCCCTATCACAAGGCCCGTCGCCGTCGGCGTCGTATAGCGATTTCGGACTACGAATACCAAAATGGAAGCATCACAGACGCCCTTGTGGTTAATGTTCTGTCACAAAATTTGTTACTATTATTAAAGTTATTAACAAGTTATATCTGTTGCCAAGCGTTCATTACGAATATGTTTTTAGTCATTTCTATTTCACATTCGTAGTCCGAAATTGCTACGACGGGCCCTGTGAAAGGAGTGAATAACCCACTAAGGAAAAGAGGCAGAGGTCACACTTTTTTTTAAACAAACCCTTTTTACCATCGGACATTTTAGTGGTTGTAATTTTTGGTTAATACCTAGTTGAGAAGAAAAAAGAAAAATAAACGACAATGAAGTCTATTTCGGGTCAGGGCTCAGGGGTAGGGTTACCATTCGTCCCCCTTTTAGGGGGACAGTCCTTCATTTTCATCTCAACAAGAAACTAGTCCCCCAAAACAGGAAATGATTAAGGGGGACGCGAATGTCCCCCTTTTTTACATATCCTTAATTTTTCACCATTTTATTAAAAAACTGCGTTCTTAAATATGGAATTTTCTGTTCTAATTGTTTTCTTAAGTAATTCTGTGGATACTTCCATCTTAACTTTGAATTTCTCTACAACTGAATACATTCATTTTATACCATTCAACGAACCGTATCCAACTTCAACTGGAAAAGGAAGGTTTTGTTAAAAGCGTGCACAGTTCCAAATTTCGAAAGAATTATTAATAGACCAAGAGCTGGAAGCAAATTTTTGGAGTGGAGTGATAACCAAAAATATTGCACATGTATGTGTAGATACACACACCATTATATTAGATTCAACCGTCTGGCAGGTTTCTTTTTCAGTCGTGGGCGGGGGTGGGCGTTCGAAAATGGTAATTTTTCAGATTTTGAGGTCGAAGTGATAACCACATAAATGATACATCAAAAAATCAGAAAAATTCCCCTGATTACAAAAAACTCGGTCCCCGACGATTTGGTTTCAGCCTACTGCTTGCCAGACGCATTTTAACACTTTTCAAGTGCATTTTTCAGCTTAAAGCACTAATAAATTTTTTCCTATTACATATAACCAAGAAAGTGGTACGCCAAAAAATAAGAAAATTTACCCTGATTTCAAAAAAGTGTATTTCAGATGATTTAGTTTCAGCCTACTGCTTGCCAGACGCACTTTAACATTTTTTTAAACGCATATTTCAACTTAAAGTATTGATAACTTTTTTCTTATCA
This sequence comes from Melanostoma mellinum, assembly GCA_914767635.1. Taxonomy (NCBI): domain Eukaryota; kingdom Metazoa; phylum Arthropoda; class Insecta; order Diptera; family Syrphidae; genus Melanostoma; species Melanostoma mellinum. The sequence continues at coordinate 6,981,292 of OU612058.1, read as the reverse complement.
CATGTAACCAAAAAAATGGTACGCCAAAACATCACAAAAGTTCCCCCAACTACAAATAAGTGTGTCCAAAAGGATTTCGTTTCAGCCTTCTGCTTGACAGACGAATTTCAACATTTTTCAAATGCATTTTTCAAATTAGCTGATAACTTTTTTCTTATCACATGTAACCAAGAAAATGGTACGCCAAAAAATCAGAAAAATTCCCCTAATTACAAAAAAGTCGGTCTCAGACGATGTGGTTTCAGCCTTCTGCTCGCCAGACGCATTTCAGTATTTTTAAGTGCATTTTCTGCTTAAAGCACTAATAACTTTTTCCCCATTACAAATAACCAAGAAAGTGGTACACCAAAAAATAAAAGAAATTACCCTGATTTCAAAAAAGTGTGCTTTAGACGATTTGGTTTCAGTTTACTGCTTGCCAGACGCTCTTTAACAGTTTAGTAAAATGCATTTTTCAACTTAAAGTACTGCTAACTTTTTTCCTATCACATATAACCAAAAAAGTGGTATCCCACAACATCAGAAAATTTATTCTGATTACAAAAAAGTCGGTATCAGACGATTTGGTTTCAGACTTCTCCATGCCAGACGCATTTTAGCTTAAGCATGTTTATCAAATTCAATGAAAATCAAAAATTTCATTCAAATGAAATACTACAAGCAATTATTTATTGAATTTGATAAACATGCTTAAGCTAAAATGCGTCTGGCATGGAGAAGTCTGAAACCAAATCGTCTGATACCGACTTTTTTGTAATCAGAATAAATTTTCTGATGTTGTGGGATACCACTTTTTTGGTTATATGTGATAGGAAAAAAGTTAGCAGTACTTTAAGTTGAAAAATGCATTTTACTAAACTGTTAAAGAGCGTCTGGCAAGCAGTAAACTGAAACCAAATCGTCTAAAGCACACTTTTTTGAAATCAGGGTAATTTCTTTTATTTTTTGGTGTACCACTTTCTTGGTTATTTGTAATGGGGAAAAAGTTATTAGTGCTTTAAGCAGAAAATGCACTTAAAAATACTGAAATGCGTCTGGCGAGCAGAAGGCTGAAACCACATCGTCTGAGACCGACTTTTTTGTAATTAGGGGAATTTTTCTGATTTTTTGGCGTACCATTTTCTTGGTTACATGTGATAAGAAAAAAGTTATCAGCTAATTTGAAAAATGCATTTGAAAAATGTTGAAATTCGTCTGTCAAGCAGAAGGCTGAAACGAAATCCTTTTGGACACACTTATTTGTAGTTGGGGGAACTTTTGTGATGTTTTGGCGTACCATTTTTTTGGTTACATGTGATAAGAAAAAAGTTATCAATACTTTAAGTTGAAATATGCGTTTAAAAAAATGTTAAAGTGCGTCTGGCAAGCAGTAGGCTGAAACTAAATCATCTGAAATACACTTTTTTGAAATCAGGGTAAATTTTCTTATTTTTTGGCGTACCACTTTCTTGGTTATATGTAATAGGAAAAAATTTATTAGTGCTTTAAGCTGAAAAATGCACTTGAAAAGTGTTAAAATGCGTCTGGCAAGCAGTAGGCTGAAACCAAATCGTCGGGGACCGAGTTTTTTGTAATCAGGGGAATTTTTCTGATTTTTTGATGTATCATTTATGTGGTTATCACTTCGACCTCAAAATCTGAAAAATTACCATTTTCGAACGCCCACCCCCGCCCACGGCTGAAAAAGAAACCTGCCAGACGGTTGAATCTGATATAATGGGGCGTGTATCTACACATACATGTGCAATATTTATGGTTATCACTCCACTCCAAAAATTTGCTTCCAGCTCTTAGACTATAATTTTATATTTTCTATTCCCCACTCAAATGCTCAAAGTGAAAGAATATTCAGTCTTATGTTTAACACCTGGCGAAAAGAAAGAAATCGTTTACTTGTCGAATCAGTTGAGGCAGAATTGATTGTTAAGCATAACTACAAATTGAGTTGCAATGACTTTTACAAATTTATATATGGAAATGGCAGTTTGTTGCAAAAAATAAAATCTGGAGATAAATATAATTTGTAAAGGATTTATTCTTATCTTTATCTCACTGAATGTGTATAGGAAAACATGAATACCTGAGCCTATGTTCCTTTTTTAAATCTTTTTTTTTATTTATTTTTTAATAAAAACCAAAGGTATAATAAAAATTAAGTTGTTTTTTATTTATTTCTAAAACTAAAAAAGTGGATTTTTTTAATTTTGTTCCCCTAAAACCCAACTGTCCCGCTTAGCAAAACTCAAAGTCCCCATTTTGTCTTTTTCTGAAATGGTAACCCTACTCAGGGGTCACCCATGACTAGTCAAAAAAATCTTCGTATGCAACGCATTGCCAAAACAATACCTACACACGGCATATTGGCTTAGAAATATGTAAGTGGCTAATATAATTTTTTTTACCACAGTTGGTTTTAAAATTTTTAGAACAGAACCCACTATGAAATCCCTGTAGGTATTTTTACTCTCTAAATTTGTGTTGTTTAACCAAATATGTGGGTATGTATCAACTTCAACACATTAGTTCTGTTCGATGTGCGCACTGGGGCGCCCTAGTGCGCACTGAAATCGCACTGATGCGTTCGATGTGACATTTTTTCTGCCCCAGTGCATTTGCACTGTGTTCGATGTTCGTCCGGTGCAAGCACTCAGTGCGCACTGCCATGCCCCAGGTTTTTTCTGGGGTTGAGGTTTTCAGTGCTGTCAATTGGAAATCAGCTGTTTACGCCAAAAAGATTAATTGCAAAGCAAAGTATATTTTGTTGGCAATTGGGTTATAACTCAATATTTGGGTTTCATTTTGATATTTCATACATCTAAGAAAGAAATAAAACCATATTTATTGCCAAATGGAGGAAACTATTTTATGAAAGTCGAGTGCTACGTGAGTTTTAGCTCTTATGTGTTCGATGTGAAATCAAATCCGGAGCAGGTATTCAGTGCATTGACAGATAATTTCAGTGCGTTGACATTCCCCAGTGCGCACTGGAGCACTGCACATCGAACAGACCTATTGTTTAGGTATGTTTGGCATTTTAGGGGACTTTTGAGGGTAAACAAAGAGCTGAAACCAAACAATCATAAAATATTTGGCTTAAACTAAAACCAACCACTCCTTTTTTAGTTGTCGACAGGTATGCTAATTTAGCCAGTTGAACGTTCATTTTGTTTGGATTTTCCTCGAAAACCGTGAATATATAAAAACACAAAAGAACTCTTAACCACATCCATATTAGCTAAATGGTTACCAAAAATATTCACATCATCCAAGTTGCAACAACGAGTAGGTAGGTGTACCTATTGGCGAACGAACAAATAAAGGCTTGTGTTTGTAGTCAGAAACTCGATATTGTTTTGATGAAAGCCGACGGGACGCATAATTGTTCAACACCACTTACTTCCACTTAAAAACAGCGTTTCAAAATTAAATGAGAAAACAAAACAATTTTTTGTAAAAAAGTTTTCTATTAGATAGAATTGAATTACCTTTTCATTATGCTCACATCAAGTGCAGGTACTTGTTGAGTTATAAATTAAGCATCGGCGGCGAGTGACGCGGTAGTATTAAATATCCAGAGTAGTACACTCTTAGTTTCTGGAGGTTACCTTGTTTGTTGAATTAGATTTTTCCACGGCTATTGCTCGAAACTGTTAAACAATTCGAATCGAAAAACTCTCTCACAATTACAATAATAAATAACAACTTATGTTGGTTTTGGATTTACTTTCGTTCATTGGAAACTCGATACCTTAGCCGACATAGCGAGAGCTCTTTTATCTACACCAGTAGCAGTTGTTGTAGAAAAAAGTGGTTAAAACTAAAACAACACAACGCAGTAAAATGAAAACAAAATGAAAACATTTATCGAATACTATTTTATTCACTCGCACTGTTAAATAAAACTCAACAAGCGGGAGTACCTACGTATGTAGGTATAAAAACATCCGAATAGAGGTCAACACACACGTGAAGTTTTCTGCCTGCGAATTCAAACAAACTGGTTATGTATGAAACGTACGTATAGATACAGATACATTTTTTTCCTCATCCGACAGGTAACACTCAGCACACCACACTATAGCGTCAGTGGCAGTGGCAGGTAAAAATTTAACAAACACTATTTCAAAAGCAAATAATGGTACCGACAGATTGGTGTGTGAAAAACGGCACACAACAGAGAACACAACCCAAACGAACTTAAAACAGATTTTTGTAAAAGGTCATCACACAATTTAAGATACAATATCTGAGGGCATTTCAGAATTCACTAATTGGATTTTCAACTATTGATTGGTTTCTCAAATTTTCTTTGATAATAAACCGCAAAAAAAATATTCGTATGCTTCGAGGCGAGAGCTAGTTAAGAGTTAACCAACGATTTTCTAAACGATCCGCGATCGGCGAGAGCTCTGTTAAACTACTCTTACACTGGAAGACAGAGACACTGCGACTTGTGACTTCTTGTGAGCGTGCAAGAAGCCATGAAGTATGAAGAAGATGAACGCGACACTGTGAAGAATGTGAAGTACAAACGTGTGCGTGCATCTACACTATCGTAATATAGATACGATACAAACAAAAGCAAACAGGAAACTCTATAAGAAAATACAAAACCTAGCTTTAACTCTTCGATGAGCTAGCGCATCAAAAAGATTGAAGACAGTTTTAGTTTCTTTTTCAAGGAATACGTTGATTCGATGAAGAGTCGAATTTGATACAGTCGAAGTATGATGCAGTTAATTGTTGCATTTTGCATTATCAAGTTGGAAGCTCTCCCACTACTCGTTCTTATTTATTGTCGTCGAGATTAAAAGATGGAAAAAGAAATTTGACTGCATTGAAGTTGAATTTATATCTTTCGCCGTTATGCCATTGCATTGCCACACATTTAGTCTTTCTCCCTCGTTGATTTGGGTTGTGCAACTGCAATAGAATACAATTGAATTACATGTAATTAGAGTGAAGTGAATCGAGACGTTGAGTTGTGCTCATGCGAAAAAAGAAATCATTCAAGTTACGACTTACGAGACAAATTAAAGTGTGAACATTTCGAGAGATAATTTCTGGCGATTTCTTTGAGTTTTGTATGTACATACTTAATGCAGTGTAGAATCAAACTCTGTAAGTTCTTAATTGGGGGATCGTAATCAAACATGACATGACCAATGACGTTAGGTACTGCTGGAACTGAGAATAAAAGAATTCCGACTTAACCGAAGTGTCTCGTGTAAATTGATGTGTTTGTCTTTTATTAAGACATGCTATTCTCAGGCCTTAAGCGAAAACGTTTTTTATTTGGCGGGATTTATAGCGAAAAATATTAATTCTCAAACACGCTACGGAGACTTGCTGACTAAGGTTTTATTTGAGGACAGATGATTTGTGATGACTACTTAGTAGGTACCTACATAACTTTGATAATTTTCTTGTCAGTGGTGGCTGTTCCTGTGTTTTTGTAAGCTTTAATTTGAATTTATATCTGAGCCAGTAGTATACAATGCTTCGTGTTTTTATTGTTTTTGGAAAGGCTAGCGCCAGTAGTATACAATGCTTTGTGTTTTTATTGTTTTTGGAAAGGCTAGCGCAAAAGCTAGTACGTGTGGTGCATGTTGAGGTCCTGAAATTGAAGTCACGCCAAGGTAGCAATACTCAAAGGATGGCCGTGGTGCACAGCCTCCCAGTTACATTTGGACGTATAAAAATTACTTACTTACTTTTTTCATCTACTTACTGCACCACAAAAAGGGAAAGGTCGCTACCCTGGAAGTACAATGGACCGGCAATTGGTCTGAGTGCTCAAAAATAAAGCCTCCTCAATTTCAAAAAAGGTGTAATATTAGGCGCGCTTAAAAACCTTTCGGATATACGATCTCGGATAGGCACTGGTAAGTATACTAGGTACCTTTTGAACGATTCATGGATAGGTATACCTTTTTCCAGATTGATGCCAGACAACAACTGTGCAGTAATATGAAATTTCAGCTTTAGAAAACAGAAAAATACTCAAAATATTTTACTTGTTACGGCAATGATTCTGATACACAAAAATTTTTGGATAGATTTAGATACCTCTTTGGTATAAATGGGTTTGTACCTCTGCTAAATATTGATCGCTTAACCAACAACAAAAGCTATCCGGATGTAGTTATTGAACACCCCCACTGTTAAGGCCCTGACCCATAGAATCCGTTGCATCCGTTCGCTGCCGGATTCAACTGACAGCAGTGAATTTTACCGGACACAACGGATTGGGGTGAGCCATAGAATCCGCTGCGGTGTGAAGAGAAAATTTAAAATTGGTTTTGACAGCTTATGTCATCAGTTCTGCCGGACGCAAAAAGTTAAAAGTTGGGCTACTTTTTCCGTTGCGTCCGTTGCATCCGATGCTTATGGGTCATCTCTCATAAGATCGTGTGTATTTAATAGAGCTGTCAGTTGAATCCGGCAGCGAACGGACGCAACGGATTCTATAGGTCGGGGCCTTTATTTACTAAAGTGATAACAGAAACCGATTTCGCAAAATTAATCAGTAAATGAAACAATAAATAAACAAATAGAGTGGTACAAAAAAACCTAGCAACTATAATTTGTGAGGAATGGACGAGACCTATAAGGGGTAGGGTAAATACTTTCATTATATGTACCTACTTACTTTCCAATTTCTCGAAGATTTTTAAGGAATGCGTTCAAATCCAAGCTCAAACTTTTTCAAAGAAAGAACTCGTTCGCGTTTTTTAAATCAAAGTCGAACGAATAAAAATAAAAGTCGAGTCCTGCATTTGAGCCTATGTTTTATCATTAAAAAATCTTAAACAAGAAACAAAAGATAGTCAGCAGCGTTCAAAACTTGCTTCGATCGGAGTCCATGTCATTAACTTTATTAAAAAAGTAGGTTATTATCTGTAATGCCCACTGATTGGATTGAGCATTGAGCCTCACACTATCGGCTACAGCAGCCACCTTCTGTCTATTGACCAGCCGACGCGGAATTGGAAAATTGTTCATTACAATTACCTTTTGCACAAACCTGCTTAAAATATCTCGCTGGGAACCTCATTTCGTACAAAACTTCTATTAAAAAAGCGAACTGTTTGGGCACACTGTACTTCCCAACCTTGTTCAGGCGTAGAGCAACTTTTTTTCGTTCTGCGGAGGTATGATGTTAACCTTTTGTCAAAAGTTCAAACGGAAACGACCTGCTGGCTTTGATTTAAAAAGAAGAATTCGAAGAACCATCGAACCGCATTATGGTGACTTTATTTTCCAAATACAGTGCATTCTCGATTATCGCAACTAATTAAAACAAGAGTAGTCGCAATGGCCGATGAATGATAAGAAGGGCGGGAATTACAGTTTCAACAATTAACTCAGCTGTTTGCACCCGTGGTGTGATGGATAGCATGTCCGCCTGTTAATCCAGAGGTTCGTTGTTGGAATCCCAACAGAGGCATAAATGTTTTTTTCACGCGTATCGTCTTTCAAGAGGAATTGACAAGTCCTCCGTTAGTACTCATTGCCATGAAAAGCGCTTTCTTCATTAGCCGTTCGGAACCGGCAGAAAATTGTAGGTCCCCTCCATTCCCTCACAAGGCATGGTTGTGAGAAATGCGCTAGGCCCAGGGGCTCCTCGCTCTGTTGCGCCATCCTATTTATTTCATTTATTTAACTAAGCTGTTTGCTGTTGCGGAAATCATGGAGTTGCGCGAATTGAAAACGTACTGCACTTTTTTAACTTCAGTTCTAACGATCAAATTGAAGAATTAATACAAAACACTAAAATACCTTGTTATACAAAATGCACATCTGATCTGAATTTCGTAGATTTTGTAACTTTTCACGTGACTATCGTCCAAATTCGAAGTACTAAGAACGTGCTACCTTCAATTTAACAGTAAAATAGCTTTTTGTACTTCAATTCCTGAGAGCGAAGTTGCATGAAATATGAATATTTTTTTTATTTAAACTTAGAATGATTTAAATTTTTATTGACATTTTACGCGTCTATAAAATGTAAGCTTTGCCGACAAAAATGTCCCTTAAAAAATTTGTAATATGGTCTAAGAGATTCCATTAAAAATTAGTTGATTTTGTAAAAAAGAAAACACCAACATGTGAAGTCCCTTTAAACGCCGAAAAGAGGTTTAAATAAAAGCATTCTCACAGATACTTATATAATCCATTAACTTGTGGACGTTCAACAGTTTTCCTACGAATCCTTCAGTCAGTAAGTGCATCCTGTCAATATCCTATATGAAAATACTACTCTTTTATGATGTTACAGCGAGGATGTCGTGTCCTGCTATTGACGTATCCAAGTCGAATTTATTTTCAGCTCTCTTTTTATTTTTTAATATCGCACCACACAGTTGATTATTATTATTGATAAAATTTGCAATTTCCGCTTCTCTCGATTCTATCATATTTTATATTATGAACGTCCGGAAGAATGTCTGTACCGAAAGGAAATCAGCTGCTTAGTCAATAAAGGAAGACGTTTAATTAAATGAAAGCCATTTTGAACTTGTGCGTATATTCAAAAAGAAAACATCAACTTGAAGTACATAATATTGTGTGTTGCAAATTAAAGATTCAAATAAAATCCCTTACCAATAGAGAAGGAAATGGCTTTAATGGTCGTTTGGACGTCTTCCGAACAAATGAAATTACACCTACTCTCCTAAAAATGAAGTGAAATTCACTTTCAATGTGAAAACTGAATCGAAAAAAGGAGCACACACGCAAATCCTGTTGTAAAATTTTAGTCATTATTGAACTGCCCCTTGTAGCAGAAACTATACCTAAAATAAAAAGAATATGTTTTCTTGTTTATGTGGTGGTGCGCGGTGGCGTTCGGAGAGCGGCAATAGTAACAAAGCCTAGTCACCCTGCATTTAAATGCTTTTGAAAGACACCTTTAAAACATTAGCTAACGTTAACCACAGATTGGGCTTTGTTGGAAATTCTTTTAAGAGGAGCATTGTTCGTGGGAGGTTTCGTCTGAAGGACAATATAAACTTATCTTCAAAAGATTCGAAAATTTATTTAAATTGTCTTTAAAATGTGTCCAATGAAGTACTTTGAGCCCTTATCAAAAAAAATTTCTAAGCAAGGACTGCCCAGTGGTAAAATGTCAACCAAATAATCACCTGTTCTAAACTAGAGCAACAAATATTCTGCCTTGACATAAGCCACAAGGACTTGTGTTAGAGGCTATTTAACCAAATGAATATCCATAAGTTCACAAGAGTTAAACCAAACAACTAACCTCATCATTGTTCAACACAATCAAGAGCAGTGCTTGTAGACCACTCATTTTAACATAGTCAAAGTAACAACTTCTTCCTTTCTTTAATTTGCTTCTGACCACAACAATACATGCCTCCTGCGGCAAGCTAAGATGAAACCTTTTTTGATGACATG